>CM044955.1:21871759-22484054 GCA_024516035.1 Bactericera cockerelli | reverse complement strand
TCAATTGGAATTTGATGCGTAAGTCATTTTTGGTAAGAGGATTTTTTTGTTAAGAAGAATTTTGTAGTTATATATTATAGGGTTAGGTAAAGTTAACGAGGTGAAATTGCACGATAGATCACTGACTTCAGTTTGTTGGGTAGGATGGTTGGGTGAGGGGCTTAGGTTAGGTTGAAATTAGTGCAGGTGGTTAGGCCGGGTCAAAAGCGAAAATAAATAATAAAAAAACGTCCTGGGTAGGGATCGAACCCGCGGACGTCTAAGCATCATGACGCATGGAGGCCATGGATCATTCCTGAAAACTACGCCAGCGCTGCAGTGGAACTTTTATGCAACATTATTATCACAGATCCCGCTCCACCGAGTGAGGACTTTTGGGGCAAATACCATTGGATCAAAAAGAAAGATGGCCGCCAGGGTTTCTCAAACTGTTATAATGTGTAGTTTATCAATATTTTAGGGTCGGTTTTAATATTTCGAACCTTCCTTCCTTCGAACATACTATGTCTCGAAATTTGCTAACTTCACACATGTCTGCTATTTTTAATCAATGGGGCTTTCCCAAATGACTATTTTTTTCGAGCAAATGATTGATTCTAATGTAAAAAGACCCGAGGAACACGATTTTGATGTCCAAAAATTAAAAAAGTCATTCCTTAGGGATGAAAAGGCTCTCCAAAGGTCTTCCTTGAAATAACGCAATCTGATTGGTCGCATACGCTGTGACGTCAAAAGTATGTAAACAAACAATTTTGAAACGCTATTTCGAATTTTGTATGTAGAATTACATTAGAGTTGAATGTGAAGAGTCGATTTAAAACTGTAATAAATTTGTGAATTTTAACTCTAATACAGTATTTTTAAACTTTAATGTTAACTAACAATGTCTAAAATGACAGTAAATGATGGTATTGCAAAGGCTGTCAGTGGAAATTTACCTGCAGTAAGGACTTTTACAATGGCCAATTTCTTCAATTTACGCGTGTATTTCACGTGTGCTGCAGACGTACTTAGCAAACCAAATTCAAGTGCAGAAAGCCGTCCAATCGCTCGCTTTGGTTAAGAAACGTCCAGCGTGGTTAGGACATAGATTGGTGAACGCTTTGGTTTAATTTAAAATTCATCGTTGGTAATTACAGGTCCCACGATTTACTGACTTAAGTTAATTTGTTAAGGATAACTTTAGTGTGTATGTTGAAAAATATTGGATTGCGAACTATACAAGGTTATTGGATTATGTAAGAATGAGAAGTTCTATGCCATATATGTATAATTGTATATACATGTGGGCTAGAGATTTTATCAAAGGAATCTCTATAGGTATTGCTCTTTTACTTCCGACTTTCGAATATGACGCTAATGAAAATCTTCTTCGTATTGCGTATTACATTTTTTTGTTTTAAAACAATTACGGACACAATACTTCTTCGTGATTGATTCACATTGAATACACGTGGCTATTTTGAACAATAAGTAACAACATCAACAGTCTTCTGTGAAAGTGGAACGTGAATTTGCAAAGTGTTCAAAGGTCCAGCATCCTAACTCGTAGCAATCGGTTTTGTACTACCAAGAGAGTATGCTGGACTCTTGAACACTTCACGAATCCTGAATTCTCACAGAACAAAAACAGAAAATAGAAATTATCAATGTCGCGACTGCAGTATGGGCAAGCTAGACTCGAGGAGTCTAGAAAGAATACCGCGTTTTCAATCGACGCGACGTGTTCCACAAACAATTCTTGTAATAGTCAGCCATAGTATCAAGGATAGTATTTATAACAAAGTAATTACTGTTTTTCATTCACTGAACGCTTCAAAAAAACAATTTCATTGAAGTGATACCTATGAGAGAAACCTATGGAAACTGTAGTATTTCAAAACTCCAATTTTTTTGTTTACATACTCTTGACGTCATCAAAACAAAAATGGCTGCCCGCGAAAATTAGGGTGTTTCGAATTTTCCAATTTTCAAATGAAATTTTCTCAATGATTGCGATTCCTAAATTGAAAATGGATGTCACCAATAGAATCAGCGTGTTCTAAACCATAAGAATAATTGGTTTTTAAAAAATGTGGGAAAGCCCCATTTCAGGATAGATAGTACAAATTTCTGATTGGAAATTTACAATCCCTTATTGTGGGATATTTTATTTAATTCATTTCCCTTACATTCTCGAGTGTTTTGTAAGTTTTGTTTGATGTTTTATATTCAGTAAATTTAGATTTTATATACGCCTGTTAAATAAATCAATTATGCAATTAGCAATGAAAAAAAATCACAAGTTCTGTCCGGATCATTTTTGGATGGTTGGAGTTATTACCCAATAGTTTTCCTTTAAAAGCCAATCCATCGTTAATATTCTTTTTTATTCAGAAGCTTGATTGATAAGTCGGCGGACTTGTAACCTGGAGGTCGGTGGTTCAGGTCCCAGTTTCAGCGTAGATTTAGTTAAGCGAATTTGAGTAGTTGTGATATCATGAAAGTGATTAACACAAATATGATAACTTTTTTTTAAATTAATTTTCCTTTTCTAATGACAACATAATTATATAATCTAATGAGCTGATAATAATGATTAAAAATAAAATTGCAGTCTTCTTCTTGAACCTTGCCTCTTCACTTTTAAAAAACTAACTTTTTTTAAAAAACTAACTTTTGTTTTTTGTGAGCCATCTGGTATAGTTTTGTTTTACTATTTTCCTATCTTATACTGTGAATACTTACTCACTAGAGTCATGATTTACATTTTTTTTTTCTCGAAACAAAGTAATTATTATTCATTATCAGTGCAGCTGTCATTAAGGAAGGTATCACAAAACCAAATCTGACAAGTGAGTTGTGACAGAGCTCTCAATTTTCACAATTAATTACGTACAATTTACAACTGAAGGTCAAAAACTTACATGTGGTGTGAATTGTAATCAATTTTTGACATTTTCATGTCTTTGCTCTGGCACATAACCAAAATTATGTAACGAAATTATGTAACGAAATTATGTGACGAAATTATGTAACGAAATTATGTGACGAAATTATGTAACGAAATTGTGTAACGAAATTATGTGACGAAATTATGTAACGAAATTATGTGACGAAATTATGTAACGAAATTGTGTAACGAAATATTAAATTATAAAAAGAGAGAAGAGAAAAAGTATGTGTCATGCGCACAATAACGAAATATTAAATTATAAAAAGAGAGAAGAGAAAAAGTATGTGTCATGCGCACAATACGAAATTTGGTCAGTTAAGTTTTAGACCTTGAATAGTAAAGATGAAAATGTCCCAATGGTTGCAGACTCGTATGCAAGCGTTTTTGACATTTTCATGTCTTTGCTCTGGCACATAACCAAAATTATGTAACGAAATTAAGTGACGAAATTATGTAACGAAATTATGTAACGAAATTATGTGACGAAATTATGTAACGAAATTTTTCTTCATCCTACTAAGCATTTCCATTGTTTTAAATGTGAACATAAAATTTTCATTTTGCTGATCACCGCTTACCGCTCACCGCGATTTTTTTTTTTATGGTCTGCAGCTAAACAAAAATTGATTTTAAAACACTTTTGAAATCCAAATTGGAAATTATGACAATTTTTTTATTATAAATTAACGGGTTTCCCCATTTTTACATGATATGCTATCTATAAATTACTTAAATATTTATCTTTAATTTGTTGCAAAGAGTGATAAAAAATGTCTACGTCACTCCTAGTAAAAAATGTTTTCCCTGTTACCATTAACCTATTCATTGGACAGTTTTGGCTAATATTCGTAGAATAGGTATTAGGGGTAAAGAGGTTTTAATTTCTAATGTTTCTACAGTTGATTCGAAAATTAATGTGTTCTAGGAGTTCAGGACAATTTATTTGATTTCTTAGAATTTTGGTAAGGAATATGATGTCGAGGAGTTCTCTGCGCGATCGAAGAGAAATTATTTTTGTATTACCTAGTGTCATAATGTAAGTATAGTCTGTTGTGATTCTCAATCGTAACACCGTGTTTGAAGGCGTAGAAAAATAAATAATAAAATCAAATAGGGTACTCCTGGAAAAAAACAAATTGGTAGTCGAAGTGATTGAGTTCTAGTGAGTCTTAACAAATATTTAACAAAAAATCTCTCGAAAGACAACTAGGTGTTGAAATGAATAGAAATGGAATTCTCTTACTAGTTTTACATTTCCCTTTCAAGTTTTACATAAAACTTTTTGTATATTGTACATTAAATTGTACATTAAAACTCTTACATTTCCCTATTTAAAATTATTCATATTTTTAAAAAGGGAAAGACAGCATAGTATTCTGAGAGGCCGCGTCTCTCATATTGAGTGACATTACATTTTACTTTCAAGTATTTTTTTTTTTTTTTTTTTTTTTTTTAAAGATGAGTGTTTCACAGCCGTTTTTATTTCGTAGCCATGAAACAGGAGCTACTGTAGACGCTCGTGGTCTGTGTTGTAGCCTGCCCATCCCGTAGTATGCCTCCCCTCTGATGGGCGAGAAGTGACACAATACTTCCCAATTAGGTGCTGGGTCAACACGAGCGCACCGGAAGGTATCCCTTACAAACAACTGTAACCAAATTAAGAATACAAATTTTTGTCGGCGCGGGGGTTCGAACCCGGGACCTTCCGCATGGCAAGCGAGTGCTTAACCACTGAGCTAATCGCGCGCTCATATGGTCTTTCAATATTAAATTTAGCCACGCTACAAAAAAAATTAATAATAATAATAATATGGTGAGTTTGAAGGGTGGCCCCTGAGGATAATCCAGGTATGTTTGGATCCATCATGATTGTCTCTCATATTGAGAGAATTATTTGTCCACAGGGGATAATCATCATTTTTTGGGTTGGCACACAATGTGCTAATTGTTCAAACCACATTTTCCCGAATGTAATTTTTGCAAAGCAGAAACCAAAATTTTAATCAATTATTTTGCCAGGAACGTGGCAAATTTTTAAATGCAAAGTCCAACACTGAAATCGTGAGTTTTTTTTTAATTATGTATTTAATAACAAGATAACATATACAAAGGTATTTTTCTATAGCTAAAGCTTCTAAGAATTGTCTTTGAAAACCCAACACTGAAACTGAAGTCATGAGTTGTCTATGACAACACAACCATTTTTTTTTTTTTTTTTTTTTTTACCATTCGGCGCTTTAACTCTGTCATGAGACATGTCGTTCGCGCCGATTCTTCTGGTGTATTATATAAGTGTTTACAGTTTTATTATTTTTAGATAACTGAGTAGGGAATCAGCGCTCTCCACAGAGTCTGGCAGAGATGAAGATACAGTTAGGGAGGTTTTTTGTGCATGGAGATGGCAGTTTAATATAATTATGGTTAACGGAAAAAATTTCGCCGCAGCGGCAGTTTGGTGAAGGAACACAACCATTTTGTTGTAAATCATTATTTACTTTTGTTCTCAGCCTATCACATCAAGCCACCCAGATTAGACCCAGAATAGCTGTAGCTTTGTCGATGTCGACGGTTGCCAAATTCAATAAATACTGCAGCATTGACTTAACGAGAAGTGGTGTACTCTTACTTTTACACAAGAAAATTAAAAACGCATTATTATTTTTCAGTTGTAATTTGTATTACTTGCATTGCAATCTTTTTTTTTAAGCTTTACTAGGTAGAACAAAAAATATATACAATAGGACACAAAGAAATATAAAGAAAAACAAAAAGATTAAACAAATATACAAGAAGGAAAAAAAGAGAGAAAAAAAAAGAATCTTATACATTATGATAGAACCATGTAGTTAAAAATGACTTTAAGCCCAAATTAAAGAAAAGCAATGTTATAAAGTAAGCTATTTTCTATTTTCAGATTTCTATTTTTCACTGTTACAGACAGTATCAACCATGTTAAACTCAAAGCTCACTACCCTTCTCTTTGTGAGCTTATCCATTGTTTTGTGCAATGCCAGTTTGCGTAACTTGCTCACTCAAAAATACGGACGACTTGGAGAACCTGTTGAAAAATCAACCGGCGAACCAAGTGGACTGCTCAAATTGAAGGTGCCCTCACTGCCCTCAGAACAGTGGTTTGAGCAGAAGTTGGATCATTTCAACTTGGTAGATTCAAGAACTTGGAAACAGAGGTGAGAGAGACACAAATTCTCGGCTCTTGTTTTTTTTTTTTTTTCTTTCGTTCTTAACAAGATTTGTGCTTTATTTTTGTACATCAGGTACTTAAAATGAATCAAATAAAATAATTTTGTATGTTCATTTGTTCAATATTGTTATTTTTTTACCAAATAAAGAGACAAACTGTTTGCGATTTGATTACAATAAAAAAATATTGTAATACAATGTTTTTTTTTTTTTTTTTTTTTTTTTTTTTTTTTTTTTTTTTTTAACGTCGTTACAATGTTTTGAAATATTCCAGTTTATTTTATTTATTAATTTATTTTTCAAATCTTATCCAGATTCTTTGTCAACTCAACCTGGTACAAACAAGGAGGTCCCGTATTCTTGATGATCGGAGGAGAAGGAGAAGCATCTGCCAAATGGATGGTGGAAGGGGCCTGGATGATCTACGCTCAGAATCACAATGCCATGGCAGTGCAAGTAGAACATAGATTTTATGGCAAAAGTTATCCCCTCCCGTAAGTTTTTCATTTTCTATACGGTTATTACAATTATTTTTTATTTATTTAAGAGCTTTTCTTTCCCTCTGTTGTGATAAGAGAAAGGCAAGGTCACACGATTCAATTTTGTGCAAGTGACGAAAGTCGACTGAGTAGCCAGCCTCCGTAGTGTCGCGGTTTCGACTACTGCCTGTAGTCCAGAGAGCCCGAGTTCGATTCCCAGTTGGGACTCGAACTCAGGATCTCTGGAGTGTTGGTAAATATTGGACTGTTTTCTATTTTTATTTATTCTCTCTAAACTGTCCCAAAACTACTTGTGGTCAGTGTGAGTCTTGTTATCCACTCTACCTATTGAACCATCTCACCATTCTTGTCAACTTTATCTCACAACCTACGCTTGGGCCAGAACCAGCCTCCGTGGTGTAACAGTTGTTGTGACTACTGTCCGTGGTCCAGAGATCCTGAGTTCGATTCCCAGGTTGAGCAGAATTTTATCGAAAAAAAATCTGCTCCCTCCGAAGCAAAAAAACACGTGAGGCGGCCCAACCCAGGCGGGGTGAGGTTCATGTGGATAGGTTAAAGTTGACTAGAATTTGAGAAAGGTGCAATTGGGAGAGTGGATCAGAAGACTCACGCTGACCACAAGTAGGTTAGGGATGGATTAAGTGAATAAATGAAAATAACTACAGTCCATTATTTTGGTTTTTTATTTGTTTTAACAAGAGTCTTGTATAACTTTAAGTTTTCTTGAGCCACTATAATCTGTCTGTCCCGGTAGCTCAGTGGTAAAGGCGGCACTCTGTGAATCCACAGGTTCCAGAGGTCGTGGGTTCGAAACCCAGCCGGGGCATGACAAGTTATCCTCCCATTTGGGATTTTTACCACATAATAATATGTCTTGGGCCTACTGCTGGAATATTGGGACTTTAATAGTCCTTATCGGGCAGTATAAATAAGGCGATATTATTAGTATTATTATAATTATATATTTTCTATTATTTTATAACGATTCAACATTATCAATCCATATTTTTAATAAATGCCATAGAGTCGAACCTGGATATAGGAGAAAAAAATTTCCGGGTCAAATTTATTTCTCAACAAGGAAAAATAACCTTCTTATTAGAGAAACTTGGATGTAAGAGGAAAAATTTCCGGGTTCCTTGAGTTCTCTTAAATCAAGGCTTGAATGTAATAGTAAATGAGACCAAAGCATAAATGAAGCTATTAAGCGCAGAAGTAATAATTTTTTTATTGTTGTGATTTACTCTGTGTAATAACTGCACAAAATGGCCGATTTTATGAGTGAGGTTTATTACCCATGAGATATAGGTAAGCTATGAGTTCTCCATTACTTCCTCCATGTAATTACATTCTCCATTACAAAGCAGCACTCCATGTAATTCCGCATGGCAAGCACTCGCTTGCCATGCGGAAGGTCCGGGTTCGATCCCCCGTGCCGACAAAAATTTCTATTCATAATTTGGTTACAATAATTGTTTGTAAGGGATAACTTCCGGTGCGCTCGTGTTGATCCAGCACCTAATTGGGAAGTATTGTGTCACTTCTCGCCCATCAGAGGGGAGGCATACTACGGGATGGGTAGGCTACAACACAGACCACAAGCGTCTACAGTAGCTCCCGTTTCATGGCTACGAAATAAAAACGTCTGTGGAACTGTGGAACACTCATCTAACACATTCAGCGCCACGTGTACAGTATTGTGTACACGAGTGTTTTCTACAGTGGACCGCGTGTACACTATGCTGTACACCTCACCCTCTCACTTTCAGGAACCGATGCTCTTTATATTGTACACGCTACTGTGTATTTCTTATGGGGATTAGATTGTCGTGGTTCGTGGAAGTTTTTTGGTTTTTTTGGACCAGAAAAATATCTATCTAGTGACTTTTTATTGCTGTTTGAGTCTACCTACCTCTTTTTTCACACAAAATAAGAAGAGAAGGTTGGTCCACTGGACTATAAATCAAAAAGAAAACCCTTGGCGCTGAATGTGTTAAAGAAAATGTGATAACGCCTATCTAGAATTAACGTAGTGATAACGCCTATCTGGAAATAACGTAGTGATAACGCCTATCTGGAAATAACGTAGTGATAACGCCTGTCTGGGAATAACGTAGTGATAACGCCTGTCTGGGAATAACGTAGTGATAACGTCTGTCTGGAAATAACGTAGTGATAACGCCTGTCTGGAAATAACGTAGTGATAACGCCTGTCTAGATATAACGTAGTGATAACGCCTGTCTGGAAATAACGTAGTGATAACGCCTGTCTAGAAATAACGTAGTGATAACGCCTGTCTGGAAATAACGTAGTGATAACGCCTGTCTGGGAATAACGTAGTGATAACGCCTGTCTAGAAATAATATTATTATTATATAATTGTTTATTAGATACAAAAGGACATTATGTACATATTAATAATAATTTTAACAGTGAAAAAATGAAAAAAATAATATCTCTATATATAAAACAGAAAAAAAGGACTACCTACCTACCTACCTATGTTTGTATGTTTGTTTGTTTATTTGTCCGGAGTTGTTTAGTCAAAACGGTAAGAGATAGCGAAAAATGTCTCAGAATTGACCCCCCCAAAATCATTATCGCTTTGTCCATAAAAATTATAAAAAGTTCAAAAAGGCATTGCTGTCCAGCAGTACGGCCATGCCTTAGAAAATTTGAAATTTAGTCCCGTTGCAAAGCACGGGCAAACGGCTAGTATACAATAATAATGAAAAAGAATAGAAAATATTTAAAAACATATGTCCTAACTAAAGGGCGGGGTTATTGCCTATGGCAATCTCTTCCACCCAACCCTATCTGGAAATAACGTAGTGATAGCGCCTGTCTGGAAATAACGTAGTGATAACGCCTGTCTGGGAATAACGTAGTGATACCGCCTGTGTGGTCCCTCAGGGATCTGTCCGTGGCCAGCCTCCAGTACCTGAGCTCCGAGCAGGCCCTCGCGGACTTGGCGTCCTTCATCACCACCATCACCGCCCGGGAGGGGCTTCCGGCGAACACGCGGTGGATAGCGTTCGGCGGCTCCTACCCCGGCTCCCTGGCCGCCTGGCTCCGGTACAAGTACCCGCATCTGGTGCACGGTGCCGTGTCCACCAGTGGGCCCCTGAGGGCGGTGCTGGATTTTCCAGGTAAACAATGGACCTTAAATTCGTTTTTTTTTTTTCAATTACCATGTAATTATTCGCACAAAATAACATCATTAACAAACAATAAAAGTAGGATCACACTATATTTTTCTAGTTATAATTTCCAGTTATTATGTTTTTCTAGTTATAATATTATCCTGTATTAAATTTACAATAAATAAAGAGGTGCTATATTAAACTGTTTTCATAATGGGACTCCCTGTCTCGAGCTGACAGTCTAAATAAAGCACTACTATACTATACTACTATACTATACTATACTATATGGCACAGATGCCATATTTTCTATGGCGAGAAAAAAAACGAATGGCACATATAATATATGGGACTCATACGATGCCGATAATGTGGCAAAACTCTATGGCATAGTATGTCTTCCCCCTTGCCATAGACAAGCCTGCCAGTCGTCACCATATCATATTGTAGACCATGTGTGTGATGAAGCACTCACACGAATGCCACAGATCCTGCCATACGTCTATGGCACCATAGAACCCAGACAGCACGGCAGGTGACTTCCAGTCTGGATTTAAGGTGGAAATATCCAGGTGTATAAAGTCAACTGGACCTCCAGCTGTCCCGACAGCTGGATTTTTCCATTATGGATTAAATCAGTTGACCAGCCACCTGGATATTTCCAACAAAAATCCATCTAGACTCAGTCACCTGGGCAGTCAGCTGGAAGTATAACAAATCTCTCCAGCTAGGACATAAATAGAATTTAGTCAGTTGACCAGTCAGCTGGAGATGCTCCACATTTCTCCAGTTCAGTTAAAACGCGCTCTCGGATAGATTCGGGTTTCACACGAACTTTACCGAGAGTGTTCTTGTTGCATTCGCCATCTTTAATCTTTGAATAATTTTTTAGAGAAATTCCGTTTTTGTGATTCTCGATTATTGTGAGTTGTTTTAATTCTTTTTATAATTGGTACCTATTTCAATTAGTTTTTGAACATTTTTATAACTACTGCAAGTGTTAATTCTAACTGAACTTCAAATTTGATTTCGAGAAAGTGTTAATTCTTACTGAACTCCATATTTGATTTTGAGATGTCACAGAAGGAGTTCTTTGGTTTGTCTAAAATTCTAAATCGTGAATCGTGACAAAAGAAAAGGAAAGGACAACAAAAAGTTAAAAATGGATAACATTCTTCATTGGACAATACTCCATGCACTTGGACAATAATGAACTTTCTGCACTCTACTGTTCCTGGACACTGGACAGTCAAACTAGCACAGGGGTTCAACACCATCAATTCACTTGGAATTGTACCTTAAAAAAGGTCCTGGGTCAAGCAAGGAAACAGCTGAATTATCTGATGTATGGTGCTAGATAATGAAAATTTTCATTCTGTGGATTTTATTTAGATATGCAATACATAATATTTTATTATAAAATGAATTTTTCACTCGTACGTGCTTCTGCCACACTAAAAAGATGATGTAGTGTATACTTTTTTACATGCTTCCTGATTATTTGACTCAAAATTAATTAGCCAATCTTCTGTGCACTGTCTCTAATAATAATATTAACTATTCAGCTTTCTAAACCACCTTATTACTATGAAGCCCCTCAAATTTTGTGTTCATTTTATATCTATTAAAAAAAAGTGTTCCACACTATTGTGTTTTATAATTTCACTAGTCTTAACAATTAAGTCAATTTTGTTTTAATTTAAGTATAACAATGCTTTTTTGGTAATAATTCTCAAAGCAAACAACCCAGCAATTCTAATTAGCCACAGAAGTATGTAAATTGTCATGAAGGATTACAAATACATTATAACATTCACTAATCCATGTTCCACCACATTAGACATTGCTTAACTTTGGCTATTTCATAAAAACTGGTGTATTCAATGCCTCATCATCATTTTCTGCTGGCTATTAGTTTATTTCTTTGTTATTTTTGGTTTCACTGAAGAAATATATTTTCATTTACATAGTATTATTATTTTATTGTGATTATGTACATGGTATGAGCATATTTTATAATTGGATATCATTATTTCATTTCTATACTAGCTAAAACCTGGCATTTTGTCACCATTAAGGTTTTTTCTCATGGCCAGTGTCCTAATGAAAATAATAATAACATTTTTAATTGGAAGGTAACCACCAGGTCAGGTTATGCTCAAAGCATTTTCTACCACCTAACCCTCAGAGTCTTATTATTATGTGGTCACAACCATAATGAGGAAAAAATTGAAACAACGGAACCCTACGCTAAGTGGATTATCTGACTAGCACGTTAACCACTTGATTACCAGTGCACTTGAAAATTGTATTACATATTTTTATTTTGATAATTTCTTAGTATGTTGAAGGTGGCTTAGGGGGGGTGAACTCTCAGTGAAAGTACCGTTTCGTATTGTAACCCCAAGAGGACATAGTCAGCCAGACATGCACAACTTTGAGTATTATATATAGAGATTATACCTACTTAGGAAGTACTTGTGATACATTGGTACAAGGTCTTGTGACATGGTGGAAATTTAATAGTGCATTTTACACTTTTGTGACAATTTTTTTATTAATAATAAACACTCTTATTGTAAAATATAATCATGTTAAAGAGTCTTATTTGAATTGTGTTGTTTAAAGCAGATTAGTTATTTTCTTTTTCTTTCCAAATTTCTATAAAAAAAAATTATACCCAAATTTGTGTGTGTGTATGTGTTAAAAAAACCTATTTAAAATTTATTACTTTATTTTTATACAAAAAAAATATTCTTCATGAGATTTGAATGTATGGCCTCTAAATTAAATAACTGAAATTGAATTTATGCCTAATATACATTTGTTTCTAGATTTTTATTACTATTATTATTATTATTATTATTATTTGCAAAAAAAATGCATATAATGGGATTCGAACCCACGACCTCAAAACCAAGAGCGTAGCATTTGATTATTATGTAGTATAATGTACACTATGTACAGTATAGGTAAATAGGTATGTCAACATTGTGGTAGTGAGTTACTACCCATCCACTAGAGAGCGCTATAAGTAGCTGGAAATAAGTGGAACAAATCCAGTTGACTTTGGGCAACTGACTTCCAGTTAAAAGTTGGGTTACTTTCCAGTTCATTTCCAGTTGATTTCCAGGTGGAGGTCAGGTGGAAGGTGGAAATCTCCAGCTGATTTCCAGGTGGGCAAGTAGACTTTTTCCACCTAACAGTATGGTATACATCCAGTTGACTGTGCTGTCTGGGAAAAAACTTGCTGCCTTAGACTTAGACCCAAATAGTTCTATGGTCATGTAAACAGAGACCGATCACACGCTATGGCAAGGGAGATTGCCATATTATATGTCGCTCTACCATATCGTGTGATCCTACCTTAAGGGTAAACCCAACTTCAAAAAATCTGGTGTAAACATCACACGACTTTCCTTATCCCCCATTAGGAAGTCCAATTCCGCCACTGGTGACTCACTGGTACTAGATAGATAAAAATCACAGCCAAATTCGTAATCAACAACTCAAAATTATTGGATTTGATATGTCACAACCCCCATCTAGGATGAATAGTAAAAAAACTTAGTCCAAGCGGGTCCCCCCCAAAATACCGGTAAATTGGGGACGGGTTCCAAAAAGTTCAAGATATCAAAAAAATGATCAGAATAGACCCCTATTATTTTTTTAATCTAAGAGATTGTTATTCTTCAAAAAAATTGTATCTTTAACCAATTCAAAGAAGCGGCGTTTGCGGCTAATATTTGCGGCCCTGCGGCCGTGGGATGCGGCCGATTTCAACCAAAAGTTTCGTGGTTCGTCTAGTGTATAAAATTAGTTTCCATACCAAATTTCAAGTTTCTAGCTCCTACCGTTCTCGAGATATCCTGTTCACACACACACACACACACACACACACACACACACACACCCCTATACATGCACACCATATAATTACAGGGACCGGAATTTCACGCAGCTACAGAGACCCGATTTTTTTTAATAGTTTGGTATTTCTTTTTACATAAATGAAGACGTTGACTGTTTTCATTTAAAAAAATATATTTTTCAATTTTTTTTTTTCAATTATTTTCCAACGAAATTAAGCATTTTCTAAAAATGTACTTTAAAAAATGTACTAACAGCGGACAGTATGGAATCAGTGTCTTTTTAGTAGAAAGAGTGAAAAGGTCATTGCATGTTGCATACTCGTAGAGATGCCATGTTATATATGAGTAGGTATTCATGTTTAGAATGAATCATTAAGCCGTGTTTATTTTCTATAACTAGACTAGAGTTTACATCAACTGTATGGTTATATCAGGATGGGATTTTTACCCTCCATTTGCAGGAAACTCACAAACCAGATACTCAAAATAACCTCAACCAGCCTGAGTGAGGCCGGGAATAGCCAGCATCACGAGAATTCGAATTTGAATGGTCACCAATCCAACTCCTTATCTCGCTGGATGTTGCTTAACTTCGGTTACAGAACGAGAACCGGTGCTACTAGGGTGTACCTTTGATCTTGCGAGATACTTATTTCGACTCGAGAATCAATCATGTAGCGCTCGCTAGGCTGATTTCTTTCTACCTCTGAAAGGCACCGCCAGGCGGGCCCGCTCAGGGGCGGCGATCAAAGTTGGCCGAAAAATGTGTTCGAAATTTAAAATTGATTTTCGATTCGTATTCTACGAAAAATTTAAAAGACTCCTCCAACTGTAGCGTGCGCCGTGCTATATTAAATGCTGCACTATTTTTCATGTTTGTTTAAAAATGTATAGAACTTCTCACTTTTACATCTTTCTACACTCTAATGACTACCCAAACCCAACCCAATAATCATCGAAATCAAAATCTAAAAATCGAAATGTAAAATCTATATCTAAACTTTTTATACGTGGCTGGACATAGTCATTTTATTCCAACTCAGAACTCACAACCCTCCACACAATTATTGGTGTTTCATATAGCTTTGTTGAGCGGGTGTTCCGCCCGAAAGCGGCGCCAGGCAGTTTCGACCTTACGGTAGGAGTTACAAAACTTTACCGGGAATCAAAAGTGTTTGTCTCGGCGGGCTTACACTTTTTTTACCTTTGAATGGCACCACCGGGAGGGCGGGGGTGCCGTTGCCGAAAATTTTGTTCGAATTTTAAAATTAACATTTGATTCGTATTCTACAAATAATTTAAAGTAATTTGCCAACTATTGGTTTATTTCTATCTTGCTCCGTTCGGCGTGTATACCGCCCGAAAGCGGCGCCAGGTAGATGGGGTCTTTCGTTAGGAGATACAAAAAAAATAATCCTGGAATCAAAAGTGTTCGTCTCGGCGGGCTGACACTTTTCCACCTTTGAACTGGGTTGCATACGGCTTTAGGCTTAAGTATGGTCTGTTGAATACATAAGATAATAAAGAATAATTATCCAAAAGCATAATCAAATTAAATACAATATGCTGCCACAGTAGGAATCAAACCTACAACCCTTTGGTTTGGGGTTGAAAAGTTTGCTAGCTTTCAATTAGCAATAAATAGTCTGGTACCTACAACTTGATATGGACGAATTTCAATACATCGCTGAGGCCGCTTACATACGAGTATTTTAATAACATGGTAGGATTATTATTCTATGTCGTACCGGGTACCGGGGCTACCCTAGGGCTTCGTTGTGTTCGCGCACTTGGGTCTAGGATATAGGGTGTTCCGTTGTGATACCCTACTTAGGCAGAATGAAAGTTGTCACTCCCGATCGTACTCACCCAGCCCTAGCAGAGTCGGAAATTCGCTATAGTCAATATTAACATACTGAAACACATTAATTATGGCCTGGGTAAAACCACTACTAAATGTGAAAATTATTATTCGTACTGATATTTCTTGATTATCCCAGATGAGTTTAGTGTACACTATCTACTGAACCCAGTCCCATTATTAAAGTGCGAGAAGTCTTAGCATCATAATCATGCATGAGAAATGTTGCACATCTACAAAAAAATACTATTTCCACAACTTCGAATTTCCAGAAAGAGAAAAATAATAATTTCACCTAATGTAGGTCTACAGAGTATGTGACCCACTTGGAGAACCGAAAATAAATGGAATATAACTAGAACAAAACAGAAAGGACTCTAGTCCATTGAACCAAAACCGGAATTTTCAACACATCATAATCTTGTAGACCTTTGTTAGCAATAGGTAATGAGAACACAGATACCCTTGAAGTTAAAACTCAAACTGGTTTCTAGTTTCTATGTTAGATAAGAACTGTGAATTTCTTCTTGAGAATAACCGAAATTCGGATTAAAACCAGTTGCATAATTTAAACGCGGTGTTTACACTGACCTTACTTACTGCATTATAATAGACAGTAGTTAATAATGTCCATTACGAACTTTTGACTTATCCACAAGTGAAAAATTGTGAATCGTCCGCTAGTAGTCAAGTGGTTAACGCGCTGGTCTAGTAATCCAGGTTGCTTAGGGATCCGTTGGATCGAATCCCACCCAGTGTATGAATTTTTCCTCATTTGAGTTTGTGACCACATAATAATAAGGTTCTGAGGTTAGGTGGTAGAAAATGCTGTGAGCATTAACCTCGCCTGGTTAGCTTTTTAGCTAACCCGTGATTAGCTTCCACAAAAGAGTATTATTATTATTATCACGATAGGGATACCCAGCATAATAGAGTCGGGAATAGCCAGCAGAATGTCCATTCTCACAATAAGGAAATTGGTGGTTTCGATATCAACCATCTCTTGACGTTCTGGTGACTATTCCCGACCAATTATGGACACATTAGTTCCTCGTGATTGGTTCACATTGTATACACGAGGCAATTTTGAAATTTTATACTTTTGTTTATATTCCTATTTTCATAAAAAATACCGAGACACCTAAAATGTTAACGTTTGATGCCTTGGTGTTTCAAACACCCGCACCCACCGTCTTACCCTACTTGATACCCGAGGTACGGCCTTCTATGTATTTCCCCTTCGTACTTTACACACGTGGCCTTAATTCTGTTTTTAATATAGTCCTGCTCCATACCTGAGACATTGCGAAGTATGTGTTTTTCTAACCTTATGGCCGTGTATATTTCCTAGTCCTACTGTATGCCACTAATATTTAGCATACCTACGTCTTACTCAATAACGCATGCAAAAAATAAATGTTATAACATCGATCTAGTCCTAGGGATTTGAACTTGATCCATACTATATGAGATATACCTGCAATACTCTGACGCAAGCTTGTGTCGAAACATTTTTGACCGAAACTAGGTAAAATTTCTATCATTTAGGTATTAAATGAAATAAATTTTACGGCTGACTTTTTTTATGGTTCCTTTAGAATAGAATAAAATAGAATTATAATGTTTATTTGTAATATTATGTTACAATGTAAATGACAAATTACTAAGATAAACTTAAAATATAAATATGGCAATGGTTGGCATAAAATTAATAGCATGGCATGAATATAAACTAAAAGGGGCAGTTTTAAAGTATTTACTCCACTGAAGTATCTAAATCTATGATTTTAATATTATTATTAAACTATCTCATCAAACTCTGCGAAAAGCTCTTTCGCAAAGTTTCGCTCTTTGGCCGCAGCTTTGTAAAATAAAATAATTGTATTCAAAATTGCTTCACAGTCGTTCGTGCCCAAACTTTTCAGCAAAGCCAGAAATTCATAGAAACCAATACTTCTCTTGCCCAAATATCTAATTCTATGTCCTGACAACAAAGGGCAGCTACAGAAAAAGTGCCACAATGTGAAAAAGTGCCACAATGAGAAAAAGTGCCACAATGGAGAAAAAGTGCCACAATGTTTATGGTTCCTTTAAACCCATCATTTTGAAATAACCACAATTTGGTTATATTTATTTGAAACCTACCTAATAATTGTTCTATCAAACACATTGGCTGAGGTTTAAGTGCGCCCCATACAAATAAAAGACATAAATATTGTCTGAAATAGGTTTGGGTGCTATGAAACAATAATATGGAAGTGACGGAAGGTAAGAAGTGTCGTGAAATACATACACAGAAATTGTTTATTCGTAATAATATAGTTGGGACGTTTTATTGATAATTTAGATCGTAAGAATAGTCCACTTAGTAGGTTTTGGTAGACTTTTATAGACTGGTATGAAAATGGTTGTGAATGCCTTTAGGAAAACTTCCTAAAGGCAGAGAAGTATATGGCCTTCGATCCATTCGTGAATATTGAAGATATCAAACACCTCGGCCGAGGTGTGAAGAACGCCTAGACAAAGAAAGAGACAGACCGGCAGAGTGTAAGGTTACGGAAAAACATAGTTCCCATGCATTTCATGTTCTTTCAGCCAGCGAAAAGTGCAACATGAATTTCAAAAATTGTGATTTTTATGGACTCTACGTTGAAAAATAAGTTGATTTGACTTTTTGTTTGACTTCCTAGGCCAACGGGAACCCTATTTTCCAGATCCCCCATCAATCGTGAAAGACATGAAAGATTCATAAATAAAAAAAAATTGTTTTTTTTATTTTTCATACGGATCCTTTGAGACACGACTTAGTGTCCTTAACTTGGCATTGAAGATTAAGTGAGTTGTCTATAGTGATCAAGATATAATGAAGATGAGCCCAGACCAAAAAAAATTCTAAATTATAATCGGGCGGCCCATTTGGGCGGCCTCGGGTTTTGGGAGCCCAAATCGGGAATTGAAGGATAAAACTATTCTTAAGTGGTATCAAATGAAAGATCTTGATGAGCAGATACCTAATTTATTGGTTTTATTCCTTCATCCGGTCCACTGGGTGGCACCTGGTGGCCTTTTCATTCTCTTTGGCGAGTAGGTACCTTCGAATCCTTAGCACAGTTGTCAGATCTTGACCAGTATGTATTTTTCGAGATGACCTCGCTCTCTCTTTGCAAAACTTTAATGTTTAAGTTTCCAAGTATTAATTTAGTTAGATCATTTTCTGTCCTCGTTTTTAGAAGACAACTTTGTCTATTGGTAGCATACTCGACATGGAACCCAGTCAGCGCGGGTTCGAATCCTGGCGGGGACGAAATCTTTTAGCTCTATTTTTTCAATTTGGGCTTAACGTTGTTCTGTTTTTCCGCTCTTTATATTTGATCTTGATGACGACCCTATTACCCTCGCGAGGAAAATTGTAGTAGTTGTAGAATTGGGCAATGACCTGTGGTGCGGCATTACGAAATTGTTTTTTTAACAATCATGGTTGAATGGAGGTAAAATATGATGAATTAGCTCTCGTAATGTCGATGCTACTCACTAAATGTTGTGACAAAGTAGTGCCCATGGCTAAGTGGGTAGCGTACTAGTCAGCCTAAGTTGGGTTCGATCCCCATCAGGGCAGTTTTTTTTTCTCTGTCCATGTATGTCCAGGGTACGCTCATACCTCGTGAGGTCTTGATAAGGGACGTCATCGAGTTCTCTCCCGACCAAAATTTTGTTCAGGTAGGTACCACGAGTTCACTCCCGCTCAGGATTTTATCAACACCGAATTCTCTCCCGTCGATTGCATTTTTACCTGAGTTTATACCTACATAGTTTAGGCCTAGCATAAATTATATAATAGAAATACCTAATAGGCTTTCTATGTATTTTACCTAACCCTACTATGAACCCGAGGCATTGCCTTCTATGTATTATCCCTAAACCTACTATATTCCTGAGGCATGGCCTTCTATGTATTTTACCTAACTCTACTATACACTCAAGGTTCTATACCTTTTATAAGTTAGACATTTTAAAGATTTCCATATAAAAAGATGATTTTATCTTATAAAGTTCAATAATACGTTCATGCCTCAATACACTACGGCCATGGCTCAATACACTACGTTCATGCCTCAATACACTACGGCCATGCCTCAATACACTCTACGGTTCATGCCTCAATACACTACGGCCATGCCTCAATACACTACGTTCATGCTCAATACACTCGTTCATGCCTCAATACACTACGTTCATGCCTCAATACACTACGCATGCCTCAATACACTACGGCATGCCTCAATACACTACGTTCATGCCTCAATACACTACGGCCATGCCTCAATACACTACGTTCATGCCTCAATACACTACGTTCATGCCTCAATACATTACGCCATGCCTCAATACACTACGTTCATGCCTCAATATTCACTACGTTCATGTCTCAATACAGTACGGTCATGCTTCAATACACTACGGTCATGCCTCAATAAACTACGGTCATGCCTCAATACACTACGGCCATGCCTCTATACACTACGGTCATGCTCAATACACTACGGCCATGCCTCGGCCCGCAAAGCAGGCGACAGCCCCCTAGTCTGACCATAAGTAAAAACCGTGAATTGGGCGATTTAACGATTTAATAACATATAATAAACTACGATGTGCAATGAGCGCACCCATCAGTTCGAGTCGCGGGAAAGTTATATTTTTAGGGGACACTATTATTTTTGAAAATATCATATCACAAGTTATGCCACAGAGGCATTTATACAACGAACGTAAACAGTTGCCCCGTAAGAGCAATATAAGCAAGCGTCAGAAAAGACATGGAATTCAATTTTAGAGTCAGGTGTAGTGTAATATTACACGTAATAATCTGGGTAGTTCATAAGTTGAAATCTTCTGTAAGTCGTCAACTATCTCTAAGAAAATTCTAGTGTCTTTATCAGTAAGTACTGTGTCCCAATCTTTGTTTTGTGTCCAAGATCATAAAATGAACTCTCGTTTAGTTACTTTGGCCTCAGGATTAACTTTTAAGTTAATATGCTTCAAGCTAATAGAGTCAGTATCTATATGCCAGTGAATACCCAACACATTTTGGACGGGTTGAACACTTTTTATTTTAAGATAAGATTTATTTATTGGTGTACATCAAATTTACAATTTGTTTACACAAGTCAAATACATATACAGAAATGGGGCAGGGGAAGGAAAAGACATAATAGAACTTAAGAAGTAACAAACTAAGTAAATTGTAAGCTGGACCATATCACTCAAACTACAACTCAAAAATTCTTCTAAGGAATAAAAAGCCTCCTTTTTTATTTCGTCAGGAAGAGAATCGAACTTAGGACTCTTAGGGTGGAATTAATAGACGTTTTTGTAATACCTCTGTGGCGCTAAGTCACGGATTGCGTATTGTGTAATATGGGGAAAATTGACGTTTTGACGTTCAGACTTCAGTGATTGATGTTGTCTATTAATTTCGCCCTTACAGTTAGTCAAACCATGCGCGCAGATTTAGGAAGCATCATGAAAAATATCACAAGATTTAAATTTTTGTAAGGCAATATCGTCATCAGTAACTGCTGGATTATCTTTAATGCCTAGCGTCTCTAGATCCCAGAATAATCTCAAATCATGTTCTTGAGTTAAAGGTCTGATTTCTGATAGTTGAGCGGTCTGTCTTTTATCTCTTCAATAACAAATGGGATCTTGAGGTCGTTGTGGATTGTTTTTTTACAAGTTTAAACAAGGTACTAACTTGTGATCCACACTGAATGAAAAAATACCTGAATCATATTTTTTCAAATGGCCCAAGTGATGGATTTTTTTTGATCCCTTCGCACGTAAAATGACCTTTTCTAATGAGATTTTGGCTCATCTGATGAACTCCGTCGCTTCGTAAAGATTAATAATAATAGGGAATATCTCAGAGTTGAATTTGTACAGACAAGCTGGGGTAATCTAGTGCGAGTAGTCTCTAGATGCCTCAGTGTCTAGCTGTCTACTGCTGGTATCATCCCTGGATCAGACTACTCGTCTACAGTTGTAGGTACGAGTAGGAATGTTACGCGGGCCAGGCTACTTGTCTAAAATCAGTCCGAGAGTCATTTTATTTGGCAATAGGTGAGTTCGGTGCGAAGATTACCCGCACCTTTTTCGCATGTATGAATTCGGTGCCGCCTAAAAAAGGTGATGTACGAGTTCGGTGCGGTCTTAATGACTTATAAATTGATTTTTTGTTTATAATGTACTAGTTGCTTGTTAACATTCATCCTGCTGTTATTAAGTTAGTAGATTATTTTGTAGATAGTTACATTCAGCAAGACTGTCCATTTCCTCCTTGAAGGCCATGCCTTGGGTTTATAGTAGGGTTAGATAAAATACAATGAAGGCCATGCCTTGAGTTTATAGTAGGTTTAGGTAAAATACAATGAAGGCCATGCCTTGGGTTTATAGTAGGGTTAGGTAAAATACAATGACGGCCATGCCTTGGGTTTATAGTAGGGTTAGGTAAAATACAATGACGGCCATGCCTTGGGTTTATAGTAGGGTTAAGTAAAATATACAATGACGGCCATGCCTTGGGTTTATAGTAGGGTTAGGTAAAATACAATGACGGCCATGCCTTGGGTTTATAGTAGGGTTAAGTAAAATATACAATGACGGCCATGCCTTGGGTTTATAGTAGGGTTAAGTAAAATACAATGACGGCCATGCCTTGGGTTTATAGTAGGGTTAGGTAAAATACAATGAAGGCCATGCCTTGGGTTTATAGTAGGGTTAGATAAAATACAATGACGGCCATGCCTCGGTTTATTAATTGAAGGCCATGCCTATAAGGAAAAAAATACTATAATTACCTGATCATCAGGGCAAGTACCAGGGCACCGAATTCATACATGACCTTTTTTAGGCGGCACCGAATTCATACATGACCTTTTTTAGGCGGCACCGAACTCATACATTTTTTATTTTCCGCACCGAACTCATACATAGCCTTTTATTTCGATAAAGGTTGATAGGATTAAATCTATAAGTATTAGGTACCAAATGAACGGTTGCGAGACTTGTTTCAAAATACATGGCGCAAATAACCGTAGGTTCACTGCGGTTATTTCAACCATTTGGAAAGAGCATTTTTAAATAATGTACCTAATTAAAACAAAAGTAGTATAATAATATAATATATTATATTATTTTTAGGGTGTAATTCCGACTGTAGTAGGAAAGAATACAATGGTCTATAGCAAGGGTCTGAATTTTTGAGTTGTGATCATGTAGTTGAATGCAATGTTAAACCCAATTTTTTTACTATTATTATTATTAAAAAAAATAATAATAATAATAAAATAAAATAAATCCAACGGGGTACAAGCTTGCAATGCAAGGATTATTGTGTATAATACCAGGACGGTTGCAATACTTTAACAGGATATTGTAAACTTGTATTTGGAGACTGGCATCTCCACGGTCCTAGTCCACCTGAGCTGATGGTGTAAAACTGTAAAAGCATACTTAAAGCATTAAGTCTGTATTTTAAAGTTTTGCACTAATGGATAAAATCTAAGAAAAAAATAAATGAGGAAAATCCAAGCATGGGGTGGGATTCGATCCACGAATCACGGATCCCACGCGCTGGATTTTTTACATTACAGATACGGCGCGCCGTAACCACATCAACTAATAATGCTGCATGATTTTTAAAATATACCTTTTAAATACCTCATTTGTACATAAATGTACTACAGTAAACTTTGCCTATAACGACGGTCAAGGGACCGGGAACTTTTCGTCGTTATAGGCGAATGTCGTTTTAACCTAATGTACTTATGTAGTTGCATATTCATTTTATGTGGGGGTAAAATTGTTAATACAAAGGTACATTTTAACAAGGTAATGGTTATACCGTCACAATGTAGCGTGGTACTTCAATCTTTTATGTTCACACCAGATTTTTTTTAACCTACATGTTACTCAAAAAATATTTTCGTTTTCGTTAATATTCGAGGCAGATACGTTGGTGGTACCATAATAAAAAAAACTTTATAAAAAAAATCAAAGATTTTTTGTCACCTACTTGGCTTATACCAAATCGACAGGACACCAAGACATTAAAATCAAAAGAAAATTTTCTAGGTACTTCTTAAACAACGATGTAGGATCTTTGAATGACACTTTTTTCCACGAGTAGTGACCAAGTAATTGTGCAAGATTTCTTTTTATTTCATCAGAAATGAATTCGATGGGTAACGGACTCCTCCCTCTAGCCTTCCTTCTATCTATAGGTATTAAGTATTCAATAGTTGGTAACAAACCATAGTGAAAGATAGGAGAATCTGTAGCCACCTTAGTCGAGAGGGTACAGCGCTAGGCTTGCACGTACGGTGACCTGGGTTCGAATCCCAGAGTAGTCGGAATTTTTGGACTGTCTCATGAATGTTACGGTTGTTACGGGGTCGACTCATACCTCGTGAGGAAAAATTAGTTGTTACTTTAATGTGAGCAGCAACCAGTGGCGGAAAAGGCAAAAACATTACGGCAAAAGAAAAATACTTGGATTTATTAAAAGAAACATACACATTTATTTATTCTATGATTTTTATTAAATAAGATAGGAAAAAGAGTAATTTTTTGGAGTCGACAACTTTGATTCCAGAAAACTGTTCTTTTTTTGTATTTCTACCGTAAGGCCCCAGCTGCCTGTCACCGCTTTCGGGCGAGATATCCGTCGAACAAAGCATGATAGAAGAAAGTTAATAATCGGAGTAGCTAATATTTTACTTCTGATAAATTTCTAATATTAGAAATGGGAAGTGTTCTACTGTGTTCTTTTTTTACATATAATATCATCTTTAAATTTGGAACATATTTTTCGGCTAACTTTGATCGCCAACCCTAGGCGACCCCGCCGCTTTCAAAGGTGAAAAAGTGTCTGCCTGCCGATACGAACACTTTTGACTCCTATCATAAAACTAACTTGTTCCTAATCCTAGATACTCAATATTATGTATTCGTATGTTTTGTATTTCTGTATCCATGAGACCTGTGGTATCTATTGATGACTCACACTCGAGAGGTTTATCAGTTCATGAGTGCCTTTCTCGTTTTCAACAAGAGATTCTATGAATCATTGAACGATGCCTTTTTAACGATGCCAAAACAATGGCTTTTTAAGACAAATATAAAAACCGGTGATAGAGCAGTACCCTTTGAATTGCTTCTTATTTTTTTGTCTTCTTATTACTTTCCTTATCCTATAATAAGGAAAGTAAAAACCGTCGAATCAGCCTCAGTATATCTAAGAAGATGTTTTCAGCCATTTGTTCCGCGCGTCCGCTTTGACTAACTTTTATTATTATTTATCCTAGATTGAGGTTGTGACATATCAAATTTATTGATTATGAAGTGTTGATTACGAATTGGGCATTGATTTTTAGCTATCTGTTATCGTTGAGTCACCAGTGGCTGAACTCGACTTCTTTTTGGGGGACAAGGAAAGTCGTGTGATGTTAACTCCAGAATTTGTTCGAATAGAAATAGATTTTTGCTTGTTACTTCAGAGAAATTTAGTAATCGGATTCACGAGGAAGTATGGAGTCCATAATTGGCAGAGTAATTTTTGCTTTTTTAGCTAAAAGTAGTGTTTTGAAAACCTGTAAAATCGAGTGATTGATAAATCTATGTTGTATATACACCTTGACAATTCTTTTAGTTTCTTAAATTACCCATGTAATGAAACATAAATAATTATATAAGTAACAAAAAAGATTCCGATATTTAGTCGATTTGGAGCTATTACCTTGTTTCTTGTAATTGAAATAGTGCCAAGTGTAAAACATGTGATTCCCTACTCAAGACCCTAGGACCTAGGAAAATCTACGAAAGGATTACATACACATCTTTGCACAAAATACAAGAAAAATGATGTCAGACCATCAACATCAACGAGTCAATTGGTGGAGAAATCTGCGGCTCATGAACCTCAACAATAGAGAAAAAGAAGATTACGCTTTCACAAGCAGAAGCTCAATTTCAGGTGACACCGTCAATGATGTTTTGGCGAGAATGACAGCGCTTGATGGTGTAGTAGGTCAAGTCAAACGATCCGACAGAGCTTCTCCGAGCTTCGTGTATAAATAGAACTTCTTCTTCTTTCACTTTGTCTTTCCTAATCCTACTTGGGTCGGCATTGTTCAACCTCATTTTTGAGGTTGGTTGTGGCAAATGTTTTACGGCTAGATGACCTTCCTAACACCAACGATTCTATTTGATTTTTCGCTGGGAATCGTACCAGCTACCCACATTAAACTTAGCCAGCCTGGGTAGGGCCGGCATTGCCAGGCTCACGTGTTTGGGGGAACAGAATTTTCTTTGTGAAAAGTCTGCTCCGACCGGGAATTGAACTCAGAATCTCTGTACTACGGGCAGTAGTCACAACCGTTACGCCACGGAAGCTGGCGTATATAAATAGAACTTGATCTACACATTTATTGTTATTATTTTTATACTAAATTTGTACATTGTTAATAGAATGTTGAAAGAAGTAATTCATAAACCATTTTTATTTATTGAAAAACACAAAAAAATGTTGTTTTTTTTGTAGTATGTGTAGGATGAGAGAAAATACACGTTCAAATTTTCAGAAATGGAACTGATTTATTCATGGATCAAGCTGCCAGTCCATAAGGGAAATACATAAATCGTGGATGAACAAACTACAAGATCTAACAGTTTGCCTTTATCATAGGTATTTTAAAGCGCTATCAAATCCCGTTATCCCAAGATCGCTAATTTTCAATTCCGATTTTTCGGGATTGAAACAGTCCCAGGATTGTAAACCATAAATACGAATCAAATGTCAATTTTAAAGTTCGAAAATAATTTTTGGCCAACCGTGATTGCCGCCCCTTGCGGTCTCCGCCCAAGACAACTCCTTTTGGATTCCAGGATTTTTTTTATCTCCTACCGTAAAGGTAGGATCACACTATTTGGCACAGATGCCATATTTTCTATGGCGAGAAAGAAAAACGAATGGCACATATAATATATGACACTTATACAATGCCATATAATGTGGCAAAAAAACTCTATGGCATTGTATGTCTTCCCCCTTGCCATAGACAAGCCTGCCAGTCGTCACAATATCATATTGTAGACCATGTGTGTGATGAAGCACTCACACGAATGCCATAGATCCTGCCATACGTCTATGGCACTTGTCGCCATAGACAAAAATATGGTCATGTAAACAAAGACCGATCACACGCTATGGCAAGGGAGATTGGCATATTATATGTCGCTCTGCCATATCGTGTGATCCTACCTTAAGGCCGCAACTACCTTGTGACGCTATCGGGCGGAATGCCCGCCGGACGGAGCAAAAAAAACGAATAGGATAACTTTAAAAAAATTGTAGTATTGAGTCAATTTCAAATTTTAAATATATTTTTGGCCATCCCTACATTCGCTGGGAATCGTACCAGCTACCCACATTAACCTCACCCAGCCGGAAATGCTACCCTCACATGAACGGAGGGAACAGAATTTTCTGTGTGAAAAATCTGCTCCAACCGGGGATCGAACTCAGGATCTCTGGACTCGGGCAGTAGTCACAACCGTTACGCCACGGAGGCTGGCGTAACGCTTGTGACTGGCATACAACCACACAACTTCTTAATAATTAATTATTAATACATGTACATATTTATATAGACCGACGAGTGAGCAAGAAGATTTGCGTGAAACGACAAGAAGACTTCAAGAAGACATATTTGAAAGGAGATGACGAATGAACAAATTATTCGACCAACTGTGATTTCCGCCCCTCGGCGGCTCCTCCGACCCGGGGATAAGGCCGCAACTAGCTCGCGACGCTTCAGGCGGAAGAACCGCCGAACGGAGCAAGATAGAAAAAGCTAATAGTCGGAAAATCCCTTTGAATTTTTTTGTAGGGTAAAAAATCAAATTTAATGTCGATTTTCCCCTGTATCATCACCCTGGACAATGTGTATCCCTATTGTTCACTATGACCTACGAAAACTAGACAAAAATATTGCTTTCCCTCAAGAAAAATTACACGCTTAC
Organism: Bactericera cockerelli; assembly: GCA_024516035.1. Lineage (NCBI taxonomy): Eukaryota > Metazoa > Arthropoda > Insecta > Hemiptera > Triozidae > Bactericera > Bactericera cockerelli. Next base: position 22,456,463 of record CM044955.1, on the reverse strand, counting down.
TACTCCGTCATAGATAAAATATCTGACTATTATTTATTGTTTACCGATGAATAAAAAAATGCAAATCATGTGTCAGCCGCTTTTTTTGTAATGAAAACTACAACTTTAGTATGAAACTAAATCCCCTATGTTGAATTAGCAATGCCGACCTTACAGCTAAACTGTATGCAATACACTTTATTATAATATGACGTATCTTCATGTTCACAAATAACAATCGAAAAATTTCTAATCTGTTCTGACTCATTGAGTGCCATTCAGTCGTTACAAAATTTTCCCTCCTCTAACTCCAAAGCACAAGAAATTATAATATAATAATATCTATCCTCCACAATAATACGTAAACATAAATTACAAGCAGTCACCGTGGCAGAGTGAGTTAGCGCGCTAGGCATTGCATGCATGGTGACCTGGGTTCGATTCCCAGCGGGACAGGAATTTTTCTGCTCTGTACTTGGATTTTCCGGGTCTACTTATACATCGTGAGGAAAAATGAGTAGTTACTTGTGTGAGTAACGACCAGTAGCGGCATTACCAGAGTAAAAAGAAATTAATGTAAGTAATAGAATTCGAAAAGTACAGGAGGCTCTTAGTAATGCTGTGCTACCCACAAAAATTGTGAAGAGGCCTTGTGCTTCACCACAAACGAAATCATACATACAACATAAATTCCATCTAGAATTCTTATGGATCCCCTCACACAGACCAACTCGAAAAAGAAGGGATTGAATAGTACCTATAACATCCCGCTGATTAATAGAATACCGATCCATGATTACAAGAATGTTGTGAATGGCACAATGGCATGATGAATCGAAAAATTTAACTGAAAACAAATTGCGAGAAATAAAGCCTGAGAACAATCCTTGGCACCCCCCTTTCTACATGAAAAGGATCGAGCAGGTCTCTCTCACACGTCTCCGCATTAGACACACTACCGCACCCATTGTTATCTAATAAAAAAGAACCCTCCCCCTTTCTGCAAAGTTTGTTCATGTAGATCCTAAGAGATACATCCTAAAACACATCCTAAGAGATAGTATTAAGTACCAAACGTTAAGAGACCCAGATGATTTATAATATCTTGCTCAATTGAAAATGAAAGTGCCATTATTATTATTATTATTATTATACAACTCTCTATTAGATACAAAAGGACATTATGTACAATTGTACATACAAATAATAATTTTAACAGTGAAAAAATGAAGAAAAAAAAACAATATATACAATAAAAATGAAAAAGAATAGAAAATATTTGAAAACATATGTCCTAACTAAAGGGTGGGGTTATTTTGCCTATGGCAATCTCTTCAACCCAACCCTTATGCCATCTTAACTTTTCTGAATAAAACTAGATTAATAATGTAATTTTTTTTATAGTGTAGAAATATAACATCACTAATGTTGGCACACTTCAATAAATTTCACAATTTTTTTTTCGTTTTATGAACATTTTTTTTTTTACCAACTGTGATTGCCGCCCTGGGCGTGTTTAAGGGTGGAAATTATCCGCCAAACGGAGCAAGATAGATAAAAAACAATAGTCGGAAAATACCTTTAAATTTTTCGTAGAATAAAAATCAAATGTCGATATTAATATATGAACATATTTTTCGACAATCTCATAAAAAAACTGATTACCTATGTTTTTTACTCTATATAAACTTATATCCATCAAGTGACCATGTAATATGACAAAAGTAATATGAATAAAATAAAATTATAACTAGCACTAAATAAAGATACAGGAATCAGTAGAGAATAAAAAGTCAAGAGAAAAGAAAATGTCTAAACTTAATGCGTAGGTAGGTGTCTCAATAAAACTCTTCACATAACAGGGAGTTTTGAAAAAAAAAAAAAAAATGGGTGAAAATAAAATAATAATATTATGATTTTTTATCCACTTCTTCTTCTTCTTACCGAACCAAAACCCATGACCGAACGAACGAGCCGGTCCACTTTGGTCAGGATTTTTCGGTCCGGTCAAATAAAAAAAAGTGAATTTCAGTGACCAGGTCAGCTTCGGTTCGCTTCGTTCACATAAAAAAAACCGCTTTTAGTGTAAGGACGCAACGATCTGGCGACGCTTCCGGGCGGAATATCCGCCGAACGGAGCAAGATAGAAAAAAACCAATAGTCGGAAAATCCCTTTAAATTTTTCGTAGAACAAAAATCAAAAGTCGATAATAATATATGAACATATTTTTCGACCAACTTTGATTGCCGCCCCTGGGTGTCTCCGCACACCCGGGGGTGGCGTTTTAGGGTGGAAAAGTGTCAGCTCGCAGAGACAAATTCTTTTGATTCCAAGAATTTTTTTCTTAATTCCGAGCGTAAGGCCACAACTACCTGGCGACGCTTCCGGGCGGAATATCCGCCGAACGGAGCAAGATAGAAAAAAACCAATAGTCGGAAAATCCCTTTAAATTTTTCGTAGAACAAAAATCAAATGTCGATAATAATATATGAACATATTTTTCGACCAACTTTGATTGCCGCCCCTGGGTGTCTCCGCACACCCGGGGGTGGCGTTTTAGGGTGGAAAAGTGTCAGCTCGCAGAGACAAATTCTTTTGATTCCAAGAATTTTTTTCTTAATTCCGAGCGTAAGGCCGCAACTACCTGGCGACGCTTCCGGGCGGAATATCCGCCGAACGGAGCAAGATAGAAAAAAACCAAGAGTCGGAAAATCCCTTTAATTTTTTTGAAGAACAAAAATCAAATGTCGATATTTATATATGAACATATTTTTCGACCATCTGTGATTGCCGCCCCTGGGCGTCTCCGCCCACCCGGGGGTGTCGTTTTAGGGTGGAAAAGTGTCAGCTCGCAGAGACAAATTCTTTTGATTCCAAGAATTTTTTTCTTAATTCTTAGTGTAAGGCCGCAACGACCTGGCGACGCTTCCGGGCGGAATATCCGCCGAACGGAGCAAGATAGAAAAAAACCAATAGTCGGAAAATCCCTTTAAACTTTACGTAGAACTAAAATCAAATGTCGATAATAATATATGAACATATTTTTCGACCAACTTTGATTGCCGCCCCTGGGCGTCTCCGCCCACCCGGGGGTGTCGTTTTAGGGTGGAAAAGTGTCAGCTCGCAGAGACAAATTCTTTTGATTCCAAGAATTTTTTTCTTAATTCTTAGTGTAAGGCCGCACCGACCTGGCGACGCTTCCGGGCGGAATATCCGCCGAACGGAGCAAGATAGAAAAAAACCAATAGTCGGAAAATCCCTTTAATTTTTTCGTAGAACAAAAATCAAATGTCGATAATAATATATGAACATATTTTTCGAGCAACTTTGATTGCCGCCCCTGGGCGTCTCCGCCCACCCGGGGGTGTCGTTTCAGGGTGGAAAAGTGTCAGCTCGCAGAGACAAATTCTTTTGATTCCAAGAATTTTTTTCTTAATTCTTAGTGTAAGGCCGCAACGACCTGGCTACGCTTCCGGGCGGAATATCCGCCGAACGGAGCAAGATAGAAAAAAACCAATACCTAGTCGGAAATATTATCAACCGAGCGACCCCTAAATTAATACATGTAAATAGACCGACGAGTGAGCTAGAAGAGCCGCAACGACCTGGCTACGCTTCCGGGCGGAATATCCGCCGAACGGAGCAAGATAGAAAAAAACCAATACCTAGTCGGAAATATTATCAACCGAGCGACCCCTAAATTAATACATGTAAATAGACCGACGAGTGAGCTAGAAGATTAGCGTGAAGTTCTTGGACGACATATTTGAAAAAAGCCCCTTCAAAAATAAATTTAAAGAAAAGAAGATAAAAACAATACTTCCGATTTCTAATATTAGAAATTTCTCGGAAGTAAAATAAACAATCATACAAAAATAAAAAATTTCGTATTATCCTCTACTCTACGACACTACCACGAAGTCTCTGTAGCTGCACACGAAAAACACCCTTAGCTAGAGAGACCACGAGACACCACCGAAAAACAGTGATTTCCACGATGTGAGTAACATTAAAAAAAAAAAAAAAAAATCTCCAATTTCCTCAGAAACATACCAGTCCAATGTTTTTTAAAGAAAAATAGCATAAAATTATTAAAATATTAAGTTATTCATTGAAACAATTACACGGACCTGATTTTGTCCTTGTACTTGTTCGTGTGTATGTGTATGTCCTTCCTATTGTGTGAAATTCCAGGTGGGTCTCTCTAGCTATATGGCGCACATGCACACACACACACACACACACACACACACACACACACCCACACCCACACCCACACCCACACACACACACACCCACACCCACACACACACACACACACACACACACACACACAGACGCACGGACCAATGGCTGAAAACAACTTTTTTGGTATCCTGAGGCTATGATTCGTCCAGAAATGTGAAAAACTAGGTAGGTCAAATTTTCGACGAATACAATACTTTCCTTATTAGGATAAGGAAAGTAAAAATGAAAATCTTGTGATGGAGGTGACAAAATGATAAATATTATCACTTTATTTTATTTTTTACAAAACAATCAACAACAACTAATTACTAACAATAATTTTTTAAAAAAAAACTTAGAAATATGTACAAAAAAATAAAGAATAATATTAATTTTTAATTACAATTGTTTTGTGATCCGAGGCGAAGTTAATGCCTTGGGCATTCTCTGCCACTAATAATAATAAGTTGATTTAATTTCATTCTACAGTTTTTTTTATTACAATCCCCTTGAAGTACAATCCCAGACAGCACAGTCAACTGGATGTATACCATACTGTTAGGTGGAAAAAGTCTACTTGCCCACCTGGAAATCAGCTGGAGATTTCCACCTTCCACCTGACCTCCACCTGGAAATCAACTGGAAATGAACTGGAAAGTAACCCAACTTTTAACTGGAAGTCAGTTGCCCAAAGTCAACTGGATTTGTTCCACTTATTTCCAGCTACTTATAGCGCTCTCTAGTGGATGGGTAGTAACTCACTACCACAATGTTGACATACCTATTTACCTATACTGTACATTATACTACATAATAATCAAATGCTACGCTCTTGGTTTTGAGGTCGTGGGTTCGAATCCCATTATATGCATTTTTTTTGCAAATAATAATAATAATAATAGTAATAAAAATCTAGAAACAAATGTATATTAGGCATAAATTCAATTTCAGTTATTTAATTTAGAGGCCATACATTCAAATCTCATGAAGAATATTTTTTTTGTATAAAAATAAAGTAATAAATTTTAAATAGGTTTTTTTAACACATACACACACACAAATTTGGGTATAATTTTTTTTTATAGAAATTTGGAAAGAAAAAGAAAATAACTAATCTGCTTTAAACAACACAATTCAAATAAGACTCTTTAACATGATTATATTTTACAATAAGAGTGTTTATTATTAATAAAAAAATTGTCACAAAAGTGTAAAATGCACTATTAAATTTCCACCATGTCACAAGACCTTGTACCAATGTATCACAAGTACTTCCTAAGTAGGTATAATCTCTATATATAATACTCAAAGTTGTGCATGTCTGGCTGACTATGTCCTCTTGGGGTTACAATACGAAACGGTACTTTCACTGAGAGTTCACCCCCCCTAAGCCACCTTCAACATACTAAGAAATTATCAAAATAAAAATATGTAATACAATTTTCAAGTGCACTGGTAATCAAGTGGTTAACGTGCTAGTCAGATAATCCACTTAGCGTAGGGTTCCGTTGTTTCAATTTTTTCCTCATTATGGTTGTGACCACATAATAATAAGACTCTGAGGGTTAGGTGGTAGAAAATGCTTTGAGCATAACCTGACCTGGTGGTTACCTTCCAATTAAAAATGTTATTATTATTTTCATTAGGACACTGGCCATGAGAAAAAACCTTAATGGTGACAAAATGCCAGGTTTTAGCTAGTATAGAAATGAAATAATGATATCCAATTATAAAATATGCTCATACCATGTACATAATCACAATAAAATAATAATACTATGTAAATGAAAATATATTTCTTCAGTGAAACCAAAAATAACAAAGAAATAAACTAATAGCCAGCAGAAAATGATGATGAGGCATTGAATACACCAGTTTTTATGAAATAGCCAAAGTTAAGCAATGTCTAATGTGGTGGAACATGGATTAGTGAATGTTATTATGTATTTGTAATCCTTCATGACAATTTACATACTTCTGTGGCTAATTAGAATTGCTGGGTTGTTTGCTTTGAGAATTATTACCAAAAAAGCATTGTTATACTTAAATTAAAACAAAATTGACTTAATTGTTAAGACTAGTGAAATTATAAAACACAATAGTGTGGAACACTTTTTTTTAATAGATATAAAATGAACACAAAATTTGAGGGGCTTCATAGTAATAAGGTGGTTTAGAAAGCTGAATAGTTAATATTATTATTAGAGACAGTGCACAGAAGATTGGCTAATTAATTTTGAGTCAAATAATCAGGAAGCATGTAAAAAAGTATACACTACATCATCTTTTTAGTGTGGCAGAAGCACGTACGAGTGAAAAATTCATTTTATAATAAAATATTATGTATTGCATATCTAAATAAAATCCACAGAATGAAAATTTTCATTATCTAGCACCATACATCAGATAATTCAGCTGTTTCCTTGCTTGACCCAGGACCTTTTTTAAGGTACAATTCCAAGTGAATTGATGGTGTTGAACCCCTGTGCTAGTTTGACTGTCCAGTGTCCAGGAACAGTAGAGTGCAGAAAGTTCATTATTGTCCAAGTGCATGGAGTATTGTCCAATTAGAGATGTGTAAAGAGTGAGTGAGTCATAAAAAAGAGTTACTCATTTCAGTGAGGTACTCAGCGAAAGAGTCGCATCCTAAAACATGTGACTCACTCATCAGCTCTCTGTGTAGAAGTGGCAGTAACTGAGTAAACTGAGAGACTGAAGGCTATTGAGCGCGCTACCTCTCTTCTCTCTCTCTCTGAGTCAAGAGTTGCAATTTACAATCACTCAGCGAGGCACAGGCAGAGTACCTCACTATCTCAGATCAGTGCCTCAGTTAGCTTTAGCTAAGCGGAGAGTAGAGGGGAAATTATTCGTATTGTAGAGGGTAGTGAGTTGGAAGGAGAAGGCACTGTTTAGATTTGAATACTGATATGAAATTTTGATTTAGAATTATATTTGTATATAGATTTTAGTTTCAGATTAAGATTGTGATTAAAAGATACCTAATAATATTTTGGTTTGGGTACTCATTACAATGTAGAGAAATGTAAAAGTGAGAAGTTCTGTACATTATTTAACAAACATGAAAAGACAGCACTTAGTATGACACGGCGATCACGGCGCACGCTACAGTATGATTGTGATGCAATTTCATGAATGAGAATGACGATGTTTTTCACGTAATTTTTTACGTGATAAAAAAAAATCATGATCAAATAAATTTGATCTGATATTAATGTGAGGCATGCATTTTCAGAAAATTTTTAAAGAAAGGGGGAAAAAATTAAATTATAAATTAGAGCCGTTGGTTGGGAGATTTTTTTCTCTCTTCGGAGAAAAAAAATTGAAATCGAAGTTAGAAATCAAAATATCGCTCATGCGCATACAACACGGCGGGAATTCAACTCAAACAGCTGTGTTCTGTTCTTCTCCGTGTCGAGACTTTGAGAGTCAAGAGTTGCTGAGTGAGTTACATAAATGAGTTACTCATTTTAGTGAGTGAGTTGCTTGTGAGTTATTCACCAAGATGAGTCAAAAGTCGCATCTCTAAATGTTATCCATTTTTAACTTTTTGTTGTCCTTTCCCCTTAAACAAAAAACAGTCTCGGAACCATCTCCGAGATCTAGGAACGAGATTGTATCGTCCTGTCTCGGATCCCAAAAAATGATATCGGAGACACCTAGGAGACCATTCGGAGACTGCTCCGGGACAGTCTACGTCCGCACCGTAGCGTCGATTGCTGGTGCTCGAGATTGCTCCAAGATCGGTCTCGGGAACTGTCTCCGAGATCATTCTCGGGGACCGTCTCCGAGCCTTCTCGGAACCGTCTCCGAGAACATTCTCGGGGACTGTCTCCGAGCCTTCTCGGAACCGTCTCCGAGAACATTCTCGGGGACTGTCTCTTCTAGACCACAGACCGTTTTAAATACCCTGGGAATTTTAGCTGTAAAACCACCTAAAAATAATACGATACATTTTTATAATAGAACATTTTTTTTATTGTGAAATTTAAAATAAAATAATTAAGAACAAAACAAAAATAAAAGAAGAATACACCTTAAAGAATGAAAAATCCCAATAAGAGACTAGAAACAATTGGAATAAAGAGATTGCCATAGGCAATAACCACCCCTTAAACAAAAAACAGTCTCGGAACCATCTCCGAGATCTAGGAACGAGATTGTATCGTCCTGTCTCGGATCCCAAAAAATGATATCGGAGACACCTAGGAGACCGTTCGGAGACTGCTACGGGACAGTCTACGTCCGCACCGTAGCGTCGATTGCTGGTGCTCGAGATTGCTCCAAGATCGGTCTCGGGAACTGTCTCCGAGATCATTCTCGGGGACCGTCTCCGAGCCTTCTCGGAACCGTCTCCGAGAACATTCTCGGGGACTGTCTCTTCTAGACCAGAGACCGTTTTAAATACCCTGGGAATTTTAGCTGTAAAACCACCTAAAAAATAATACGACACATTTTTATAATAGAACATATTTTTTATTGTGAAATTTAAAATAAAATAATTAAGAACAAAACAAAAAAAAAAGAAGAATAAACCTTAAAGAATGAAAAATCCCAATAAGAGACTAGAAACAATTGGAATAAAGAGATTGCCATAGGCAATAACCAATAACCCCGCCCTTTAGTTAGGACATATGTATAGGACATTGGATACGAATTCAATTTTTAATATTAATTTTTCGAGTTTAAGTCAGTTCTAACTCAGTTAGGGTCCATTTCTGACCCCTAGTTGATAGAGATAATCCATGCTTATTTGACCCAAGGAATCTAAGGTATCAATATATTTATGCAATCAATTTAGAAACATTAGAAAAAAAATCTGGTGTAAACATCACACGACTTTCCTTATCATATTAGGAATGGGAACAGGACCAAAAGCCACTGGTGACTCAAAGGTAACAGTCAGCTAAAAATCAAAGCCAAATTCGTAATCAGCACCTCAAAATCATTGGATTTGATATGTCACAATCCCCATCTAGGATGAATAATAAAAAAGTTAGTCTGAGCGGGTCCCCCCAAAATACCGGTAAATTGGGGCCGAGGTCCAAAAAGTTCAAGATATCAAAAAAATGATAAGAAGAGACCCCTATTATTTTTTTAATCTAAGAAAATGTTGTTCTGTAACTTTTTTTGTATCATTAACCAATTCATAGAAGCGGCGCTTGCGGCCAATATTTGCGGCCCTGCGGCCGCATTTTGCGGCCGATTTGAACCAAAAGTTTCGTGGTTCGTCTGGTGTATAAAATTGATTTGCATACCAAATTTCAAGTCTCTAGCTCTTACCGTTCTTGAGATATCCTGTTCACAGACAGACAGACAGACAGACAGACAGACAGACAGACAGACGCACGGACCAATGGCTAAAAACAACTTTTTTGGTATCCTGAGGCTATGATTCGTCCAGAAATGTGAAAAACTGGGTAGGTCAAATTTTCGACGAATACAATACTTTCCTTATTAGGGTCAAGGGGGGTAATTACGAACGATTTTGAGCTACATTTTATAAACATATCTGTAACCCTGAGTTGCTTTTGTAAAATCCATGTCTTGTGATTTTTTTGGTATATAGACTTATTTAGCATTCTAATGGTGCATTATAAATAGTTTTGTGCATACTGTAGTATCTGTTTAGTGGTGTTCTTATTTACCCCCGCCTGTTCGCATTTACCCCCGCCTGACGGGGGTAAATGCGAACACATTATACAATATTAAAAACGAACTTTTTAATGGCAATATGTGCTTTTTATGTACAAATAATACACCAAAATTGTACTTTGTGTCTTTAGCCACCTGTATGACAATATGCAAAGTTTATGGACACACAGGATAGTGGTTTGAATCCTAACCACGAAGGTAGTCAGCTCTTATCAAATAGGGTATCTCTATCTTGCAAATAATAGTAATAATAATAATTTCGTGTCCGTGAGATAGGCAAAGATACCTAAATCACGGTGGTGAGAGGATTATATGGACGCCCAGATCCAATGTCTAGGCTCCTTTCATGTCCATTGATTCTATTTGGTTTTAACATCCTGACTTGAGGTAGACAGGACGGGGGTTTCACCCTCCATTCGCTGGGAATCGTACCAGCTACCCACATCAACCTCACCCAGCCTGGGTGGGGCCGGAATCGCCAGCCTCACATGTTCAGAGGGGACAGAATTTTCTGTGCGAAAAGTCTGCTCCAACCGGGAATCGAACTAAGGATCTTTGGACTACGGGCAGTAGTCACAACCGTTACGCCACGGAGGCTGGTAATAAAAGCATAATAATAGTAATAGTTAATTATGAGAGCTTTTGAAAGGTGTTTTATATATTTTTTTCATTTTTTTTTTTTTTTTTTTTTACAGATTTTGGTCTTATCAATAGTTTCTAGGTCATTGTCAATCTCAGATTTGTCTTCTTGTACCTTCATTTCTTTCTTCTTTTTTGAAACTGTTCCCTCTATATTTCTTTTCGTTTTCTACACTTTCATTTATCTTCCTTTCTTTTGCTATGTTCAAGTACACAAATACCTTCATTGGGTCCAATACATTAGGGTACTAATATCTTGGTACTTCTTACAACCTCCCAGTATTTCAGGAGTTTGAGCCTTACGTTTGGAAAATTGTACTTTGGTTTGCGGAATGAGCGGAACCTCAAAACACTGCCGTTGCTCTTCTGACAGCCAGGTTGCCATTAAAAACATCTAATACGATAGCAGATATCATTTGTGCTTCTGTATACAGAGGAGGTGGTTTCTTCATCTTGTAGTTCCGGGGCATTCTGAGTGTTTTGATAAATACAAAAAAAGTTATAGGGTTAAACAAACACCCAAAATATGCGTTCGTAATTACCCCATAGCAAAAAAATGCGGGGGGTAATTAAGAACACCCAAAAACTATAACTTAAAAAATGGTTTAAAACAATTATTTTTGTAAAATAATAACCAAAAACATGCTTATCAATAATTAAAAGTAAAATAATGATAAAAATTCAAGTAACACTTCCCTAAAAAATTGTTTTAAAAAAATTAAAAACTTCAAAAATCAATTTTTTTGATAGATCTATTTTCACTAGCTTACTAACTACAACTGAAAATAAATACTATCAAAAACTCGTGTTCAACCTATAAAAACAATTCAAAATAATAGTATTCAACCACTAGATTCGAAATATCTTATCCTGTTTAGGTACAATGACCACTGTTCGTAATTACCCCCTGTTCGTAAATACCCCCCTTGACCCTATAGGATAAGGAAAGTAAAAATTGACATGAAAATAAAAGTATCACATAAGTTCACATCTTAAAAGTATCTCTATCTTTAGTCACAGCAGACTACCCAGACGGCACAGAAAGTGTTTAAAAAGATTTTAAAAACACTTATTTTGACAAGATTCAAACATTTTATAAAGCTTATTTTGACAAGGCTTAACATTTTAGAAACACTTTTATAAGCTTACTATTTCCTCCCCCTGAGCATTTTATTAAGCTTATTTTTACAAGGTTTTGGAAATTGAATACCTAATTAATAATTAAGGGGCTGCATATTGAATTTCATACCACCGCCATTGCCCGGAAAAATTTGAAAATTGTGATTTCACAGGAAATTTTTAAAATTAATTTGGATTTGATGAAAAATATACTATTTCAAGGCAATTTGGTTCTACAATGATGAAAAGCTGTTGATGAAATGCTAACATTAATAAATAAGAAGACAATTTGTGTTTTTCAGTTTTATATTTTTCCATTTTCATGGTAAAAGAATTAAAAGCAAAAATATGTAACAAACAAAAACATGAAACAAACAGAATATAATACATAGAATCAGCAGATAAATTAAGCCAAGTGGACTTAATTAATCTAAATCTATTATACATATAGGTAATTAAGAGAGAGATGTGCTGAAATGCCATCTTCCTGCCCAGCAGCAGGCTGCCTGAAGACAAAGAATACCAGAACAGAAGTTGAGATTATTAAAGATGAAATTAGGAAATAGAACCCAGAGAGAATTTTGACTATAATATGGCATTCATAAAAAAAGAACAGTCTTCCAGATTTTTTTTTGTTTGATTAAAGTGGGTTTAACCTCAATTGCATAGTCATATCATGACCAAGGTTTTACCCTCATTTGCAGGAAACTCATAAACCTGTTACCCACATTAAGCTCACTGAGCCTGGGTTGGGCCATTTTATTCTGAATTTACTGGGAATAGTACCAGGTAGCCACATTAACCTCACCCAGCCTGATAAAGGCTGTGTATACACATGTCAGCCTCATATTTTCTAAAGAAGGAGAATTATCTATTTCACAACAACAAAAATTAACCAAAATCTTTAGATTACGAGGAGTAGTCAAATCCTGAATAATGAACACATTATAGTAAAAAATGTACTTATTACAAGTAAAAAAAACTGTCTAAATTTGCAACACTTAATACTTCTTCTAAACTTACAATATTTTTTTTTATGTTATAGCTGGTTCATGAAAAACCCCTGTCCTGATTTGAGATAGTAAGGATGGGAATTTCATTCTGAATTTAATGGGAACAGTACCAGATACCCACATTCACCTCACTCAGCCTGAGTAGGGCTAGATATACCAGTCTCACATCTTCGGAGAACAGATTTATTTAAAATAAAAATGGGGGTTGTATACTGAATTTACTGGGAATAGTCCCAGCTACCCACATTAACCTCACTTAGCCTGATAAGGGCTAGAAATGCCTCATTTTTAAAGGGAACAGAATTGCTGTTTGAAAGAAAAAAAAAACTGTGAATTGAACACAGGATCTATTGATTATGGAACAGTATAGTCAAATCTTCAATAATGTGAACCTATTAAAAAGCCTTTAGCTAGTCAGTTCTCTGTTCATAGTTGTCTAGCATAACACTGGTCTTTTCCCTGTTTAAAATCCCCCAGTCAGACACCTGTCAAGAGTGTGATTCTGATTAAGTGGAATATCTGGAACAGGTTAATCTCCAGCATTTCCACATACATATCCTGGTTTGACCATAAAACAATGTAAAATGTAAGATATTGTTTAGATATTGCTTACCCCACTAATTGGAGTGTAAAACTCACTTATGATTAATGCATGGAAATTGGTACACTTTAGAACAGTAAACTTTTTAAAGTAGAGAAAAATTTCTTTTTAGTTATACCCTAAAACTATGATGTAGGAACTTTAGAAGAATCAACTTGTAGGACTTTTATCAGAAATTGTTAGATATAATTATTTTGTGTAAATCATCAATTTGTAGTCACTTTCACTTATCCCATGTCAGGTTCAATATGTTTGAGGAGGGAGGCAGCTTGAATAGGTATCTTCAGGTTGAAGCTATGTTGGATTGGATGCACAATACATGTAAACAGGTGGAAAATATCATGTGGATTTCCTCCATAGATCATAATTATTTTAAATGCTAGGTCCAGTTTAAAAAGATATTATGTTTGCAGACATATTGACCATTACTTAAATTACTTAAAACACGTTTTATTAAATCACTTATTTGGATGAGCAGAAGTCACTGATGTGAAATTACTTATGAAGTTACTTTATCTTAGGAATGAGATTACACATATTGACGGTAGTTTCTCAAAATACTGTATAAAATATCTTTACCTTTTATGTATTTGAGTTTTACTAATTATCTCAGGAAAACTAATTAATCTATTCAAATTTCGGAATTCACTCGATTTTGAAAATGTTTTGCAAATTTTACTTTCAATTTCCGGTGTTGCCACAGGGTATTGGATCTCGTTCCGAGACGGTTCGGAGAACATGTACTCGGGACGAGTTAGCTCGGATCTTGTCCCGAGTTAGCTCGGGCATAGATCCGGGATAGGTTCCGAGTAAGTTGGTTAAACATTCTCCGGGAGAGTTCCAATCCATTCCCGCAGCACTCCCAGAGAAAGATGTTTCCGAGCACGCTGTTTTTACTCTCTCGTATCAATCTCCGAGACTACTATATCGGAGTTAGTAGATCAGAGACACCTTTTTGTTTAAGGGGCAATAACCCCGCCCTTTAGTTAGGACATATGTATAGGACATAGGATACGAATTCAATTTTTAATATTAATTTTTCGAGTTTAAGTCAGTTCTAACTCAGTTAGGGTCCATTTCTGACCCCTAGTTGATAGAGATAATCCATGCTTATTTGACCCAAGGAATCTAAGGTATCAATATATTTATGCAATCAATTTAGAAACATTAGAAAAAAAATTGACATGAAAATAAAAGTATCACATAAATTCACATCTTAAAAGTATCTCTATCTTTAGTCACAGCAGACTACCCAGACGGCACAGAAAGTGTTTAAAAAGATTTTAAAAACACTTATTTTGACAAGATTCAAACATTTTATAAAGCTTATTTTGACAAGGCTTAACATTTTAGAAACACTTTTATAAGCTTACTATTTCCTCCCCCTGAGCATTTTATTAAGCTTATTTTTACAAGGTTTTGGAAATTGAATACCTACTTAATAATTAAGGGGCTCCATATTGAATTTCATACCACCGCCATTGCCCGGAAAAAATTGAAAATTGTGATTTCACAGGAAATTTTTAAAATTAATTTGGATTTGATGAAAAATATACTATTTCAAGGCAATTTGGTTCTACAATGATGAAAAGCTGTTGATGAAATGCTAACATTAATAAATAAGAAGACAATTTGTGTTTTTCAGTTTTATATTTTTCCATTTTCATGGTAAAAGAATTAAAAGCAAAAATATGTAACAAACAAAAACATGAAACAAACAGAATATAATACATAGAATCAGCAGATAAATTAAGCCAAGTGGACTTAATTAATCTAAATCTATTATACATATAGGTAATTAAGAGAGAGATGTGCTGAAATGCCATCTTCCTGCCCAGCAGCAGGCTGCCCGAAGACAAAGACTACCAGAACAGAAGTTGAGATTATTAGAGATGAAATTAGGAAATAGAACCCAGAGAGAATTTTGACTATAATATGGCATTCATAAAAAAAAGAACAGTCTTCCAGATTTTTTTTTGTTTGATTAAAGTGGGTTTAACCTCAATTGCATAGTCATATCATGACCGAGGTTTTACCCTCATTTGCAGGAAACTCACAAACCTGTTACCCACATTAAGCTCACCGAGCCTGGGTTGGGCCATTTTATTCTGAATTTACTGGGAATAGTACCAGGTAGCCACATTAACCTCACCCAGCCTGATAAAGGCTGTGTATACACATGTCAGCCTCATATTTTCTAAAGAAAGGAGAATTATCTGTTTCACAACAACAAAAATGAACCAAAATCTTTAGATTACGGGGAGTAGTCAAATCTTGAATAATACAAGCTACTGTTTTAAAAATTAAAATTAATGAACACATTATAGTAAAAAATGTACTTATTACAAGTAAAAAAACTGTCTAAATTTGCAACACTTAATACTTCTTCTAAACTTACAATATTTTTTTATATGTTATAACTGGTTCATGAAAAACCCCTGTCCTGATTTGAGATAGTGAGGATGGGAATTTCATTCTGAATTTAATGGGAACAGTACCAGATACCCACATTCACCTCACTCAGCCTGAGTAGGGCTAGATATACCAGCCTCACATTTTCGGAGAACAGATTTATTGATTATGGAACAGTATAGTCAAATCTTCAATAATGTGAACCTAAAAGCCTTTAGCTAGTCAGTTCTCTGTTCATAGTTGTCTAGCAAAACACTGGTCTTTTCCCTGTTTAAAATCCCCCAGTCAGACACCTGTTAAGAGTGTGATTCTGATTAAGTGGAATATCTGGAACAGGTTAATCTCCAGCATTTCCACATACATATCCTGGTTTGACTATAAAAAAATGTAAAATGTAAGATATTGTTTAGATATTGCTTACCCCACTAATTGGAGTGTAAAACTCACTTATGATTAATGCATGGAAATTGGTACACTTTAGAACAGTAAACTTTTTAAAGTAGAGAAAAATTTCTTTTTAGTTACACCCTAAAACTATGATGTAGGAACTTTAGAAGAGTCAACTTGTTGGACTTTTATCAGAAATTGTTAGATATAATTATTTTGTGTAAATCATCAATTTGTAGTCACTTTCACTTATCCCATGTCAGGTTCAATATGTTTGAGGAGGGAGGCAGCTTCAATAGGTTTCTTCAGGTTGAAGCTATGTTGGATTGGATGCACAATACATGTAAACAGGTGGAAAATATCATGTGGATTTCCTCCATAGATCATAATTATTTTAGTAGTAGTATCTATTGATTGCAATCAATAGATACTAACACAAGGGTATGTCTGTGAAAACCAAACACTTTTGCAAAAGAAGAAACTATAAAAAGATTACACATTACACCTATTATGATATGATAAAACAACTTACGACTTTTAAAAAGATTACAACATTTACCTACAGGAGATTTTTTTTAATTTATGTTTAACGTCGCATAAAACAAAGAACTTTAAAAATTAAAAACAAAATGCGTGCACGCTCTTAAGATATGGAGGCAGGCGCATTGCGGTGTTGCCACAGGGTATTGGATCTCGTTCGGAGACCGTTCCGAGACCATGTACTCGGGACGTTAGCTTGGAGTTAGCTTGGATCTTGTCCCGAGTTAGCTCGGGCATAGATCCGGGATAGGTTCCGAGTAAGTTGGTTAAACATTCTCCGGGAGAGTTTCTATCCATTCCCGCAGTACTCCCAGAGAAAGATGTTTCCGAGCACGCTTTTTTTACTCTCTCGTAGTACTCCCAGAGAAAGATGTTTCCGAGCACGCTGTTTTTACTCTCTCGTATCAATCTCCGAGACTACTATATCGGAGTTAGTAGATCAGAGACACCTTTTTGTTTAAGGGGTTCCTTTTCTTTTGTCACGATTCACGATTTAGAATTTTAGACAAACCAAAGAACTCCTTCTGTGACATCTCAAAATCAAATATGGAGTTCAGTAAGAATTAACACTTTCTCGAAATCAAATTTGAAGTTCAGTTAGAATTAACACTTGCAGTAGTTATAAAAATGTTCAAAAACTAATTGAAATAGGTACCAATTATAAAAAGAATTAAAACAACTCACAATAATCAAGAATCACAAAAACGGAATTTCTCTAAAAAATTATTCAAAGATTAAAGATGGCGAATGCAACAAGAACACTCTCGGTAAAGTTCGTGTGAAACCCGAATCTATCCGAGAGCGCGTTTTAACTGAACTGGAGAAATGTGGAGCATCTCCAGCTGACTGGTCAACTGACTAAATTCTATTTATGTCCTAGCTGGAGAGATTTGTTATACTTCCAGCTGACTGCCCAGGTGACTGAGTCTAGATGGATTTTTGTTGGAAATATCCAGGTGGCTGGTCAACTGATTTAATCCATAATGGAAAAATCCAGCTGTCGGGACAGCTGGAGGTCCAGTTGACTTTATACACCTGGATATTTCCACCTTAAATCCAGACTGGAAGTCACCTGCCGTGCTGTCTGGGATATCTTTTGTACACCTAACCCCGTACTGCTTTTATTTCCTCCTTCCAGAGTACTACCAGGTAGTGGCCGAAAATTTGGCCACAGTGAGTCCCAAGTGTCCACAAGCGGTCCACTCCGCTACTGCTAACATCAGCGAACACTTGAAGAGTCCAGACAAAGTCAAGTACCTCGACGAACTGTTCAAGTGAGTTCTTTGTGCACTGGTAGTCAAGTGGTCAAGGGTTGGGTGGAAGAGATTGCCACAGGCAATAACCCCGCCCTTTAGGTAGGAGATTAACTTCATTCTCCTTTTTTTTTGTTCCTGTATCTTTGCTTAATCTTATTGTTTTTCTTTATAATTTCATTCTATTTTACTATATGTATATATATTTTTGTTCTACCTAATAAAGCTTACTATATTAATAATAATAGTCAGGAAATCCAGGTAGCGCAGGGATCCGTTGGTTCGAATCCCACCCAGTGCATGAATTTTTCCTCATTAATTTGAGTTTGTGACCGCATAATAATAATTTGTGGTTTAGGTGGTAGAAAAGTACCTCGACAAAGTGTTGAAGTGAGTTCTTTGAGCACTGGTAGTCAAGTGGTCAAGACGCTAGTCTAGTATTCCAGGTAGCGCAGGGATGCGTTGGTTCGAATCCCACCCAGTGCATGAATTTTTCCTTATTAATTTGAGTTTGTGACCACATAATACCCAGACAGCACGGCAGGTGACTTCCAGTCTGGATTTAAGGTGGAAATATCCAGGTGTATAAAGTCAACTGGACCTCCAGCTGTCCCGACAGCTGGATTTTTCCATTATGGATTAAATCAGTTGACCAGCCACCTGGATATTTCCAACAAAAATCCATCTTATTATAATTAGACTCTGAGGGTTAGGTGGTAGAAAAGTACCTCGACGAAGTGTTCAAGTGAGTCCTTTGAGCACTGTTAGGTAGTCAAGTGGTTAAGGCGCTAGTCTGGAAATCCAGGTAGCCCAGGGATCCGTTGGTTCGACCCCATCCAGTGCATGAATTTTTCTCATCAATTTGTGTTTGTGACCACATAATAATAAGACTCTGAGGGTTAGGTGGTAGAAAATGCTCTGAGCATTAACCTCACCTGGTGGTAACCTTCTACTAAAGAGTATTATTATTTGTTTGGAGATTTTTTACTGTCATACATTTGTTTGTATGTGACGTGGGCCAGCCTCCGTGGCGTAACGGTTGTGACTACTGCCCGTAGTCCAGAGATCGTGAGTTCGAAAGGGCGGGGTTATTGCCTATGGCAATATCTTCCACCCAACACTTATATTTGTTATAGCAATTTTTTTAAATAAAAAGATGAGTGTTTCAAAGCCTTTTTTTCGTAGCCATGAAACAGGAGCTACGCTTGTGGTCTGTGTTGTAGCCTACCCATCCCGTACTTACCATTTAGGTGCTGGGTCAACACGAGCGCACCGGAAGGTATCCCTTGCAAACAACTGTAACCAAATTTTAATACAATTTTTTGTCGGCGCGGCGGTTCGAACCCGGGACCTTCCGCATGGCAAGCGGGTGCTTAACCACTGTGCTATTCGTGCGCTAAAATATATTTGTTATTTCTTCCGTTGCAGTTTATGCGAACCACTCGACATTGAGAACAGCAAAGATGTATCGGCCTTTGTGGAATGTCTGGCGGTCAACTTTGCACGCGTGACAGAGGCTCGACCCAAGCCAGAGGCCGAGGATATCACCATAGACACTCTCTGTGAGATCATGATGAACGAGACTCAAACACCTGTAAGTATTACTTCCGAGAAGTTGCTAATATTAGAAATCGGAACTATTGTGTTCGTGTTTGTAAAAAAAAAAATTTGCTCCGATTTCAATTTTTTATTTTCTTCATATTTCTAGATGTTTCAAAAACCTCCTCAACAACTTTTTTCTTCTGCCCCTGTAGGTAGCTCAGGGGTCAATGCATCTGTCTGGTAATTCAGAGGTCGTGGGTTCGAAACCCAGCCGAGGCATTTGGCCACACAATAATCAGACCAAAATTTCTGAATTTTTTTTTGAAATTCCCGAGATGTATTTTTTAAAAGACATTTTTATTTTTTATTTTAAATTGTACACACAATTGTATTTTCTTACAAATAAATCATTGGGATTTAAATGCACTGCCTGAATTCCTTCAACCCAGCAGTTTATTTTGTACCATTTTTATTAGCTAATTATGTATTAAATAAATGTCATTTACCATGTTATTGTTGTTGTAGCCAACTTGGCTACAGCTGTAGGGGTGAGTGATGGTCTTCAGTTATTTCAAAGTTGGCTCGTCCCGAACCACATATTTCTATGTGCGATCAACCATCATGAAGACTTGGACTTTTCTTTCTCTATAAGTCATTAAAACCTTAGGAAACTGCAAGCTAGCCTGGCTTGTAAAGGTTGGCTAGTCTGTTCTCTGTTTATAGTCCTCTAGCGAGACACTGGTCTTCTCCCTGTTTAACGTCCCCCAGCCCCTTAAACAAAAAACAGTCTCGGAACCATCTCCGAGATCTAGGAACGAGATTGTATCGTCCTGTCTCGGATCCCAAAAAATGATATCGGAGACACCTAGGAGACCGTTCGGAGACTGCTACGGGACAGTCTACGTCCGCACCGTAGCGTCGATTGCTGGTGCTCGAGATTGCTCCAAGATCGGTCTCGGGAACTGTCTCCGAGATCATTCTCGGGGACCGTCTCCGAGCCTTCTCGGAACCGTCTCCGAGAACATTCTCGGGGACTGTCTCCGAGCCTTCTCGGAACCGTCTCCGAGAACATTCTCGGGGACTGTCTCTTCTAGACCACAGACCGTTTTAAATACCCTGGGAATTTTAGCTGTAAAACCACCTAAAAATAATACGACACATTTTTATAATAGAACATATTTTTTATTGTGAAATTTAAAATAAAATAATTAAGAACAAAACAAAAAAAAAAGAAGAATAAACCTTAAAGAATGAAAAATCCCAATAAGAGACTAGAAACAATTGGAATAAAGAGATTGCCATAGGCAATAACCAATAACCCCGCCCTTTAGTTAGGACATATGTATAGGACATTGGATACGAATTCAATTTTTAATATTAATTTTTCGAGTTTAAGTCAGTTCTAACACAGTTAGGGTCCATTTCTGACCCCTAGTTGATAGAGATAATCCATGCTTATTTGACCCAAGGAATCTAAGGTATCAATATATTTATGCAATCAATTTAGAAACATTAGAAAAAAAATTGACATGAAAATAAAAGTATCACATAAGTTCACATCTTAAAAGTATCTCTATCTTTAGTCACAGCAGACTACCCAGACGGCACAGAAAGTGTTTAAAAAGATTTTAAAAACACTTATTTTGACAAGATTCAAACATTTTATAAAGCTTATTTTGACAAGGCTTAACATTTTAGAAACACTTTTATAAGCTTACTATTTCCTCCCCCTGAGCATTTTATTAAGCTTATTTTTACAAGGTTTTGGAAATTGAATACCTAATTAATAATTAAGGGGCTCCATATTGAATTTCATACCACCGCCATTGCCCGGAAAAATTTGAAAATTGTGATTTCACAGGAAATTTTTAAAATTAATTTGGATTTGATGAAAAATATACTATTTCAAGGCAATTTGGTTCTACAATGATGAAAAGCTGTTGATGAAATGCTAACATTAATAAATAAGAAGACAATTTGTGTTTTTCAGTTTTATATTTTTCCATTTTCATGGTAAAAGAATTAAAAGCAAAAATATGTAACAAACAAAAACATGAAACAAACAGAATATAATACATAGAATCAGCAGATAAATTAAGCCAAGTGGACTTAATTAATCTAAATCTATTATACATATAGGTAATTAAGAGAGAGATGTGCTGAAATGCCATCTTCCTGCCCAGCAGCAGGCTGCCTGAAGACAAAGAATACCAGAACAGAAGTTGAGATTATTAAAGATGAAATTAGGAAATAGAACCCAGAGAGAATTTTGACTATAATATGGCATTCATAAAAAAAGAACAGTCTTCCAGATTTTTTTTTGTTTGATTAAAGTGGGTTTAACCTCAATTGCATAGTCATATCATGACCAAGGTTTTACCCTCATTTGCAGGAAACTCACAAACCTGTTACCCACATTAAGCTCACTGAGCCTGGGTTGGGCCATTTTATTCTGAATTTACTGGGAATAGTACCAGGTAGCCACATTAACCTCACCCAGCCTGATAAAGGCTGTGTATACACATGTCAGCCTCATATTTTCTAAAGAAGGAGAATTATCTGTTTCACAACAACAAAAATGAACCAAAATCTTTAGATTACGGGGAGTAGTCAAATCCTGAATAATGCAAGCTACTGTTTTAAAAATTAAAATTAATGAACACATTATAGTAAAAAATATACTTATTACAAGTAAAAAAAATGTCTAAATTTGCAACATTTAATACTTCTTCTAAACTTACAATATTTTTTTTTTTTTTATGTTATAGCTGGTTCATGAAAAACCCCTGTCCTGATTTGAGATAGTGAGGATGGGAATTTCATTCTGAATTTAATGGGAACAGTACCAGATACCCACATTCACCTCACTCAGCCTGAGTAGGGCTAGATATACCAGCCTCACATCTTCGGAGAACAGATTTATTTATTTAAAATAAAAATGGGGGTTGTATACTGAATTTACTGGGAATAGTCCCAGCTACCCACATTAACCTCACTTAGCCTGATAAGGGCTAGAAATGCCTCATTTTTAAAGGGAACAGAATTGCTGTTTGAAAGAAAAAAAAACTGTGAATTGAACACAGGATCTATTGATTATGGAACAGTATAGTCAAATCTTCAATAATGTGAACCTATTAAAAAGCCTTTAGCTAGTCAGTTCTCTGTTCATAGTTGTCTAGCAAAACACTGGTCTTTTCCCTGTTTAAAATCCCCCAGTCAGACACCTGTCAAGAGTGTGATTCTGATTAAGTGGAATATCTGGAACAGGTTAATCTCCAGCATTTCCACATACATATCCTGGTTTGACTATAAAACAATGTAAAATGTAAGATATTGTTTAGATATTGCTTACCCCACTAATTGGAGTGTAAAACTCACTTATGATTAATGCATGGAAATTGGTACACTTTAGAACAGTAAACTTTTTAAAGTAGAGAAAAATTTCTTTTTAGTTATACCCTAAAACTATGATGTAGGAACTTTAGAAGAATCAACTTGTTGGACTTTTATCAGAAATTGTTAGATATAATTATATTGTTAAATCATCTATGTGTAGTCACTTTCACTTAAATCCCATGTCAGGTTCAATATGTTTGAGGAGGGAGGCAGCTTAAATAGGTTTCTTCAGGTTGAAGCTATGTTGGATTGGATGCACAATACATGTAAACAGGTGGAAAATATCATGTGGATTTCCTCCATAGATCATAATTATTTTAAATGCTAGGTCCAGTTTAAAAAGATATTATGTTTGCAGACATATTGACCATTACTTAAATTACTTAAAACACGTTTTATTAAATCACTTATTTGGATGAGCAGAAGTCAGTGATGTGAAATTACTTATGAAGTTACTTTATCTTAGGAATGAGATTACACATATTGACGGTAGTTTCTCAAAATACTGTATAAAATATCTTTACCTTTTATGTATTTGAGTTTTACTAATTATCTCAGGAAAACTAATTAATCTATTCAAATTTCGGAATTCACTCGATTTTGAAAATGTTTTGCAAATTTTACTTTCACTTTCCGGTGTTGCCACAGGGTATTGGATCTCGTTCCGAGACGGTTCGGAGAACATGTACTCGGGACGAGTTAGCTCGGATCTTGTCCCGAGTTAGCTCGGGCATAGATCCGGGATAGGTTCCGAGTAAGTTGGTTAAACATTCTCCGGGAGAGTTCCAATCCATTCCCGCAGTACTCCCAGAGAAAGATGTTTCCGAGCACGCTGTTTTTACTCTCTCGTATCAATCTCCGAGACTACTATATCGGAGTTAGTAGATCAGAGACACCTTTTTGTTTAAGGGGAGCTAGACTATGTCATTTACCATACTGTCATTTACCTAACGCACCGAGTCTAATTAACTTTTCAACGTGTTTTTTTTATAATATATAAATTTTCAGATCGAGAGATATGCCTCCGTGAATCGTCTAATGATAGAAGGCTGTTTACAATACTCTTACGAGGGCATAATCGGGATTGTAAGAAACGAATCCTTGAACAGTTCAGAATCGACTGGAGGTAAGATATCGGACCCAGCTCAGGCTGGGTGAGGTTCACTGGAATTCCCAGGTGGAGAATAAAATATATCTTGTGTTCGATAGCAAGGATAAGGGGACACGGATGACTGTATAAAAGCCGTGTCCTTTGGATTGTTAGCTTTCTTGGTTTGAGCAATGGACTATGATGGAGCTAATATTGTTCCGTTCACTTACATTGAATGATAGAGGTGTACTGAGGGTAGACTCTCGATGCTGGAATTTCGAGAGCCTGCTACAACGAAGTTGAGGCTTGTCTTCGACTTGAATACAGGTAAGGATATGTTAGGGGTAAGGATATACAGTTATTCAGTGTGTGTAACACCTTGTTTATACTGCCTAGATAAGACTGAAAAGTCCCTTTACTCCAGCAGTCAAACAGGTCTTGTGTATTGTTATAGGATAGAAGGTCTATGATTGGAGGGACTCCTTAGTATGGAAAATATTTAGTAAGGCTAGTTTGAATAATTGTGACATCACCATTGTGATCAATGTCTGTCGCGGTAGCTCAGTGGTAAAGGCTTTACTTTGAGAACCCTAGACCTCTGGAATCTCTGGATTCACAGAGTGCCGCCTTTACCACTTATAATAAGTATTAAATACCCATTTGAGGAAATAAGCTGATGTTTGGGTGGGTGGCTTTGAACTGCATGGTCATATCCCGACGGGCTTGAGTTTTTTTTTTTTTTTTTTTTTTTAAAGATGAGTTTTTAACAGCCTTTTTTATTTTGTAGCCATGAAACAGTAGCTCCTGTAGACGCTTGTGGTGTGTGTTTTAGCCTGCCCATCTCGTAGTATGCCTCCCCTCTGATGGGCGAGAAGTGACACAATACTTCCCATTTAGGTGCTGGGTCAACACGAGCGCCCCGGAAGGTATCCCTTACAAACAATTGTAACCAAATTAAGAATACAATTTTTTGTCGGCACGAGGGATCGAACCCGGGACCTTTCATATGGCAATCGAGTGCTTAACCATTGAGCTAATCGCGTGTCTTTGAACTTTGGTTTCGCCTTCTTCCAGCCCGACCGTGGTTCTATCAGACCTGCACGGAGTTTGGATTCTATCAGACGTCGAGTCAGAAGAGTCATGTGTTTGGGCGCGAGTTTCCCGTTGAATACTACACTCAGCAGTGTGAAGACGTTTTTGGGCCAAGGTAAATATCACTTTTGTGATATCACAACTACTCAAACTCGCTTTACTAAATCTACGCTCAAACCGGGACTTGAACCACCGACCTCCAGGTTACAAGTCCGCTGCCTTATCGATGAAGCTACTGATGTTGGTAATAGAAATTAATATATTTACCTAATAGTAATAAAAAAGAAACAAAATACAATTCTTTCCTTATCATAGGATAAGAAAAGTAATTGACCAAAAAGGTTAAGACTTACGGCGGAATCAATAGACATTTTTGTAATACCTCTGTGGCGCTAAGTCACGGATGGCGTACTGTGTAAGATAGGGAAAATGCGTGCTAACTCACTCGGCCACGGTGACTACGTTAACTATAATATAAACCATGGCGGCGGACTTGTAACCTAGAGGTCGGAGGTTCAAGTCCCGGTTTCAGCGTAGATTTTGTAGTTGTAATATCACGAAAGTGATAATCACAAATTAGATAACTGATAAGTCATCACTATGTGTTGGGAAAAAAATAGTGTATATCACGGGGGATCCCAGGTCAAATATCCACCTGAAACAGCGTCTCAGCCTGGCGGTACAGAGGGGGAATGCAGCAAGTATGCTTTCGGCTCTTCCCTCAGCTGAGTTTGTAGATGTCTACAATATCTCTATATATAAAACAGAAAAAAGGACTACCTACCTATGTTTGTTTGTCCGGAGTTGTTTAGCCAAAACGGTAAGAGATAGCGAAAAATGTCTCAGAATTGACCCCCCCAAAACCATTATCGCTTTGTCCAGAAAAATTATAAAAAGTTCAAAAAGACATTGCTATCCAGCAGTACGGCCATGCCTTAGTAAATTTGAAATTTAGTCCCGTTGCAAAGCACGGGCAAACGGCTAGTACAGTATGTTTCAGAAAAGGTGGCCACCCCCTCGTAACTTTTGAACGCGACGAAATTTTTCAATTCTGTAAAGTCCTAAGTAACTAAGTATAGGAAGTGCCCTATGGCCCATCCTGTGATCATATTTATTTTTGGCCCCGGTTGGCCCTTTCGGCTTTTAGGCCATATTTTTTCATTTTTCTCGCGAATTTTAAATAGAATGCTATATATTTTATTCCTGTTAATTAAAGTCCAAGTTAGGTTGAGTATAATGAGCTTTTAAAATGTTCAAAAACCTTATCAGGGGTGGAGCTAGTAGGGTGGAAGGTTCACAACTGTTACACGCTGTATTTCAGCATTAGTTGGATTTTTTAGTACAATTTTTATTTTCATAGGTTCAAAATATTGTTTTACACCATATGAAATCAAAAAAATATTCTTGTTTACATCTAATCAGGGTCATTATAAGGTTTTTGAAAAGTACTTTTTTTCTCACGTCAATTTTTCCGTAAATTAATGGTGTTCTCGAAATTGGCATTTTGAAAGGTGAAAGTCTGCTGTGACATATTATGTTTTTTATGCTTGAAATCGAAAGAAAACTTAACGGAGAAGCAATTAAGATCATAAAAAAAGCCATTTAACCTGCCAGTTTTTTCACGACAGTGTCCGATAAAGTGAGTGAATTTCGAAATTATTGGAATTTTTTTGTTGAGGAAACACAATTGGCATAATTTCGAAATTCACCCACTGTCGTGAAATAACTAGCAGGTTGAATGGCTTTTTTTATGATTTTAATCGCTTCTCCGTTAAGTTTTCTTTCGATTTCAAGCATAAAAAACATAATATGTCACAGCAGACTTTCACCTTTCAAAATGCCAATTTCGAGAACACCATTAATTTACGGAAAAGTTGGCGTGAGAAAAAAAGTACTTTTACAAAAACCTTACTATGACCCTGATTAGAATATGTAAACAAGAATATTTTTTTGATTTCATATGGTGTAAAACAATATTTTGAACCTATGAAAATAAAAATTGTACTAAAAAATCCAACTAATGCTGAAATACAACGTGTAACAGTTTTGAACCTTCCACCCTTCTAGCTCCGCCCCTCATAAGGTTTTTGAAAATTTTAAAAGCTCATTATACTCAGCCTAACTTGGACTTTGATTAACAGGAATAAAAAATATAGCATTCCATTTAAAATTCGCGAGAAAAATAAAAAAATATGGCCTAAAAGTCGGAAGGGCCAACCGGGGCCAAAAAAAAAAATATGATGACAGGATGAGCCATGGGGCACTTTCTATACTTAGGACTTTACAGAGTTGAAAAATTCCGTCGCGTTCAAAAGTTACGAGGGGGTCCACCTTTTCTGAAACATATTATTATTATTATTATACATACAAATAATTAATTTAACAATGAAAAAAATGGAAACAATATATACAATGAAAATGAAAAAGAATAGAAAATACATATATAAAAACATAAGTCCTAACTAAAGGGCGGGGTTATTGCCTATGGCAATCTCTTCCACCCAACCCTGTATATATCCTCCCATTTGGGATTTTTACCACATAATAATATGTCTTGGATTGTCTTGGGTTTACTGCTGGAGTAATGGGACTTAATTGTACTAATCGGGCAGTACAAATAATATTATTCTCAAGCACAACTGACGACGGAAAAATCTGTTCAAGGATCATTTTCAAAGCTCTAAAGGGGACACTCATTGGTGACCTCCAAAAGTTCCTTAGATGCGATATTATTATTATTATCTATATATTTATTTATTTACGTCATTATTAATCATTTCAGATTCTCTCGGAAACTTCTCGACGAAGCTGTAGAGAGGACCAACACCATGTACGGAGCGCTAAAGCTGGAAGTAACCCGTGTGGTGTTCATTCACGGCTCCAAAGACCCTTGGCACGCACTGGGCATCTACCAGACCCGGTCCAACCAGGCACCCGCCATCTACATCAATGGTAAGTTTTTTTTTACGTCGCGTCGCTTTCAACATTATCTCCAACTACCAAAAATGCTGTGTCATCAGCAAATGTGGCAATAGTGTTTTCTTCTTCCTCAGGCATGTCACATGTGTATAATAGGTATAAGACTGGTCCAAGTACGCTTCGAACGCCTGCGCATATTTCTTGCAGTTCAGAATATGCATCTTCATGTTTAATTCTAAAATACCGATTTGAGAGGTATGATTCAAGAATTTTTGCAAGTTTTTCTGGCAACATTTTTTTCAACTTGAATTTCAAGCCTTCGTGCCATAGGTACTTTATCAAAAGTTTTAGTTACGTCTAGAAATACTGCGGAGCATACTTTCTTTTCTTCTATTGATTTTTCTATCAGATGTACAAGTCTGTGCACTTGTTCTATGGTAGAGTGTTTTGTTCTGAACCCAAACTGATGGTCTGGTATAAGTTTGTTGTCAGAAATGACTGATGTTAAACGCTTGTATAAAAGTTTTTCGAACAATTTTGATAGCACAGGGAGCAGAGAAATGGGTCTATAAGACTTCAGCTCCTCGGGTTGTTGTCCTGGTTTCTGAATCATGATTACTTCAGCAATTTTCCATAATTGCGGCACGTATTGTATCTTGAAGGCAGCGTTTATGATTTGTGTTAGCCTAACGCAAGCTTTCCGAGGGAGTTCCTTGAGGATTTGACCTGTTATTAAGTCATATCCAGGGGATTTTTTGGATTAATTTCTTTATCAATTGTTCTCTGTAGCTCTCTTACTGTTATGCAAGGGATATAGCAATCCTCTTCTTGATATAGCATATGTGAAAGAGGTTGTTCATTTGAATCTGGTTCGTTAGGATTAAATATTTTTGATAAATATTTAGCAAATAGTTGACATTTATTATTATTATCACGGATCCATTTACCCTCCGAGTCTCTCAATGATGGAGATTGAATAATGGGTCTTTTGAGTGGTTTAATGGCTTTCCATAATGAGTAGTCTGAATTTTGATCTGGGGAAAGCTCGCTAAGAAAGGCATTAATTGATTCCTTTTTTTTTTTTTTTTTTTTTTTTTTTTTTTTTTTTTTTTTTTTAGTGGGGTTTAACGTCGCTTTCAACTGCCATGGTCATATCACGACGGGGGTTTTACCCTCCATTCGCAGGAAACTCACAAACCTGCTACTCACATTGACCTCACCCAGCCTGAGTGGGGCCGGGAAAAGCCAGCGTCACGAGAATTAGAATTTGAATGGTCACCCATCCAAGTCTTAACCTCGCTGGATGTCGCTTAACTTCGGTGTTCTGAAGGGAACCGGTGTATTCAACATGCCATCGACGCTGGCTGATTCCTTTTTTAAATCTTGTATTTCTTTACGCACCTTTTCTGATAACTTATTGTAAATTGTTTTATGCAGATGTTTTATGCGAGTGTTCTGCCACTTCTTCCGTGCTCTCCTTTTTTCTTTTATGAGTGTAACAATTTCTTTGGGGTTATTTATTCCATGAAGTTTCTTGGAAACTTGAGGTGTATTGTCCCACGCAGACTTGTGTATAGCATCAACAAGATCTTCAAGAGCTTGATCGATTTAGTCTTCCGTTTCCAGAGGAGAATTTATATAAGGTTATTCTAAATATTAATAAAGTGTTAAAAAAAATACGATGCACATTATAACAAAAGTTAAGAATGCAGTTGATTTCATATTAAAAAAAAAAAACACCCCCGCTATCTCTCCCCAGGCACCGCCCACTGCGCCAACATGGACCCTCCCGCTGACACGGACCTTCCCGAACTGAAGAAAGCGCGCACGCGTATCAACGATCTGATTGGGGAGTGGCTGAAAACCGACTATGAGGACGCGCCTTGAAAAAACTAGGATCTCGCAAAACTGAAACGATTAAATTTCCTTTAACAGAAGAAGATATTGAGAAAAAAAAAGAAAAAAAGAAAAAAAAAAAAAAAAAACCCAAAATAAGTAGGATTCCGTGGAGCCTTTATTGACAAAGATCTTGAATTTTTTTTGACAGAAGATATTGAAATTTTTTGGGAAGCTTTACTTCCCAAAAAATTAGATTCCGTGGAATAAGGTTCCATATCCCTTCCTTAAAACAGAACCTCTGTGACATGTCGAACCTGAATCTAAGAGAAGTAGAGAGGGAACTCAACGGACCAGATTTTTTTCCTCTAATATCCAGATTTCTCTTGCGAAGAGGTTATTTTCCCTATTAGAGAGGTATAAGTTTGACCAGGAAATTGTTCTCTTATATATCCAGATTTCTCTTAAGCTCAGTTCTCTTTTGTCCAGGTTTCTCTTATACCTTATACCCAATTCTCTTATACCCAGTTCTCTTATATCCAGGTTCTCTTATACCCAGTTCTCTTATATCCAGGTTTCTATTTATAACCAGTTCTCTTATATCCAGGTTTCTCTCATACCCAGGTTCGACTTTTACAAAATTAGGATGAAAAGTTCAGTGTCGCAGAGTGAACTTATTTTTTGACTACTCATCCACTGCAGGAACCTGCCTACTATTATGTAAATAGTTACATTTTTCTCTTTCTTTTTAAGTATAACATATTAAAATAAAATATTTTTTTATAAACTAATAAAACTAACTGTTATTTTTAATTCAAAATATTTTCTCAAAAGGAATAATTTTCAGTATACCTAAACTTGCCTTGGGGGGGGGACTATCAGGGAGTAGACCAGCAGTCTGGCTGGGGGACTATAAACAGGGAGTAGACCAGCAGTCTGGCTGGGGGAGTATAAACAGGGAGTTGACCAGCATTGGCTTGGTTCTGGGGTTCAATTATTAGCCTCCTTGTAAAGACAGTGGTAAAGTGCTAAGTCATTCCTCCTCTGTCTGGCTACCATGGTTCACGATGACGCCACCCTATGATGATGAATGTTCTATATATATAAGATTTTTTTAAAGTAAAGATGTGATTTACAAGACACGATTGACGATTAAAATTTCAAGGTGTTATTTGGGAGTTTTTTATTGTACTTACCTACATTTTTATTGTTTTCTCAGGTAACATGATTAAAAACTCTAAGGGGGCCAAATATGTCCATCTGTCCATCAATTTCGCTAGGTGATACCTATAATAGGTAGTCGTATAGGTATTATGTGATAATTGTGATATTTATAATACAGGGTGTCCCGTATACAGTTGCAAATATTTTGAGGGTAGGTTACCCACCGTGGACTATCATTATGAGCGAAACTTGCAGTAGGGCATTTTGCTTCGTTAAAGAGTTATGGCCAAATCCCTGTTTTTCCCACAGGTCCAGAGGTCACTTGGATCGATGCACGTTTTTAAAGAAATGATAGCCAGTAAGTAATTTTTGACTTCATGTATGGATAGTCATGCATATTTCCCTTTAAATGCAGTTGAAAAAAATATTGAAAGACCAGAGAGATATTTAATCATAAGTTCAATATTATTCTAAAATTCGATTTTTCCCTTTTTTCCCTTTCGTGAATTTAGAGTACTTCTACAATTGCAATTCTGCGTATCACCAGGTAAAAAAATACCCTTTGCTATTTTGTTTCAATAAATACAAAGTTCTTTCAGACGCGTGAAGGAATGAATAAGATCCGCCTTAATAAACGGCACCAGAAGGAGAGAAACACATCAATCAAATTTTGAATCTGGGCGCTATTGCATTTTGAAGAACACTCAATGCCTGAAGCGGTCTGTGTGACCATTTTTGTGCCAACTGCAAGTTAAAAATGAAAAATTTCTGAGTACAGATAGTTCTATTAACCAACTATATAAATCAAATCTAATAGTTAAAATAACAAGGCGATCAATTTGTTCGGTGGAAGAGAAAGCCACAAGCTTTAACCTCGCCCTTGGTTCGCTACATATTCTTTGGGGTTCTTTTCATTTCATGTCCTGTGTTGCAGAATGTATCATGTTTGTAGTTTATCAATAAAGTATTAATAATAATAATATTAAACTTTAGGTTGGATGTTCCAGTTTTACCCAAAGTTAATTTTCGGCACTATTTGTTATGTTTTTGATAACATGATTGTGATAAACACAAAAATGATATTTTTAATTTTAATTCTAAAAATAAATTGACAATTTTTGTTGTTATCGCAGAGTTTTTCTCCATGTGTATTCTTTGTCCATAATTACACCACTTGTTGCTGCTTTCGTTGCAGCCTCTCTCATTTTTCCTCACGATAACCCTGTGACCCCGTAACCCCATTCACATAAAAGTTCACATCGACCGACCACTGTGAATGATCAATTTCCCTCTGTTAAACATCCCAGAGCAGTGTCCTATACCTACCTCAAATTACGCGCCAATTCTGTAAAAATTCAGCCAACTTTGAATTTTCCATCATGATTCAGAAGTGTTTTTTGAGCTTTATGTGTACTGCGTTCCATGATCTTTAAAGTAATATGTATAAATGAGCTTTCTTTTTTCTAAAACTAAACATAATAGGGTATTTTTTTACCTGGTGATACGCAGAATTGCAATTGTAGAAGTACTCTAAATTCACGAAAGGGAAAAATCGAATTTTAGAAAAATATTGAATTTATGATTATAGTATATCCATTTCAATATGATAGCTATGACTCATCACGACAAAATATGAGAACCAATCAGATTCCAGAATTTCTTACAATGTTGCAGACCTAAAAATGTCTATTTTCAGTACACTCTCTCACTCGTTAAGAGTAAAAGGAGCTCTACTATACAAAGGTCGGAAGGGTACGTTTGGTGCAGGTAATATTTAAAAGGTTTCGCAAATGTTTGACTTGGTTCACAGGGCGGTTACCTATTGCTCCGATTTAATGACTTTCTGTTCAAAATTGAAATCGGATATCAAAAAGGTACATACCTATTGCTCCGAAAACTACCAAAAAGGTATAGTCCTATTCCTCCGATAAAGAAAATGGAAAAGAAAAGACAAAAATTGAATTTAAACGTTTTTTATCTTTATTTTTAAAATATTTTTAAATACAAAATACATTTTTTTTTTTATGAATACAAAATACACAAAATAAAAATAAAATACTCACTTCTTGGATTTTCTATAGTGCCAAGAAACACTTTCTAAGTAATCAAATTTGGATATTTTACCTTCCTTGTATTGCTCAACTGTAGACTTCATAAGGAAATATTTCTTTGTTTTGCCTGATCTGGCTCTGACTCTATCAGATCTACTGTTCATTTGAAGATAAGATATTCTCTGAATACCTAATAAAGCGTCAATAAATAAATATTTTTATTTATACGTGTAGAGTAAAGAAGGCTAGCGAAATGTAAAGCTTTACTGCCCACTATTCATTATCTAAAAAGTATATTTATGTATAGAAAGTATAAGTATAAGTAATGCTTTATTTAGACTGTCAGCGCAAGACAGGTAGTCCCATTATGCCAACAGTTTAACAAAGCACCTCTTTATTTATTTGAGTATAAATACAATGGAAATAAAATAACAATAATTACAGAGTAAAGATAATAGAAAAGTATTGTTTTTAACTCGTTATACGTGTAAAGTGTTTAGCGCATTGCGTAACAGAAAGGTTGAAAGCATTTTGGCGTGAAAGAAATGTAATGCTTATTGCTTATATATTTTTTTTCCAGGAGTGATACCTACAGAGAAGAATACTTTAAAGCGGGAAATTTTGAGAAAAAAAAAATCATTAAGTAAATAATTGTCAAGGTCGAAGTATTCCCTACTGCAAGCTCGAGACCACCCTACAGTGATAACTAAATCGTCTCTGCATACCAGCCTAGGAGAAAAACATGTATTGTCTGGAACTCGGTGATCCCGGAGCAAAGCGCGTCGTGCTACCTCTGCGCAGCGGCTCTAGATGATTGAGCGGAGAATTTTGGCATTATAAATAAACAAGCGGGTTGTCGCCCGCTTTGCAGGCCGAGGCATGGCCGTGAAAGCAAAAAATCCTTTTTCGCCAATGACAGGTGTTGTAGTGGGAATTTCGAAAAATCCCGTCTTATTGCACATCTAGACTATAAGACAAAGCTACCTACCAAATTTCAGCTTCCTAGGACTTACGGTTTGGGCTGTAGAGCGATGATCAGTCAGTGGTCAGTCAGTCAGTGTCTTTGACATTTATATATTAAGGAGATAACTAGCGGCGGGACACACGCCGCTTAGTCAGCTCATCACGTGATCACACCACACCACATAATAATATTTATACTGCCCGAATAGGACAATTAAAAGTTCCATTATTCCAGCAGTAAGCTCAAGACACATTATTATGTGGTAAAAATCCCAAATGGGAGGATAACGTGTCATGTCCCGGCTGGGTTGCGAACCCATGACTTCTGGAATCTCTGGATTCACAGAGTGCCGCCTTTACCACTGAGCTACCGGGACACATACACCGCACGCACAAACCACACAAATACAAAGTCGAATACGCTCACAAAATCTGATTTAAGTCGAAAAACGTAAATATTTTTTGTTACCCATCCATTTTTTGTCCCTGCTCGGCATAGCTCTCAAACTGCTCATCAGAATTTCGCGATCGCTACCTGAAATGAAAGCTCAAACCCTTGCCTAAAACTTTGTTGCTTTGAGTTGATAGGTCGTAACTTTCAATTTCGAGATAAATATGTCTCTTGTTTCAAAAAACGTGAATTTTTTTGTATCGCCCGTCCAATTTTTGTCTTTGGTCAGTGTAGCTTAACCCTAGGGAGATATGACCTAGCCTAAAAGAATTTCCCGTTCTAGACGGACCTATGTGCAAAATTTCAAGTTTATCGGTCTACACTTGGAACGATCAGTAATCACTCAAGCACTAGTCACACTAGACCTCTTTGTAAGTTCATGATTCATTTAGGTACTATCTAAGTTGATAATAGTATAACAATTTATAGAAGGCTTTGCAAAATTTTGTATTTCAAGTATTAATTTATAGAATCTGTCAGTCATCAGTTCAACTTTTGACCAATAATAACGGTCGAAAAAGGTTACAAAGGCTTTTTTCGCCAAACTTGTACCGAATTGCATTGTATTGTCAAAAAACAACAACAAAGAATAACATATTTAAGTATTGCAATTTTTAGTGGTATAATTTATTTAAACTGTTCAAACATTCAAAAGTTATGACCTATTATTTATTTATCAATCATTAGATTCATTTGTTAAAGGTTCATATTGGAAAGTCTCACACAGGCCTGAATTTCTCTAAAACGACTGAAAATATCAAAAAAACGCAAAAATCCATGTTCCTTTATTTTTAGGGGGATTAATTTTCAGCAAAAAAAATTGCCTTCACGACCCAGTCAGGCTGGGCATGGACCAACTTTAAGATCTAAAATGGAATCGTACGTCGTGTGGTATATTGTTTTAAAGGTCTCACTTGAATTGTTTGTTTCTTTTTTTTTTGTTGAAACTTTTCTGGCTGTTCCTCCGGATGGCTGGAGAACAGGAACTTACTTCAACGAAATAGGTCGAGTTATAACTTGTTCGAAAGGGCTTGACATATGGGGTTATTATCAACAAATGTCATCTTTTTGGAACTTATGGTTAACGAGTTTTAGGTCAAAATATATGGATATTACCCAGGACGTCTGACCCTGTATCTCGAGAACAGTAAGTTGGAGCTCACTGTAATTTAGTTGCAATTAAATTCTCTCGAAGAGTCCTTTAAAAAAATATGCCACACAATGTACCATATTCCATTTAATATTTTCACACAATGTACCATTCTATTTAAGATTTTAAAGTTGGTCTATGATTTTAAAGTTGGCAAAAAATTTGTTGTTGTTGAAAATGAGTCCTAAAAATAAAGGAATACGGGTTTTTGCGTTTCTTGATATTCTGAGTTGTTTTCGAGTAACCCAGGCCTGGGTGAGACTTTATGGGAGCCCTGAATATTATAGTGTTATACAGTATGGACCAAAAAAACGTTTACACCCGTTAATGGTAGATTACTGAAGATATATCTAGCCCGGATCTGCAATCCGCCCAACGTAACTACACAAAGTGATTTTTTGCAACTTTCCGAAAAAGTCCTTGGCTTATCCTTTCTGGCTTTCTGCAAAATTGCTAAGAATCAACGCATCTTAAACAGGAACAAAGCATTGAGCTGAAGAATACCCCAAAGTCGGACTTTTTCGTAAAGCTGCAAAAAATCACTTTGTGCTGTTACGAAGGCCAATCCGAAAAATCGGATTGCAGATCCGGGCTTGAAATATCGTCAGTAATCTACCATTAACGGGTGTAATCGTTTTTTTGGTCCACCCTGTATAAAGAGCATGTGTGCCAGCGACTGAACATAATAATAATGACCCAAAGTCCGAAAGAGATAAAGGAGCTCTACTAGAGGTAAAGCTCTCTAAAATTAGACGTGATGCTTTAAAAAAAAAAGAAGGTACAGCGCAATTAGCTCAGTGGTAAGATACGCTTGCCATGCGGAAGGTCTTGGCCAGAGGACTTGGCCAGTGTCTTGCTAGAGGGCTATAAACAGAGAACAGACTAGCCAACCCTTACAAGCCAGGCTAGCTTGCAGTTTCCTAAGAGTTTAAAGGCTTATAAAGAAAACTACAAGTCCTCATGATGGTTCATCACACATAGAAATATGTGGTTCAGGACGAGCCAACTTTTAAATAAAGTTGGCTGGAGACCATCACTCACCCTTTCAGCTGTAGGCAAGCCAGCTACAACAACAACAACAATACTAGAGACAAAAAAAATGTATTTAAAATTTGGTTAGAGTTGTTTGTAGGGATACCTTTTGGTGAACTTCTCGCCCAACAGAGGGGAGGCATACTACGGGATTGGAAAGCTACAAGAAAACCACAAGCGTCAATAGAAGCTGCTGTTTCATGGCAATTAAATAAAACTCAATGTGACTGAAAATTAGACGTGGCTCCGTCCACACATATCAACTTCTCTAGAGGAATGGACGAAAGTTCCCCACCAGTTGTCAGTTTTAACTCCTCCTTTTGTTTGCTAGCTATTTTTTCCTGCATTTCACTTCTTTGCTGCTCTGCTTCCTGAGCTCGCTTCTCTTTCAATTTGAGTGAGAATAGAGCAATACTCTTGGCGCGTTTCATGAAGAGATTCTTCACTTTCTGGCCCCTGCTGAATGTTGCAGAAGGCAGGGAAGTCGAGGGAGCAGCAGGTGGAATGCTTTCTGTCGAGAGAGAAATCTCACTTCCTGACGTCTCAACGTGTTTTTCTTCATAGAGAAACTCCTGATGCCAATGAGGAGGAGATCGCAGACTTGTTTCAG
Organism: Bactericera cockerelli; assembly: GCA_024516035.1. Lineage (NCBI taxonomy): Eukaryota > Metazoa > Arthropoda > Insecta > Hemiptera > Triozidae > Bactericera > Bactericera cockerelli. The sequence continues at coordinate 22,419,323 of CM044955.1, read as the reverse complement.
ATGTGAAAAATGAATCATGATACTCCCTGGAAGCTGAAGGAAGACAATCAATACTTCTGTTAACAGAGTTATCAAGATCTGTTATTCGCTTTGCCATAGGGTCCATTGTGAACCGTCTCATCCAGTCCATACCATGGGTGATGGTCATGTGATTCAGAGGAATCAGATTTGGTTTGATTAGTTTGCTAAGTGAGGAATTAGTGGACGAGAGAGGTGCGTCAGATTTTTCGGACAATGTTGAAACAGGTAGAGGAGATAGCTGGGACAGTGAGTCGTCTGGCTTATCTTCAACACAGGATACAATGACTTCTTCTTCTTCTCCTTCCTGAGATAGTACAGAAATGTAATCGAGTTGTGTGTCAAGTGAGGATATTGTTAGTCTGAAACAACAACGTAATTTAGAAATATGTAAGAACCTGAAGATGTGTAATAATTCTAAAGCAACTTCTTATTAATTCCGATAATTTTCTAATACTAGAAATCGGAAGTATTGAGTTTGTTTTGCATAAAAAATATATTTTTTGCAATATTTTATTATTTCGGGACGTTTCATAACCTCCTGAGCTACTTACTTCGGTTTTGTGTACATTTCTTGCAAAGCGCAAATCTCAGAAACTATTGAACAGACTTCAAATTTGGCCCAGCCCAGCTATTTTGTGTAGTCAATGGTAGCTGTTTGTAAGTCAATGGTATTAAAAGTCAAGATAAATAAAACTCACCCCTCCACCGATGTGTTGGAAGCCACATGATGAACAGTAGGGGCCTCCCCTCCCCTGCCACTGCCGGTCTCCCCCAGACCAGGAGTCACTGCAGTGGAGGAGAGCCGACTCAAGGCCTCACGACGGGCGAACTCCACCTTCGCCATTTCAGTGGCGACCCAGTCAGGAAGGTCGGGTATGACGCAAGAAATGATGAAACGGACGGTAAACATGATGTGCTGGAGAAAACAAAGGACAATGATGATGTGCTAGGGAAAACAATATAAAGTGTGAATCTAAATTACTTGACCAAAATTCTAGGCTTGATAGAACTTGTCCATTGCAAATCACGCCATTTCCAAAATGGCGTTATTTTCCGACCCTTGAGTAGAAAATTCTCTAAAATTCTCTATTTTTTCTGATTTTTATAAGTTCAAAATATTTGCACAGTTGGAAATATCATATAATTTGTGTGGACATTACATTTTAAAAGATATAAAAATCTGATGTGAGTCTATTTCTAGAGCGTTTTTCAAATGTCATTGCTGAACAGAGGCGCGGATCTACCAAATTTTTCTTTCATTATGATGGTCCACGTGGTACCAGAAACACCCTGTATATTAAGTTTGTACAAACCTCTAGTGCCACTATGAGTAGTATTGTTTGAGTTCGGGACATTTCCGGGAACATGCGATGTACTTGACCACTCAGGCCAATGAGAGCACAATTAACAAGGACAGACACCAGGGACATCACTTCCATGGCATTCTGGAACCACAATGAAATGAAACATGTGAGAGAGAGAGCATGGATGAGCGTAGTTACTAATTCGGTGAAAACCTTGGGCTAGGATGTATGAGTTCATATTCCAACTACTAAGAGAATTACAACTACAACTACGAACTTGGAGGAAATAAAAATATAAATAATGATCAGTCGAACCTCTGGATGTAAGAAAATGATTTCCATGTCAAGTTTAGCTCTGCATAAGGAAAATCACCTGTTTTCAAGAGAAATGTACATATAAGAGAAAAAGAGAAGCTTTGACTGTGCCTACTATAATAATAAACTTGTTACTGATGCGTTACTAGAATTAGGCTAGGGTGCCTCCCCATGTTGGTGGATAGGGGAAAGTGCTCTAGATGTAATAATATCGCCTTATTTAAACTGCCTCACTAATACTAATGAGTCCCGTGGATAGGGGAAAGTGCTCTAGATGTAATAATATCGCCTTATTTATACTGCCTTACTGGGACTAATGAGTCCCATTATTCCAGCACTTCCAGCAATAAGCCCGAGACGTATTATTATGTGGTCAAAATCACAAAAGGGAGGATAACATGTCATGGATTTCGAACCCGCGATTTCCCAATTACCACACTCACCTTCAGATCACTGAGTTACTGGAACAGATAAAGTAGGTACCGAAAAAAAAAAAAATACTCGGGTCGAACCAAAACTAGCAAACCAAATCTAGCAGTGTCTGTACCCACCAGAATGATGCCCAGTTCTTCACTTTTGCCAAAAACACCAAACACCTAACCTCAAAATCAGCGTTTCGCTCGAAATACGCTTACTTTTTGCAAATTCAGGGATTGGCAAGAATATAAACAAAATTGTGGCGGTAATTTAAAAAAAAAAAACATTCATTATGTGAAATTGAGGCGTATTTGGTGTTTTATCATTTGTCAAATAATTAAATATAATAATCTTTACTCTATAGAAATAAACAACGAATTTGATTATTAAACAGGGTTCAACAAACAACCATAAACATTATTTACGAAAAATTCTCTAGAATAATTCATTTTTAATTCTCATTAAACTATCCCTTTTTCTCTTTTACCTTACTACAGCCCAGCTTCATTTTTTTAAAATTTCTTCATCTGAACTTGCCGATGAGGGCGATGAGGTAAAGTGAAGTCGCTGAGATTAATGTTTTGGAGATCGCGCATGGCACTTGGTCTATTTTTGTGCATAAATTTAAAATCGTCGAAATCTAATTTTGTTTCAATGAAATTCGGATCGCCCTAAAAGATTATTGCTTTAAACCTGGCGGGACGCAGTCATATATATTATATACGAATGTCAAGGAACCAAGGTCTGTCGTAATCGAGCTTGTGATCAATTGTATACTATGGACATGAAAGGAGCCTTGACATTGGATTTGGGCGTCCATATAATCCTCTCACCACCGTGATTTAGGTATCAATACCTATCTCACGGACACGGAATTATTATTATATAATTGTATACTATTTGTAAAATATTTTTTTTGTAATTATTACTAAGTTACGCGCGCCCTAAAACTTTTTATATTCTTGTTGCAAATAATATTGAATGTTATAGATGGCGGCATGCAGTCATATCCGACATTGAAGGAACTAAGGTTACGACAGACGATTACAACAGACCTTTTGGTTCCTTCAATGTCGGATATGACTGCGTGCCGTTAGGTTATAATCGACCTGATGAAATGCTCACGCGGTTCCAGGGCGATTTTCCTATACTGAGTGGTCATACATCAGGGAGGTTTTAGTTGGTAGGTGCTGGTAAGAAAATTACCAGCAACTTCAACATAACCTGGCGAGATCCGAAATGGGTGTAGAAGGGTGGATAACCACACTTGCATGTCTATTTTGAGGTATCGTTAGGTAAACATGAGCTTTCCTACCTTGTTGTATGATTATCAGTTTAGTTTCTTTGTAAAAAAAAGGTTATAATGGAGTTATTTTGCCTTAAACTACAGGCAATTGTATTTGCAACAATAATAAAAAAAGTTTTAGTGCGCGTGTAGATTTATAAAAATTACAAAATTGATTTAAAAATTTATATCATAAAAGTAGAAAGCAAATGACTTCTGCTAGTAGCGGGATTATATTTACTCTGCGAGAAAAAAACATCTTAGTAAAAAAATCTTGTGACCGAGGTATGTATTATTAGTACCTCTTTGGTAACTTCAGCAATAAGAGTTAAAATATTTTGCCGTACCCTGTAGAAATTTCGATAAAAATTTCAAGACGTTGGTAGCTTCGGGTACATTAGCTTTTCTTGTTTTTATGCTTTTTGTTTATGTTCTTGAATTTTTAAATTTTGGCGCTTTTACTTTTTTGCTACCTTTGGCGTATATCACAAAAAATACGCCAACTCCGTTTCGCGAGAGCAAAACTCTACTGGCGCTATCTTGACGAATCCTTTGGAACTAACATTTTTCGAATAACACGGTGTTTTTTTGGAAGTGAAGAACCCGACCTGAGCATTTTCTGGTATGCATCTGATCCCAGATTGGGCGACTAATTTTTCTCTATGGAAATAAATGAAGATTTAGTACGCACTTAAGATAGAGGTAATCTCTTTAGCTCTGACCCTGGGATCCAATCCTAGCATGGTACCACGCAAAATAAAATGACCGTATAAATAAATGCATTAGTCCTCAACAGAGTCATTGAGAAAAGTAATAATAATATCGCCTTCTTTATACTGCCGGATTAGGACCAATGAGTTCCATTATTCCAGTAGTAAGCCCAATACGTATCATTAACATTTTTAACATTTTATTTATTTATTAACAATATTGGATTTTTACAAAGGTTCTTTACTTAACCTAATGATAAAAGTTTCTAAGAATGTGTGGTCACAAGAATAAGAAAGATAAAATTATGTGGTCAAAATCGCAAGTGGGAGGACAACTTGTCATGTCAGATCACCGAAAAAAGTTTTGAATTTCAGTGGGTAAATTTCATTATTAAAACGTTCTCAAAATGAATAGTACCTTCTGAGATCAAATTTAGTTTAGTGGGCTCAATTTGTCTCACTTCATACAGATGAAAAAGGTTGCATGAGGGAAAGATCAATAATAATAATAATATCGTCTTATTTATACTGCCCGATTAGAACTATTAAGTCCCATTATTTCAGCAGTAAGCCCAAGACATATTATTATGTGGTAAAAATCCCTAATGGGAGGATAACTTGTCATGTCCCGGCTGGGTTTCGAACCCACGACCTCTGGAATCTTTGGATTCACAGAGTGCCGCCTTTACCACTGAGCTACCGGGACAAATGTACGATTTCCTAATATGTACTCTTCATTAAAGGACTTTCACAAAATTTACCTGCCACATGCCAATGTTTGATACTCGCTCTCCGAATGGTCGCTGAAAAATGAAACACAACTTGAACGCATCGCTGCGAATTTCTATCAGATTGTTGAGCAAGGCGCACAGAGCCGCCAAGGGGAAAGCACATGAGAACAGAACTACGTAGCCAAGCTGGATGAACATCTCTAGATGATCCGCGAATGTTCCTTCATACTAGAAAAGAGAGGAAAGAAGAAATCATTTATTCAGTGTATACAGAGTGGTCATAGGAAAATTATAAAAAAAAAACAAAAGTTCCAAGACTTATAGATCAAGACATGCGAGGTTGAAACTTGTCAGAGGAATAAAGATAGTAATTGCTTACTAAAAAAAACACATCTCATACATATTAAATCGGAAAACATAGATGGGTGGCTATTACCAAAGTGTTTGGACTATTTTTGTATGAATCAAATTTAATGCTGTAAAGCTCTATTAAAAAGGTCAATTTATGCTAATACCTCTAGAGACCCACCCCCCTTCATTAAATTCTGAAATGAGCTCCTGATCAGTTTGACCAACTAGTGGTACACGTGTTTAAGTATTTTCCAAATTCAAATAAAGTCTATATACAGGGTGTAACAGACTTGATGTAAAATCTCTTAAGGGGTGGTAGTATAGATCATTTCCAACCATGAATAATGCTGCTAATTTTTTTCAGTACTTGTGCATTTTTTTAAGAATAAATCTAGTCTAAATAATAGTGAAATTTTGTTATCTTAAGGGAAAAGTTAAATTTATTGCCTCATCTACTGTATTTATGGAGTTAGATGCCATTCTTTGTCGAGCGGCAGGTGACTTGTAAAAATAATTCAAAAAAATAATATCTCGAGAACCACCAAGTTAAATCAAAAGTGTTATAGAGCATTCATGGTTGGAAATGATCTATACTACCACCCCTTAAGAGATTTTACATCAATTCTGTTACACCCTGTATAATTTGTGTGTGTGTTTTTTTAAATGAACATTAGTAATTGTATTGCGGTTCTATGAAGTGAGTCCACGTGACTTGACAAAAACTAGAACATATCAAACATTCCAGAAAATTCACCATAGACCTCTCTGTCACTCTATAACACCTGCTGTGTCATTCCACAATAATCCCATCAACAACACCATTTCAGTGGTGATATCTCATTTGTTCCTAATCACATCCTAATGTAATTTAAATTTATTAGAACTAAATATCACTGGGTAATACATAAACACACCAAAGTAAAATTTATTACCAATAAAACATCGAGAAATGTTAAAAAAATAAATATATATAATTATATGAAATCCAATTGCATTTGAAAGGAACTATTCTCAACTTGCCATAAATGTACTAACACATAATAAACTGGCTAAAATCTCTTTGAAAAACATGCAACTATCTGAAAAACCTTTTGATCTACTGGGGAAAACAGGGATTTGGTCATTATTGTCTTATATGACAGTCCATAAAATGCCGGACCTAAATAAACTAACTTTTATAGAAACAACCAGTAAGGTTATTTTTTTGCACATACTTTAGACAAAGAACTTTCCAGTTCGGCCTGAGACACGTTCCGGCTGCCAACACTGCTTGACGAAGAGTCAGGAAACACCTCTGTGTCCAATTTCTTTGCCTCAGAGGGACTCAATGCCCCGTACAAGTCAAAACTAAGTTTAGCCAAGCGGAATTGTTCTTGTACGTAGGGCAAAGCCGACTCCTTGATGTTTCCTATCAACTGGCGGGTGATCAACAGAGTGGCTAGTTGCTATAAAAAATAAAAATAGAGATCATTGAAACGCAGCACCGAGGACATTTCTATCACTTAATTATAAGCTATGAAAAAACATCGCTCAGTACAAATTTCAATTAATTCCTATATTAAACTTTTCAAATTTTGCAGTTTTTAAAACCATTGGACACTGACTAGCCAACCCTTACAGGCTAGCTTGCAGTTTCTTAAGGGTTTAATGGCTTATAAAGAAAAAATCTAAGTCCTGACGATGGTTAATCGCACATAGAAATATGTGGTTCAGGTTGAGCTTTCAGAAAAAGTTGGCTGGAGACCATAATTCGCTCCTCCAGCTGTAGTCAAGCTGGCTACAACAACAACAGCATTGGACACTTTCCTGTCAACGGGATAAGGAACGTTGCTTTTAAGTTCAATACCGTTTACCACAAGGACTCAAATCAACGTGGCCCACATGAACTTTGAATGACCTAAGCCAAAAAATACCTGCACTGTCGAACAGAAACCTGCCTAGTCCTAAGAATATTGTTTGTTCTCGGCCAGGAGGGAATATGGCACGAATGACGACTAAGTCGTTAAAGTGCAATTAAAAAAAAAAAAAAAAAAAAATAGTACTTCGAGTAAAAAAAAGCGTTTGGAAATTTTCGTTTTTTATGCTTTTCTTGTCGTTGTTGTTGGGATATGTCACTCATCAGTCATGAGTGAGACTCAACTTTTCATTTGATACTAAAATCAGCCTGTCGTACGCGAGTGTACAGTACACTTATTTGTTAAATGAAGTTTAAAGTTGCTTGCTTATTATTTTTTATTTGTGAATATGAACTTTTTGTGATCCCTTACCTCTTTTAGTCTTTCTTGATCTTGCAAGTAGAAGGCAATGTAGAATAGAGAGGAAAACGAGTTTACAAACTGAAACTGAAAAAAGAAGCAATTAAAGTAACTAAAGCAAACATTGCATTGAATTAGTTTGAAAATTCAGGACCAATTTTATATTTTATTTATTTAATAAATGACAAGTAAATGGATCAAATAAACAGGGTCCGCCAAAAAAAAAGGAGCCACTCGAAATATCAAGAGAACGGATTAATTTTTTTTGTTAAAAATGCTATATCACGTGTACCATAATATCAAAGAGAAACCATTTCTACCGGGTTTTGATTTTTTATCATTATTAGAGGCGACCCCAGGCAAGGACGTAACTAGAGCGGGGGGGGGGGGGGGGGCGGTCTCGCGGGGCATCAGCCCCGGGCGCCAGTTGCGTGAGAGGCGACCGACGCGCGACGTAGCCCATTCCTTCTGGTACTTCTTTAGGGCCGCGCGTTTTCTGCCCTTAGCTTTGAGAAACCGAAAAGAAATATTGTTATCGACCTCTCTAATGTAGAGGTAAAGAGATACATATTAAATTTTTTTTTTTTAAAATCATTGTTAGAACCCCCCAGTGACTCCCATACATTAATTTCTTGATGTCTGCACACAAACATTTTTATAATAATTTCTTCAATTCTCAATAAAATTTCTATATTATACAGGGTGAGTCAGCACAAAAGGAACATATTTTAAAGTGATATAACATAATATGCTTGAAAACAAACAATAACCTCAAAATCACTATTGCTTCAATAAAGCAGAAGGTAGAAAACCAATAATGGTCCGAAAAAAGTTGAGCTGTCCTGGTGGTTTACATGTCGTTAAACTTAATTAAATAAATTACCTATTTTAAATCCACTCATTATTCATTAGTACTTATCAAAAAGCCATGCATGTATACTCTGTATAGTTCTAAACAAAATCATTTAAACATAGTGTGAATTTCAGGCTACCGTTGAACATAATAATGGAACAAACAGCGAGTATGTACTTGTGTGTTTAGTATTAAGTTTAATTAGTAGTCACTGTGGCAGAGCGAGTTAGCGCGCTAGGCATTGCACACATGGTGACCTGGGTTCGATTCCCAGCGGGGGAGGATTTTTTCTGCTCTGTACTTGGATGTTCGGGGTCCACTCATACCTCGTGAGGAAAAATGAGTAGCTGCTTTAATGTGAAGCAGCGACCAGTGGCAGAATCTTAGGCAAAAAAATAATACAAGATATTGTAAATTAAAGTGGTAAAGTCCTATGATTCTGCGCTACCCACTAAAATTGTGACATAATAACACAAAGAAAAAGCATTATTATTATTATTATTATAGTATTAAGTTTAATTGTGCAATTAAAGCAAGCACGGTGAATATACACTTATGTTTATTTTTACATGTAATTTGAGCATGCACAGTGAATAAAAAAGTATATACAAATACATACAGGGTCCGCCAAAAAAAAGGAGCCCCTCGAAATATCTAGAGAACGGTTCATGATAGGATTTTTTTTTAAATTTCTAAATACAGTGCAGGATTTTCATTAAGTTTCGCCCAGGCCTGGTTTTCTCGAAAAAGACTGAAAATATCAACAAAAAACGGGGGGATCAAGTTTAAGGAAAAAATATTGCCATGGCCCAATTTTAAAATCTTAAATGGAACGGTATGTCATGTGATATATTATTTTAAAGGCCTTATTAAGAGAAGTTCATTGCAACAAATTTCAGTGAGCTACAACATACCTTTGTCGAGATACAGGGTCGGCCGTCCTGGCTAATATTCATATGTTTTGACCTATAACTCGTTAAGGGTAATTTGCAGGGGGATGAATTTTATTGATATAAGCTCTTTCTAGCGAGACCTTTCGAACAAGTTATAACTCGACCTATTCTGTTGATGTTAGTTTCTGGTCGGTTTTGTCAGCCAGCCAGACAAACAGCCAGAAAAGTTTTAACGATAAAACAAATCGAGTTATATCTTGTTAGAAAGAACTTACAATAGGAGTTAATATCAACAAATTTTCAGGAAATTACTGTTTAAGAGTTACTGTTAACTTACGAGGTATACGTCAAAACATATGGATATTAGCCAGGACGGCCGACCCTGTATCTCTACATTGGTATGTCGTATTTCACTGAAATTTGTTGCAATGAAGTCCTCTTAAAAAGGGGTAATCCAAGAAACTTCTAGAGGTCAACGTTGAATGTCTCCTTCAGAGCTATAAAAATGATCATGAACAATTTTTTTTATAGTCAGTAGTTCTCGAGATATTTGAATGTCTCGTTTATAATGGGACACCCAGTATGTGGCTGTATGGAATGGTCTGACAAATGCCAAAAAAATACACATTCATGAATGTCTACAAACCAGAGCCACTTTGATAATGAGTTGATTTTCATATTTTGTATCAAGACGATAGTTCTCTTTCATTCCACATAAAATGAGCAGCACAAAAAAGAAAATAAAAAGTAGTCAGATAAACATCTTTTGGAAAAAGTTTGTTAAGTTTGAGAGATATAAAGGTAAAGAACATGTTTTAAAAGGTACTAAAAAAACATGCTTTCTCGGCGAGTTTGACCACTTGTATCTGAAGAAGAATTTACTACTTTTGTAACTTTTGAGAGGAAGAGAGCGGCAGGTGAAAGGCATCAATACGAGAGAGAGAGATTTGTCACTCAGCCACGGTGACTTGCAGCATAATCATTCACAAAATATTTTAGGAGAGATTAGTACTTGTAGTAATATTTGTACGATTCTCTTTCTTATAAAAAATCACATATAAATATTATAAACTTACCCATGTCGTTTAACCATAGAGCAACTTTGTAATAAGCCTCGTCCAAGAGTGTGATGATGATGGCAAGCAAAACTTTAGGCATGTAGCTAAACCAAAAATAGTAACCTTCATTTTGAATGTACGCATCCCACCAGTCCTGCAATGAAACCATTAAGACATTGGAGCATACAAAGAAGTATTTTTTTGGTGTTAATAAAACACATTTACTATACCATTAGATCCCAAAAAATTAAAAGAAAAAATGAAAAAAGAAACATTCTGAATTGAAAACAAAAGAAGAAAAAGCAACCAATTCAAACAAAAAGTTGAGGCCATAAAATAAATGAGATTTAAAAAGTATGGGCAAGTAGATAGTCAAAACAAGCAATTATAGTTGCTGACTGTCTATTTTTTCGTCCTTATCAAACTGTCACGTTAATAATCATATTTTCATTTTACTTTTTTTCCCCCAAAGAAGTCTTGAATTACTTGTAATGGAAATCCAGCTAAAAGGTAAAGTTTTTTTTCAACACATTTTAATTTTTATCAGTTTTTCATACTCACGATGAAGAGACAATTTGATATGTCACACTTGTAGGTAAGTGTTGGAAAAAATGAAATTGAAATTTTTGGGGAAAAATGAAAATGTGGTCTGAATCGTTCAATAAGGTTAAATTTTCAAGGAGAATCTGAAAATGAAATACTATTATTGTTGATCCATTTAAAATTCTAAAGTTGACCTTGAAATGGCCTTGATGGACAACTTTGGCAGACTTTTGAAGGTTATCATAAGGTGTAACCCAAAAAGTTAGAAAAATAACCAAAAACACGAATTTTCTATCTTCATTATTTCTCGAGAAATTTGAAAGTCTCGCTTATAATGGGACATATTGGGACGTCCTGTATGAACAATTAATTATTACAGGTAAAATATTTTACAAATTTGTAATCCAGAGGACAAGCAGAATTTTTATGCAATTTCCTCGCAGTTTAACAAGCAATATTTTAGAAGTAACTATCAAAAAGTCGTTTTCATAATTTGCCAACACTAGTTATAAAGGTTATTGTTTCCTCTACCAGAGGTCCAAATGATTCTATAGAATAATTTATTCTATTTGTTATACAAAATATTTACCAAGTTTTTTATTTATTTATTAAAACAGTCAATCGGTTGGCCCGCAACCTGTACAATGTATGCATATTAAAGTTCTGTACATTAAATTCTGGTAACCCTGTATAATCTAACCAAATGACTATTCTCACCTGAAGTTTTAAACTGGCTATCATTACACACAAAACAACAACCAGGCATAGTGCAATTATCGGTATGGTGACCAAGAAACGGAACACCTGTCTTTTCCAGCTAGGGTAAGTGGGTTCGAGTCGGCCTGTGACAGGACTTATTTCCAAATTACCCTGGAATTGTAAAACATTGATAAAATGAGGCATATTAATTAAAAAAAAAAGTTAAACACTAGATAATCTTAACTTGATTATTTCAAAATTCAACTCGTGTATTTAATGAATAAAAGAAACTAATAAATACCTTTATAAAATCTATGTTTCAAAGTGGTCGCCGAAAATTTGGGGAAACTACCAGATTCGGCGCAAGGGAGAATCATTTTTTCAAGTGATATAGTTTGATATACCATTGTTTTTATTGGTATAGTAATGACACTGCACTAACCACTGAACTTAAAAGAATAATAATGACACTGCACTAACCACTGAACTTACTGAATACAAAGGTCTAGGTTCTCTGAGAAGCTCATGTCTTTGGTCTAATGTGCCCCACTTGTATGCTAGTTCTGAGCAGTACCGCTTCCAAGCCTCCAAGTAAATGCTGAACCATATGACATTGAAAAGAGAGAACAGTACATAGCCAATATCTTCAGATGATTGATCTCCGCGACCAAAACCAATCTAGAATAAAGAACAACAAACAGAACGGAAAATAATATATGTTATAAGTATGTAGTGTCTTTAATGTAGTACCAAATTTATATAAAAATAAATAAAAAAAAATGTTCCGAGAAGCTGCTTCTGCAAGGTGTCTTATTACAAAAAGAAGAAGCATGAAGTGCCTACAAAATTTCATTGGACATCACATTTGTACAAGAGTATTAGATAAAAAGATACTGACCACGATTTTATTGTTTGCGATTATACAACTGTGTCCACTTAAAATGTGTGCCAAGTTAAATAACCTGTAAAACGATTTTTGGGCCCCTAAAAGTCTCCTGTAGGTATTAAAATCGTACAAAAGGGTGAATCAGGGGTTTTTCAATTCAAGAAATCGATTGCCATTGATTTCAAGAGATACAGGTTCGCAACCAGCTCCAGTAGAAAATGTGAAACTAGCTAACTCTTTAAAAAAATGAAAATTGTGTGTCACGAATCTGTCAAGTATCTTTGGCTGAAAAATCAATTGGTGCTGGTTTTAAGAGTCTACAACTTGCAATTCACGAGATATGGATTCGAAATCTGCTCCCACATGAATAATTTAACAATTTCTTGTTAAAGTAGGTTACTTTTTAAGAAATTATTTCACATACTTTCAACTGAGAAATCAACCCCATCTATTTGGCTGCGACCCCATTCATTTTAATACAAATATTTCTTTTGAAAAAGGACACAGTGTTTAAAGCAAAAAGATCAGCTTGTTTGGGAACAATGTTTTCTTTAAAATATTTTAACACCCCAGGGCGGGAATCAAACTCGTATATCCTTGAGTCCAGTGTACTACATTAACGATTAGTCCGACTACACAGACACTTGGCTGGGTAGGTATTGAGTATTCTTTTCTATTTGTGTAATAATAAAAAATAACTTTAATTAAAAATCTATCAACGTTATTGCATAGTATTACGAGAAACCATTCACATTGTTTTTATGAAGGTTCTCTTAGTGATTCTTACCCAGAATATAAATCCTACCATGGCGGGGATGATGAGCATGTAAGTGTAGTGTCCTAACCATGCAAAATACATGGCAATCTTCACTCCGAAATATTCGCATACTAAATCTGGAATTTAGAATAAAACATAGTCCCATAATGGAAATTGAAAAAACGACGTTTCCAAGAAGAAAAAAATCTCAAAGTTTTTCAATGGTTTTTTTTTATGTATTTTTTTCCTGCTGATTCTTAAATTTTAACTTTATTATTATTATTAAATGCTTTATTAGATACAAAGACATATAAAAGTACAATACAAATGATTATAAAAAAGAAAACAATATAATCATTAAAATGGAAAGAAATAGATAAAACCATATGTCCTAACTAAAGGGCGGGGTTATTGCCTATGGCAATCTCTTCCAACCAACCCTTACTTTCTACATTGTCAGAGGCGAACTAACTTCCGTAGTGCATAGAAATACATATGTGCTTCAAAACGAGCCAATTCAACTGGAAGAGACTGACTAGAAACATCAATACTGCTTGAGCAAGACAGAGAAAAGGAATAAGAGGATTGACATTTGTAAATTGTGCAACTATTTGTTTTTTATACCTTTGATGTAAATAAATGGCTTGGTTGTTCTTTGTTTGTTTGAATTATTTAAAACCTAAAAGGGAACTCAATTTTGATCGTACAAGTAAAAATGAGGTTTCTTTATTACCTAAAGGTTGTATCTTCACAAAGGTCCGAACCCAATTTTGTCTGAGGTTTTCTAGAGCATCTAATTCATGAAGAGGATACATTTGGCTTATTAGACCCTCTGAGAGACATTTAGGGACTGAAACAAAAGATGAAAAGAATTGTGATTTTACAAATTTAGTAAAAGTCTTATGAATTAAAAAGGAAAAAAAGTCCAATTTACAAAAGACCAGCCAGCGTCGATGGCATGTTGAATACACCGGTTCCCTTCAGAACACCAAAGTTAAGCGACATCCAGCGAGGTTAAGACTTGGATGGGTGACCATTCAAATTCTAATTCTCGTGACGCTGGCTTTTCCCGGCCCCACTCAGGCTGGGTGAGGTCAATGTGAGTAGCAGGTTTGTGAGTTTCCTGCAAATGGAGGGTAAAACCCCCGTCGTGATATGACCATGGCAGTTGAAAGTGACGTTAAACCTCACTTAAAAAAAAAAAAAAAAAAAAAAACAAACAAAAGACCAATTAACAAATAAGGGTCAGGTAATAATAATAATAATAATAATAATAACTCTTTATTGACAAGAATAATATTGACAAAGGGCGTGATTATTGCCTGAGGCAATCTCTGCCATCAAACCCATACGGTTACCACTTATTTGATTTCGAGAAGTAAAGTGTTACTGATGTTATCATATATTTTTTTTTAAAAAAGAGAGGAAAAAATGTATAAATATAGGTATATATAAAAGAGAGAATATAATATATTATATCCGCGTGAGGAGACAGAAGAAGAGAAGAAGGAAGAAAAGAAAAGAAGGAGGAAGAAGAGAAGAAGGAAGAAGAAGAAAAGAAGGAAGAAGAAGAAAAGAAGGAGCCAGTACTCAATTATCAAACCGATTTGAAATGTTCAATCAGTAAACGCCTAAAGGAAGACATGCGTTCACAGACCCTAACCTCATGGGGAAGTGAGTTCCACAACCTAGCACCCTGCACAGCAAATGAGCCAGAGAAGAAATTAGTCCTGTGTATTGGAATCGTAAGAAGGGCAGCATCCTCAGATCTGGTGTTATGAGAATGCTGAGACAGTGATGAAAACTTTGATGCTAGGTAAAGAGGATTTTGTGTGTTCAATACCCGCCACAATTAGTAAGTAAGATTCTTGAATCAGTCCCATCTATCAGGTCTATGATAGATGGGACTGATTCAAGAATCTTACTTACTAATAGTTTGGCCCTCAAGAAATTTGAATGATCTGAATTGGTCATTAGCAGAGGCTCTCAATGTATGAAGAAGATGATGAACCATCCACTGTTTTTCTTGAGTTGTAAAAAAGTTTTTATCCATATACTCCTCTGATTCAAACAAGTCCATTTCATGTTGAACAAATTCTTTCAGTCCTCCACCATGCTCTTCTTTTAATCTCTTGGGTAGATGAAGCTCTTCTGCAGTTTTCAATAGCCTGGAAATGATATGAATGAGCCATTATAATCAAGGTATTTTTTTTTCTCTCAAATTATTGAAATTTATTTGTTTATATTTTACAATCAGAAAAAATAAATGAACAAGAAATAATACCTTACACCGTTCAAAATTGTAAAAAGAATGGATATTTAATATTCATTTGTAACATTAACTTAATGACTTGAAAAAAATAGATGGATGTCTCACAGCCTTTTTTTATTTTCCAGCCATGAAACAACAGCTACTAGATGACTAGATGCACTTGTGGTCTGTGTTGTAGCCTGCCTATCCTGTAGAATGCCTTCCCCTCTGATGGGCAAGAAGTGAAACAATACTTCCCATTTAGGTGCTGGGTCAACACAAGCTCAATGGAAGGTATCCCTTACAAACAACTGTCAACAAATTTTGAATATTTTTTTTTTTTTTTGGCTCTGAGAACTGAACCTGGGACCTTCTGCATGGCAACAAGGACCTTATAATGCTCATTGTATGCTATTACTTAAAAACTTGAAAATTATATTAAAGAGTTACCATTTAAAATTTCAAATTCCAACAAACAAACCCAGTAGAAAATATTTTCCTCTTGATATAAGGGTACACTGGTACACATGTTTCAGCTTTTTTTTAAAAGAAAAAATATTAAATTTGTCCAGATATTTCAAGTGGCTCCATTTTTTTGGTGGAACCTGTATAGTCTGTCAAACCTGGATATAAGAAAATTTAAAAGACAGGATTTTTTTCTTATAATAAGTTTTTTTCTCTTATAGAGAAGTTATCTGACCTGGAAATGAGTAATTCCAGGTTTTCCTTATACCCAAATTTTGTGTTATGGTTACAAAGAAAACTTGTAACACATTAATATCCAAGTAGTAAAGACAAAGTTTTTATTTTTTGTGGTGTACTTACAATGAATATGGTGCTGTCAAATAAAGAGTGTAATTATTTGTGCTTGTATGATGTTTCACTTGAACTCCTAGGCTTGGTGTCCCACATCTCAGTCTTGATAACATCCACATTAGCTCCATGTCTTCTGTCTTTGATGGGAACATAATGACAACATCACATTTTTGTGTGGGGACAGTATTGATCCAAAGTTTTCTAGGGGTCATCAAGTGTCCTGTTCTTGGGATTTTTCTGCGTAAGAGCCTGGATACTAAAAAAAAAAAACAGAAATTAAATCTAAGTTATACTCTTATACACTATCTAAATGTAGATGAAGGTATACATGAACAGACTCTGGTAAATATCTTGTAAAACAACAATAGTTTAAGGATATACCTAGACACCCCTAAAGTATATACAGTAGAAACTTGTCAAAACAAATATCTCACAAGGTGAATGTAACCAGAAAATAACTTTTAGCTGTGGTATGAGCTAAAAAACATTTCCATAAATACTTGTATGGACTAAACTTCCATAAATAATTGTATGGATGGAATAAACATACTCTTTTCAATTAAGACCCTTTTTCATTGTCTTAACACTTTGTACACCACGTCGCTTAATATGAGCAACAGTGTTAATATAAAGTCAACTAAAATACAAAAACAGAGGTAACAAAGTGTCTCTCAATATGAGCGATGTGGCCCCCCATGAAAAACAAACTTGCTGGGGGCCACGTCGCACATATTAAGAGACAATCCTTTGTCTCTTAATCGTAACGTACTATAGAGAAAAGGAAAGAAAGAATAAAAAATAAAAGAAAAAAAAAATTAGTGGTGCTGCTCCAGACACAGCAGGGCGTCTGCCCTAAAACTATCGAGAGATAGTGCATTTGTGGCACTGACAGGCAGAGAATTCCACAGGCGTGCTGCTGTGGTGTGGAAAAAGATCTCACCTGCAGTGGTTCTATGTAATGCTATTTTTAGCATTTTGGTGGGTCTGGTGCTGTACTGGTTTGATCCAGTATTAGTTAAAAGCTCAACTTTTGGAAAATGGATAAGGCATGACCTTTCTGAGCAAGTCATTGGTAACTGTGCAAAATTTCAGCTCAATCCAACTTGCGGTTCTTGAGTTTTAGCATTTAAAACATACACACACACACACTGACAAACAAATCATTTTATAATATAAGATGCTCACCTGATGCAAAAGATTCTTTGGCAGAAGTAAATATTCCAATGCCAGTGGTGTTATCAGAAATGTCTTTCTCATAATTTTCAGTTGAACAATCTTCTTCACTTGTGTATTGAGGTTCCATTTCTTAAATAAATGACACAATGGAATATAGAAATTAATCTTTTTTTCTACACTTGTGTGAGTTTTTCCATTCAATTTATCATTCATTGCATGCACTTATATATTAGGAAGTTAGTGCCCACATTAAAATTATTTAATTCCATTTTATTATTGCACTTTTCATACCTTTTTCAAACTAAGAAAAGACATGAATAAACAATAATATTAATCAAAACCTAATCATAAGTCTCTCAACTGTTTCCTCACTGAATGGCCAAGTGATGGTTCAATGAAGAACAACAGTCGATTCTTCACTTTTACCAAAACACGAACCACCTAACCTCAAAATCAGCGTTTCGCTCGAAATACGCTTACTTATTGCAAAATCAGGGATTGGCAAGAATATAAACAAAATTGTGGCGGTAATTAAAAAAAAAACCTTCATTATGTGAAATTGAGGCGTATTTGGTGTTTGATCATTTGTCAAATAATTAAATATAATAATCTTTACTCTATAGAAATAAACAACGAATTTAATTATTCAACAGGGTTCGACAAACAACCATAAACATTATTTACGAAAAATTCTCTAGAATAATTCATTTTTAATTCTCATTAAACTATCCCTTTTTCTCTTTTACTTTACTACAGTCATTGCTTCCCAGCTTCATTTTTTTTATATTTCTTCATCTGTTAACTTGCCGATGAGGGCGATGAGGTAAAGTGAAGTCGCTGAGATTAATGTTTTGGAGATCGCGCATGGCATAAATTTTTGGTCTATTTTTGTGCATAAATTTAAAATCATCGAAATCGAATTTTGTTTCAACGAAATTCGGATCGCCCTAAAAGATTATTGCTTTAAACCTGGCGGGACGCAGTCATATATATATTATATACGAATGTCAAGGAACCAAGGTCTGTCGTAATCTAGCTTGTGATCAATTGTATACTATGGACATGAAAGGAGCCTAGACATTGGATTTGGGCGTCCATATAATCCTCTCACCACCGTGATTTAGGTATCAATACCTATCTCACGGACACGGAATTATGATTATATAATTGTATACTATTTGTAAAATATTTTTGTTGTTGTAATTATTACTAAGTTACGCGCGCCCTAAAACTTTTTATATTCTTGTTGCAAATAATATTGAATGTTATAGATGGCGGCATGCAGTCATATCCGACATTGAAGGAACTAAGATTACGACAGACGATTACAACAGACCTTTTGGTTCCTTCAATGTCGGATCTGACTGCGTGCCGTTAGATTATAATCGAGTTATTTTGCCTTAAATTACAGTCAATTGTATTTGCAACAATAATAAAAAAAGTTTTAGTGCGCGTGTAAGTTTATAAAAATTACAAAATTGATTTAAAAATTTATATCATAAAATTAGAACGCAAATGACTTCTGCTAGTAGTGGGATTATATTTACTCTCCGAGAAAAAAACATCTTAGTTAAAAAAATCTTGTGACTGAGGTATGTATTATTAGTACCTCTTTGGTAACTTCAGCAATAAGAGTTAAAATATTTTGCCGTACCCTGTAGAAATTTCGATAAAAATTTCAAAACGTTGGTAGCTTCGGGTACATTAGCTTTTCTTGTTTTTATGCTTTCTGTTTATGTTCTTGAATTTTTAAATTTTGGCGCTTTTACTTTTTTTCTACCTTTGGCGTATATCACAAAAAATACGCCAACTCCGTTTCGCGAGAGCAAAACTCTACTGGCGCTATCTTGAAGAATCCTTTGGAACTAACATTTTTCGAAAAACACGGTGTTTTTTTGTAAGTGAAGAACCCATCACAAGAAAGTAGAAACTGAAAGAATTTCCCAAAATCTTCAGAAAATTGATAGTGTTTTGAAAATTGATAATGGTGCTGTTATAAACCAATATTTCAGTTAGGTATATTGTAGGGATGTTGCGATATATCGAAATCCGATATATATCGATATATTTTTGGGCGATATATCGATATATTTTTTCCTCCGATATATCGTCGATATATCGAAAAGAATTCCGATATATATCGGTAGACATTTTTTTGTAAAAAAAAAAAAAAAAAAATTACTATAGCGACACCATTGTAAAGAGGGTAATAGGGTATTTTTTATTTTTCCCGATCTGCTGACAACACTGTTTCAAAAACTAGCCAGTTTTCTAGAGAAGTAACGAGATGCTCGAAAACTACACTGAATTTTTTTGTATGGGGAAATGAATTATTGGCATATCCATTATAATCTTTGATTTTTATACACCCAATTCCGTCTCATATAACTTGAGTAAGTTGAGAGGGACGCTAAACCAAATAAAACCAAACCAAAGCAATATATAGAAAATTTATTTTATTTTGTCAAAAGGCCAACTTTAATTTTAAGTGCAATGACTGTTATTAAATTTTTTTGTTTTTTTTTTTTTTTTGTAGTTTTTGTTTTGAAAATAAATAAATATATTATGTACGTACTGCATTTTATCTGGTACCTATTATTATAGTTTTTACACAATGAGAGTTATTCATTTTGACATTTTGTTTTCATTTAAATAAAACTTATTGGACTTACGTCTAATAAAAAATCTGGTGTGAACATCACACAACTTTCCTCATAAAAAAAGATGTCGAAACAAAAACAATTTACCACCAAATAGAGTAAATACGCTTCTGGCAGTTATACTGTATATCCCATCAAAATGTCAACTTGGTATTAGGAAGTTTTACATATTATGGTTTAAGGGGGGTTGACTCTCATACTTTTTTGATATCTGCTACAGTTTAGTGAGAACGGCCATTTACTGCCAAAAAGTGGTCAAAATTACGCTAAAAACTGCTCCGATGAGAACCAAAATTTTTTGTGTCGTACCTGGCGTAAGAGTGACATACATACCGAATTTCAAGTTTCTAACTATTACCGTCCTTGAGAAAAAAAATTTACACACAGACACACACCCTGATGGCTGAAACATTCTTTTGTGAAAACCTGGAAAAAGTCCCGAAACGTGAAAACCTGGGTAGGTCAAATTTTAGGCAAATACAATACTTTCCCATTCTATGAATAGACGAGGATAATAATAAAAAAAGTATTATTTCTATGTCTTAATTAGAGGAAAATTTATAATATTGATAGAATTTCTGGATTTTCTGGTGAACGTTTACTTTGTAAACGTTTCCTTTGTAAACTTTGTTATGTTATAAGTTATAAGACCTGTGAGTTATAATATTTTGTCAAATATATCGATATCTAATAATTCGATATATCGATATATTTTCATTCGATATATCGCCTTTCGATATATCGAGGACAACGATATATCGATATATCGAAATATCGATATATTTCTTACAAATTTACAACCCTAGTATATTGCCCATTTCGTAGGGAAAAAATCCCCGAGAAAGAGGGAAAACAAAGGGGTATTTTTCTTTCGGATATTTTTTTTTCTTCCAGGTTTGATATTTCCAAGATAAACAATGGTCTTAACCTATAAAAGAACTGGAAGCAAGAGTTTTCTTCTTCCAGTTTGAGGCCTATTTCTTTTCTTTTGGATTAAATTTTTTTTCCAGGTTTGATATTTCCAAATATTTCCAATCGAAGTGTCTAGAAGCCCGGCCAGCGGGCGCCAGCGAAGTGTCTAGAAGCCCGCCGATTGAAACTGAGGTTGACCGCTATGCAGCGTTCGTGTAGCATCCTTATCAAGTTTTTACCCGCGGTATTCAATAATCGAAGTGTCTAGAAGCCCGCTGATTGGCCTTTCTACGAAGTGTCTAGAAGCCCGCTGATTGAAACTGAGGTTGACCGCTACGCAGCGTTCGTGTAGCATTTTTGCTCATGCTTATGTAATACTTATTTTGACACTCGTTCTCAACTGTTGGGCAGCGATGCGGTATAAGCATGTCACTACTGACGCGCGTGTTAAGGGTATGACTTCAAATCATGATCTCGTCAATTTTTTTTTTTTAATTTTTTAAACTGATGTAACATTTTTTTTATTAATGATTTTTTCTTTTATTATTATTATAATTTTTAAACTAAAATAATAATTATTTTTATGAGACTTAATGGGCAAAGGTAGGGTTAGGTAAAGTTAACGAGGTGAAATTGCACGATAGATCACTGACTTCAGTTTGTTGGGTAGGATGGTTGGGTGAGGGGCTTAGGTTAGGTTGAAATTAGTGCAGGTGGTTAGGCCGGGTCGCGCAGCGACCGAAAGCGAAAGCAGGATTAGCAGGTATGATAAAGATAAGGGAGCGCTTCCAAAGCCGAACACGGTTGCTTTTATTTTTTTGGATGTCAGCCGAACAGTTCCATTATTCGCGGAATTACTATTAATTTTTCAGTCTAAATGTTGTGTTTCGTTAGCCAGCTAGCCCCTTAAACAAAAAGGTGTCTCTGATCTACTAACTCCGATATAGTAGTCTCGGAGATTGATACGATAGTGTCAAAAACAGAGTGCTCGGAGACACGTTTCTCTGGTAGTACTACGAGAGAGTAAAAAAAGCGTGCTCGGAAACATCTTTCTCTGGGAGTACTGCGGGAATGGATTAGAGATGGGGATCGATCTTCGATTAAATCGGAGATCGATCTTTTGATGAGAATCGATCTATTTTTTGAATCGATCTTCTATCTTGAATCAAGATCGATTAATCAAAAAAAAGAATCAGATCGAGAATCGAGATCGGAGGTATATTAAAAACCGTTTAACGCGTTTTGAGTTTATTTGGCTTATTTCAAGTTTTCAGTTTCAGCTATATTATAATCAATATCTTGTACTTCCCAAATTTCTTGCTCATTGAATAGGTAATAATTAAATATTATTTTATTGTTTCATATTGTTTTTTAAGAAATTATAGTTTTCTTTTCTTGGAAAAAATATATTTTTTAAATGTGTTCTAACCTGTATACACATAAATATATGTTAGACTTTTCATTCTGTTAATACTATCATCATTATTATTATTATTATTATAAAAATCGAAGATCGATTTCTACGAAATCGATTTTTTAGGTGAGATCGATCCATCGGATCGATTTTTACACCTCGATCTAAATCGATTCAATAAATCGATCTTTTATGTGAGATCGGGCATCACTAGAATGGATTGAAACTCTCCCGGAGAATGTTTAACCAACTTACTCGGAACCTATCCCGGATCTATGCCCGAGCTAATTCGGGACAAGATCCGAGCTAACTCGTCCCGAGTACATGTTCTCGGAACCGTCTCGGAACGAGATCCGGAACACTGTGGCAACACCGGAAATTGAAAGTAAAATTTGCAAAACATTTTCTAAATCGAGTGAATTCTGCAATTTGAATAAATTAATTAGTTTTCCTGAGATAATTAGTAAAACTCAAATACATAAAAGGTAAAGATATTTTATACAGTATTTTGAGAAACTACCGTCAATATTATGTGTAATCTCATTCCTAAGATAAAGTAATTTCGCATCAGTGACTTCTGCTCATCCAAATAAGTGATTTAAAAAACTTGTTTTAAGTAATTTAAGTAATGGTCAATATGTCTGCAAACATAATATCTTTTTAAACTGGACCTAGCATTTAAAATAATTATGATCTATGGAGGAAATCCACATGATATTTTCCACCTGTTTACATGTATTGTGCATCCAATCCAACATAGCTTCAACCTGAAGAAACCTATTGAAGCTGCCTCCCTCCTCAAATATATTGAACCTGACATGGGATAAGTGAAAGTGACTACAAATTGATGATTTAACAATATAATTATATCTAACAATTTCTGATAAAAGTCCAACAAGTTGACTCTTCTAAAGTTCCTACATCATAGTTTTAGGGTGTAACTAAAAAGAAATTTTTCTCTACTTTAAAAAGTTTACTGTTCTAAAGTGTACCAATTTCCATGCATTAATCATAAGTGAGTTTTACACTCCAATTAGTGGGGTAAGCAATATCTAAACAATATCTTACATTTTACATTGTTTTATAGTCAAACCAGGATATGTATGTGGAAATGCTGGAGATTAACCTGTTCCAGATATTCCACTTAATCAGAATCACACTCTTGACAGGTGTCTGACTGGGGGATTTTAAACAGGGAAAAGACCAGTGTTTTGCTAGACAACTATGAACAGAGAACTGACTAGCTAAAGGCTTTTTAATAGGTTCACATTATTGAAGATTTGACTATACTGTTCGATAATCAATAGATCCTGTGTTCAATTCACAGTTTTTTTTCTTTCAAACAGCAATTCTGTTCCCTTTAAAAATGAGGCATTTCTAGCCCTTATCAGGCTAGGTGAGGTTAATGTGGGTAGCTGGGACTATTCCCAGTAAATTCAGTATACAACCCCCATTTTTATTTTAAATAAATAAATCTGTTCTCCAAAGATGTGAGGCTGGTATATCTAGCCCTACTCAGGCTGAGTGAGGTGAATGTGGGTATCTGGTACTGTTCCCATTAAATTCAGAATGAAATTCCCATCCTCACTATCTCAAATCAGGACAGGGGTTTTTCATGAACCAGCTATAACATAAAAAAAAAAAAAATATTGTAAGTTTAGAAGAAGTATTAAATGTTGCAAATTTAGACATTTTTTTTACTTGTAATAAGTACATTTTTTACTATAATGTGTTCATTAATTTTAATTTTTAAAACAGTAGCTTGCATTATTCAGGATTTGACTACTCCCCGTAATCTAAAGATTTTGGTTCATTTTTGTTGTTGTGAAACAGATAATTCTCCTTCTTTAGAAAATATGAGGCTGACATGTGTATACACAGCCTTTATCAGGCTGGGTGAGGTTAATGTGGCTACCTGGTACTATTCCCAGTAAATTCAGAATAAAATGGCCCAACCCAGGCTCGGTGAGCTTAATGTGGGTAACAGGTTTGTGAGTTTCCTGCAAATGAGGGTAAAACCTTGGTCATGATATGACTATGCAATTGAGGTTAAACCCACTTTAATCAAACAAAAAAAAATCTGGAAGACTGTTCTTTTTTTATGAATGCCATATTATAGTCAAAATTCTCTCTGGGTTCTATTTCCTAATTTCATCTTTAATAATCTCAACTTCTGTTCTGGTATTCTTTGTCTTCAGGCAGCCTGCTGCTGGGCAGGAAGATGGCATTTCAGCACATCTCTCTCTTAATTACCTATATGTATAATAGATTTAGATTAATTAAGTCCACTTGGCTTAATTTATCTGCTGATTCTATGTATTATATTCTGTTTGTTTCATGTTTTTGTTTGTTACATATTTTTGCTTTTAATTCTTTTACCATGAAAATGGAAAAATATAAAACTGAAAAACACAAATTGTCTTCTTATTTATTAATGTTAGCATTTCATCAACAGCTTTTCATCATTGTAGAACCAAATTGCCTTGAAATAGTATATTTTTCATCAAATCCAAATTAATTTTAAAAATTTCCTGTGAAATCACAATTTTCAAATTTTTCCGGGCAATGGCGGTGGTATGAAATTCAATATGGAGCCCCTTAATTATTAATTAGGTATTCAATTTCCAAAACCTTGTAAAAATAAGCTTAATAAAATGCTCAGGGGGAGGAAATAGTAAGCTTATAAAAGTGTTTCTAAAATGTTAAGCCTTGTCAAAATAAGCTTTATAAAATGTTTGAATCTTGTCAAAATAAGTGTTTTTAAAATCTTTTTAAACACTTTCTGTGGCTGTCTGGGTAGTCTGCTGTGACTAAAGATAGAGATACTTTTAAGATGTGAACTTATGTGATACTTTTATTTTCATGTCAATTTTTTTTCTAATGTTTCTAAATTGATTGCATAAATATATTGATACCTTAGATTCCTTGGGTCAAATAAGCATGGATTATCTCTATCAACTAGGGGTCAGAAATGGACCCTAACTGAGTTAGAACTGACTTAAACTCGAAAAATTAATATTAAAAATTGAATTCGTATCCAATGTCCTATACATATGTCCTAACTAAAGGGCGGGGTTATTGGTTATTGCCTATAACAATCTCTTTATTCCAATTGTTTCTAATCTCTTATTGGGATTTTTCATTCTTTAAGGTGTATTCTTCTTTTTTTTTTGTTTTGTTCTTAATTATTTTATTTTAAATTTCACAATAAAAAAAATGTTCTATTATAAAAATGTGTCGTATTATTTTTAGGTGGTTTTACAGCTAAAATTCCCAGGGTATTTAAAACGGTCTGTGGTCTAGAAGAAACAGTCCCCGAGAATGTTCTCGGAGACGGTTCCGAGAAGGCTCGGAGACAGTCCCCGAGAATGTTCTCGGAGACGGTTCCGAGAAGGCTCGGAGACGGTCCCCGAGAATGATCTCGGAGACAGTTCCCGAGACCGATCTTGGAGCAATCTCGAGCACCAGCAATCGACGCTACGGTGCGGACGTAGACTGTCCCGCAGCAGTCTCCGAACGGTCTCCTAAGTGTCTCCGATATCATTTTTTGGGATCCGAGACAGGACGATACAATCTCGTTCCTAGATCTCGGAGATGGTTCCGAGACTGTTTTTTGTTTAAGGGGAGGATAGCTTGGGTGAGGGGCTTAGGTTAGGTTGAAATTAGTGCAGGGTTAGACCGGGTCGCTGCGCGACCCGGCCTAACCACCTGCACTAATTTCAACCTAACCTAAGCCCCTCACCCAACCATCCTACCCAACAAACTGAAGTCAGTGATCTATCGTGCAATTTCACCTCGTTAACTTTACCTAACCCTACCTTTGCCCATTTAGTCTCATAAAAATAATTATTATTTTAGTTTAAAAATTATAATAATAATAAAAGAAAAAATCATTAATAAAAAAAAATGTTACATCAGTTTAAAAAATTAAAAAAAAAAAATTGACGAGAGCGTGATTTGAAGACATACCCCCTAAACAAAAAAGATACTTTTAGCACGATACTATCGTACTTAAAGAATATTCAGGTATTCTGTAGCGCATGTGCTAAGCACGTTATTATCACAATATTAGCAGGATTATATTACGCTAATAGCATGGCTATGACCGCTCTTTTCGTGCTATTATCCCATTTTTGGGTATAATAGCGCGCGTGCTATTATCACGTTATTAGCGCACTATTATACCCAAGCACTAGTTGATCTGCTATTGTTACGCTAAAAGCCTTCTAATATTACTACTTTTATACTACTTTTAGCAGATGCTAAAATTACGCTTAATGTATGCTATTATCACGTAATGTATGAGCGTGCTATTATCACGTTTTTAGCGCACTATTATACCCAAGCACTAGTTGATCTGCTATTGTTACGCTAAAAGCCTTCTAATATTACTACTTTTAGCAGATGCTAAAATTACGCTTAATGTATGCTATTATCACGTAATGTATGAGCGTGCTATTATCACGTTTTTAGCGCAATATTATACCCAAGCACTAGTTGATCTGCTATTGTTACGCTAAAAGCCTTCTAATATTACTACTTTTAGCAGCATTTTATTCCACGATACTATACTGGCGCTTTTAGCATAATTTTAGCTTCTCATGAAGAATGCTAAAAGCTCGCTACTCTAGCACGATTTTAGCAGATCATTATCATGATAAACTAATGGGATTTTCTTTAGTAATTTATTTTTCTTCCTTAAAACTTTTCTTTTTTACAAAGTTTTACTCCAAGAATGCTACTCCACTTTTAGTTACTCGAGTAACTACAAATGGGGTAGCATTCTTGGAGTAACAAAAAAAAGTTTCAAGGAAGAAAAATAAATTACTAAAGAGAATCCCATTAATTAGTTTGTATATTATATATGCTTTTCTGAAGTAATTTTTTTTTTTTTTTTCTTCATCCCATGTAGTTTTTACTTTCCTTTACCTATAGAAAGGAAAGTAGTGGAATCACCAATACCTGTATTTGGGGGGGGGGTCCCTTGGATTAACTTTTTTATTATTCACCCTAGACGGGGATTGTGACATATCAAATCCAACGATTTTCAGGTGCTGATTACGAATTTTACATTGATTTTTAGCTAAATGTTACCGTTGAGTCACCAGTGGTTGAATTTGACCTTTTTCAAGTGATGAGCTTTCCTGGTGTCACACCAGATTTTTTAGTTTATTTCCACCATTTCTATGAATTTGAGCTCTAGTATAGTGCAATACAAACTCACAGACGTATTAAAGCACCGCAGGCGACATTTTTTAGAAGCTCATTTATGTAAAATGTCCATCTTGATTTAAACCATTTATGAAGTGACTTTCAGACCTGAATACACTAAAATTTACATATCGGAATACTGTTTGAATTTCAAAGCCAAATAAAGAATTAATCAATAAAAGTGTCTGAGTTTGGGACTCTAATATCAGAGACACTTTTATTGATAAAATATGTAAAGAAATAATAAAACATAGTATTTTTTAAAGTAATGCGAATTTGATTTATTTAAAGAACTAATTTAATAAAATCAAAACAAAACAGTAGGTAAAATATTTCAAATCAGGTACAATTGAACACACTTTTTAAATTAATCATTGCTAGTGTTTTAAAATCTAATTAAATGTATGTGATACTGAGAAGACCAATAACTATAGCTCATGGGTAATAAATGTGTACCATAAGAAACAATATAATATGGCTATTCTTATTACCTTCAAAAGCATGTAAGGATGAAAAACACTTTGTGTTAAAACTAACCACTATGCCTGATTTTACTTGAATGTTTTGAAGCATTACAAGGTTCTCCATTACTTATTTCTAAAACATCTTCCCAGAATCAGGCTGGGTTGGAATGGAATCTTTGGATACCATATTGATGAATAATAGCAACAGATTTTAAAATTACTAGGGGTAAAGTATTGATTTCCTACCAAGCATTGATAAAAAAATTAATAAGAAAGGAAAAAATTAATTCAGATAGTAACAATTTTAGCAAAAATTATGTTTTAAAGCTTATCTTATGGTAAACAATTCAATCAAAATGTATAAGACAGCTTAGAAATTAATCTGTTTACTTTTAGGATAGTCCTGTAAATTGCATTAAAAAGACAATTCTTAGTAATAAAGATAATGCTTATTTTTAACTAATACTGATGATAATCAAATATGTTCTTTGGTATGATTTGTTAGTAGGTACTATGAAAGTATACAGATGAATTAAAAATTGAGTTGAGTTGTGTTCTCATAAACACAAGTCTATTTAGTTGTTACTATAAGTCTCATTCAAGGTGTAGGAACTCGTAACAAATACAGAATATTCAAAATAATATTCTGCAGAATATTGAAAATAACAAATTTAATACAACTCTTCTCTCATTATCTTCACTGGCTCCCTTATCACCACACTTCACATTTTGCTATCTCTCTTTTACTTTTTCTCCTTTTGCTTCTCCCTTTCCCGGGGCCACTTGATGCCTGAGACTAGTTGCCTTTGGCACATTGGTTTTTATTTAGTTTAAGTTCTCTAATTAGTAATTTAAGATAAATGTGAAACACATACTTTGTATATTATTATTCACAATAAACATTTGATTGATTGAAATAACCTTCAGAAGGGATTAACGTATGAAATAAAGATTGTAAGAAAAATCAAGGGAAACGTATCAATTTTATTTAATTTTTTTGGTTAAAAACCACTTCACAAAAGCCTAGAGATCTCATCTAATGTAAATCAAACCTAAATTATAAGATCAAAATGAAAATAAAGTAAATTATTTCTGGACAGGCAATGATTGCTACTTATTGAATCTGGAATGGAGTTTTAAGCTGCTGGAAAAGCTGGAGAATTCAGTTTTCTGGCTTCTATGTGTTGAAGTTCAAGCTTTCTTGTTGGATATGGATACTTATGAGACTCAAGCTGCACCGTTGCTCCTTCCTCAAACAGTGAGGCAGTAGGACTTCTTGGATTAGATTTAGCAAGTGGTTGAATTTTTTATCACCTCAATGTAGTCTGACAATGATTGTATTCAATCAGCAACTTCAATAGAATTAGACTTCCTGTTGGGGTTTCCAGGATAATGCTAATTAGTTTGATCACAGCAAGATGAATGAAAGTTCTCAATTATAATACAATGCCTTGAATTGTGGGCAGGTGAATTTCCACTTGGTACTTTGTAAGTTCTGTCAACTTTTTGTTTGTTTTATTAGAGCAAATATTTAAATCTTACCACTTTAAATCCAAGGAGGTTATTTCATGAAGTCAGGTTTGAGGTATAACAGGGCCAAATAATTTATGTTTTCAACTTAGGAAAAACGATAATATCAAGAGAATAAATAGAATTTTAGATTTTTTAGTTTTCACAAAAGCAAAAGAAACAATTATTTTACAGATCAGTAATGAACCGAAAAATGGCGTCTTACGTTTATAGGCGATATTATGTCACTACCGCTTCAATAGCGTCGAAGCGCTAAAATACCGGTAAAATAGCGCTAAAAGACAGCAATAATAGCATGATAATAGCACGTGCTAATACTACCTAGATAGTATCGGTATTTTATTACTTGCACTAAAACAGCGCTAAAATAGCGCTAAAAGACAGCATAATAGCATGATAATAGCACGTGCTAATACTACCGAAATAGTATCGGTATTTTATTACTTAAATATTAGCCTCTTTTATTGGTATTTTATATCTTATAAAAGAGGGTATTTTAGACTGCTATGGTCTACTTATAGCATGCTGTTAGCAGTATAAAAGACATACTACTAATAGAGGTATTTTATTCCAAATATAATATCCTGCTAAAAGAGCTAGCGCTAATATATAATTAGCCATTGTTTAAGGGGTACCCTCAACACGCGCGTCATAAGCGACATGCTTATACCGCATCGCTACCCAACAGTTGTGAACGAGTGTCAAAATAAGTATTACATAAGCATGAGCAAAATTCCGCGAATAATGGAACTGTTCGGCTGACATCCAAAAAAATAAAAGCAACCGTGTTCGGCTTTGGAAGCACTCTCTAAAGATAATGAAAAATGAACAAAAGAAAAGATGTCATTTATTTGATTACCGCGGCTAAAAACTTTGAGAGGATGCTACACGAACGCTGCGTAGCGGTCAACCTCAGTTTCAATCGGCGGGCTTCTAGCAACGGCCTTTCCAATTTATTCCAAAGTCAATCTTCACCACATTCGTAAAAGAAATATGCGTTTCGGTACTTTTAAAGATAAACAATGGACTTAACCTATAAAAGAACTGGAAGCAAGAATTTTCTACTTCCATTTTGGTTAACTTTGGAAGAGGAAATTTTTCCTCTTCCAAAAGAAAAATGACTTGCTTCCAGTTTGGTTAACTTTGGTTAGAAGGAAAAATTGGGCTCTTGTATCCACTTTGGCTAGAAAGAAAAATACGGCTGAAGTGTATCAAATGATGGTGACTCGGGAAAAACAAAATATACTACCCAAACTAAAAACATTCCAAAAACTCCCAATCGATGGCTATATTCTACCGTGCTAGGTAGCTTCACAAGTTCACAACTTCACACGAGTAGAAAAGGTTGCCCCTTTGCTATGGTATAATTTTGTTAATCTGTTAATCATGATGGTATTAGATATTAGACAGATTAGACTATTAAATTATAAGAAATGGAATAATCACTATGTTTGAATATGATAATTCCTCCTTTAGACCTAAAGGAATTAAGGATCTTTAATTCACAGTTTCACACTCTGTTTGGATAGGTCTTTGCCTAGGGTCTATTATAGAATCTGAAGATTTTGATTAGATAAGAAGGTTTACAGTGAAGTGAACTCAAAAAGTCTGAATCCTGAGCTTGACTACCTTATAGTCAAATGCTTCATAGTTTATGTTGTGTTATGTTTGGTCAACAACATGAAAAGTTAAAAGTCTCTCCCATCATTTGTTCTTTTACATTACCTCCTCACATGTCTCTGGAAGGAGTTCAAGAATGCAAGAGGTTTTTCAAGCATATGAATCTTCACATAGTAAGTCAAATTTACAATATTTTTTTTACACAGAATGTGCTTCAGGCCTCTGGAGAGGAAGGAGGAAAAATATTTCTAATAGAGATACCAATAATCATAACAAAAAGAATGTTAGGACAGAGTATCCAGCGTTGATGATGCATTAAATGCACCAGTGTATATCAAATCAACTTAAGTAATGTCCAGCAAAGCCAGCGTCGATGGCATGTTGAATACACCGGTTCCCTCCAGAACACCGAAGTTAAGCGACATCCAGCGAGGTTAAGACTTGTATGGGTGACCATTCAAATTCTAATTCTCGTGACGCTGGCTTTTCCCGGCCCCACTCAGGCTGGGTGAGGTCAATGTGAGTAGCAGGTTTGTGAGTTTCCTGCGAATGGAGGGTAAAACCCCCGTCGTGATATGACCATGGCAGTTGAAAGCGACGTTAAAACCCCACTAAAAAAAAAAAAAAAAAAAATGTCCAGCAAGGTAAAGACTTGATACTGGCATTCAAGCACAACCTAGGCTGGGTGAAGTGAATGAATCTTAAAAGTTGGTTGAAAGACAAAAATGTCTTGGATCAGATTCATGTCAGATAATAGATGACTTGTTTGCTAATAAAATTAGCCACCATTTTCAAATGCCAAAGAATAGAAAGAAAATTTTTGTATTAAAGTACTTATAAGGTCAATTTAAGTTAGGTTCTTTTTAAATTTAAATCAACTTTTGGGGCCAGCCCCTTTGCAGGGGCTAAGGCAGTTTAAATTCATTTATCACCTCTTGCAATATGATGTTGAAAAGATCTATTATTTACAAATACTATGGTATAAATTTGAACTTTCTAGTTTGACCTTTAAGAATGGCAGCTAATCATAAAATGTAAAGTTGGATGTCATTTGCAAAAGGTACATAATAAAAACATGAAACATACCAAAGTATTTGTAATTTAAAGACTTTTCAAAAAGTAAAGCCCTCTTTTCTCGACATGGGAGCCAGCTCAAAGTTTTGGCCCCACTCTAAATACCTTGGTTTACCTTGAAAATTTTAAAACTTACCTTAGTGAGCCCTTCCAAAGATATTGAGAGGCTTACAGACTTTTGCCCCACCCTGTATATGTGAATATAATATTTCTTAGGTTTGTATCTATGTAATTTATCAAGACAAATACTTAACAGTTTCAGCACATTCAATATGAAAACCCCTGTGTCTCTATTACAAGAGTATTTGGTGATTTCAAAGGAACATTGTCAGTACAAATTTTGTGAAGATTTACATGAAAACACCAAAAGTAAAGTTTTTTCTTGTGAATTGAGTCTATCTGAAAGACCATATATTGCATATGGTAAAGGCTGTGCTAAGAAAGATGCAAAGCAAGAAGCAGCCAAAAATATGTTACTTATTTTGTCCAAAGACAGACATCAAGTCCGAATTTTACTTGAAGAACACAAGAAAGACTTTGAAATGTTCAAGTATACAAAGCCAGTGAATTTTCAACATGTATCTCAGCCAAAATCAGCTGATAGTTCCAATCAAAAATCAAATAATGTAATACAAAGTATTGACAAAAACACAAAAACAAACAAGAATATAGAAGATGAGGTAAGTAAGATCAGGACCTCATTCCAAAAAGTACTTTTAGGGGTCCCGATTTGGGCTCTTTATTTTGGAAAAAAGTATACCTAATCAAAGTTTTGTTTCCTATTTAGTCAACTGTAATTTTGAATATAATATTTTTCTGTTGGCTGTACCCTATTTGAGAAATAACTGAAAAGGTAAAAAATTACCAAACATGGGTGGCTTTAACAAATATTTGTTAGTCACTGAGATTCCCTAGGCCTTTTTTATTGGAAGCTCCCCGTAAGACACGTAACAAGTTTCTGAATTCAATTCTTCCTCCACACTCCAACATCTCAAGACTCTAAATTTGTCAAGTTTTCTCTGGATTAAGTTGACAATTTGTAAAGATATACAGGTTTGCTAAAGATAAAGACTACAATCAAATATCTTATTAGCCATTCAATTTTTCTCAAAAAAGTTATGGTAATAGTTTCATGCAAAAAGTTCTTGCGGTGGAAATCTTTGTGGTGATCTTGAAAATTTTCTCAGGGGTTCCCAACTTGTTTTGATTAAGGTCAACTTTGCCTTTCCAATGTGACTCCATACTTTATGGTACAGTTATAGATTAAGCTTAAAAAGATAAGTTGTGTCAGTAAATAGTTTTAATCAGACTTGAAACTTCCAAGATAAATGCAAGTTGTGACATATTTATGTGCATGAACAATTTTTAGATTCATCTTTGTAGATTCAAATTAAATTTAAAAAAACAACCAAAATCACAGTTTCCAATGATAAATCATATAAATCATGAAATTTTTGTTAATTTTTTTTTAATCAAATTGTTTTCAAGATAGATGCAAAAATCTATTCATGCATTTGTGTTTCAAGTCATATTTATCTCAAAAGTTTTAAACTGATGAAAAATCTTTCAAAGCAAATTAAACTTATATTTTGAAGCTTAATCTATATATCTACTAAAAAGTACAGGGTCTCATTTGAAAAATACTAGTTGGAAACCCCGGAGAAAAATTTCAAGATCACCACAGTATTCCTCTGCAAAATTATGAAACTTTTGTCTGAAACTTTTTTTTAATAACTGATTGGCTTACACCTATTTATATTCTACTTTACTTGTGAATACTTGCCACATCACTACCGTTTAATTCATATTTTCAGGAAGAAAGAATTTCTCTAGAAGAATTTGAAGATTTGTTAAAAGAGTTCAATTTGGTGCCCTGTTATACTTTTGGTGATAAAGATAATTCATCACAAAATAAAGTATCTTGTAAATTAGAACTATTTGCTGGTCTATTGTATGTTAAGTCTCAAGGAATATCTGAATATGAGGCAAAAACAAAAGCTGCTGGTGACATGTACAAACAACTACTGGAACAAAAAACAGCAATGGAAAAAATAGTTAAAGATCAAGAAGATGTTAACATTGAAGGAACTGACTCAAATACATCAAAAAAAGAAGATCAAAAAGTGAGTTTCCATTAAAATCCAGTACTCATGAGGTACCCAAAAAATACCTCTTTTATGATAGAAAAATTCCCCGCCAAGTCTTCTGCCCAAAAGATCTCTGAAATCTTTGTTGGGCCTTTATCTTCAGTCTACTACCTGCCCACACCTGGAGCACTCTTAGAGATAAGTATTATTAATCCTCATTGATTCCCGACTTATTTGCCTAGATCATTTTAATTTAAATTGCTCTAGTTAACACTATTGTTCCTTATTGATGCAATTTAAATTTATATTGCAGGACATGAGTTGCTGAATCTATCCTTGAAAAGATGCTTCCGTTCCATGAACACGCCAGTATATTATTATTATTTTTGTTGTTTTCAGGAAAAAATTAAAACCTCGGTTTCTCTACTACAAGAGTATCTTGCTGGTAAAGAGTATCTTCTTCCAAAGTACCAATTCAGTCAAGCACTATTCCATCCAACAAGTTCAGGAAAATGGTTTAGATGTAAATTAGAACTGTTATTAGACAAACAATTTTGTGCTGAAGCTACTGGACTAACAAAAAGACAGGCAAAACATAAAACTGCACACAACATTCTGATGCAGTTGTCCCTGGAAAGAAGTGAAGTTAAGGAGTTATTGAAAAAGAACAAATTTCTCCAACCAGAGGCAGATAAAATCAATTTTGAAAGTAATCCGACTAAAGCTTTTGTTCCAAAAGATAATGAAATTTTAAAATGTACTTCTCATAGCAATAGCTCAGAAAATTCAAGTAATCAAGAAGAAATTTTAAAATGTACTTCTCATAGCAATAGCTCAGAAAATTCAAGTAATCAAGAAGAAATTTTAAAATGTACTTCTCATAGCAATAGCTCAGAAAATTCAAGTAATCAAGAAAACCTCGTAAGTTCAAAGTATTTGTCATTTTTATGTTTGTTTGGTGTGAATTCTATGTAAATAGAAAAGAAAAGTGGTATTTATAAAAATACACTGCCAATTATGGACACACTACTTCATTGTGATTGGTTCACATTGTATACACATGGCAATTTTGAGATTTTATACTAAATCACTTTTATCTCCAAAACTACTTCATCGATTTTCTTCAAAAAAAATTCACGAGCATATTGTAGAATACCCTTTTTTCTACATTCTAGATTCTACGAAAAATTCTGTATCGGCTAGTCATAAACTTTATTTTGTCAATTTTTTTGTTTTTTCTTAGTGATAACATCACTAAAATAAAATTACAATGGTGCTAAAATTACTCACAATTCAAATATGGAAAAAGAGAAAAATTGAATTTTCTAAACATGTTGAACTTTTGATTGAATATACAGTGCTTCCACAAAATCTCACCCAAACCTGGGTTTCTCAAATATGACTCAAAATATCAATAAACGCAAAACCCATTTTCCTTTATTTTAAGGGGGATTCATTTTCAGTAAAAAAAAAAAAATGTTTGCCTACCCGACCCCAGTCATGCTGGTGGGCATGGACCAACTTTAAATCTTAAATGGAATGGTACATTGTGTGGCGTATTGTTTTAAAGGCGTATTGTTAAATTGTTTTAAAAGTCTCGAGAGAAGTTCATTGCAACAAATTTTAGTAAGCTCTACGACTTACCGTTCTCGAGATACAGGGTCGGACGCCCTAGGTAATATCCATATATTTTACTCATTATACATATTAGATATTTTAGATCCATATATTTTAGACCTATAATTTGTTTATTATAATTCCTGATGGCGAGACCTTTTGAACAAGTTATAACTTGACCTGTTTTCTGTTGATGTAAGTTCTGTTGATGATAAGTTTTAACGAAAAAATAAATCAAGTTATAACTTGTTGGAATTGGAAAGGTCTTGCCATAAGGAGTTGTTAACGAGTTATAGGTTGAAATACACTGACAAATTTAGCGGAACGCATAGGTTTTTTCTCATATAACGTGTGTATTTCTTGTTGGACAAAAACATTTTTCATATTTTTTCTAATTGAGGAAATCACACAAAAATTGGTACAGAGATAGCAAAAACATAAAGGCTAATTCTCCTTATTGAATGAAGTCATTGTCGACCTTTACCATACAAAAAACTGTGTTTTCAATGATTTTTTCAAAATTCATTATTTTGAATTAAGAATAATATTGCCTTGCTTTATGTATTGATCCTCATTTCTTCTTGTCTCAAAAATGTTGAGCCTTGATGGACACTTCATTATTCCTCTGAATCCAAAATAATGAATTTTGAAAAAATCATTGAAAAACTGTTTTTTTTCTACACCCTGTATGGGAAAGGTGGACAATGACAAGTACTTCATTCAATTTTGAAAATTGGCTTTAATGTCTTTGCTATCTTTGTACCAATTTTTGTGTGATTTCCGCAATTAAAAAAAAAAAAATATGAAAAATTTGTCCAACAAGAAATACACACGTCATACGAGAAAAAGCCTATGCGTTCCCCTAAATTTGTCACTCAGTGAACATGGATATTGCCTAGGATATCCGACCCTGTATCGCGGTAAGAACGGTAAGTCGTAGCTCACTGAAATTTGTTGCAATGAACTTCCGTGGATGAGACCTTTAAAACAATATGCCACACGATGTACTATTCCATTTAAGATTTTAAAGTTGGTCCATGCCCAGTGCCCACACAGCCTGACTGGTATCGTGTAGGTAAAAAGTTTGCTGAAAATTAAACCCCCTAAAAATTAAGGAATATATGTTTTTGCGTTTTTTGATATTTTGAGTCGTTTTCGAGAAACCCAGGCCTGGGTGAGACTTTATGGAAGACCTGTATATGGTTTCTTTAAAATGTTCATGATGAATGAACTGAATATGAAAGTTTTTAAATTGCAATATGAGTACATTCATACATTACCTACTGTCTATGTATTATTTTTTTAAAAACGTGCAACAATCCAAGCGACCTCTTGACATGTGGGAAAATCAAGGATTAGGCGATACCTATTGAACAAAGAAAAATAAATACCTCACTGCAAGTTCGGCTTATGATGTGTTCATGATGTGGTCAGCTTATCCTTTCAACAAGACCGCTCCGGAAACACACTGGATATTATAAACTTTTTTAAACCACTACGAAGTTCCAGTTCCAATTATAGTATCCTTTTCCGAAAAGTAAATCGATATGAATTGTTTTAATATATCAAATTGATGTACTTATTTATTTCGATCAATGTCTTCAGGCAAAAACACCTGTTTCTCTACTACAAGAATACCTTAGCAGAGACAATATTCGCCCAGTATATGTTCAAAAAAAGGTAACAAGAACCTTTATGTCAGACAAGGATCAATTCCATTGCAGTTTGGAATTGTATGATGGGAAATTTCACTCAGAAGCTGTAGCACTAACAAAAAAATTAGCAAAACATGAAACAGCTAAAAGTATGTTGTTCAAACTTTCTGAACATAAAGAAGACGTGAAAGAGATTCTAAGTAGAAATAAATTTGATCAAACTACGAATAATGATTCCGGCAAACAACCATCAAAAAATACGATTTCATTACTTGATAGTAAGTACTCTGTTCTTTTTTGTGTTAAAAGTCTTTTAAAAGTACCTAAAATATCTCTTTTAGTTTCACATCACATTATTCTACCTTGTAGAATGACTTTTAAAAGTTTTTCAGGATATTTTTACGAGTTAATTTAATTGAATCATTTTTGAACTGGTATATATTTTATCAGGGAAAATACGCGAAAATCTGTTAACGATGTACTGCAACTGGAAAATTGTGTGACGTATTGGAAAGATTGAGATTTTTTTTTTAGTAATTGAAAATGCGCGTCAAATAATATCGAAATTTTTACTAGCCCAGTCGATAGGTAGTTTCAGATGGAAAAAGGTCGTAGTTACCGTGGCTGAGTGG
Organism: Bactericera cockerelli; assembly: GCA_024516035.1. Classification (NCBI taxonomy): domain Eukaryota; kingdom Metazoa; phylum Arthropoda; class Insecta; order Hemiptera; family Triozidae; genus Bactericera; species Bactericera cockerelli. The sequence continues at coordinate 22,381,126 of CM044955.1, read as the reverse complement.
TACGTACGGTGACGGTGACCTGGATTTGAATCAATGCTTGGAAGTGAATTTTCCACTCTTTACTACTACTTATCCACTCCATTCAAAAATTAAAAATACACTGCTAATTATGGACACAATACTTCCTTGTGAATGTTTCACATTGTAAACACTTGGCAAATTTGAGATTTTATACTAACTCACTTGAATTTCCAAAACCGCTGAACCGATTTTCTCAATTTTGTTTTATATGGTAGAATACCGTTTTTCCTAGATGCTAAATCCTAAAATTATCAAATAATGACCCATTTAAAATCGGAACTTGACACCTTAATTTCTGACTTTTACACCACCTTGTGTACAAACAAAAAAAATATGACAGGACTAAAAACTCATAACGCATCGCGCCGAAAAAATTGAATCTTTCGCCTGGTATCATACAAGATCGTTGTTTTTAATGCACAACTAAAAATTGGTTCCTTGATTGGAGTAAGAGTATCTCAATGTAAAATGCACTAAGGTGTGTAAAAACATACAAGAAAAATATTCTGTTTTATCAATGGTATTTATTTGATGTCTCTTTATGATTTTAGCATATTGTAGATATCAAAATATGCAAAACCCTGAGTACACATTGAAAGGAGAAACAGGAGAAGCACACAGTAAAATATTTACAGTCCAGTGTGAGGTGGAAAACATTGTTGTTCAGGGCACGGGAAGTAAAATATCGGCTGCCAAACATGATAGTGCCGCAAAAATGTTACTCAGATTGAAGGAAGAAGTGAAGAGGATGGATGATAGTGAGGTAAGTCCTAATGTAATGTTATTTGTCAGTAGCACAATTTTCATTGGTTTAAAATGGTTGAAACAGAAATAAATTTTTTGAGATAGTATATTATTGTAGGTATTTTTATTACTTTATTATCTGACCTGGTTACCTGGTTTTTGGTTAAACCCTTACAATTAACACTGACCTAATTAGATCTATTGTGACTAGTTGATTCTAGCTGGTTTAAACGTCTTGATTTGTTATAGATAATCAGGGCGGGGGGTTTACCCTTCTTTCGCTGGAAATCGTACCAGCTACCCAATTTAATCTCACCCAGCCTGGATAGGGCCGGAAATGCCAGCCTCATGTGTTTGGAGCAAACTGAATTTTCTTCGAAAAGTTTGCTCCAACCGGGAATCGAACTCAAGATCTCTGGACTATGGCCAGTAGTCACAACTGTTACGCAACGGAGGCTGACAACTGACAACATGAAATCGTAACAAACAGGGAATACAGTAAAAAAAGAAGAAGAGAGAAAAATGCATTGTAGCTGGGTGACCAATTGACCTTATTCCAGAAGAGAGAAAACCAAAGATATACAGGGTTTCCTAAAATTCTCATTTAGGTCTGGGTTTCTCGAAAAGGACTCAAAATATCAAAATTGTAAAATACCGTATCATTTTATTTTTTGGGGATTCAGTTTTAGCAACAACAAAAAACTGCCTAGACCGCCCCAGTCAAGCTGGGAACGGAACAACTTTAAAATCTTAAATGAAATGTTATGTCGTGTGTCATATTGTTTTAAAGGCCTCATCAAGAAAAGTTCATTGCAACGAATTTCATCAAGCTACGACATACCGTTCTTGAGATACAGGGTCGGCGGTCCTGGCTAATATCCATATGACCTCCTGTATAATTCTTTAACCGTAAGTTGCAGAAAGATAAATATTGTTGATGTCAACTCCTTGTTGCAATACCTTTCGATTTGTTTTTTTTCTTTTCTTCTTCTTCTTCGTTAAAACTTATGTCGGCTGGTCGTTCAGCTGGCTCACGAAAAAATTAACATCAACAGAATAGGTCAAGTTATTGTTGACCTTGTTTGAAAGGTTTCGCTAAAAGGAGCTTATTACATTAACTTAATTATCCTGTAAACAAAACGGCCGACCCTATCTCAAGAACTGTATGTCGTAGCATACTGAAATTTGTTGCAATGAAGTTCTCTCAATGAGACCTTAAGAACAATTTCCCACACGACATACCATTCTATTTAAGATTTTACTCTTTGTCGTTTCCGAAAAATCTAGGTCTGGATGAGACTTTATAAAAGTGAGCCAGTGAAACTCCATGAAACCCGCAGGGTCCTTTCCTTCGTTAAATTTTCTTTTACAATGAAATATCGTCGATTTAAAACAAAATTTCTGACTTAAGTCTTAAGCTGATATTTTTTTTGGGTTTCAACTGTATGGTCATATCACGACAGTGATCTAAAGTCTCATAATCATGTACATGTGAATGGATCAATAATTATCGTAACTTATCTTTCTCCTGTGATATGATCATGCAGTTGAAGGCGACGTTAAAGCCTAATAAAAAATATATATCTTTCTCCTGTTCACAGAAATCATCGTATTACTCCCAAGTAAAGTATACTGAACTCACTTGTGCTGATATCGATAATTTCCTAACCTCTGACGACAAAGTCAATAAAATCGCCGAGTATCCAAGAAAAGAGAACATAGAATCCGTTCATTCCATAGCTAGTACTAGTAGTAATGACATTTGTAGGGAAGAACAAGTTGATACAGAAAATGACCCCCCGTCTAGAGTAAAATGTCTACAAGTTGAGTCGAAAAACTTCAAATACAAACTTCTTATGGATACTGAAAAGTATAAATCTCCTAATGATATTAGGAGCTATGTAGCAAAGCAACACATGTTGCTGGGTGTGCGTGAATTAAACATTACAGATATTATGAATCGGATTCGATTGAACAAAGGCTTGGAATTCAATGGCAGTGATGAAGCTTGGTTTGAGTACTTGGATAAAAGTCCTCTTCAAGAATTGTGCTCTATTGTAGATGTTTTGAAGTGTGACGAAAACATGTACATCGAAGTTTTGACGCGGGATCAAATCGTTTCGCCTGGGTGTTCCGATCTAGTGTACTATACAACTTGTAAATTGCGCGTGAAGGATGTTTCGTGGAATTTCATGTCCTCCAAGCCCAACAAAAAAGAGTCGGAAAGAAGTGTTTATATTGAATTACTAAAGTATTTGACTTCTCTAGTTGATAATCATGCTACAAAAAACTAGTGCGAATGGATCTTTGAAATCAATGTTGATTTTTATCTCAATACATAATTTAAAATTATATCAATGTCAAGGATTCCTCCTCTGTAACTTTACTTTGAGCAGATGTAGAAAGAGATCTCGGTATACATCCTCTTTTGAAAGGTCAATTACAAAAATGGAGTGATACTTACTTGACTTCTGTTGATGCATCATCATCATCAAGAAATGTTGGAAATTGGATTTTATGTTGTTTTGAACAATTCAAACGACGACTGCCATTCTCGATACACTGATGGAGGTGATTACTGAAGTTTCCCTCTAATTTCTTTTGATATTGCACACCGAACTGTGACTCAATCAGAATGAAGAGCTCTTTCGTGAAGTACCCTTGGGTTGTTATCACTCCAAGAATGCATGTTTTGCTTATTAACGCATCCTGAGAGGTGAAAATGGGCTTCATCACTGAAGAAAACAAGTGCACCTTCAGGTGAGGTGTCAATCAATGTTCACAAGCATTGAAGTCTTGCTCGCACAGTTCCTGCGCTATCACCATTTTGTAGAAATGGAAATGTACTTCTTTGTAAAGTATCCGCTACAGTGAACGAGTTGATATGCCCAGCCAGGGCTTGCGAGCAGAGCGCTTAGAAAATAGTAAAATTGACTCATAAACTATCATGGCATATTCTATAAATAAAAAACACTTTTTGCGAAACCTTCTATGTTTACCAGCTCGGATTCACTCGAAATCCGCTTACGAATTCGTGTTCTATCAAAATTTATTTGCGAATCCAGGGATTGGCACGAATATAAACAAAATTGTGGAGGTAATTTTAAAAAACCTTTATTTTGTGAAATTGAGGCGTATTTGGACTGTGATCATTTATAATAAAATATAAAAACTATATACAAATAAACAACGAATTGTTGATTTATTCAACAGGGTTCAACAAACAACCATTAACATTACCTATTTACAAAAAATTCCAACGAATAATTTATTTTTAATTCTCATTAAACTATCTCATTAAATTCGGATCGCCCTAAAAGAATATGTCTAGCAAGTTAAACTTGCCGGGACGCGGTCATATCCGACATTGAAGGAACCAAGGTCTGTCGTAAACTTACCTGTAATTTTTTTAATATTTTTTGTGAAATCATTTTTGTATTTTTTACGCGCGCGCCCTGATATTTTTTTTTATATTATTATTGTTGACAGTACTTATGATAGTATTTAAAGGCAAAACAACTTAATTAAAACATGATTGCGTACCGCCAGCTATTTTTTTTTTTTTTTTTTTGTCTTAATACATTCAATAGTATTTCCTACAAAAATACAAAAAATTTTAGGGCGCGCGTAACTTTGTAATAATTACAATAATGATTTTACAAATAGTATACGTATACAATTGATCGCAAGCAAAATTACGACAGACCTTGGTTCCTTCAAAACGGATATGACTGCGTCCTGCCACGTTTAACTTGCTAGAATCCGAATTTCTGTTGAAATTCGGCCAAATTTGAATTTTCCGTCATGACTCACAAGTTTTTGTTGAGCTTTGTGTATTTTGTGTTCCATGATATTTAAACTAATATGAATGAGCTGCTTTCCCTTTTTTAATTTGGGTTTAACGTCGCTTTCAACTGCATGGTCATATCACGACGGAGGTGTTACCTTCCATTCGCAGGAAACTCACAAACCTCACCCTGCTTAACTTCGGTGATCGTACGAGAACCGGTGTATTCAAAGTGCCATCGACACTGGCTTTTCACTTAGAATAATAGCTGGTGACACGCAGTAATATCCGACATTGAAGGAACAAAGGTCTGTCGTAAGATTACAGTTCTCTTATATCCAGGATTATTTTAATTATACAGTGTGTTCATAAAGTCCAGGAACAGCTGAATAACTCCTACATTAATTTTGTTCAATATGTTTATGTAGGTATAGTATGCATCAAGTTCTTTAAAATTGTTTAAAATTTCAGAGGCTGAAGTTGCTATTTTGGAAGATCCAAAGAGGCTGCCAATTTGGACTGGTAAGTGTTAACAATTTTTTTTCTCCTATGTATATTCCTTCGTTGGAGCTGTTGATTTTTTTGGGTGAGGTTAATGTGGGTAGCAGTAACAAAAACTAAAATAAAACTTCAGTTCATTTCTGTTTCTGATTCTCCAGTAGCCTACTTGGTCTAGCGCTCGAATGCTCCACTTGCACTCCAGGTGACCCGGGTTTGAATCCCAGGGGGGTTAAAAAATTTACGCCCTTCGATTAAATTATTATTTAAAAAAAAACAAATCAATCAAGTTTTATTTACTAATTAGGTATAAAGATTTACAAATACAAAGTAGAAATTATGAAATACTTTCGTGAGAATAACTGGGCTAGTTGCACAGTGTGTTGACTTGTTGAGACCAGTTGCGGCATTTTGAGATTACCTTTTTTAACAGATGAGTGTTTCACAGCTGTTTTTATTCCGTAGCCATGAAACAGGAGCTACTGTAGACGCTTGTGATCTGTGTTGTAGCCTGCCCATCCCGTAGTATGTCTCCACTATGATGAGCGAGAAGTGACACACTACTTCCCAATTAGGTGCTGGGTCAACACGAGCGCACCGGAAGGTATCCCTTACAAATAACTCTAACCAAATGCAAATACCAAATTTTTTGTCGGCACGGGGGATCGAATCAATGGATTGAACTCTCAATGTTAATTCAAATTTGGGACATAATAACACAAGTCCATCTATGCGCGATATTATTTTCTCGATTTATTTCAAATTACATAGTAAAGGAAAATCATACCCCGACCGCCAGTTTTTATTGCCGTTCAACAAGTAAAACTTAAATAAAAATCAAGTTTAAGATGACACCTAGCAAGGAGAGAGAAAGATAATGTTAGAGGAATAAATTCAGAGAGAAGTGCAGAGAAATAGAAGGAGATGGTGTAAAGGACTCGAAGGTGTTCTCAATTTGATATTATTTATTTTTATCTAACTGTTGTCGCTGTTTTGAGTGGGGCGTTCTTCCTTTTCAAACACGAAGTGGTGTTTTAACACAGGTCTACATTCAAAATTTAAACTTTTCTTCTTTAACCGTTCATAATTTAATCAGCTGTTGCTGGACTTAATGAACATATTGTATTAATCTGTATATGCAATGCATAAATAAATCAAATCTATTTTTATTTTGTTTTTACTTTTAGCCCAATTTTCATCACTGCAATTTATATATGTGACTAGCGGGTTACACCCGGCGCTTCGCCAGCCCATCAAACACACACAACGCACACACATCACACCATACACACAAACCCACACACAGACACCCACCCACCCACGCATAGCCTCACGCACCCACACACACCCAGACACAACCACCACACACCCACACACACGCACCCATACACCCACAACCACACACCACCCATACATCACGCACACACACACCACCCATATATCACACACACACACCCACCCCATACATCACACACACACACACATACGCACACACACAAAATGTCATTTAGGTTTGAAAAAAAACCTAAATATTTTTTGTCGCCCATCTATTTTCTGTTCTTCCCCGGCGTAGCTCAAGAATGGCTCATCAGAATTTCGCGGTCAATATGTCAAATGAAAGCCTAAACCCTCACCTAAAACTTTCTCGCTTTGAGTTGATAGGTCGTCACTTCAAATTTCGAGAAAAAATGTCATTTAGGTCAAAAAACGTGAATATTTTACGTGTTACCCATCTATTTTCTGTTCTTCCCCGGCGTAGCTCAAGAACGGCTCATCAGAAATTCGCGATCGATATGTCAATTGAAAGCTCAAATCTTGAACTAAAACTTTCTCGCTTTGAGTTGATAGGTCGTCGCGACAAATTTCGAGAAAAAATGTCATTTATGTAAAAAAAACGTGAATTTTTTTTGCGCTACCCATCCATTTTTTATCCTTACTCATTGTAGCTTAACCTTAGGGAGATATAATCTAGCCTAGAAGAATTCCCTGATCCAACCGGACCTATGTGCAAAATTTCAAGTTCCTCGGTCAAACGGTGTGGATATGTATAAAGAACATACATACAGCTTTCTTTTATAGATATTCATCCCGCAAACTGCATAAGACGATCGTTTCGTTCTTATTTGAACTCGTGAGTTAGGCATAGCTGACTATTATTAACGCGCCTGCAAGAAAACTAAAGTGATGTTTTAAGGTGATAAAACTTGAATCAAACCTTTTCGAGAGACCAGTCTTCTCTTGAATGTAGCAGGGAATAAAACAGTGTTTGAAATTTACTTATTTTATATACAGGAGTGTTTTTTTTCTTTTCTTAAGTTCTAAGTCGGGTAAGATCTGCTTGTTTTTACAACAAAGAGACTATACAGTGTACACACTTTTAGCAGCAAACTGCCATTAGCCCAGTAAAATACAGACAGGACCTCAAAGTAACAGTTTGGAAAATCTGGATACCTTTCTTAAACCTTTCGAATCTTTGGGTAGTCTTAAAACGAGTGATCTGACTTTGTACCTCTTCAGGGGTGCCCCAAAAACAGTCAAATTTAATATTTAATTTAATATTTTTATCCCATGCTTATTTGGGGTTTTATGTTCATAACTTCCAATCTGCGCGTCTTGATATCTAAGCCTTTTGTCGGGACTTTTGGGACAGACTGTGTGTGTACAGTAGCCAGTATTACATTTTGAATACAATGGTAAATTTACCATATCTATAATTTACATCATCAAACAATGTGATCGAAGAAATCCGATAATACTTATATATACAAAATATTTAAAATAAGGTACCTATGCGAATTGAATCATCATATCTAGGACTGATTTTAATGATATGTCTCACAGAAAATACTACATCTCAGAAGTGCACAATTCTTGAAAACAAAACATCTAACGTGAGTACAAATAATCTCCCTGCATCAAACAAAACAGTGAAGTATGCGCACAACACATTTACACAGCACGTTAGAATGTATTCAAGAGGGAAAAATAATATATTTACTAGAGTTGTCAATGTGAAAAACACAACCAAAAAGAAAGGAAGAGCAATGAAGATGATTGAACCTACTCGCCAGTTTCCAAATATATTTCTGCATGACGTTCATAAAAACCATCTTAAACTAAGACCGACCATACCAACATCGCAACAATCGACTCTCCCTCCTAATGTGACAAGAAAAACTAGAACAACACTTTTCATCACTCCTTTCACCAAACGACCTGGAACAACAAAACAAATTTTTGGGTGTCCAATTTGTTATAAAACATTCAAAAAATCAGAAAGGTTACAACTGCATATGCACAAGAGCCATAACCTAAGTATTCACGTCACCATCAGGAGATGGCTGTATCCACAGAGAGGGGCCATTATTTCTCAGGAGCAACTGGATTTGACTGAATTCATGAAGAGAGTCACTTTTCTGGGCGAAGTACAGTATGATATGGTAGATGAGATGAATAAGTTTTTCAAATAATCTTCAGTTTTTTTATTCAAATTGTGGTGAGTGAAAGATTAATAAGGGTCCTATTGCATAGTCACACTTAATGGTCTCACATAAGTACATTTTTTGACCGATTAAGCTTCCACTCACTTTATACAATTTTAATTTGTACCTTGGTCGGTTCAACAATAAAGTCAAAATAAAAACAGATGATTCTAGAATTTCTTTCTTTTTTACTTTCCTTATCTTATAATAAGGAAAGTATTGTATTTGTCGAAAATTTGACCTACCCAGTTTTTCACATTTCTGGACGAATCATGGCCTCAGGATACCAAAAAAGTTGTTTTCAGCCATTGGTCCGTGCGTCTGTCTGTCTGTCTGTAAACAGGATATCTCAAGAACGGTAAAAGCTAGAAACTTGAAATTTGGTACACAAATTAATTTTATACACCAGACGAACCACGAAACTTTTGGTTGAAATCGGCCGCATTCTGCGGCCACAGGGCCGCAAATGCTAGCCGCAAGCGCCGCTTCTTTAAATTGGTTAAAGATACAAAAATTTTTAGAGAACAACATTTTCTTAGATTAAAAAAATAATAGGGGTCTATTCTGATCATTTTTTTGATATCTTGAACTTTTTGGAACTCGGCCCCAATTTACCGGTATTTGGGGGGGACCCGCTTTGACTAACTTTTTTATTATTCATCCTACATAGGGGTTGTGACATATCAAATTCAATGATTTTGAAGTGCTGATTACGAATTTGGCATTGGTTTTTTAGTTATCTGTTACCGTTGAGTCACCAGTGGCGGAATTCGACTCTTTTTTGGGGGATAAGGAAAGTCGTGTGATGTTTACACCAGATTTTATGTGATTTTGTTCATGTTTGAATCAACCAATCAGAGAGCTCCTAACACCAGTGGCGTAGCTGGACCTACATTTCGGAGGTTTTGAGGGGGGTTCAGAAATCTCGCCTAACGTATATTCCATCTTTGCTGGGTTTTCTTGGAAATTTGGGGGGGGTTGTCCCCCAAACCCCCCCCCCCTGGCCACGCCACTGCCTAACATCAAACACCTCGGCTGAGGTGTGAAGAAGGCCCTATTGAAAGAAAGAAAAAGCGCGACAGAACGCGTAACGGTTGTGACTACTGGTCGAGTTCTCGATTCCTGGATGGGGCAGTCTTAATAAGGAAAGTATTGTATTCGTCGAAAATTTGACCTACCCATTTTTCACATTTCTAGACGAATCATAGGTTCAGAATACCAAAGAGTTGTTGGTGGACATTGGTCCCTGCGTCCGCAGACACTATATCTCGAGAATATTAAAAGCTAGAGGTTTGGAAGTTGAATTTATATACCACATGGAATCGGTTTCAACCACTGTTTGGTTGAAATCGGCCGCAATCTGCGCCCACAGGGACGCAAAGAGTGGCCGCAAGGGTAGTTCCATTAATTGGTTTAAAATATAAAAAATATTAGATAACAAACTCTTTTTAGAATAAAAAAATAACAGGGTTTATATTATCATTATCTGATCTGGTTGAAGGGTTTTCAGTGAAACTCGAACAGTTAACACTGCGACCTAATTAGATCTAGTGTGACCAATTGATTCTATTCGGTTTTAACGTCCTAATTGACATATATAGTCAGGGCGGGGGTTCTACCCTCCATTCGCTGGGAATCTTACCAGCTCCCCACATTAACCTCACCCAGTCTGGGTAGGGCCGGAAATGCCAGCCTCACGTGTTTAGAGGGAACAGAGTTTTCTTCGAAAAGTCTGCTCCGACCGGGGATCGAACTCGGGATCTCTGGACTATGGGCAGTTGTCACAGCCATTACGCCACGGAGGATTAAAGAGGGGTTTCATCTAAAAAAAATTTACGTTGATTTTTAGCTAACTGCTTCTGTTGAGTCACCGGGGGCAGAATGTCACATGTTTTAGAGTGATAAGGAAAGTCGTGTGGTGTCATATTAGTTTATTTTTGTTACTACAATTATTCTTTAAAAGTTTTTAAAGAGAACACAAAGTGTACTTAACAAAAGTTTCAAGTTTTTATTCATTTTTCTTTACCAGCCTAGCATTAAAAAAGCTAATGTCATGACTGAAAACATATTATTTAAGTATAGCCTGAAACACATGGTTTATTAATAAATAAAACAATCCTTGAAATGTGTTCCATTATTTATTAAAAACGTTTTCATTTCCCTTTTTAGAAATGAGCTTGGAATACATAAACTATTTTATGTTATGTAGATGCATGTGTATTCACATGTTCATTTTGGAACCATTCTTTCAATCTTACTGTTCCCCTCCATTTGTACCATCATTTCTGAGGGATTTCTGTAGAACATATGCATCAGCTGGTTCAATTCTTTTGTAATAGTGTTGCTTGGTCTCCACAATTTCAAATCCAAATTTCTTATAAAAATCTATTGCTACATCATTGTTTAATTGTACATGTAAATATATACTATCAAAATTTCCATCCTTCTCAACATAACTGAGAATGTGTTCCAACATTAAGGAGCCAATGCCAAGTCTTCTATACGGAGATAGACACCCTAATGTCATAATATACAGCTTTCGTCCATTATTTGGATCAATACGGCAACATACAGCACCAATGACGATATCATTATAATATGCAAGTTTTGCTAGCTCACCAGCTTCTAGAACATCTTTGTAAAACTTTTCATTATATGAGACAGGAAACACAACAGTATTTAATCTCTTTAGTTGTTTAATGTTATGAGGGGTGACATCCCCTAGTTCAATTTTAGGTCTGGTCATGTTTAAAGCACTTCTGAATAAAAATAGTGAACAGATAATTTTTACTTTCAATTGTTAAATCCAAGAATCCTTAAGTGATAGTAAAATCTAGTTCATTTTAAGTACTCAATATTCTTTCTGTATTGAAAGCTGTTGCGTGCTAATCTGAAACATAAAAAGTACACTGATGATTAAGGACACATCATAATTTGAAGCTTATCACTCATAATATAGGTAAGCCTAATTTGCAGTGGGAGATTTTGCTTTTTAATAGTTTTTGAATTTTTTCAACTTTAAAAATTCTAGTCACCGTGGCAGAGTGAGTTAGTATGCTAGGCATTGTACACACAGTGACCTGGGTTCGATCCCCAGCAGGACAGGAATTTTTCTGCTCTGTACTTGGATGTTTGGGGTCCACTCATACCTTGTGAGGAAAAATGAGTAGTTACTTGTATGAGTAACAACCAGTGGCAGCATTACCAGAGTAAAAAGAAATTAATGAAAGTTGAAAAGTAAAGGAGGCTCTTACTAATGCTGCACTACCCACAAAAATTGTGAAGAGGCCTTGTGCTTCACCACAAACAAAACCATACTAACTTTAAAAATTCACCCTTTAAATGTGTTATTAACCCAGATGGGGCTGACGTCCTTCCAGAAGGACGTCCTTCTGGAAGGAAGTCAGCCCCATCTGGTGAAAGGTACTACATTGTGGATTTTTCTAATTAACTCAGCTTGATGAGGTTAGTTGGCGACACCTTAAGCTCTTTGTTTTGAGTCCGAGTGATAAGTTGACAGCACTTATTTTGATTCAGGACTCAATTAATATCACTCCAAAAAAATAAAACAAAAAATTTCACCGCGTTATCTGGGTTAAGTTAGTAATCATATTTCTGTAAATCACAACTACTGAAACTCACTTTACTACTAAATAACTCTGATTACAAATCTGCTGCCTCATCAATCAAGCTGATGAGGTTGGTATGTTATAGAATATAGAAGGAACATACATCAAGGTTAATTTTTTTCATTTATATATATGATGTAGGTATATTAATAAATTATAAACACACAAAAATAATCAAACACCTTAGCTGAGGTGAGAAGAACGCCCCGTCAAAAGAAAGAGACCTTTATAAATAACTGGTCTGATGAAAATGAAAAATAAAGAAGCAGATTTTCAATACAGATATATTTAGGTTTACCCTAGACAATCAATAATTTTGTTGACAATATTGATAATCCCATTCAATGATTTAACATACACTCATAATACTATCACTATTCAGAGTTATGACAAACTGTAGCCCATTCCAGACACACTCCAATGACTGGTTTTACAAATCTTGAAAAACAACTAAAAAACACAAAACATCGGATTGGGAACGGAAGGCTTCATCAAATTAACGCTCATGCAGTAAATCAAGGGTTTTGCCACCTCAGTTTGGCAAGCAAAATCCTTGATTTACTGCACTAGCACTAATATGACAAATCCTTTTGGATAGATAATGTTTCCGATCCTCAGTTTTGTGTTTTTTAGGTGTTTTTCAAGATCTGTAGAACTGGTCATAACAGGTTAATTTGGTCACAACCAATCAGAGTGTGTTTAACAGAGAAATGGATATTTTGAGATTGCAGAGTGTTCTAGAATGGGCTACTGGTCTACACTAAGGGCAAAATTAATAGACAACATCAATAACCAAAGTCATTGTTTAGCGTCAGTTCACACAGCACACAATCCATGATTTAGCATCACAGAGCTACTCATAAAAAAAGTCTAATAATTTTGCTGTAAATTTCACTCTGGTGAACATAAGCTAAGGCAGCCAGCCAAACTTCCTTAGACATTGTAAGAGTTAACTCTGGTTACATAAAAGATTATGGCTTTACTTACACTCTTCATAAGTGAAGCAGTGTTGAGTATTAGAGGTTGCAAATGTGTAGTAATCAGAGCTTACCAAAGTATTATCTCTTGGATATGAAATTCTTAGATAATTTATTTTTATTTAAAATCCACAACAGCAAAGTTTAATGCTAAACGGTATTTTTATTGGTGGTCGAAATTACTCTCGTTGTTCCTTTTTAAATAAAATCATTGAATTCAGCAAGAATTCCTCTTTTAACTTGAGTTGGGATTCAAAATCAGTGTTGCCAGATTTTGTTTGGGTCATAATAGTACTATTTCAAAAAATAATAGTATTTTGCCCAAGTAGGATAGTACGCTCAGAAATTGTTTGGGAACTTTTGGGAGGGGAAGGGGTATGATATAATACTTATATCGTATTTCAATAATGTATCGCATCATACTTATACCATTAATAGTGGGCATAAGGGCATATTTGAGGCGATCAGATCAAGAAGGGCGTAAGAGAAAAAAGTTGGTTTCGAGATAATCACGTTTAAAGTTTTTGTCATGAATTTCAATGAAAACTACTTTAGTTGAGTTGCTGGAAGTATTTTGATATTTTATTTTCAAGTTTTAAGAATTGATTCAAATAAAGAAAAAGTCAATACCTATATCTGTTAATTAACTATGGCCATTTAAAAAATCTCAATTATATGCCCTTTTTGCTGTGAACACATATTATTCTGATAGGAAGAAATGAAAACGAGTATTTTTAGGGCACAAATTAAGAAGGTGCTTTTTATTTTTTTCGAAATTATTATCAGTATTAATTGGTTCCTTCTCATTTACGGAAACCATCTCAATTACCTCATCCGGCTCATCTTCAGAGTCGGTAGCAACTAACTCTGTGTTGTTAGTATTGACCTGTAAGAAGAACTCTACATACCAATCTCGTTCTCTTGGTTTTAAGAACTTTAAAAGATCCTGAACATCTTTTACCTACTTTGTGTTCACACCAGCAAAACCCCAACTTTTCAAGTTACCATCAGTTACAGTGTCTGTATTTTGTAAGCCTTGAGATGTCCACAATTTAGAAAAAAAAACAAAACAATACACAACTGTAGGTAGGCACTCACTAATCAGTCACCACTAGCTCATCTTGAGACTTGAGAAACTAAAATTATAACTATTCTTGAACGGAACAAGATATCAAGATCAAACTTGCACAGGCATGCGCAGAACAAAATTCTACGTTAGAATCTGCAATCACAGTAAAAAGGGCTTAAGATCACCTTATGCCATTTTTGCTGTGATCGCCTCATTTGTTGTTTTTATTATATTATAAGTAGGTAAGCCTCCATGACCAAGTGGGTATCACACTGGAGGTCCAGGGTTCGATTCCCGGCAGTGGCATAGAATCTGCCAAGTAGTTGGGGTTCACTCAGCCTTGTGATGACAGTTAATAGCTGCTTTAAAGTGGGGCAGCCTCCAGTATCACCCTCGTACAGAAAAAAATTAAGATTTTGACAAGCAATGATTCACTAGTAATCACAGCCTGTATTTTTTAGTGTGATAAAATTATTTAAACACCCGATTAGAGAAAGTTCCAGGGTAAATTTTATCACCGAAATAAAAATTCATTGAAAAATTTGAAATACCAAAATAATAGTATTTTTGCGTACGATTGCCATGTTACGATAGTACATAGTATTTGGGGTCTGATAATAGTACAAATACTATTATAATAGTACGTCTGGCAACACTGTTCAAAATTTCGAATTGCTATGCTATTGCTTCTAGGATGTGGCACAGAGAAGAAATCTGTGGCTGTGATTTTACTGTCTTTTCATTTTTTCCCACAAAAGTCCCTCTAAAAAAAATATCCCGCGTGTTTAAGCGTATTTTTACTTTCCTTATCCTATAATAAGGAAAGTATTTTATTCGTCGAAAATTTGACCTACCCAGTTTTTCACATTTCTCGACGAATCATAGTCTCAGGATACAGAAAAATTTGTTTTCAGCCATTGGTCCTTGCATCTGTCTGTCTGTGTGTGAACAGGATATCTCGAGAACAGTAAGAGTTAGAGACTTGAAATTTGGTATGGAAATTATTATTAAACACAAGACAAACCACGAAACTTTTGGTGGAAATCGACCGCATTCTGCGGCCGCAAATATTGGCCGCAAGCACCGCTTCTCTGTATTGGTAGATACAAAAAAAGTTGGAGAACAACATTTTCTCAGATTAAAAAAATAATGGGGGTCTATTCTGATCATTTTTTTAATATCTTGATTTTTGGACCTTGGCCTCAATTTACCGGTATTTTGGGGGGACTGCTTTGACTAACTTTTTTTATTATTCTTCCTAGATGGGGGTTGTGACATATCAAATCCAATGATTTTGAGGTGCCGATGGTTACGAATTTGACATTGCTTTTTAGCTATCTTTTACCGATGAGTCACCAGTGGCGGTGTTTGACTTCTTTTTAGGGGATAAGGAAAGGCAAGTTATATAAATATTACTAGCAAGTTACACCCGCCGCGCCGCTTCGCCAACCCATCAAAAACACACATGCAGTGTAGCCGTGGGGTGCCACATAGTATAGACGTAGGTTCTATCATGGGAGAGGACACAGGTCCAAAGGACATAGTTGTCACAGTTGGACTTATTAATAGAGGTCCATCAAAACTGGATTTATAGCGACTATGTTGGACTATGTTGGAATTTGAAAGGTTCGATCATTACTGATGCAAGAACACACTGTCAATAGCACAAGACAGCGAATCAACGTTTCTTCTGACTCAATCAGCCAGCCTTTCAGTTTCGTTAGTTACATCAACACTCGCTGCAAGGTAATGTGCTATCTAGTAAGCACTCAAATTTAAAACTCGATTTACTCGAGAAGCACTATTCATCTATGCAATGGACTAATCAGTTAATTTCTACTATAAGCTTAAAGGACCTCTAGTTGACTTTTGATTTAAAAATGGGCACAAAAATGGCTGCGAACGAGATTCTAGAATAAGCTCTTTAAAATTTAGTTTAGCCTTTAATATTAATGCGACCATCAAACATTAAAGGAACAATTAAAATTGTATCAACATGGCATTGAAAATTCATATTTTAACGTTTGAGTAGAAGCTTAATAATGAACACTTCTAGGACCATACTAACCTCTGACTCTCAACACCCTAGTGCCTATAGACTCTGCAAGTAAGGTTCGTTCAACAAATAACAATATTTAACTGTTAAACAGCTCTACGCATCAACTGGTAGGAAGCCTTACCTAAAAATGACTATTGAAAATACTCAGTAATGGACGAAAGAGAATTCGGAAAAACTAGCGTAGAAAGTTTCAAACCTTTCGTAGGTACCTATCTATCTTCGTAATTCAATACACTTTATCTTTCCTTGAACGTTCAACCCAACAAATTTATATTATATCATATCAGTGGATGAGTGGACATCAACAGCGGAACCAGAGAAGCTTTTCAGTTTTAAACGTGTATTGTTTTCAAAGTTTTTTTTTTCATGTGAAAACGTTTAGTTTTAGTTCAAAAAAATTGTCCCTTGAAAGATATTATTGGTTTTTCAATTTACATTAAAAAATTATGCAAAAAACAACTATACACGTAAAACTAATCTACCCATACTTGTATAGCACACTCATTTAATTTTCTTGGTATCTCCTGGAGCAATACTAGAAACTGTGAGATTTGTGTACATAAGACGTTATGAGTTAACTAGGTAAATAAAGTTTTCGCACTTAATTTAAGCTGTAACCATTTTAATAATAATATTATTATATTGTTGCACTGTTATATTGATCGCCTGGGGAAGTTAAACAGATACGGTATCAGCTTTGTCAGGCTAAAAGACAATAACACAAATTTAATCATTAGCAGGGTTTGCTTGATATTATTATTTAAAAAATATATTATTATTCGTATGTGTGTCTCTGTACGTTTAAAACGCTCTAACTCGAAAGCCACAAGTCGGGTTTACCTGAAATTCTGTATGGTTACCAAGTTAAGGATCAGTGAGGTCATCCAAAAAGTCCATTTTTAAAAGTTGAGAGCTTTTCAAATACTGACATATCTCGCGAAATACAAGGCCGATTGAGCTGCAATTTGATATAGACTGGGAACTAGTCCATGATTTCTTACGTCATAAAGTAAAAAAATCATACCCTAGGACCCCTAGGTAAATCATGCGGAATGGCGTAGAAACTCTGAAAAGCACAGTCTGCCTGGCTGCAGCTGGGGCGTTAACTCGTGGCGGGCTAGTGAAAAACGTAAATTGGGGCCCGATTCTTATGTCATCGAGTATATGAATGAAACATCAGTGTCATATTACGGGGAAAAGTCACCAGGGTCATATCCACAAAGTTCAGACGTTGGGGCAAAACCATGGTTTAAAATAAACTGGTAAGAACATCACACAACTTCCTTATCCATTGAAAAGAAATCAAATCCCGCCACTGGTGATAAGATTTTAAACTTTTAATTATTTTTTCTGGTAACAAGTATGTTTTAAGAATTGATAAATATAGGGTTTAAAATATCATATTTTAACCCCGATATATTGCTCACTAACTACCGCTTTCAGTAAAATATTAGAACGGGTGATTAAAACCAGACTCTGTATTTTTTTAGAAAAAAATAATATTCTGGACAGGAGACAATATGGATTCCGAGAAGGCAAAAATACTAATGATGCAGTTGTAGAGGTCTGTGAATTTGCTTACGAGGCTATGGATGAGGGTGATATGGCCGCCATTGTGATGATGGACCTGTCCAAGGCATTTGATACCGTGCATCATACTGTCCTTTTAGAAACCCTAAGAAGTATAGGAATAGAGGGACGTTCCCTGAGTTTATTTAAAAGCTACCTTACACACAGATATCAAAGGGTTAAAATTAACAAAATACAAGGTAAAACGCAAAATACCTCGTATAGTAACAATAATAGCCTAGCAGAGAAAAGCCAGCAAACACCTGTCAGCATTCAATCAAACGAAATGTTCACCCTTAGTGACGCAATGACAAGTGGTGTCTATTCAACCCCCCAGGGGACGGTGCTGAGCCCGATTCTCTACAATGTATATGTACACCAGATATATAAATTAGGCCTAGAAGGAAGGATTGTTTCATATGCTGACGACACCGCTCTCTGTATACGAGGAAAAACCTGGGAGGAAGTCACTACTAAAATACAGGAAAACATGCTAGTACTAAAAAGATGGTTCAGATCCAGAAACCTACATTTAAACATAAATAAAACAAAAATTCTACCCCTTTGCATTAACAAGCCGTCTTTACCTAGACAGAGCGGTGTCGTCATACATGAATCTGATTGCAATAACACAACAACCTGTCAATGTAGTAGCATCGACATGGTCTCCTCATGGAAGTACCTAGGGGTGGAGCTGGACCAGCACTTACGTTGGGATGCACACATTGATTCACTAGTTAAAAGATTGCGCAGACTAATACATTCGTTTCTAGCCCTCAGGACATTTTTATCCATAAATATGTTAAGAGAAATCTACTTTGCACTTTGCCAGTCATCACTAGAATATGCTATATCCGCATATGGAAGAGCTAGTAAGTCTGCACTCCATAGACTAGAAGTTACACAAAAATTAATAATAAAAATCATATATAGGAAAAATAGACTATTTCCAAGTAAAAAATTATATCAAATTTCAAAATTACAAAATATAAAAAACCTCTTTTTTAAAAATGTCTGTACATACGTACAAAAAAACTCTCTAGTAACCTATAAAGACCACCAATACCAATTGAGAAGGAAAAACCCTGTGATACCGCGTATGAAGACAAGTAAAGGACAAAAATCGATAAAATATTTAGGAGTTAAAGCGTTTGAACAATTACCCACCGAAATCAAAGAGGAACATGACAAAATAAAATTTAAAAACTTGCTTATAAAATGGATGGCAGAGAACGAAAACAAAAACACAACAATAAATTAAAATCATGTTTTTTTTTTATTTTTATTTATAATTCTATGAATAATTATATAATTAAAAAAAAAGGAACTATGTAGGTAAATTTACATTCCAAACAGAATAGGTAAAATTACATCCCAAGCAACTCTACTATCACAAAACAAGGTGCCTGGTTCTCCAGGTACCTTAGTGTGATAGTATAGTGCATACTCATGTTATTTTATTCTATTAATTTTAAGTACTTTGTTATTTACTATGTTATTGTTATTGTTATAAAATAATGTACAAATAAAGCACAATTCTTGTTAAAAAAAAAAAAAAAAAAAAAAAACCGTGTAGCAAGGGCGGCTTAATCCGCTAAAGAGTGATCGATTAACGAAATTATTTGTTTATTCAAATTCATAATCAGTACTTAAAACACATTGGATTTGATTGAAAGTCACAACCCCCATCTACGATTGGTATTGGTAAAGGTAGGGCTATCGGCTACGAAAGCTCTTTGTCACTGCGACCTTAGATAGATCTTTTGTGACATTCCCCATTTACGATGTATAAATGTTCGTCCAAGCGGGAATCCCCACCGTATAAATTGGAGACGGTTTCCAAAAATGTTCAAGATATCAAACATGTATGATCAAGGTAAAACCCTATTATTTTTTTATTCTAAGAAAACTCGTTTAAAAAAAACACATATCTCGTACCATTTAGCCAGAACTACCAAACGCCGCGCGCCGCCCAAAGAGAGGTCGAAAGACCGCAAAAGGCAGGTCAAATTTCAAGTCTCGTTCTCGAAATATTAATCATGGCATTTCTTGACCATTTTTGAGATTTTCTCAGTTTTATTGTGTGATGTGTGGTGTGTGGGTGTATGTATATTTGTGTGTATGTGAGAGAAAAAAGGGAGAATTAATGTTTGAGTGTGTGTGTGTTTATATTTATGTGTGTGATGTGTTCGAGAAGGGGGTGCAGCCCACTAGTTTCAGACATTACTTTCCTTGTTTCTACATTTCAAATCTTATAAATTACAGTGTGAATATTAAAGCTTGACACGTTCCATAAAATCTACTTTTGAGCAGTATAATGTTGGTACTAAATATTTAAAGGGGTAGGTGCATAATTCCTGGGATACCCTGTGGTCGCTATGAATAAGTTAAGTCGTATTGATTAGAAAATTACACTAAAATAAAGTTCGGCGGGGTTCAGGGGCACAAGCTAGAAGCAGTAGGTACCTAAGTAATGTTGTTATTATTGTTATGCTGATGACTGGATGATTATTTTGAAGTGGAGAGAGAAGTGAGACATCCTTAGTTGTTTTCTAGGTCCTATCTGGGTTAGTTTATGATTGTTATTGCCTCAGTGGTTACTGTGATAGGTATACACTATTAGAGAAAACATACATATAGACACCGACACGTCGCAACCTCCTGAACAACTATGTTATGTCTATTGGTCTGTCTTTTTTTGCATTCCTTACAACTGAACGGATTTCATAGAAATTTTGTATACAGAAAAAAACCGTTGCTGATCATTATTGATTCAAACAAAATCATAACCTGATTTTTTAAACAAGAAAATTATATTTCTATATATATATAAAAAAAAACTTGTGGAAAAACACAGGTGCAAAACCCAATAAATTCCAAAGACAGCAATTCTATAGCATTTATTTTTCTGAAGACTGTAGACTGGTTGGAGTTCCACAAGAGAAGTCCCAAATATCACACCGACCTCTATTAGATCTATTGTTACCAGTTGATTTTATTCTATTCGGTAACGCGAAAGTCCGCGCCACGCCGGTTGTGAATTTCGCAGTTGGCAACTTTTCCAATATTACTTTATGAAAACAATATATTGGTTTAGGAGTTTTATGTAGTCATTTATGGGTCAAATCATATAGTCATTTTTTCGATATTTTGAATAACCGTTTAGCTATTTACATAATTCAGCTTTTGTGCTTGGAATCAAACCCTCAACTTTTCAGTTGTAAGTTCAATAACTCTGAAATTAGCACCTATCGATGTCTCAATCAAAAATACGTGAAATATATTTTTTTTTTTTTTTGTTTTTTTTTTTTAATGTAAGATATTTGTATATTTCGTATTGAAGTTGGTTTCGAACCTGTATCTCGTGAACTGTATGTAAATTGAAACTAGTGGCAATCGATTTCTCGTGTCGAAAAACCTTCGGTTCACCCTTTTGTACGATTTAGATACCTAAAATGGTGACTTTTGAGCCTCAGAAAACTATTTTTACGTGTATTTTTCCTGTGGCGCAAGTTGAAAGTGATGACTTTGTTAACTGTAAGTAAAATAAGTAGTAGTGCTTTATTTAAACTGTCAGCGTAAGACAGACAGTCCCATTATGCCAAAAATTTTGCTAGCTCGTCCCTAGCCACAATGCAGGCAACATTTGATTTTTACTGCAATGCTAGAGTGCTCTCTCTTTAGTCCCCTCTGTTTTAACAAGCGATTAACCCTTGATAAGAATGTAGGATGTGCCATAGCTCTCAGGTAGCCACGAGTAACATAATAATTGAATGTGTGTCTCGAAAAACGATCTATGTTGCAAATTTTGAAAACAGTTTTCATTTCAAAATAATGATCTGAGAGGTGTTTAGAATACAATTTTTTGTTTTGGATAAATAATTTTAGGTTCTAATACCTAAACATATTTACAAAAAAAAAAATTGAAGTTAGGTACCCACACTCAGATCATTATATTTTCAAGTAAAATCGATTTCCAAAATTTGTAACATAGGTCGTTATCCGAGACACGCATTCAATTATTCATTCATTATTGTGTATGACTCTTTTGATGATGATGCTAAAGAAAGCTAAATGTTTGTTTAAAATCGTCCTCGTACCACTTTACAGCACTAGGTATGTCACTAGCCCTTGCGAGACTTGCCTTTGTGTGTCATATTTATTATGTGTGTCGCTAGCCATTATGTGTCATATTTATCAAAGTGTGTAGTATGCTTTAGCTGCGAAATTGAGAATGAATCATTGAATCACTTCAGATGTTCATGGTTGAAACAAAAAGGCACTTTGTAAATTTTATAATAAATTTATTTGGTCCGTCCAACTTATTGACATGGTTTCTTTTTCTTCTCTGCTGTCTCTTTAATAAATAGAACATCGCAGATGAAGATTTATACCCTACGCCCACTGTAAACTCACAAAAAAGCTTCCTAAATGACCTGTAATAGTAATTTTAATTGTAGGTACAATTTCGAATATCTTAATGTTAACTAACCCTTTAGTGCAATCTTATAGGCACTGCATATTGTCAGTATATGGCCGATTGCAATCTAGGTATTTTCATAAACAGTCTCATTGAGTTTGAGCGTTATTAAAAAAAAAATCAGCTTTTAACAGAGCTTTCCAAATAGTGACATGTATCTCACGAAGAACAATTCAAATTGAGCTGAAATTTAATGTGGTTCCTTATTGCAGTAATGCAGTGTTTAAGAGCTTTTATTTTTTTTCAAAAATATTCATTTTTCCAAAATTGAGCTTTTTCACTCACAGAACTTATCTTCATATTCATCCTGCCACAAATATTTTTTTTTGTCCCCGCGTACTATAGAACAAAAGCATCAATTGAATCGAAGAAATGGATTTGTTTATGCTTTTTTCTCTTTTTTTTTTATCCCTTGCAAATTAGAACTGTAAAAAAAGTGTTTCCATTAAGAAAAAAAATGACTTTTGTGTCGTACTTATCATAGAGAAGATTACATAATCATTAGGTATACATGTAAACTTGGTATTTGATGGCCATATTTACCTATATAAAGTGAGAATAAGTAATGTAAATAAAATAAAATTAACAACCCTAACATAACTACCAAATATTTCATGTCTCGGTGAACACACCGCACCGCAGGCCTAGCCGCAACTCTGCTAGAGTAAACTGTATGTATAAAATAAAAAAAATTGGTTATACGAAATGCAACTGACCGGGTTTACCAATATATTATACGAAGCTTTATTAGGAGGGCAAAATAGTATTTAATTTATAAAAAATAAAGATACATACATCGTAGATCAATGATTCAACGAAACAAAAGAAATAAATCGAACATGCAAAAAGTGATAAATATAAAAATAGATAAAAACGTCCTACCTAAAGTGCGGAGATATTGCCTGCGGCAGGATATTGGTTGCAACTTGCAAGATATTGCCGCAGGAAATTTCATCTTCTACTTTTAATTATTATGTAGTCAGTGTACTTTTGTACCAGCTCCATCAATGAACCACGACGGTGTGTTCCTTTGTTCCAGAGCATGTCATCCACTCCATCATTATTCACAGATGTGCATCTCTGGATATGGTAATATTTGCAGTCATATTCGTCTTGCAAGGCTTTGGATTTGTTGGTGAGTACCTACCTTGAAATAAATAATCCTTCATTATGTTTGTATTGAGAGGCCTGGGGCGCGCTGACCAGGCCATACACATACACACACAGTACACACATGCATACACACACACACTTTGCAAATCTGTCAAAGTTAGTCTTCTAAATCGACTTCATTCGTTATTATCTAATTCCGCCAAAAAAAAAGTATCTAATATTTCTCTGCTTTTACTTTCAATCTCTATTCATAAAAGAAACCTGTCTGTGTGTATGTACGAGTATGTATGTGTGTATGTTCTTTATATAAATCCACACCGTTTGACCGAGAAACCTGAAATTTCGCACATAGGTCCGTTTGGATCAGGAAATCCTTTTGATTTTTTGCCTGCATTATGAGGGCATCCTCAAAGCTCAAAGTTAGCCTCACAAATTTTCTTGTAGAACATAAAATGTAGGGAATTCAGTTGTAAACAACTTTATATACAACTAGTGTTGGCGTCAAATGCATAATTTCGGAGATAGTGTAGAAAAACTAAAAATAGTCCAATATTTTTACTGTAAAAAATTTTGCTGGTGAATTTTTTGTTGGCAAATTTCAGACTTGTGTTCAGCAGCTCAAAATACACTATGGTACAAAAAATCTTAACTACAACAAAATTTGCATTTTTAAAAGCCACAACGGTACTAGACTATCAAGTGTGCTGAACGTTTGCATAAACAAGAAGAATTCAAGCCTATTCACTTTTACAGGAAGTAAGATTCACTCTTTCTAACTACGCTTTAATCGTGTAAATACATAGAGAAATAGTCTTTAATCGTGTAAAATGCTCTTTGGTTTAAATACTTTTCAAAATGGGACTTGAAGCTTGAAAGGGTTAAATGGTAAGTTACGGATGTACGCCGGAAGTTTGTTGAAGAATATAACACCGTAATAATTACTCCCATTTCTTGCCGCATTAACCCGGTATCGTATGGTTACTAACTTTTTCTTATTATGAGTATCGTTCCTATTTTTATCATAACTTAATATTCGGATTGTTGTTTTCTTTTGTAATATGAATGAGAAGAAGAAGTGTTATCATATTTGTGTTGATCACTTTTGCGATGCCAGA
Source organism: Bactericera cockerelli (assembly GCA_024516035.1). Taxonomy (NCBI): domain Eukaryota; kingdom Metazoa; phylum Arthropoda; class Insecta; order Hemiptera; family Triozidae; genus Bactericera; species Bactericera cockerelli. The sequence goes on along the minus strand of CM044955.1, from coordinate 22,356,583 downwards.
GCTACTCAAATTCGCTTTTCTAAATGTACGCTGAAAGCGGAACTTGAACCACCGACCTCCAGGTTACAAGTCCGCCGCTTTATCAATCAAGCTACTGAGGTCAGTCGTGAAGAAGAAGTGTTTCATTAGGATCACCACTTTGTGAAAGTAAAGTGGGTAAATTAGTGCTTGCAAGAGCGAGGATAGGACACTCAAGGATATGTTGTGTATTGTATTAAGGTTAACACCACAACAATCAGAATGGTGTGGGGGTTCTTTTATGAATAGGTGGCTATGCAGTGGCGTAGCTAGACCTATATTTTGGGGGGTTTTGAGAGGATTTCGAGGGAGGGGGGGGTTCAGAAATCTTGCCTAACGTATATTCCATCTTTGCTGGGGTTTCTTGGAAATTTCGGGGGGGATTGAGCACAACCCCCCCCCCCCTCTAGCAACGCCACTGTGGCTACAAGTAACTAGAGTATAGCCAGTTCTCATTTTTCGTGTTTTCTTCCATTTTCCAGGACCGTCTCCTCACTCTAGTGCACCTCAGAACGTGACCGTCACTTTTCTCTCGCCCTCGTCAGTGCGAATAGCTTGGATGTCACCTCCAGGGCTCCCCCAGGTGGACCACTTTGACGTGAACTACAAGCCGTCGGATGCCAAGTTCGGTGTTTTGTTTTATTTACTTTCACTTTCATTTGAGTTTACTAGTCCATAATCTACTTTGCTCTTGAAATGCTACTGACCATCCTGTACAGGGTTCCCGAAACGATTGGACTTATTTAAAGATTATGTTCTACACATGATGACATATCGTATAATATACGCCCATCTTGCAGGGAGAATTTTGCTTTGTTCAAAAGTTCTGGCCGAATCGCTTTATGTTCTGGTCAAATTTTACCTTTAAATATTTTACAATGGAGAAGTGGTTCAATAGAGAAATGGGACGGCCGAGCTTTTCTCAGAGCCTTTTTTGGACACAGGAATGATCATAGCTGATATAAAGAATAATTATCATGGGTGTAATGTTCGGCTCAATTGAGCATTTGTTTTAAAAAAAAAGGATGGTTTAAAAATGAAATTGAACCAACAAGTAAAGAAATCAAAATGAAATTGAACTAGGTAATGAATTAGGAAATGCCGATTTCTCTGTCCGCAAATGTAAGAGTTTTCAGGTAATTGTCCGCAAAAGTAATCGACAGCCTTTATAGGAATAGCCCTTTGACCGTATATCTAGGCCCGAGCCCTAAAGTCCTAGACTACGAGAGCATGTTGAATTGTACACAGGGGTGCTAAACAATAAATACCATATCTCGTTTACAACAAACTTACAGCAACAGCGGAAGAGAGAACACAAATTTTTTTTCAAAGGTTCTATTATTCTATTCTACATTTGCTATTTTGGACAGTTACAGGGTGGTCGCGGTGATAGCGGGAAACACAGAGTCTGTAACGCTCAGCAACCTCATACCCGACACCCAGTATCAGGTGACTGTGGCGGCTGTAGTTACTATCAATGGTACTACCAGGAAATTTAGAAGTACTTTAGTTGTATTCCGAACTCTTTATGGTAAGTTAATTTCAATATACTTAGGGCGGAATTAATAGACAACATCAATAACTTAAGTCGTTGGTAAGTGTCGGTTTTCCCTATCTTACACAGTACGCAATCCGTGACTTAGCGCCACAGAGGTATTACAAAAACGTCTATTAATTCCGCCCTTAGGTACCTAAATTTATTTCATACAGCTATATGTACAAGTACATAATGTACAATTGTACATACACTATTTGTGTAAAATAATGAGCACTTGTTCTTCTGTTTTACGTTTAGGGAAAGTTTACTTGGGAAACGGGAGACTGTCAAGTTATCATGCATTGTACACAGTGCCACATAAGTTGGTAAAAATAATCCTCTCTTAACTTGACCTTTGATTTCATACTCATGCATTTTCTTTTGAAAAGCTGGGTTATTTGCCCAGCGGTTGGTGGTAAAACCCCCGTTGTGATATGACCATGTGGTTGATAGCGACCATTATTGGTTGTACTGTAGATTTGTAAGTCTTGTATTAGGAGGTTTATTATGACATAGGACCTAGACAGACAAATATTTATCATTAATTTATTTATAAATAATATAAGTAAGAGTATTGTACATTTGTAATCCTTGTATTAGAAGATTTATTATGACATAGGAGGACCTAGACAAATAATAACCATTAATTTCCTAGAATAGGTAACTACTTTAGACACCAGTATTGCTTAATTTCCTAAAATAACTACTTTAGACTTTTTTTTTTATCAAGGGTGGTGCGGAAGAGAATGCCGTTGGCATTAGCACCGCCCTTGATCAAGTTTTGTTTTCTTAATTTTATTATCTATGTATGTATATATTTTATGTCATTATTTTGTAAATAAAACTTGATTGAATTTGTTTAATAATAATAATAATAATAATATTGCTTGATTTCCTAGAATAACTACTTTAGACACCAGTATTGCTTGATTTCCTAGAATAACTACTTTAGACACCAGTATTGCTCAATTTCCTAGAATAACTACTTTAGACACCAGTATTGCTTAATTTCCTAGAATAACTACTTTAGACACCAGTATTGCTTAATTTCCTAGAATAACTACTTTAGACACCAGTATTGCTTAATTTCCTAGAATAACTACTTTAGACACCAGTATTGTTGCTTTTAGCTGAAACAACGACGGACTATGGGGGATCAAACAAAAGAGACTCGGGAGGATGGGATAGTGCTGGGAACTATGTTAAACCTCAACTGCCAATCATAAGAGGAGAGAGACCAAAGCAGCCGCTGATACCACCCTTTCCCAGTAGTATGCCTCCAGGATATATTCAAGTAAGTAAAATTCATAAGAAATTGCGTCGCAAAGCACATTGAGCCCCTGGTACCTAATTGTATAGCTGTACATTTAACTGTACACCCAAGGTATTATTGCCTTCAAATATAAGTTCAGGCCACTTGGTTGTCTACGCATTAAAATTTCATCGTTACCAGTATGAAAAGTTCTAAATAGTTTAATTTTTATCAGTAGGTACACACAGTATTTTTAATTTGATCCTTAAGAGGCTTGAATGGTATTAAACATCTTAATATACAGGGTGTTTCAGAAAAGTGTGCATTAATTTTAACCACGTACTTTATGTACCATTTTAGGGGGGTCAACTCTATAACAAAATGGGCGAAAGTGCTTCATAAGGGAGATACACATCTCTAAAGGTTCTTTAAAAAAATCTTAGATTTTGAATTACGCCTTACCTGTTAGAGTTATTGAAACGCGGAAAAAAATTGACTCCCAATACAAGATGACGCCGTTATTTTGATGTGAGAATTGAGGTCATTGCACTTTCAGGGACGGCCACAGGGGGGTTAACTGAAAGAACCTTTTGAAGCACTTTCGCCCATTTTGTTATAGAGTTGACCCCCCCTAAAATGGTACATAAAATACGTGGTTAAAATTAATGCACACTTTTCTGAAACACCCTGTATAAATGTCAAAGTCACTGACTGACTGATCATCACTGTTTCTCCGAACTGGTAAGTCCTAGGAAGCTGAAATTTGGTAGGTAGCTTTGTCTTATAGTCTAGATGTGCATTAAGACGGGATTTTACACCTGCATGTTTTTCTCAAGGTCAACCTTGTTAAGGGCGCCATTATTATTATTGGCGAAATGAGAGATGTAAAAACAATATCTTAATATATAAATGTCAAAGTCACTGACTGACTGACCACTCACTGACTGATCATCGCTCTACAGCCCAAACCGTAAGTCCTAGGAAGCTGAAATTTGGTAGGTAGCTTTGTCTTATAGTCTAGATGTGCAATAAGACGGAATTTTTCGAAATTCCCACTACAACACTTGCCATTGGCGAAAAAAGGACTTTTTGCTTTCACGGCCATGCCTCGGCCCGCAAAGCGGGCGACAGCCCGCTAGTCAATTATAAATGCACACTTGCACAGTCTGTATTGCCTTGATCAGCGAGCCTGGATTTTGAGCAATTTCTCTGTAATGTCTCTCGTCTTCTTCACTTCCCCAGGTCCGAGGTGTAGAAGTGACCATCGTGTTGATCGTCTTGTGTGTGTGGGTAGGAGCCATCATCCTGTTCTTCAACCGGTGGGGCAAAATCCGCATGCTCATTCCTTACCAGCCGGACTACAAGGACACGCAACTAAAGGTCCCAGGGACGGGTGCTTGCTCCGGAGCTAACGGGTGTCCGAATCCGGCCGGCACCAGTTTCTCCTGTTCACAAGTAAGCAACAATGTGCAATTATGACTCTCTTTTCCTTGAACCGACCTCAGTAGCTTGATCGATAAGGCAGCGGACTTGTAACCTGGAGGTCGGTGGTTCAAGTCCCGGTTTCAGCGTAGATTTAGTGAAAGCGAGTTTGAGTAGTTGTGATATCACGAAAGTGAATAACACAAATATGATAACTTTCCTTCCTTTCTTGTAAAGCAAGTTTTGCAATCGGTCATTTTTTAAATTGAGCTGATAACATTTCTGGACGAAAAAAAACTGCTGAATCAAAGGGACTTGTCTTTAATCGGCACTATAAACAATGTAATTTCTAATTTATTCTAGTCTACTTACTCTCTCTTATTATATTCTATTACCTACTTAGAAACCGTTCTTGAGATACGTCTTTTGTTTACAGATACACGTACCAATGGTTGAAACTGTGGTAGAATATACAGGGTGAATCTAAATTACATGAACAAAGTTACGGGTCCCGAATAAGGTTAATCCGGCCCTGAACGATTGTTGTTAAATAGTGCAAGTTCCTATTATGCCTAAGCTTTTGATTTTGAAAGAAAAAATGTTTTTATTACTTCCAATGCATGACTGTTGTTTTTTGGTTCCATAATTCCTGGGTCATTGTTTCTTTTTTTTTTTTTTTTTTTTTTAATGGAAGGCAGGAAAAAATCTTTCAAAGACACCCAGATCCTGGGGTGTGGGATTTCCACCCACTAAAAATTCACCTTCTCTAAAAGCTAACCGCACTTGGAACCGAAAAATATCATTACTTCAAGTGCGGCGCTGTAGGGCACCTACTGATTTCGTTGTAGTGCCCTCCCATCTCTCTCTTTTATAACTATTATCTCTCTCACCATTCTCTCTATACACTCCCAATTCTCTTTACTCGTTAACATTTCCTCTATTATATTCTCTACACTTAACACTCTCCCTAACTTTGTATCACACTGCTCTCTCTGGACCTTAAACTTCTCACACACCAAAAAGGTGTGAGCAGCATCATCTCTATTCGCATCACAGTACCTACACTTCTCTGTTCTCACTTTTCCCATTCTCTTTAAATAAAATTGAAAATTACCATGGCCGGTCAAAAATTGACTCAGGTGATAAGTCAAGTTACCATGTTTCCTCTCAAGCCACGCACTCACGTCCCTTATCAATCTCTTTGTCCACTGTCCTCTCGATTCTTCATTCGCCCACTTTTCCATCCAAGTTTCTCTCAATTTCTCTCTCAACTCTCCCTCTCTCTCTCTCCTCTCGTTCTCTTCCCTAATTTTCTGTATAGCATACATTTCTGTCCTCTCCTGTACCATCAGTTCTATAGGTAAGCTTCTAGAAATAACTTGAAGCGCAGGAGTAGAGGCAGTCCTGTATGCTCTACACAATCTTAACATAATTTTCCTCTGCACTTTCTCAAGTTCTGTTACATATTTTTGCCATCTGGTGACCGCTCCCCATACTGGTGCACCATATAGCAACACACTATACACCAACGACCCTAATAGTTCTCTCTTATCATTGTCTGGCCCGTTTATATTGGGCATTAAACGAGCCAGACTGCCCGCTGTTTTCCCCGCTCTCTCAACAGTTTTCTTGACATGTTCAGCCATTTTCAAATTTTGTTCAAAATATACGCCTAGATATTTGGCTGACTTTTTTGATTCTATCTCTATATTTTGAACACGAATTTTAATTTCCTTACAAGACCTTTTCCCCACTAACAACACAACCTCGGTTTTTTGAGGCGCTATTTCTAATTTATGCTCTCTCAGCCATTTCCCTATTGTCTCTATCACACCATTCATTTCCTCTTCCAATCTTTCTCTCGTTTTACCTCTTGTCACTACAGCCAAGTCATCAGCGTACGCGATCAATTGCGTATTGGCTGGTTTGTCCACACTCAATATGGGATCGTAATAGATATTCCATAACAAACCTCCTAGCACGGATCCTTGCGGTATTCCGCAAGAAAGGTCAATCACGTCTGTCCCTACACATAGCTCTCTATCCTCTAAATAGCTACATAATATATTTACCAAGTACCCAGGGAGTCTTAACCTTTTTATTTCCGCTATAATACCCTCCCAGGGCACGCAATTAAACGCATTACGGATGTCAACTAGGACCATAGCACATAGCTCACTCTTTTTCTTTGCTTCCTCACCAAATTTCAAAACTCTCGTCATCGCATCCACTGTCGATCTTCCCTCTCTAAAACCATACTGACTCTCTGATAAATCCCCCCTTCTCTTAATCTCCTCTATAATTCTCACTTTCAACATACTCTCCATCGCTTTTCCAAACACGCTCAAAAGACATATTGGCCTATACGCCATATTCTCGCTGCCTGCCTTTTTTCCCTTTTCAATCAGCACTAGATTTGCCTTTTTCCAGCATTTAGGGAACTGTCCTTTAACAAGTAATCCGTTACAAATATCCATACATATATTAGGGGCCATTTCAAAGAAAATTTTTATGATCTGCGTGTTGAGACTATCTGGTCCTGGGGACTTTTTATTTTTTAGTTTGAGAAAAGCCTCAGCCACCTCCTCCATAGTAAACAGCGGTATCTCGCTCTCATCCACTTCCTCTTTTTCCCACACAACTCTTTCGTTCTCGGGGAAGAACTCTTTCGCGATCTCTTTCCTCTCCTCCTGATTTAGCTTTACTGTAGGTAGTAATCTAAATTTCTTGCACACTATCTTATAACCCCTACCCCATACATCCCTATTCAGATCATTACATAATTCAGCCCACTTTAAATGTTTTGATTTATCTATCTCCTGTCTTAAATCATTTTTTTTCTGAAAATATAAGTCTCTCTGCTCTTTTTTCTCTCTCTCCGTAATACCTCTCTTTTTATTTGTCTTCACCATTTTTCTCTTTTGACTATGACACGCTTTCCTCTTCTCAGCTATAATCTCATTCCACCAGTACACTCCTTTCCTTTCTCTCTTTCTTCCACTTTTAAACACTTCTTCACACACCTCTTGTATATTCCTTATGCAAATTTCAGGATCTATTACTTCCCCTCTAAATTTTTCTTTAAGTTTCTCTTTGAATCGCTCTTTCTTATTTTCCCGGTATCTCCATTTCACTCCCTCGCCTGGCACACTCCTCTCCTCATTGACCAGGGCCGTATTATTTTCTCCGATCTCAAACAATATGTTTTCATGGTCGCTGAGATTTTCCTCATCGGACACTTTCCATCCTTTTATTTTTCCGATTAAATTTTGAGAGCACATAGTGACATCTATTATTGATTTACTACGGCCTCTAATAAAAGTAGGTGAGTTTCCCATGTTTGCAATCACCAGGCCCATTTCACTAATCCACTCTGATAACAATACTCCTCTTTCATCCTCTACGGCCGAATTCCATAGGAAGGATTTGGCGTTTACGTCCCCTCCTATAATAAACTGACGATACTCCGAAGACTTGATTTCATTTTTAATGTCTTCCCACAGAGAACTAAATGTACGGATGGGAACATTTGGTGATATATAAACACTGAAGATCTGAATGTCATTTAGTACAACCCATACATATCCCTTACCGTTTCCACTCCTCATCACCCTAAGATTTCCGTCTACTACTTTAATCACTGAGTCACATTTCTCGTCCTTATACCATCTGTTATCTTCTACTTTCTTTTTATTAGGTTCGCTAATTAACACTATACTAATGGATTGGTCCAAAATCGTTTTTTCTAAGAGACAGTGAGCTCCAGGTGACCTATTTATATTGCATTGTAAGAATTTTACCATTTATTAATTATTTTATTTTTATTAATTTTCCTCCCCCCCCTTATTTATAAGTTCTGTTCTCTCACTCATTTCTGTCTCTTTCATAATTTTTATTTCACTCCCTTGTCTCATATTTTGGAAAATTTTACTTGTTGCTTCCTCAATTATTCTCTTATAAGTAGGACAGAGGCTGGAGTCGCACCTATGTCCTTCTTTATTACAAGTGGTACAAAAACTTCGATTTTCACAATCCCTTATCAGGTGTCCTACTTTAGTACAATTTAAACATTTTTTCTCCCTTTTCTCTGCCTTACATATATCGGAATGATGTCCCAGGTGCAGGCAGTTATAGCACATTATCACATCAACCTTCGGTTTTACCCTGCATCTGGTCCATCCTAACTTTATATCTCCTTGTCTGAGCAATACCTCCGCTGCTCCTGTGGGCATGCTCACTGTAGCTATTTGCGTGCCTGATTTTCCCATTCTCAGCGACTTTACTTGCGTATCAAATACTTTCGTTGTTTTCCTAACGAAATCTTCGATCTCTTTCCCGTTTATTGATGCATCAATATCTAAGATTATGAGGGACGTATTTGTATTCCTACCTGAGACTCTTGTTTCTACTCCCTTTATCTTGGCTGCTATCTCTTTATGCAGAGTTTCTGCCTGCCCTTCTTCTGTAACTATCACTACTTTCTTGTCTCTCGTTGTCTTCACAGTTTTCACTTGAATACCTAGGTCCTCGGGGTTTACTACTGCCCTAATATTTCGTAGTGTTTCAGCGTATGTGGATATATCTGTTTCAATTACCACAGCCTCGCTTCTTCCACGGCCATCGTTTTCAAGTCTTTCCTCATTTCTAGGTACGAAAAAATTTATATCATATTTTACCCCTTCAAAGGCTAACTCTAGCGCTTTTTTCACAATGTATCGCTTTTTACCATTTGACACTGCCACAGATATTTCATTTGGACCATTCTGTTTCACCTGTTCTGCATACTTATTCAGTACACTCCTCATGCCTGCGTTTTCTTTCACTTCCATAAAATATATCCTCTTCTTATGAGACACTTTCTTCGTATTTACAATGTTCTCCAGGTATGGTATGTTTCCATCTTCGTTCCCCTCTTGCAGAACTTCCTCTGCCTCTGAATATTTATCCTTAACTAATTTCATAAGAGTTGAATTATCGCCATTATTTTCGTAAAAAATTAATAGATGTTCACTTTTTGTGTCTAAAGGATTTCCTACCACTACCTTGGTTTTTTTAAAGGCTTCCTGAGGCCATTTTTTATTTATCAATTCCGAGTATTCGTCTTCATTTAGCTCTGCAGCTGATTTTATGTGATCTAAAATCCACTGTTTCTCATCTTCCTCTTTCTCTATGACAATTGCACATCTATCACAGTAGATTTTTCCACTTCGCTCAACTTCTGTATTCTGCTCTAAAATTTCTAGTCGTTTCTTTTTTCCTCTTTCCAAGGTTTCAATAACCGCCCTTTTTATAATATCCTCATTTATTTTATTCATCTCTTCTATATCTTCTATGAATTCCTGAAAGTCCCTTCTAGTTGTTGTTGACTCTACACTTACCTTCTTGTATATATTTTGAATCATTTCACTCACTTTAGTTACAGCGTCTGACATTGTGTTTAACTCTTCTTCTGTAAAACTTTCTTCTAGGTCACTACACTCGTCCAATTTTCTCTTTTTCCCTTCTTTTTTATCCTTTTCGGGTTTCTTGTCCTTCTTCTTCTTCTCATCTTTTTTACTAATTTTTGACTGAGAACCTGTCCCCTCATTTTTGTTACCCTTTTCAAAATATTCCACAGAATTTAAGTCCACTTCCCTATCCTCCTGTCTATCCTTATCGTTACCATTTTTCTTAGCCTCTATAGAATCCTTCCCAGGGAGCTGACCGTCATCAGCCATACCTAGAAGTTAGGAGAAATAGGGGCACTTATACATATGCTATGAAAAATAAGTAATGAGGAATAAGTTTTTTTTTTTTTTTTTTTTTTTTTTCCTTCTTTTTTGGGCTCAATAGGACCTCTTTTCTTTTATATCAGATATATTATTATGTTTTTTTTTTTTTTTTTTTTTTTTTTTTCTTCTTCTTCTTCTTCTTCTTCTCTTAAACAGAGCTGCACCTCTTTTCTGGGTACTATGCCTCTTTTTGTGCCTTGAGCCTCTTTTTGGGATCAAGCTCTTTTTTTTAAATTGTTTCAAAAAAAGAAATAGAAATAATTTTAAATATTACAATACTACTTGAATAAAGCCTTCTACATGGAATACCTATTTGATATCAGCGGTAGCTAAAAATGTATTAATAATAAAAAGCTACTTAAGTCTGCGCTAAATACTCCCGGCAGCTCCTCGTCAGCTCCTCCGCTTGCTCCTAGGGGTCCCCTCGAGTCAGCGGCACTGTTGACAGGTCCAGGAGTCTCCTTACACTTGAAGATGATTCACTTTAGGGTATACACAGCAGCACCGTTCACACTTTCAATATGCAAAGAACTTTTAACACAAACGTTCTTGTATTAATCAAGACGTAAAAATTTTACAAATTTATTGTGAAACAAGAAAATGTTATATTTACACTAGAGCCCCAATCATGTTGGGAACAGGGTCATTGTTTCTTGTGCTTCCGCATCCTATTTTTTATTTCATTTTTTAAACTGTCTTGGTATTTTTCTTCCAAAACATTGCATAAACCAGCTTCAACAAAATTTACGAGTATAATGGACTAACCGCAACAACAAAAAAAAAAATCTTTAGAGATCATTTTGCGGTTAGTGTATTTTTTAAACTCGTGGATTTTTTTTAAAAAAAACTGATTTAACACAACAGCATTTGGTCAATCAGGGAAATGCAGTGAATAGTAAAAAACCTTTGAAGAGAATATCATTTTTTTTTTTTGGCTTTCTTTAAAGTGGCAGGGTTCTCACATGTGAGCTCTCCCACTCAACCACTATAGAGAAAAGGAAAGAAAGAAGAATAAAAAAATAAATATCTGCTTCTATAATGCTAAACTTTTAACCATCGTGTGTGCATGCTCATCTTCTCTTAGGGGACCTGTTGTCTCTTGGACAGTTGCTGTTTCAACCCCATCCCCTCCACCCCGCCACCACACACCCGGGACTGTAACTGTCGCTTTGCTCTGCTGCATCGGGCCACGCCCACTCTTACTACCTGAGAACGAAGGACGAGTGTAAGCTTCATAATCGATTTTCCTTTGAGGGAATGCTAGAAAACAAAATACCTACCATTTTTGTAATTCTCATCGTTCATGTTTTGCATGCATGAATTCAGAGCTCAGACGTTCTCTCCAGTTTACCAACATGTATTCGGAAATAGCATTGATGTACAGTTCGAATAGCATCTTACAGTTCTTGTGGGGGTTTTATGCAAATAACAAGAAATAACTGCTACTTCAGTAAACGCGATGCAGACCTTTAGAAAAGAATATCTGAAAAACTGGTAGCGTGATGGGATCCCTGTCTCGAGCCAACAGTCTAAATAAAGCACTACTATATTATACTATACCTACTATACTAAAAAAAACATGCATTCTGCATCAAGACCAATCAATCTTAATGATGTCTGATGTGATATTCAAAACGAGAATTGGTGGTGAGCTGATGAGTATTACAATAAATATTATTTTGTTTTCTGACTTTACATAGCATATGGCATCATCCAATTAGTCACTTTAGGGTTGAAGTTTTGAGGTCACCATTGGAATCTAGTTCTAGTCTTTGATTTGGTTATTTTCATGTGTGATAATAACTGCTCGTAGATATTTCAAAACGATTTTTTGATAGGACACAATGAAAATACCTATCTCGCGAACCACGGAATGAAAATATCCACAAATTAATGAAGATCGACCCCCCTAATGTATTTAAAACTACAATAGAATGGTTTGTGTTGGAAAAGATGACGAGTTCCCTTCAGAACACCGAAGTTAAGCGACATCCAGCGAGGTTAAGACTTGGATGGGTGACCATTCAAATTCTAATTCTCGTGACGCTGGCTTTTCCCGGCCCCACTCAGGCTGGGTGAGGTCAATGTGAGTAGCAGGTTTGTGAGTTTCCTGCGAATGGAGGGTAAAACCCCCGTCGTGATATGACCATGGCAGTTGAAAGCGACGTTAAACCCCACTTAAAAAAAAAAAAAAAAAAGATGACGAGCTTTGCAAATTAATTTTGAGTATTTCAAGAAATCTTTTGAAGATTCGTCGAAGAGGAGTTATAAACACAAACCCAAGTATAGTAAGTGCCTATTCTGCTGATCAAATTTTGCGGTTTTTGGGATGAATATAAATAAATCCATATGTACGTTTATGCACTTAAAACTGACAATTTTAAAAATATTTCTTAAAATTTGATAGGATTTTTAAAATTCATCATGAATTTTGCTTGTTACAGCGTTCCCTTCACAGGTGCGGCCACAACCATTCCATAGACTGGCGTTCTACGCCTGAATTTATGATGTCACAACGAAAGCATCGTGTCAACTCTGCCATTTATATCAGTCCATCATTCCAACCAAACGAAAGCAACATCAGGAAAACCTGCAGCGCTGACAACTTGCCTCGAATGTTCTACGAAGCTAATCATCATTCAGTGGAGAGCATGATGATGGGTCCCGGGAGGAACAGAAGGATATCGCCTTATCGATTACCCACCGTGTCACTATCTGTGGCAACATCAAACTCAGAAGAGATCTGTAGCAATGTTCATGAGGTGCTCATAGAAACCTCTGCTCTACTTTGCAAGGAGTCCTGAAAACGACATTTTACTGACAGTTTCGATAATAATATCTAGGTTCATTGCTTCGTTTTCTTTTTATTTCTGTAATACTACAGATACTGTGTACATAATATTGCTTAGAAAATCATATTACTGAATCACTTAATAATTATAATATCAAATCATAAATATTTAACTATAGTTATTTTTTATACTTATTATATTATACCTACTTAAAAAAACTTATTTTTGCAGCACTTATAATCATTAGGTTTCTTGATATAGGAATAAACATTACTAAATTAGCTTGTTTTTATTTATGTACTAGCGGGCTGTCGCCCGCTTTGCGGGCCGAGGCATGGCCGTGAAAGCAAAAAATCCTTTTTCGCCAATGGCAGGTGTTGTAGTGGGAATTTCGAAAAATCCCGTCTTATTGCACATCTAGACTCTAAGACAAAGCTACCTACCAAATTTCAGCTTCCTAGGACTTACGGTTTGGGCTGTAGAGTGATGATCAGTCAGTCAGTGACTTTGACATTTATATATTAAGATTTAGTATCTAGACTAAAAGAGTAAATAGGTAACCTTCAACTTTTCAGTCAAATTCTGTTAAATACACCATCAGTTTTCGTTCTGTCACTGAAGTCTAGCAACATCCAGTGAGGCTAGTACACTTGAATGAGTGATCATTCAATTCGAACCCTCCTAATATTACCGGCTCCACTCAGGCTCGGTGAGATTAATTTGAGTAGTGAGTTTCCAGCGAATTGAGAGTAAAACCCCTGTTATCATATAACCACCAAGTTAAAAGCAATATTAAACACAGATAAAACACCTTTGTAGTTAGATTATTGTAATTAATTATTTAAGTTAATTTAATTTAATACGAGTGAGAATGAAAGTTCAGTAGATATTGAAAATTAGTAGCGCTCGTATACCCGCGCTAACGTGAGTAAATGAGTAAGTATTAATTGTGAACAAAATAATAAACTGTTGCCATTAAACAACGAAACTTCGTAGACAATTCATTTTTATACGTAAATTTTAAGCTTATTTTGGTCTCGTTTTAATGAACAAGGTAAATGTTGGGGGTTTTGACATTTCCAAGTAGACAATTATATTTCTCCGCACCCACAAAAAAGGAGTTCCAAACCGTGACTATCTGGTAAATCAAAAAAAGAATAGGAAGGGAAATAACTATACCTACCCAGATAGCACAAAACGTTTGCAGCGTGCAGCAAGCTTTCTGGAATGCTTGCGAAAGCAAGCCGAAAGCTTGAAATACTTTCGCTGCACACGTGAAATGGATCAAACATTTGGCTTTATGATCTTTTGCAGGAAAACTTCTTTGAATCTTTGCTCTGCAAGGATAAATTCAAGCATATGTTTTCATTTTCAAAAAAAAAAAAAAAACACTATTTATTAACTATGTATTAAAACTCAGCCGAGAACGCTATATCCCCCAAAAAACACTTCGTGTAAAAATAGTCGTCAAGTGTTGGAAATGATTAAAAAGATCTGATATCAAAAACGTCAATTTTCTATGTCTAAAGGAAATATTTTTCACGTAATAAGTCTATTGATAATTCAACCAAAATAATAGTCTCACAACAACAATACACCTTTGAGCAAACTTCGATTTGGTATTTTGAGAATTTAACCAAAAAATAGCCACACAACAAAACAATGCTCTTGTAAGAACAATCTTGCAATATTACATAACCACGTCCTTGACTACTGCACACTGTTTTGTTAGCAACGTACTTCACATAAATTTCAGAACAAAACGGTGTGCAGTCAAGGACGTGGTTCTGTAATTATGCAAGATTGTTCTTACAAGAGCATTGTTTTGTTGTGTGGCTATTTTTTGGTTAAATTCTCAAAATACCAAATCGAAGTTTGCTCAAAGGTGTATTGTTGTTGTGAGGCTATTATTTTGGTTGAATTATCAATAGACTTATTACGTGAAAAATATTTCCTTTAGACATAGAAAATTGACGTTTTTGATATCAGTTCTTTTTAATCATTTCCAACACTTGACGACTATTTTTACACGAAGTGTTTTTTGGGGGATATCACTACTTTTTGATTTAATTGATTTTCATATGATAGATGAAATAAAAACTGGTCAACAATCAACAGATAAAAGAAAAAAGACTTTTAATTAAAGGATGTTGATCTTTTAATTCAAGGAGAAAAATAAATGATATAAAAAAAAAACTTTGAAAAGATGCTGAAAGAATATTTCACGGTACTTGCTGGAGAGAGGAGAAATCTTGAGATAACAGGTGTATTCCTTATTGAGTGGCACTAGATAGCGCTCAGCAATTTTGTTGATCTTTTCAAAGTTTGAAACCCACTGCTAGATTCATTAACAGAAAAGTACCCCGTTTCAGTATTGTTGGCAATAATTAGAGATGGGTGATTTCAGCAGCCTCCGTGGCGTAAAGCAGCCTCCGTGGCGTAATGGTTGTGACTACTGCCCGTAGTCCAGAGTTCCCGAGTTCAACTCACGGCTGAGGCAGACTTTTCGAAGAAAATTCTGTTCCATCCAAACACGTGAGGCTGCCATTTCCGGCCCTACCCAGGCTGGGTGAGGTTAATGTGGGTAGCTGGTACGATTCCCAGCGAATGGAGGGTAAAACCCCCGTCCTAATCCAGGACGTTAAATCAAATAGAATCGTTGGCGTTAGGAAGGGCATCCAGCCGTAAAAAATGTGCCAAAACCAATCAAACTCAACCATGAGGTTGAACAACGTCGACCCTGCTTGAGCGGGATAAGACAGAGTAAAAGAAGAAGAAGAAGAAGAAGAAGAATTAGAGATGGGTGATACCGAGTATTTCATAGAACCGGTACTTCAGTAATCGATTACATAAAAGTACTGAGTATTTACCGAGGTTCTTTTGTACTTGGTTTTTGAGATTCTGCGAGCGGATGTAAATGGAATAGTGGATTCGAGTAATCACTCAAGAACTAAGTTCAAAAGCACCGTACACTAACTAAATCTCACAATTTTGCATTCAGAATGTTTACAGGAGACGAATCTCGATTCACAAAATTTGTTGGGTGTATTAGTTTCAAGTGTTTCAATAGATTAGAAGCTCCACCTCCTATTTTATAACCTGAATTAAATAATGTACATTTCCCTAAACCGTCCAATTGTTTGACAAAGAAGTTTCAAATAGAAGACTTGGTTCTACGAGACAAAAAGAAAAATATTAGGACACCGACAGCCTGAATATTATTCATAGATAATATCGGAATAATGAAGTACCTCTCTCTGCTGTACCCAGTTCTAGAGATGGGTATTTGGGTATTATTGTAATACCGATTATTTCATAGACCCGGTACCCGGTATGGTACCCGGCCTCGGCGTGTAATACCAAGTATTTAATAAAAACGGTACCCGCCTACTACGTACGATACGTCGGTACTCGGTCCCAGTGTGTAATACCGAGTATTTCATAAAATCGGTACCCAGTACGGTATGCGGATCCAGTGTGTTATACCGTCACCAGTGTTGTACCCAGTACGGGTACAGGTACCTAGCAAAATTTTGTACCCGGTATTAGTACGGGTACCTAATTTTATTATGTACCCGGTGCGGGTACTTTTGTAAATGTACCCGGTATTTTTTGGGTACTTTTCGGGTATGTTATCCTTATCTATCGTAAGTATAGTAATAAGATTTGTCTAAATTATTTTAACTGTGGAGGACAAAGTCTTGTAATTAGAATACCACCTAACAACCAAACTAAATAAAATACCAAATTGATGGTTAGCCTTTAATGAGGTCTTGAACTCCAAGTTCCAGGTTAAAAGTCTAGTAAGCTAGATTTTATTTTTATTTAAAATTATTATTAATGTTAATGTATTATTATTATTATCATCATCATCACAATCAATAAATAAAAAGATACATTTATTAAAAATAAGGCTTGCACCTTTTTAATTTAAGTATGAATTTGTGAACAAAAATAACTAGAATGTAGAAAAAATAGTATTCTATCATATAAAACAAATTTGAAGAAAATCGGTTAAGCGGTTTAGAAGATACAAGTGATTTAGTCGAAAAAAATCAAAATTGCCAGGTGTATACAATGTGAAACAATCACGAGGAAGTATTGTGTCCATAATTAGCAGTGTTTTTTTTTATTTATATTTATAATGTAGGTACATATTCGTAAATTTTGAATGAGATCTATGTAATTTACGATTCATAATACAGAAGCATTGATCAAAATAAATGCTTTATTTAGACTGTCAGTTGTCAGTGGCCAGCCTCCGTGGCGTAATGGTTGTAACTACTGCCCGTAGTTCAGACATTTCGTTCGATTCCCAGTTGTTCCAGACTTTTCTAATATTTTTTTCCCCTCTAAACACGTCAGTCTGGAATCTACCCAGGCTGGGCGAGTTAAATGTAGGTAGCTGGAACGATTCCCAGCGAATGCAGGGTAAAACCCCCCGTCCTGACTAGTTCAAATCAGGACGTTAAAACCAAATACAATCAACTGGTCACAATCGTTTTAAAATGAGGTTGGTGTGATAATTGGTGCTTCTTTTGTAAAACTTCAACCAGTAATAATGAAGAAAAAACATACCTATTTAATCTGAAAATCCATTATCAATAATTCATTAAAATCAACTAGTGTTTTAACCTTGTATTGAAAAATGAGTTATGAACTCGTTAAATAACGGACAACTTTGTTTAGTGGTTTTGTTTACAATACAATTTGAATTATAATAATTATAATAATTACATATATGTACCTAAGTACATGGTAGGTAGATGGAAATTCGATCTTGGTAAAATAAAGAGGGAAATGAAAGTGCCGAGTATTATTGTATGTTCCGAAATTGCCTCTTACTATGGCTCTAAGAAATGTTGACCCATATATTTGCCTAACTTCGAGTTACTAAACATGGTGTCAATTCAGCATAATCAGTTGGTAGGTATAAACAGAAGAAGTGAGACATTATACTAGATAATACATTTAATAATTATAAATTAATAAGCAAGCATATATCCATGAAATATACCCTGAAAATTTCAGCTCGATTGGACAAAAAATGCAACTTATATCATGTTACAATGTTACATACATAGGTAGATGGATAATTAGATTGTGACAAATCAATGTTGATCGAGTTAAACCATACTCACATCGTTCGAAATTAAACGGTCATAGGAGGTTGACGCAAACTACCAACTAATGTTTTTTTTCTCACGAGAAAACCGGACATCCAAAGTACAGAGTAAAAAAAAAATATACCTAGCCGGGATTCGAACCCAGGTCAACTCGCAAACTTTGTGTTTTACCTACACCAGTCGACGACCACAGAGACTGCTCTATAGGTACATAACATTTTATTATAATTTATCATTGTTTTGATCTATTTTAATCAATATTTTTCCTCTTACTGGCCAATACTTTGTACACTTCTCATAATATAGACCTAGTTTACCTCTTGATGTAGAAATCTCTGAATGAAGTTATAAAACGTTATTATTCCCAGGCTGATAACTCAGTCTGCTGGCAGCTTGGGTGAAGCAAAGATGATTGGATTTTACCCATATTTTAAGTTCTATGTGAGGCGAAGATTTTTTGTTACTCTCATAAATCTTATTTCAGTTTTTTATTTTTATGTCTCACACTGTCGCTGATTTTTCTAACATTTTATTTACATCGTAGTATATTTCTGCGTAATTAGACCTTTAGAAAGAACCTTCAGTCATCAACTTGGGATAAATAGGCGTGGCTCCAGGGTTCATTTTAGATATTCCTTTAGATGGCTTTAAATACTTTTCTACTTGTTTCAACCATCTGAAATTAAGTGATCTCATTCCCTTTGACTAGACCTTTCTAAAAACACCAGAAATACAACTCTAGGATAATAATAGACGGCTCTGGGCTCCATAATAAGTATTCCTTTCAAAGGGTATAACTCAAGTTTGGTCCAGTGTAATACTTTAGTTATATTTTTATATTTTTTCCTATGATAAGGCCTTTCGAAAAATACCACAATCGCAGCTCCAAGATAACCAGGGGCGGCTCTGTGCAACTTTCCCGTTTTATTCTAGAAGGCTATATCTCCTATCCTATAAAAAATAAATACTTGAAACTATAAAAGGTATGCAGAGATCAAAATTCCCTTTTCAAAAACGTATCTCACGTCTTTCCACGATAAGCACACGTTGCTGTACCCTTGACAGAAAATTGGTCTGAAAAAAAAAAAAAAAAAAAAAAAAAAAAACCCGTATGAATAATTTCATGAAATTCAAGATTTTCGGCGTGGCCAGTAAACGACTTTAACTGTACGTAGGAACCTCGCGCTTTCGTGAAACACAATCTATTTTCGCGTCTCATTACGAATTTGAAATAAAAATTGATAAAAGTTAGCGTTAAGTGGGCGAAAACAATAAAACAAAATACATATAAACTCTGTTTCGTGTTAATATAGGCCGGGTGGCTGGCGCTACTTGACGAGCGCTCGCCTCCCGGCGAGCTTGATATACTAAGAAAGAGACAGAGCGGATGTCAGGGGTACACTCATACCTCGTGAGGTCTTGATTTTTTTTTTAAAGATGATTGTTTCAAACTCTTTTTTATTTCGTAGACATGAAACAGGAGCTACTGTAGACGCTTGTGGTCTGTGTTGTAGTCTGCCCATCCCGTAGTATGCCTCCTCTCTGATAGGCGAGAATAAGTGACACAATACTTCCCATTTAGGTGCTGGGTCAACACGAGTGCATCGGAAGGTATCCCTCACTAACAACTGTAACCAAATTTTTAATACAAATTTTTGTTGGCGCGGGGGTTCATATCTGTGACATTCCGCATGACAAGCGAGTGCTTAACCACTGAGCTATTCGTGCGCTCAGTAGTTAAGCATCAAGACTTCTCAAGACCTAGAAAAAGGTCTTGAGAAGGTGTTTTGTCATTGGTAAAGCCAGGTCTCTGAGAGTCTCTCATGGGAGGCCTTGGGATCTAATTTAGCAGCGTCTACAGTAGCTTGCGAGTGCATTTTCATTAGGTACTATAAAATTAAAAAAGTTCTGTCAAACACTCATGATTTTGGAAAAATATGAAATTTCTAGCTCTTTGTAAAACATAATGAAATAAGTTATAAGTGTCAAATCACGTTTTTGCTGGTCCGATTTCAATGATTTTGATATCATTAATAGGAACTACAACAAACAGCAAAATTAGTAACAAATCAAGTGCAAAGTGAAACGGAAAAACTAAAATCACCAAAGTGTGCATCAGTTATTAGCCTCTGAAAAACAGATAAGTATTTGACATTTTCATGTCTTTGCTCTGGCACATAACCAAAATTATGTAACGAAATTAAGTAACGAAATTATGTAACGAAATTATGTAACGAAATTATGTGACGAAATTATGTAACGAAATATTAAATTGACATTTTCATGTCTTTGCTCTGGCACACAACCAAAATTATGTAACGAAATTATGTGACGAAATTATGTAACGAAATTATGTGACGAAATTATGTAACGAAATTATGTGACGAAATTATGTAACGAAACTTGAATAGTAAAGATGAAAATGTCCCAATGGTTGCAGACTCGTATGCAAGCGTTTTTCTTTTATTTTGTTACCCTTTGGCAATAATGATTTTTAATGTGAAATTTAACTTACCTATATTACAAAAAAATACACCATATTACTACATGACAAGTAGAAAATAACTATTGCACTGAAAGTAAGGATACTACAAAATGGTGGTTATCTTGCAAATCACGTGAGATCAACCTATTTGTATGAGACTATTTTTTGTTGGAAATGGTCCAATATATCAGAGGTAGGTTGTTGTCCATAAATTTCGGGACCACCCAAATACTAGACTCACGCTGGCCGCGTGAAAATGGGCTATAGCAGTGTTGGTAAAGGCGCACAATAGAGATCCTGAAAGCACGTAAAACGCACCTAATAACGGTATGTGAAGTGGCGCGACCAGCTTAACGCAGCTCTTAAAGCTTGGCCAAATCAGCTGTTTTACAATCTTATCACATTGCAGTTGCACATGATCAATAAAATGACAACAAGGTTTTTTGGGTGTTCCCATAAAGAGATCCTTTAACTTTAAAATTGTTTTAAAGCTAGTAAAATAACTTTTTTCCACTAATATTAGTCCTGTTTTTCTTTCAGATCTTCCTTAATTTTACTGTGTAAGTGTTAAAAAATACTTTTTCACTATCCTAAAGTTACAGTTCATGCTTCTTTATGAAATATCATTTAGCTCATCAACTCTAGGAGCTTACTGCACACTACCCTGTGTACATTACCCTGTACTATTAATTTCTACATTAAATTTAATGGAAATATAAAATGAGTAAGACAAATCCTGAATTCTGTTTTATTAGAACACCCATGAACCAGTTTGCTGTCCTGTGTACTACACCCTAAACTTTGAGTGTAACTAGTTCCATTCTGCTAACTTAGCATAGGGGATGGGTGTATCTGTATTTATTATCAATCATAATTTTGTTTTAAAGGAGCTCTTCATTGAAGGTCCCATTATTTTATTGATTAACATTATGACATGTTTAAAAAAGAAATACTTTTGTGTCCCTTCAAGATTTCTAGCTGGGTGATTTCATTACCTTTTCTTCCATTTACATTTGATCCATGATCATTCAAAGAGGCCCACCCTTTTCTGGCTAATAATTAATTTTGGTTAATGTCAAGATTAGATGGCACGCTATGTATATGCTACAATTTTACCCAATAAATATGTCACTTTTTAATGTTTATGGTACACTCATTCATCTGTGCAAAATGTTAATATAATATGAAAAAAATTGAAATGAAAATTTTTTTAATGCTCAAATTAAAACAAAAAATTAAATAATTTATTGGATCACACAAAAAACTAGACAGTTCACAAACTCAAAAATCATCACTTACAAAATTTTAACACTTTTAATAATTATTATAATTGAAGTATCTTGTTCACAACCTCTTAGAAGCCTTTTGAACATCTTAGAAGTTAAAATGGCTTAGAGTGGGTCATCTGTATAAAAAGAATGAAAAAAAAAGAAAATGAAAAACAAAAAAAAAACCATTTTACACATAATAGAAAATCTCAGAAAACTGACTCTCATCTATTAATTCCTTTTAATTCATTTTAAAACTATAAATACTTCTTATATTCTAGAATATGAAAGAGTTCAAACTGTTAGTAAGTGATAGAATACAATAAGTTTGACAAAAAAAGAATAAGTAATTTACCAATGATAGAATTTAGGTGCATGATAGTTAATAAGATTTAGGTAACTATGAAAGCAGTAATTTTCAAAATATAAAAATGCAGTCATGTGTTTCATCTGATCGGGAGAAATTTTGGTGTTTTCAAACACTTATTTCCCTCTGAAGTGTTTTATTGAAGTATATTCCCCCCTCCCCCATAGATGAACTATTCTCTCATGCATACATCATTTTTTTCTCTTCACAGTTTGATTGATAATTGTTAAAGAATTATCATGTCAGAATATTGGCTCATATCAGCTCCTGGGGACAAAACATGTTTACAAACATGGGAAAATCTGAACAATGTTACATCCAAACAGAGTACTCTCAGTGTAAACTACAAGTTTCACATTCCAGACCTAAAAGTAATTTTTCCTTAGCTATTAACAGTATTCAATATGATATCAAAATGTTGTAAAATCAGAATTGACCCCCCTAAATGATAATAAGAAATAATAAAATATCATAGTCTCCTATTTGTTGTGGTCAATTGAATTTAGAAATAAGAACAAAGTTATTAAAACTGAAAATAGGGTCAAACACTCCTACTTTTGATTTCTACATTTTGTGGATAATGATGTCAGAGAGACAAAATCATGTCAGAGAGTAGGTTTTCTTCTTCTGATTAATTCTTTTTTCTGAAAAAAATAACAATATTGTTGATTTCACTCAAAACTTTAACATATTACAAATATGTAGTATTGTAATTTGTAATTAATAATAGAAAAACATGTATTTTGTCCATTGCATCCTTCAGAGTGTTCACTTGTTCAGTCATATAATTAGGTATAGTATGTTCATCCTAACTGTATCTGCAGGTCAGGTGCTAGCCATGCAATAGACATTTTCTAGGTAGGTAATAATATTTGTTTTTGCTTTTCCTCTCCTAGGTTGGAACTTTAGATCAACTTGTAGGGTTGTCAGATGATCTTGGAAAGCTGGACACATTTGTAGATACAGTTACTCACAAAGTTGCTGTCTATCTGGGGGAAGTACTTGAAGACCAACGGGATAAACTAGCTGAAAATTTAATGGCAAATAACAGTAAGTATCTCACATAATATTGTCATACAAACATTTTTATTTGTTTTCTATTTTTTTCAACATCTTTCTAGTAAGGCAATTACTAAGTAGAGGTAGGTTTAACATACCTATAAATTATCTATACAGAGTGCTCCTGGAGCAGTTGGACTTAAATGGTGTTCAGCATCTCATAGACCATCATATAAGTTCAAGTTGCTGTGGGACATTTTGCTGTGAAAAAAGACATGGTCAAATCCGTGTTTTTAGTACAGGTCAAGAAGTTGCTTGAATTGTCACACGTGTTTTAATAAACCATAGCCATTAGATAATGTGTGAGTACATTTATAGGCACCATGGCACGTTGAGAATATTTCTTTTAAAATATAGTTGGTTGCATCTAAAAATACACTGCCAATTTTGTTATGGACACAAAACTTCCTCATGATTGGTTCACAATGTATACTCTTGGCAATTTTGAGATTTTATACCTAGTCACTTGTATCTTCAATTTTTTTTAACTGATTTCCTACAATTTTATTTATATTATCTACCATTTTTTCCTACATTCAATATTTCACAAAAAAATTGTAATGGCAAGTTGAAGACCTTCCCACATTTTTGTCCAAATTTCGGATTTTCTTAAATACCAGCAGATCTCAATCATATTTTATTTTAAAAAAATAATTACAAATTCACTATGTAAAACACAAAATCACATATACATACAAAATTTCATCAAAATTGGGTTTGTGGTTCACAATGGTCTCTATGTCCAAGAACTGCTTGTGTGAAGTTGATGAATCTAATACATGTACAAAATTTTGTTGAAATCTGTTCAGTAGTTTCTGAGATTTGTGCATTACAAGTATTGTATATTACAGATCAACAGACAGACACAAAACCAAAGTTGCTCAGGAGGATATGAAACATCCAGAAATATGCAAAATCAAAGCAAAAAATATTTATTTTTACACAAAAAAACACAATATTTCCAATTTCTAATATTAGAAATTTATCAGAAATAATATTGAAAAAGAAAAGAGCTATTCAATCAAAGAATCAAAGATAGAATTGATTTTATTAAAAAAAATAGTCAAATCAGATTTGATTTTCTAAAATATACACTGTAAAAATCTTGCATGACCCTTCAATAAAGTAAACTCAAAAAGAGCTTAATCAATTTCAAATGTTCAGTTGACCCTCACCCCACTGCCAATTGGCACCATACCCACATTTTGTATACCCCTGAATATGCATTAGTTTATCAGCTGTATACAGCTGTATACAAATATTCAGCTTTCTATTTGTAAATGTTAAAAAATGCTAGATTTGCCCGAACTGGTTCAGTTGAAAATTTATTTTGGTTTCCATTTTGTTTTGGTTGAAGATAAAGTTATTTTGTTTTCAATAAAAACGATGATCTACATAATTATATCTGTACCACGCCAAGCCTTTTTTAAATTGTTTTCCGCAGAGGCTGCTGGATTATTAAGGAACACTTGGCAATTTGATATTTATAATTAAAGATACATACATCTATCTTTTCTTTCCAGTCTAATTTTCCAATTTTCTTTTGGTGTATAAAAAATTAAAAATGATACATGTGGCAGTGCTATGGAATTACCTCCTTTTATACCCAATTAAGAAATCCTTTTAATTTTTGTAAGTCATGGAAAAAATTTCTGATTTTTTTAAAACATATACCTACGTTAACCTGCAGGGGTTGCCAAACTATGGTCCGCGGACCATAGTCCGCGAGAAGCATTCAAGTGGTGCGCAAGGTGGTCCCTAAAAAGAAAAGAAAAAACAAATATCCTTATAAAGAATACAAACCTTCAACTTTTGTTGAGAGTACCTACCTTTTCTTTTAATTTGGTTTAACATCAAGTGTTTCAATTTTACTTATAATATATATCTCCCTTGCCTTTATCCCATATTAGCTTATGTTGCTTTTGGGGTCGGCATTGTTCAACCTCATGGTTGAGGTTGGTAGGGTGGAGCACGTTTTTTATGGCTGGATGCCCTTCCTAACGCCAACGATTCTATTTGATTTAACGTCCTGGATTAGGACGGGGGTTTTACCCTCCATTGCTGGGAATCGTACCAGCTACCCACATTAACCTCACCCAGCCTGGGTAGGGCCGGAAATGCCAGCCTCACGTGTTTGGATGGAACAGAATTTTCTTCGAAAAGTCTGCCCCAGCCGGGAGTTGAACTCGGGAACTCTGGACTACGGGCAGCAGTCACAACCATTACGCCACGGAGGCTGTCAATTTTACTTATAATATTATTGTGTATTTCGAAGAACACGTTAGGCGGAAAATGGCTACGCCATGGAAATCAGAATACACAAAGAAATCCCATTTAAGTGTTTAATTTCTCTACGCCGATGTTTCAAACTCAACAGTACAATGTGTATACAAATGATACACCTGGCGGTGAGGGATTTGGTAGCCGTCTATGAAAAAAGATAGGTACACGTGGCGTTCAATGTGTGAATGATCACTACTCCTTCATTGTTTAAAAAAGCATATTTATGTAATCCTAAGTTTTATAAATAGAAATTCAAAATGGAATAACGAAAATAAAAATGTTAAAAATACTAAAACTTGAACCATCCTCTTGCGTTTATTTGTCCCGTCCTGGAATATGGCTCATCTGAGTCATCAGTATGGTCACCTAGCTGTAGGTGGTATCATTGCTAAAAGAAAATCTGTCAAACATTTAATTAGAATAACTGTCCATATTTATAAAGAGATATACAAATCAATAATAGAGCTATTGTGGAACAGAGAGGTATTTCAAATGACATTGTTTTTTTTATTAGGTTTGAAACAGCTTTTTTTAACTTTAGTTATAGGTATTCATTTTACAATGAAACAGTAGAAAAAGACTTCGATATCCTATGACAAGTTTAATTTATTTAGAGAAAAGATATCCAAATGGATCACCGAACCTATTCTTTTTTTCGCTATCGAAAAGATATCTATGGTATTTTTTCCGAGCCCAACAACCTTGTTGAATTTTACGGGAAACATTGGAAATTTGAAATTTTACTTAAACTCTAATCACGGTTCCCGCTGTTAATACGCTTAGGTCGGAAGCCATAAAACTCGTAGATAAGTCGGGGGCTCAAAATTGTATAAATTCTCTTTCTGTGTAAGTAATAATTATGAGAGGGTGTCCCCACTCTTACGCCATCTACATTAGATCACGCGTTTCCATAGGGTCTCGCGCGTCAAAAGAAAATGTCGACTATTTCTACCACATCAGATTACTCAATTCTTTAAATTTTTTGACCACTTCTATTTTTTTAAATTCTTATTTCACGAAATGATTCCTGATAAAATTTCGTAGGGACTCCTGAAAAAGATCCGAAGCCCAGAACATGATGAAATCTTCGAAAGAAAACAAAGTCCCATAAGAGCATGTATTCTAAAAATGCAACTCGACAAATATGGCGTCACAGTTATAAATCCGTATTTTTCCTGATTAGGAAGACTTTAAAAGTCTTTTAAGGTCTTTCGCTTTCGGTGCTTTTGATGGCGGAAATTAATTTTACTGGTTTATTTATAATAGAATCAGACATTTTTTACATAACTATTTATCGAAACTATTTATACCACATCAGATTACATATAATCACATTCTATAAGAAAGGAAAATAAAAACAAACACAATACTTTCGGAAATAAAATATGTATCAAGTTTAAAATTAGCTGCTATCAATATTGTGACCGCTTTCAATGTAATTTGTTAACTAGCATAGGTACACTTGAATTTTATTTTACTAAACTTTTCCTCCTTTTTTCTTTTTCTCTCTCTGATTAAAGCTCTCTTATGATTGTTCAAGGGTAATTTTACAACTATTTCTACCTTTACTTGTTACAAGTGTTTCATATGTCCTTCAAAAGTTTTTTTAGCTTTCACATTGATCCAAGCTTTTCACCATAATATCACATATTTGTCTTAATTATGATTTTAAAAAAAAATTGGTGTTGCACCTTCATTTGTTAAATACACTGTCGCACAATGAATTAAGGACACTTGAAATTTTCAATCTGCAACCTTTGTATAGTTACGCTAGGAAATCTTGTTGTCTATTATAATATGCAACTTTTATTGCAGTCAGTTCTTTCATTCACAAGTTATGGCTAACATGAAAAGAGTCGTAAATACAAGAACACATTTACATTTGATTTTACGTATAAATTTTATACATTTGATAGTCACGTTTATTTTCTGCCCTACACCTAATGATTTCTTTTAAGAGCCGTTTCATAGATTGATTGGATCAGGACCAAAACCCGATTTCAAGGAATTGCCTCCCACTCCTCTTTGAGATTGTTTCCGTTATTAAACATTCTTTTTAAGCTGGTATCTAATGAGGTCAATAGGGTTGAGGTAGGGATGATTTACTAGTAAATTGAATGTCACTACTTCAACGTTTAAAAGGTACTGATTAAGCACTGCACTGCAGTCTTGTGTAGTCGTGCTAAATCTAAAAAAGGCAATACAGTGTCTTCAAGAGTTTCTACCACATACCTTGCAGCAGCCAATAATTCGCTTTGGCCTCCACAGTTGATAAAAACAAGGTATGTTTTGTCTTCTGTTGAAATCCCAACCCAGAAATGCAGAAACCTCTTCCAAAAGGCACCGTTTCCTCTGTGAAACTTTGTAGGTTATGCTTCGGTAGACTCTTGTCCTTCAATCCTTCAAAACAATAAAAAAATATCCAAATTACAGGGACTTCGGAATAACGTCTATAGCTATGTATATACTCATGCTATTTTAATATTTCAAGACCGAATATCATCCATCTGTGCATTCAAATGTCCATATAATTTCCTTTTTCCTAAACTGAAATCGGTTACATTTAGAAAAAATCTTTTTAAAAGGAGTATTAAAAATAACCTCAATTTTTCTTGGCAAGTGTCCTCAATTCACTATCAGACAGTACATTCCCCATGAAAAAAATGCATCTTAGTGTACTTTGCCCTACCTGTACATTTGGGTTGTGATTGTGCCTTCCCTTGTAACTTCTGTAAAAAGTATTTCATAGAAATTTTCAATTTATTATCACATAATATTAGAGGATCCTTTAAAATTCTTAACATACTTTGTGTATATACCTACCAATACTACAAACCCAAGTTGTGTGTTTTTTCATTAATTTTTAAGAGAAAGTGTATAATTTCGTTAAAAATTTAAAAGGCCCTATTGTGTGATAAATAAATTTAAAATTTTAATAATAATAAAAAATCAGTCAACAATATGGAATTAATCTTTCTTTATCTGTGTGGCAATAACTTAAAGTATACTCCAATTCTCTGAAATACTAAAAATATAATATCAGGAAGCTATGAAGTAATGTAAATTTCCAAATAAAAACTTTCTTAAAATGCCATTACCGCGGACATATCCTTTCCTCTGGATAGTTCTATTATTCCTACCATAATTAATGTCTATATCTTACAGTAGTAATTATATTTTTTCTATTCAATAATCCAAATAAAAAATATTGTTGTCTTCACATATATATGTATTTTATTTATGTACCAACACTATCTAAATTTATTGTTTTTTTTTTTTAATTCTTTTTTAAATGTATTTTTGACACAAAGTGTAAAAATTGTCATCATTTTATTTTATTGGTTTTTTTTCTTTCCATTTTCATGTACATAATGTATGTACCTTGTACTTAAACCCCATTAAATATTTCTTAGGGTAAGTTTGAAGTTTGGAACCCCTTGAATAGTTCTGAATGCTTTACAATCTTTACATCATGTGAAAATTTGAAATAAATAAATGTGTTTCTTCATGTTATTATATCACAATTTTAGTGAGTAACGTAGAAATATCGGACTTTTTCATTTTCCTTGTATCTCCTGATATACAGGGTGTCCCACCAAAGTTGGATACCTCAAATTACTCGGCCGCTGAAAGAGTTTTGAAAAATGAAAAATCTAAGGGTACCTGTCCTCTCTGTGGTTTCTGTCATGATTTTTTTTTTATACAGCGTGGTTCAAGAGTAAGAAATTGAGGTGTGAACTTTCGATTTTTAATTTTAATTTTATTTGATGATTTTACTTCTAATTGCTTTCTGAGTACTTTTTAATACTAAAATTTTACATAGGCGCTTCAAACAAACGTCTGCATAACAAAATCAGCCAAGGGGCCAATTACCCAGGCATTCCTACAGTGAGGACTCCATACCACCATAAATGTTGAATCTGAACGCTATCGCACTCTAACGTTGAATAATTAGTACTGAATAAATAGCTACACCTGCGCTGCAGGCCTAGCCGCTTTGCTGCATTATGGAGGCATGGCCGTCGTATAATTTAATATTAGAATAAGTAATTTTAATATTCCACTAGAGAAGAATAAAAGACTGTTAAATTGAATAATAAAGTATTGTAATATTTCTGGGCAAATCCAATTAATTCAGTCCCTCGATCGCATGTCCCGTGATACCTTTACCTATTGTACGATCGATGATTGCATATGTAGGTAGATAGATTTTTTAAGAAAAATAAACAAAGTATACTTACCTATAGGTCATCTGTTTACGAAAAAAATGATCTTTCATTGTGCTTCAGAACACTAGGACGAAAAATATTTCGAACAAAACCTTTTGTGCATTATCCAGTGATTCCAAGTATTTTTATTACAGAGACTTATTAGAACAGTAGCTTCAGCGGCTTGATTATAAAAAAGGTTGAACTCCATTACCTAGATCTATTGGGACATCTAGATTTGAAAGTGAAAAAGCTCAACTTTTAAAAAATGGACATTTTAAATTCAATAACTCTTATACAATGTCATTAAGAACCCTACTAAATGATAGCCATGATTCTATCAAAAACTTTTAACAATTTAAGCAACCTCTTGAGCCAAGGGAAAACAGGGATGTGGCCAAAACTTTTTACAAAGCAAAATGCTCCTTTTTAACTGCCACTTAAAAGCCTTGCATCATGCTTACAGAAAGATGAAATTGATTTCAACAATAATTACCTCAGTTGCAAAAATTAAAGAAATTCTCTCTAGTCTTGTTTTTCATTTATAATTTTCGGACTTTAATTTGCATAGTGCTTTCAATCTCATTTATGTTTTTTGTACCTATTTTATGTAGTCAGGTTGTAGGGATAATATTTGTAAATTAGCTTATATAGGTAAGGGTTTGCCCATTTAAGATTGTTAAATAAGTAATTAAAATTCTCTCTCAAAAATAATAATAACGATAGAATATATATCTTTCGTTCTACCATTTAACTATGTATTACCTTGAGGCTTGAAAGTTATATAACTTCTGTTGTGTATGGCAAAAATAAATCATGGTTTTAATTTTATTAAGAGAAAACAGTATGCAGATTTACAAAGAATATCTATACCAAGTAGTATCTATACCAGGTAGTGATAACTCCCAGAACTCCAACAGAGGAATGGACTTTTTTTTGTGTTTCGATATTTTTAAAGTCAACCATTTTTCTAAAAATCTCAACCATCAGCAAAAACTTTCATCTCGAGTTCGGTGTCATCTCTACCTTGTTAAGATATTCTGTGTGAATCAGTGTACTGTTTTCTCTTAATACCATGATTTTTTTCCATGTATAACATAAGTTATATAGGTAACTTTCAAGCCACAAAGAAACACATAGAGTTAGATGGGAGACTTTTGAGCAGCGGTCCATGTGGTGCTGGACCTAAATACTCTTAGAACATCTACATCTATTCCGGAATCACCGTGTTCTATTCTATTTGTATCGGAGCTCGAAAAGTAAACCCTCCTTGTCTTATTTCATCAGATGAGCTGGGAACCTACATCACACAGTTTCAATGGGACATGGCCAAGTATCCCATCAAGCAGTCGCTCCGCAATATCGCGGACATTATCAACAAGCAGATTGGTCAGATAGAGGCGGATCTGAAAACCAAATCCACGGCGTATAACAATCTGAAGAGCAACCTGCAGAATATGGAGAAAAAGCAAACGTAAGACTCTTTCATATCCAATTTCCTTCTAATATGTTACACTTCTGGCATATCGAACGTAGGAAACGTAGGAAGTTATGGTCTCTCATTGAATTTTCACTTACACATGTTCTAGCTGTAAATTTTTAATACCGAGTGTGCCATATGAGAAGGCGAATTATAAAGTCCATGAGTGAAGGTTACATAAATTATTTTCAAGATAAAGATATACGAGCTCGTATAGAAGAGATATAGGGTGAAAAGTTTCCATCCCGAATCTATAAAGTAATAGGTTTGTACTTCGTTTCAAGAGAAGCAATCGAAAACACTGTCATTTATCTATTTACTTCTTTAGAAACTCTTTATTAGTTTCTTTAAACATCAACTTTATTACTTTAAACATTCTCTTTATTACTTTAAACATCAACTTGTTAAAGCATTTTAACCGTCAGACATTCAATTTGAAACCACATGTTCAAATTTGTGGGCTGACTTTTAGGACATAGCTTGAGTATAGCTCGATCGTTTTGTTTGTCTTGGTGTTGTATGACTAGATCTGTTCCTCTCTTTCAGTGGCTCCCTGCTCACTCGCAACCTCGCTGACCTGGTGAAGAAGGAACATTTCATTTTGGACTCTGAGTATCTCACCACTCTGCTTGTGGTTGTGCCTCGGAACCAGGTACTATTTATCACTAGATTTCTTCATACATAATTAGTTCAGGTATTATGTATTTTCACAGATCTGGTACTGATGAAAATTTGCGTCAGAAGTACGAAAGGTATGAGTAAAACCTAAAGATAGCTAGGGACGTCTCAAAAGTAAGATTCCCTACGCTATAAAAAAAATTCCCAATTTTTTTTCAACATTCTTCTAATGCACTGTGTTCAGTAACATCCTATCGTTTTTCTACATAATTTTCAGCTCTATCAATGCACTTTTGGAACTGGGGGAGCAATTTAAGTATACCCTCTTGGACACACTGCCCGTCCAAACTAGAGGTCCAAGTACGTATAGCGGTCTTGAGCATGTCGTCGTTTCGGAAGCTTGTCCCTCCCAAATAAACTTTCACATGGGGAAACAAGTGAAAGTCACTTGCTGCCAGATCAGGTGAACACGGTGGGTGGCCTGTACTTCTGAAAAATAAACAAGTTTTCTTGTTCCACGATAACGCTCGCCCCCACTCAGCTCGAAAGACTCAAGATCTTCTTAATTCATTCAGATGGGAAGTTTTTGGCCACCCCCCATATTCACCTGATCTGGCACCAAGTGACTTTCACTTGTTTCCCCATCTGAAAGTTTATTTGGGAGGGACAAGCTTCCGAAACGACGACAAGCTCAAGACCGTACTGGAACCTCTAGTTTGGACGCGCAGTTTAAATCGAGAATTTTTTACAGGGTAGGGAACTTTACTCTAGAGACGCCCCTCGTGGAAATGCTAGGAGAAGAAGTAACAATAAATAATATTAATAATAATAATGCTTTTTCTTTGTGTTATAATGTCACAATTTTAGTGGGTAGCGCAGAATCATAGGACTTTACCACATTAATTTACAATATCTTGTATTATTTTTTTGCCTAAGATTCTGCCACTGGTCGCTGCTTCACATTAAAGCAGCTACTCATTTTTCCTCACGAGGTATGAGTGGACCCCGAACATCCAAGTACAGAGCAGAAAAAATCCTCCCCCGCTGGGAATCGAACCCAGGTCACCATGTGTGCAATGCCTAGCGCACTAACTCGCTCTGCCAGAGTGACTGCAAGAAGTACATTTTATTAGTCACAGCTGAGAAGTCGTTTTGATAGAGAAAAAATCGCCTGGTTATTATCTATATGAATACTCATGTTTTCTAACTAGGTGTACCCCGTAGAATCCAATGTATACAGGGTGTCCCGTATACAGATGCAAATATTTTGAGGGTAGGTTCGGCCCACCGTGGACTATCATATGAGCGAAACTTGCAGTGGGGCATTTTGCTTCGTTAAAGAGTTATGGCCAAATCCCTGTTTTTCCCACAGGTCTAGAGGTCACTTGGATCGATGCACGTTTTTAAAGAAATGGTAGCCAGTAAGTGATTTTGACTTCATGTATGGATAGTCATGCATATTTCCCTTGAAATGCAGTTGGTTGCATAAAAAAATATTGAAAGACCAGAGAGATATTTAATCATAAGTTCAATACTTTTCTAAAATTCAATTTTTTCCTTTTTTCCCTTTCGTGAATTTAAAGTACTTCTACAGTTGCAATTCTGCGTATCACTAGTTAAAAAAATACCCTATTATGTTTAGTTTTAGAAAAAAGAAAGCTCATTTATATTACTTTAAAGATCATGGAACGCAGTACACACAAAGCTCAAAAAACACTTCTGAATCATGATGGAAAATTCAAAGTTGGCTTAATTTTAACAGAATTGGCGCGTAATTTGAGGTATAAATACACTGCTCTGGGATGTTTAACAGAGGGAAATTGATCACTCACAGTGGTCGGTCAGTGTGAACTTTTATGTGAATGAGTTACGGGGTCATAGGGTTATCATGAAGAAAAATGAGAGAGGCTGCAACGAAAGCAGCAACCAGTGGTATAATTATGGACAAAGAATACACATGGAGAAAGACTCTGCGCTAACAACAAAAATTGTGATTTTATTTTTAGAAGTAAAATTAAAAATATCATTTTTGTGTTTATCACAATCATGATATCAAAAACATAACAAAAAAGTGCCGAAAATTAACCTTGGGTAAAATTCGAATATCCAACCTTCAGGTTCCTATTATTATTAATACTTTATTGATAAACTACAAACATGATAGGTTTGATAGGTACATTCTGCAACACAGGACATGAAATGAAAAGAACCCAAAAGAATATGTAGCGAACCAAAGGCGAGGTTAAAGCTTGTGGCTTTCTCTTCCACTGAACAAATTGATCGCCTTGTTATTTTAACTATTAGATTTGATTGATATAGTTGGTTAATAGAACTATTTGTACTCAGAAAATTTTCATTTATAACTTGCAGTTGGCACAAAAATGGTCACACAGACTGCTTCAGGCATCGAGTGTTCTTAAAAGTGCAGTAGCGCTCAGATTCAAAATTTGAAAGATGTGTTTCTCTCCTTCTGGTGCCGTTCAATAAGGCGTATCTCATTCGTTCCTTCACGCGTCTGAAAGAACTTTGT
The DNA here is from genome assembly GCA_024516035.1 of Bactericera cockerelli. NCBI lineage: Eukaryota > Metazoa > Arthropoda > Insecta > Hemiptera > Triozidae > Bactericera > Bactericera cockerelli. The sequence continues at coordinate 22,322,367 of CM044955.1, read as the reverse complement.
ATTTATTGAAATAGAATAGCAAAGGGTATTTTTTTACCTAGTGATACGCAGAATTGCAATTGTAGAAGTACTCTAAATTCACGAAAGGGAAAAAAGGGAAAAATCGAATTTTAGAAAAGTATTGAACTTATGATTAAATATCTCTCTGGTCTTTCAATATTTTTTTATGCAAACAACTGCATTTCAAGGGAAATATGCATGACTATCCATACATGAAGTCAAAAATTACTTACTGGCTATCATTTCTTTAAAAACGTGCATCGATCTAAGTGACCTCTAGACCTGTGGGAAAAACAGGGATTTGCCCATAACTCTTTAACGAAGCAAAATGCCCCACTGCAAGTTTCGCTCATATGATAGTCCACGGTGGGCTGAACCTACCCTCAAAATATTTGCATCTGTATACGGGACACCCTGTAGAGACAAAAACAAAAAATCAAGCTAGACGTGGTTATGTTTCTCACACAGCCATTGTGACTACTCCTGGAATCTTTATGATGAAAGTTTTTGTTGTTTTAGATCTCATTCAACTGCTAGGTCATCTTGAGACAGGGGTGTTACTCTCCATTTGCAGGAAACTCACAAACCTATTAGCCACATTAACCTCACCCAGCCTGGGTAACTAGTATTACGAAGGCTTCATCTTGCTGAAAGTTGCTTAGTTCCTTTCACTTCACTAGTTCAGAGTTTAGAGTTCACTGATGGCCTTGCCTACCAATGCCAAAAAAGTGAACATTGAACAAATCTTTATGTGCCAATTTATACTTTTTGAAAGAAAAAAAATCATTATCATATTGCTATTTGTGTTTCCAATTTTCAGGTATCAGAATGGGTGGCAAACTACGAGAAGTTGACGGACATGATTGTGCCCAGGAGTTCTGTTCTGGTCTCACAGGATCAGGACTTTGCTCTGTACACGGTGACTTTGTTCAAGAAGGTGCAGGATGAGTTCAAACATCACGCCAGGGACAAGAAGTACGTAAATTACAGTAAAAAAAAAAACAAAAATAGTTGAGAACTCTTTCCAAAACGCAGAATAATAATAATAATATAGTCTTATTTTTACTGCCCGATTAGAACTCGTTAAAGTCCCATTATTCCAGCAGTAAGCCCAAGACATATTATTATGTGGTAAAAATCTCAAATGGGAGGATAACTTGTCGTGTCCCGGCTGGGTTTCGAACCCACGACCTTTGGAATCTAAATATAGTATTTTTCAAATATATAATAGGTTTTTTTTTGTTGCAAAATACCGATTAAATGAAAAGAAATTCATAGAATAACAGTTGAGTTATGAAGTTCCATTTATCAAACAAAATTTGCTCATCAACTGACCTCTAAGTTTAATTGAGAAAAAAGTTAAGTCCGCCGCGGACTGGCAACTGGAAATCGTTGGTTCGAGTCCCCAGTTCAGCAAAGATTTGATAAAGCAATTTTGAGTAACTGTGATGACATCACATCGTGATTAACGCAAACATGGTAACTTTAATACTAATTTTTCTTTAAACTGTATGTAAACCTCACACAGATTCTCTTATAGAGCTCTTTCCAAAACGCAGAGTATAGTATTTTTTCAAATATACAGGGTGTCCCACCAAACTTGGACACCTCAAATTACTCGGCCCCTGAAAGAGTTTTTGAAAAATAAAAAAATGTAGGGTACATGGGCTAATTATGCGGTTTCAGTTATGAAATTTTTTTTATACAGGGTGGTTCAAAAGTCAGAAATTGAGGTGTCAACTTTCGATTTTTAAATGGATCGACCTGAATTTTATTTGATAATTTTACTTCTAAATGATTCCTGAGTACTTTTTTAAACAAAAATATTACATACAGGGTGGTTTTTTTTCGACCAATTTTTTTTTCTAAATCTTGAATAACTCAAGTTCGGTTAATTTTTTCGATAACAAGAATAGAATGTGTTTGTGTAATGAATACACGCACTTTCAATTGGCATCAAAAATTTTTATACAGGGTGGTTCACAAGTGAAATAATGACTTGATTTTTTTTAAAACCGAGTTTTTTTAAATTTTTATTTAGGATTAATAATTCTCGTCTAATTTTACACATTTTTCGTTAGTCATATCGAAAAACAAAACTAAAGTGTTGTACAGGGTGAGACATAATTTTTTTGTAACACCCTGTATATGGGCAGTCAAAGAGACGCAAAATTAAATATAAATAATAAATATGCAAGAAAAACTTTGATTTTTAATTAAACTAAAAAGTTATCGTGTTTTAACTAATATTGTCGCATGGACCACCCTGTAGATATTTTCTTAAACCATCATATGGGTAGTCGAAACTGTCTAAAATTCAACGAGGAGTCCAAATCTGATAGAAAAAAAATGAATTCAAAAAGCCATGCTCAATTTTGTGTCTACACCTACCTACTTTTTATTTCAAGTTTTAAAATCATTCAGTGTGGACACCAAATTGAAAATGGCTTCAAATTCGTGTTTTTTACTTGTTTTTCCCACATGATTCGAAGTGTTCGTTGAATTTTATACAACTTAGAGTACCTACATGATAGTTTAAGAAAATATCTACAGGGTGGTCCATGCGACAATATTAGTTAAAACACCATAACTTTTTAGTTTAATTAAAAATCAAAGTTTTTCTTGCATATTTAGTCATTATATTTAATTTTGCGTCTCTTTGACTGCCCATATACAGGGTGTTACAAAAAAATTATGTCTCACCCTGTACAACACTTTAGTTTTGTTTTTCGATATGACTAACGAAAAATGTGTAAAATTAGACGAGAATTATTAATCCTAAATAAAAATTTAAAAAAACTCGGTTTTAAAAAAAATCAAGTCATTATTTCACTTGTGAACCACCCTGTATAAAAATTTTTGATGCCAATTGAAAGTGCGTGTATTCATTACACAAACACATTCTATTCTTGTTATCGAAAAAATTAACCGAACTTGAGTTATTCAAGATTTAGAAAAAAAATTGGTCGAAAAAAAACCACCCTGTATGTAATATTTTTGTTTAAAAAAGTACTCAGGAATCATTTAGAAGTAAAATTATCAAATAAAATTCAGGTCGATCCATTTAAAAATCGAAAGTTGACACCTCAATTTCTGACTTTTGAACCACCCTGTATAAAAAAAATTTCATAACTGAAACCGCATAATTAGCCCATGTACCTTACATTTTTTTATTTTTCAAAAACTCTTTCAGGGGCCGAGTAATTTGAGGTGTCCAAGTTTGGTGGGACACCCTGTATAATGGGTTTTTTTGCAAAATAACGAGCAAATGAAAGTAAAAAAAAGTTAAAAAAAAGTTATCATATTTGTGTTTATCACTTTCGTGATATCACATTTACTCAAACTCGCTTTACTAAATCCACGCTGAAACCGGGACTTGAACCACCGACCTCCAGGTTACTAGTCCACTGCCTTATCGATCAAGCTATTGAGGTTGGTATGCAAATGAAAATAAATTAATAGAATAACAGTTGAGTTATGAAGTTTCATTTATCAAACAAAATTTGCTCATCAACTGACCTAATTTTTCTTTGAACTGTAGGTAAACCTCACACACATTCTCTTATCGAATTAATATGTCCCCAGATTCATTGTGCGAGAGTTTGTCGCACAATGAATCGCACAATCAACTGACCTAATTTTTCTTTAAACTGTAGGTAAACCTCACACACATTCTCTTATCGAATTAATTTATGTCCCCAGATTCATTGTGCGAGAGTTTGTCGCACAATGAATCGCACAATCAACTGACCTAATTTTTCTTTAAACTGTAGGTAAACCTCACACACATTCTCTTATCGAATCAATATGTCCGTAGATTCATTGTGCGAGAGTTTGTTGCACAATGAATCGCACAATCAACTCACCTAATTTTTCTTTAAACTGTAGATAAACCTCACACACATTCTCTTATTGAATCAATGTGTCCCCAGATTCATTGTGCGAGAGTTTGTCTACAACGAGGAGGAGCTGGCGGCGGGTAAGAATGAGATCACCAAGCTGGTGACGGACAAGAAGAAGCAGTTCGGTCCTCTGGTGCGGTGGCTTAAGGTCAACTTCAGCGAGTGCTTCTGTGCCTGGATACATGTCAAGGCACTGCGGGTTAGTCTTTTCTAGAGAGAGAGAGAGGTCAAGGCTCTGCGGGTTAGTCTTTTCTAGAGAGAGAGAGAGAGAGAGAGAGGTCAAGGTTCTGTGGGTTATTCTTTTCTAGAGAGAGAGAGAGAGAGAGGTCAAGGCTCTGCGGGTTAGTCTTTTCCAGAGAGGGAGGAGAGAGAGAGAGAGAGAGAGAGAGAGAGAGAGAGAGAGAGAGAGAGAGAGAGAGAGAGAGAGAGAGAGATACAGAGGTCAAGGCTCTGCAAGTTAGACTTTTCTAGAGAGAGAGAGAGAGAGAGAGAGAGAGAGAGAGAGAGAGAGAGAGAGAGAGAGAGAGTGAGAGAGGGTGAGAGAGAGAGAGTGAGAGAGAGTGTGAGAGAGAGTGTGAGAGAGAGTGTGAGAGAGAGTGAGAGAGAGAGAGAGAGAGAAAGAGGTCAAGGCTCCCCCCCCTAAGTCAGATGTAAAATTCAATTAAAATCTCCATGTTAATGTTCTTAAGATTCGTCAATTAGAATGTCTTTGAGAAGAAAAAAAACCTCAAAAATATTAATTTCTATTATTATAATTTCGCGGTTATTTAGCAACTGGTATTTTTTCCCCCTTCCTGAGGAGGTTCTAATGGGCTATATGTATCAGTTTACCCATTCGGTGCAATAAGCTCATATTTGTGAATATGGTTTACTACTTTGGTCAGAAGGATGTCAGTCTATTTTTATAGCAATAGTATGTGATAGTAATTTAAATTAATTTTTTACCAATGAATATTTGTTCTCGCAGGTATTTGTAGAGTCAGTCCTGCGCTATGGACTCCCCGTAAACTTCCAAGCAATGCTCCTTCACCCGAACAAGAAGAACACCAAGCGTCTCCGCGATGTCTTGCAGCAACTGTACGGACACTTGGACTCCAGTGCCCAAGGTGGTTCCCAGCACCACGATGTAAGTCAAAAAATAATACACACATTTCTGATGTAAGTCAAAGTAATACTAACATAAACATATTTCTGATGTAAGTCAAAATAATCATATACAGTATACACACATTTCTGATGTAAGTCAAAATAATACTAACATACACATTACACATACACACATTTCTGAAGTAATTCAAAATAATACTAACATACACACATTTCTGATGGAATTCTAAATAATACTAACATACACATACCCACATTTCTGATGTAAGTCAAAATAATACTAACATACACTTAATGTATATTAATATTAAAAAATTAATATACAATATTATATTGTATATTAATTTGTAATCATCTGTGTTGTATATAATATGTCCAATTAATGAAGTGTAAATAAATAAATGTAAGTCAATATTATACTAACATACACACATTTCTGATGCAAGACAAAATAATACTAACATACACACATTTCTGATGCAAGTCAAAATAATACTCACATACACACACATTTCTGATGCAAGTCAAAATAATACTAATATACACACACACACATTTCTTCAAAGTCAATATTTTGGCCAGAGAATGTCTCTTGTAGACAAAAAGTGTTTTGTGTTGTGAAACTCTGGCATCTTGCATTCTGTTTCAGATATGTTCATTAGTCGCAGTATTGATTATTGTTGATGTTATTATCGCCCCATCGTCACTCAGCTGCACATAGGGGATAGCACTGTATTTGTATTCCTCGAGAAAACAAAGATTTTTTCAAAAGAAGGCACTACCGGGGTTCACTTAACCAGCAGACCTGTCACAGTACTTTTCATATTTAATAACATTTCAAAAGTTATAATTTAAAAAACCTACCAGAATTGGTCCACTGAAGACTGAAAGATGGAAGACTGTCATACATATGTTCAAATGAATCTCAGGTGATGTCCTTCTTTTTTATTCCGGTCTGAAGTGAAGTGGTTGAGTGGAAGAGCTCACATGTGAGAACCCTGCCACTTAAAGAAAGCCAAAAAATAATTCTGGTAGGTTCTAAACTCCCTGCAGATATTCTTTGCATTGAGAGGTGTTTTTTCACATTTTTGATTACTCCGAAATAAAAACTTGAAAGCTTGAGCGCTTGTCCCTTTACTCTCATGCTCCCAGTATTATACATAAAACAAGAAGAAATTATGTCCCTACTAGCATGTACCTATACTTGGATTTCAAATATTTCATACCTTCTCTTTTCAGAGCGTGGAAATTCCCGGCCTAGGCTTTGGTCAGTCTGAATACTTTCCCTATGTCTACTACAAGATCAACATCGATATGTTAGATACCAAGAGCAACTAAGCGAGAAGTTACCCTAGAGTTAAGTAAGTATTATCAACTTATAGAATGGTGAGCTACAGATTTCTTCTTCTCAAAAACAACTTGAAAATAGAAAAATACTGGTCTGTTACCTCAGTGGACAGGTATTCTCTTGATGAGTTTTTTGTTTTAATAACTTCACTTGTAAATATTCCATGTACCTATAAATATTTACTTGTACATATTACTGTAAATTAAACCTAATTGAATTTGTTTTAATAAGGCAAAATCATAGCTAATATGATTAATGAATTGTGAGGCAATCCTAATCTCCATTGTGCAGTTGTGCACGTACAGGGTGGTCAAAAAGTACCTTTCCTATGTAAAAATAAGTACTGCCCGTAGTCCAGAGGTCTCGAGTTCGACTCCCGGTTGGGGCTTTTCGAAGAAAATTCTGTCCCTTCCAAACATGTGAGGCTGGCACTTCCGGCCCTACCCAGGCTGGGTGAGGTTAATGCGGGTAGCTGGTACGATTCCCAGCGAATGGAGGGTAAAATCCCCGTCCTGACTATCTCAAATCAGGACGTTAAAACCGAATAGAATCAACTGGTCACAATAGATCTAATTTGGTCGCAGTGTTAATTGTAAGGGTTTCACTGAAAACCCTGCAACCAGGTCAGATAATAATAAAATGTAAAAATAATAATATAATATTTTTTTTACATTAATGTTATTGAAAATTGATATTTTGGTTTAAGTTACAAGGCTTGGGAGATTTTATAGGAATCCTACACAATTTCACAGCGATTAAAAATAATGAATTATTTTGTGAAAACGACCAAACCATATTTAAAACACAACTTGAAAACGGACATTTTATTATTTAAGAAAATGTTTCATCAGCTCCTGATTTCTTCCTGTGGGGCTACCTGAAGGAAAAAGTCTACACCAATTAACCGCGATCATCAGAGGAGATCAAAAACAATATTCGAGTAGAGATTGAAAAAATTACACCGTCAAACTGTTAAAAAGACATGAAAAATACTCTAAAATAAAGATGACATGAGTTCTAGAGTAGACTACTTGACCGACATAACTTTTCGCATCCCACGTAAAAAATCCCCATAAAAACAACTGTCTTTTGCAATTTATTTTAATGTTTTCTGTCCTGTTCATGAAAAGTTATTAAATATTTACATAGGAAAGGTTGTAATTTTGTTTTGTATTCTTTTGCTCCTGTTGCAGGTTTTGTTTCGTGTACATTCCACAAAGCGTTTCCTTCATATAAAGACATTTGTAAGTAGATTCTTGGTCTATTTGTGTGTTTTTCTCGTACCTGTCAGAAGACAGAAGACTCATTATATATGGCAATAAAAGAAGGTATAAAAAATGTATTAAAAATCGAAGAAAAGTATTGAAAGAATGAAGAGCATGGGTCTTGTAAAGAAAACTGTACAGCCCACTTATTCAACGTAATTCAGATAACTGTTTAAAATTTTAATTTTTCATATTTCACTCTATTATTCAAGGAAAATTAAAGCCAAAACTTCACCGTGCGTCAAAGGTTAAGGCACGGAAACTCTTAGTCCCTTTATTACCATGTGGCTGAAGAGTGAAAAATGATAGTTGTAGATAATATGTGAACTTGTGTATATTTATGGACTTCTGTTTAGTGTGTTTCCAAGAAACAAGGAAATTCGTTTTAAATTGGTGCAAAACGTGTCTTCTATTTATTGAACAGGTGAAACTTATGTTGTTTTATAATCCGTGGCGATGAACACAAAAAGGTTGTAATCTTGAAAAATGTAAGCAAATATGTAAATATTATTTTTCTCATTAAAATATAGGAAAATAAAAGTTGTGACTGTTTCATAACCATGGTGGTTTAAATGACTCTCACAATTTAAAGCTATAAAACGTAATTTTGCGATATGTATATAAAATTTAAAATATAAATATACATATTGTAAAATGACATGAAAATTTAGAGTTATATTTTACGAAAAATCTCATAATAACAAATTGTATCAAACAGCGAAGTAAGACCTCTGAATATGAACCTATTTAGCCACTGATTAGAGTAACAAAAGTTTTACCTATTAAATAAATAGAGGACACCTTTTTAAAATAATTTTCACTTAAAAACAAACAACGGCTACGAATCTAGTGGGTGTTCAGGAGGTCACTATTCAGACCCATAGCTTCGCTATTGGTTATGATAATAAGTTGAAGGAATATTATTATTTTAAAAAAATACCCGATGATTCGTACTATCTGACCAAGTTTTCAAATTAGAACCCACAAATTAAGTTTTAACAAATACAGATCATCGCATTCAGTTTTCGAAAAAAAATCTGTGAAAATAAGTCACTTTCGGATCTCGAACATGTATTTCGACTTCACCAATTAATTTGTCATGGATATTTTTTCATTAGCATAAAAAAATTACGTAATTCCGAAACTTCTGCCTTCCGCAATAACCTATTGTGTCATTTCGTCAAGGGTTTGTGTTAGAATTTACATGAAATGTCAAGATGTCATACCGAAGAGTTCTCTCTTTGTCATACAACTAGGTAATCAGTCGGTTAGTATTAGTTATAGTGTTTCACTTCCCAAGAAGCTTGCATGAGACTATCGTAAATAATATCAGTTCACAACTCACCATCCCTAGGTCAAAGTTCCCTTCTAATTGTTCTAGACTTCTAATTGTTTTAACCCTCGTAGTGTACCAACCAGGAGGGACTTCACCAGATGTGTTGTTATTGTATGGAGGTTGGTCAGAAGTTAAGCAACAAGCAACTTTGCATTTTACCTAGGGTAGCGTGGGGGTGTTGCTAAGCTATTGAAGCTTGACGGTGAAGGCCAGAAAGTCTTGAAATTCGAGTGTACTGTGACAAAGTGGCCTAGTATGCAATCATTTCAAGCGTCTTTATCATATAGTTGATCCCTAACAAGCGCCCCCTACCATGTCGACCTATGTCGACCTATTAACAATGAAGAAAATACCCGTTTCTTCCCAAAATTCAAATTTTAGATAGATATTATTCTTCTACCTTCTATGGAACGAAGAACAACTTGGATGTAAAATTAAACTTCGTATCTTCTAGCGAGAAATTTTATCCTTAAATGGAAAGTTTTGATGTACAACCTCATGAAAATAAAGACGTCGGAGAAAGTTTCATAAAATGGACTTCTCTTAACATCTGCCCAACAATAATATATTTTTTTTTTTTAAAATCAAGTAAATTGCACTTTTATTAGATTTGGTGTTCAATCTTAAACCAATTACAGCCCTTTGTTCAATACCAATTGGCTAAGAACGTGCTTACTATAAGTGAGCATGTTCTTTCCCTGTACCGCGCTTAGCATGGTCTTAAGAATTTATTCATTAACACGGATGTTAGTTATTACGTGCATCATGAGAGTAAATTGTGAAAAATTATAATTGCCTTGATCTTTTTCATTATCTAATAATCATCCTGTCTTTAGCAATTTTATGTATGTAGAAATATTTAATTAAGTAAAAGTATTTTAATTCAAATAAAATTATATTATTTTTGTTTCAAATTCGTTGAAGTTTTTTTTTATCTTCTTTAATTTCTAAAAAGAAACTTATAAAAGGCGCCATATCGTGCCTTCGATTTGATTTGTTTCTGCGATTTAAATATCAGATTGGTGCACTCCGACAAAGAAAAGCTTTTCCTCTTACGAAATAAATTTTTTGAACATCTTCACAAATACCTTTTGAAAAGTTGTCAGTGCCCATTAACGAGTGAGTATCATCATCGCCTATTAATCCCATAAACCAGATTCGAATTCCTGCGGGGTCGATTTGTTTTCACGATTGCCTTTGTGCTCTATACTGCCAGTCTTTCGGAATTTGTACAATTTTTCGTCTTACACTTCTCTCAAAAAGGCAAGTAAAATCTTTTACTGCTTGGCGGGCCTCATTTTCACCTAGTAAGAAAATTATCCACCACTATTCCCGACCCTACCCAGTCTCGGTAGGGTCGGGAATAGCCAGCATCACCGGGTTTCGGATTTTTCATGGTTATTCATCCAAGTTCCTCACCGGGCTGGGCGTTTTTTAACTCAAGTGTTTCTTTGCTCAATATATTTTTCTTTATAATTTCATTGTATTTTACTGTATATATTTGTGTTCTACCTGATAAAGCATACTATAATAATAATAATAATAAGTGACAGAACCTAATCAGTTAAAAACGAGGAATTTCAATGTAAAATAAAGAACCACACTTGAATAATTTATGAACATGAAGAAACTATGTTTTATTTTTGTAGAATTTACACATTTAATTTTCAATATAATTATTTAATTTATATAAGTAGTATAGAACAAATTCATCGTTAAAAATCATACTGGTTTATCTACACAGGGGAGGAAAAGAAAAGAAGACTCGGTAATTTACACTTAGAAAACAGAAGAGCTAATAACAAAATTACAAATATTCAACGTTCTAGTTTCTGTTAAAATTCAAATGTCCAAAAAATCCGATAACTATCCTTATGGTACTGTGTATCTTTCAGTTCTGTAAACTTTTGAACAGTTTGCAGAAATAAGAAGGGACAGATAGATACAAGACTCAGGGCGACATTAATAGACAGATTCTTTCACTCAAGTCATTGCTAAGTGTCGCTTTTCTCTATCTTACACAGTACGCAATCCGTGACTTGGCGGCACAGAGGTATTACAAAAACGTGTAATAATTCCGCCCTAAGTAGTTAGAGAATTATCATTGGACAAATAAAAGCATTTTCCTTAGCCAGCGTCGATGGCGCGTTGAATGGACCGTTTCTCGTAGGATCACTAAAGTTAAGCAACGTCTAGCGATGTGAAGACTTCGTGATGCTGGCATTCGGGCCCAACCCAAGCTGCGTGAGATGAATGTAGGTAGCAGGTTTGTGAGGGTAACACCCTCGTCGTGATATGACCATGCAGTTGAAAGCAACGTTTAAACTCAAAATTAAAAGAGAAAAAAAGCATTTTCAGTCACCTCTATGGTATTTTCTTTTTAGATGCCTTCCTTATTCTTTCTCATTTAGCCAAGTAGCATGTTATTGTTAAGCTTGTGGGAATGGAACAAATTAGCCAGAATTAAAGCGCTCTGTCCGCCCTATAGTTCCACAGAACAACTTTAGAGCTATTAGCTTAATGGTTAAGCACTCGCTTGCCATGGGGAAGGTCCCGGGTTCGATTCCTCGAACCAACAAAATATTTATATTCCACTTCTCGCCCATCAGAGGGGAGGCATATTACGAGATGGACAAAATACAACACAGATCAAAACCGTCTAGCGTAGCTACAAAAAAACCGATTTAGACAAGGAACGTTTTCAATTAGAACTATTGCACCCACCCTTGAAACATACTCCTATCATCTGGAGCGGATCAGTAGTTCCTGAATGCATAGAGAACAAACATTAATTTTTATGTGTCGAGATATTAGCAATTCACTATCGTACATTTTATTTAATCTCACTAGTTATAATAATAGTTTATTCAGGGTAAGGGCGCAGTATTTTTTATTTATTTACTTTTTACTTTCCTTATCTATAGAAGGGAATGAGTAATTGAGTAGGTAATCACCCAAAATTTGATTATGAATGAATTAATATAAAAGGATTTTATATACAGTGGAACTCGGATGTATTAGAATCCAAGGGACACAGCAAAAGTCTACATATTGTAGAGAGGTTTCTAATGTTATAGACATTATTTTACACATAAACAGGTGACATTACATTACAAATAAACACATCAGAAACATTACGCTTCTGAATTTCACATAAACAGGTGACGCAGGGACCTAAGATTTTCTCTGTTATAAAAAGTTTTCCATAATATCCAGATTCGACTGTATTAAGATATGAAATATGACATTAATTTTCTTCTAGATTGACTAGATGTTGCAGTTGAGTCACCAGTGGTGGATTTCGATTGTTTTATTTTTGAAGATTCTGGGTAAACGGTCACCTACCGACATCGAATGATTACTCTAAATAAAATACTAAAATACGGTGCTGTCCAAGAAAGAACACCTACTTAACTAATCAAATGCTCTGGGAACATTTTTGAAAGAACTCTACACAAAAAGCTTACTCCATTAAATCATTTTCCCTTTGCAACTAAATGCCCTTTCACACTGCTTGTTTCAAAAAGGAAAATTGCTGCGCCCTACCCTGTATAATAGAAAAAGAAATGTGTATAAAATCAGAGTAGTTATGTAGGTACTTACTCGTATAATATGTAAACGTATGAAAGGAGGGTACCTATGTATGTAACAATATAATATTTACATGACTGTAATAGTTTGAATTTTATACCTACTTATTTTTATGATTAAAAGGGGAATCTATTAATGTAGATTTAAAAAAATACAGTTAAACTAAGGTTTTTTAAAAATATTGTTAAAAAAATCCGTCATAAAATAAATCTTAAATAAGTATGGAACACAGTAATTACAATCTAGTATACTCAATCGTGATGTTCACTTCTGGTCCAATAACAAGGAACCACAATGAACCGTATACAGTATGTATAGAAAAGAGAATCGAATAAATTAACACAAATAATATCAAACCGTCAAGGAACAAAAGTAAAATCACGATGAAACCTGGTAGGTCTATTGAATATTCTTTCAACAACATAACTTTAAAAAACGGAACTCATGAAAAAATTCAACTAAACGTAAACGAAATTTCGAAATGAAAATTAAATTATGTAGCTAAGAAAAAAAAAATAGTTTGATACGTGTCGCTTCTTATTTTTTGAGATGAGATGGTTTTGGTTCCTCACGAGAAGGAGAAGTTAATGGGAGAGAAGTCCTCCTCAGGTCAGTCGGAGGGGTGAGGGTAGTGAGGGCTGGGTGCCAGTAGAGCCAGGGGGGAGGAGAACATATGAGAGGGGGGAGGACTGGACATGCCGCCGGGGGGTGGATTGATCCTCTTCTCTTTCTGTCTCCTGGAACGAGATGAAATGAGCATCTGAGAAATTAATAAGAAACTGGGGTCCTTCGTGCAAGCTCATTGAAAATACTAGGCGCATTGCATAACCAAATCAATTGAGGCGTTATTATACTTTTGACTGCCTTTGAAAACAACATGCCTACAAAATGTTTTTCCCATTTTAACGCTGTCCGTAACAACATAAGCGAAACTGAATAAGGTCAAACCTGGATATAAGAGAACTCCAGAGACCGGAACTTTTTTCTCTTATAAAGAGGTTATTTACCCTTATAGAGAGGTAAATTTGACCTGGTAGTGGTTCTTTTAATTGCAGATTCGACTGCATTTGAAGAATAATAATGATCTTTATTATTTATATCGTTTACAGTTTCATGACGTCAACGTTACGTGGTCACCCATCCAAGTACTATCCACGCTCGACGTTGCTTAAATTTCAGTGATCGGATAGAGAACTGGTGTATTCAACGTGGTATATGAACGTTGGTAATAAATCGGAGGATATGTATCTCTACTTGTTATGCGGAGGAACCTGGGTTTGAATCCCAGAATCGACAAAATTTCTAGTCGTGACTAAACAATTCCTTATCAAAACACACACATGTCTACATAATTTCACGTTTTTATCACTTCAATTTGGGAGTTAACTATGACATTTCCCTTCTCTTAAAAATTAGAAAATAACCTTGAAAATACCAAAATTTCAGTTTCTAGCTTAAAACGTTCAAGAGTTATGAATATGACAAACGGTGTGCGGATTTTTTTCTTCTCCTTTTTCAACACTAAAAAAAAAAAAAGTCAGAACCCGAGACTCACCGATTGCAGAACCACACGCGCACCACCTCCTTCTCCATGCACAGGTTGTCTGCCAGGATGCTGATCTCCTCGGACGTGGGCTTGGGGTTCTGCAGGAAGGCTTTCTCCAGCGCTATCCTCACGGAGGTCTCAATGGACGTCCGCTTCTTTCGCCTCCGCCGATGGCTTCCGGGGTGGTGAGGGGGTTGCTCAGGCTCGCCGGATTGGTCATGGTCGAGTCAGCATCCGACAGCCACTTCTGCAGCAGAGGCTTGAGCTTGCACATGTTCTTGAACGAGAGGTTCAGGGCTTCGAACCGGGAGATGGTGGTCTGTGAGAAGTCGTTGCCGTACAGCTTGCCCATGGCCAGACCCACGTCACCTTGCGTGAAACCTGGAACCAGAGTGAATATTATTTTAAAAAACCCAAAGAAAATGAATGAGAAAATACATAGGTATAAACTATGTTTACCGTCATCTCGAAGGCGTTCTCAATCGCTGAAAACGAGCGATTCTAATTTGACTTTGACGTACTAGACTTGAAGAGTGTAAAGAGGCTTTATCTTTTCCCTGTAATATTTTTTTAATTTTAAAATCTGTTACTGTTTACGTAATTGCATATAACATGCGTGGTAAACAGAGATAAAAAAAGACTGTAAATTACACTGTATTACAGATTACATAAGGCAACAACTACCATGGTGTGAAAGGGCTAGGGAAACCATTACAGTAATAATTTATGATTATGTAGAATTTTTTCCTTTTTCAAACTAATTTCTTATTCTTTTTTTTATGTTCTTTACTTTTCTGAATTATGATTCAAAACAACCCACACACACCAGCATTATGCTGAAAGGGTTGTTAAAATATTTTTTTAAATAAGATATTGTTGATGAAATATTGTGAATATTAAATAAAAAATTAAAAAATAATAAAAAATAATAAATTTTCATTTGCATCTTACCCAGCTTGATTCTCCTCTGCTTGAACGTTTTGGCAAACTGTTCCAGCTCCTCGAGATCTGTGGTTTCATCCGGGTCCAGCAGACGGGCGGGCGTCTGCTTGATATGATGGGCGGGGACTCGGATGTTGTTGCTGGTGGGCGGGGCGTTGTCGGAGTCGTGGGAGAGGGGGGAGAGCTTCTGCTGATGGTGGTGGGACTGCTTCTGCAGCTGATGCAACTGTTGAGCAGCCTGGGCGACGGCTTGCTGGACCTGGAAGCGCAAGATGTGATTTGATTTTACTTCTTTTTAATTTATGATTAAAAATATTTCTTAGACTCCAGGAAAAAGTTAACCTTCTCAAAATTCTTTAACAGACTTTTTGAGTGATTAATGTATTATTACAGTATGACTACAACTTACAAACAAGATGCATGTTAATAAAACAAAAACCCATAAATGCCAGAATTATACTAACACACTGTTTTTCCATAGTCCATTGATTATTCTTTTTCGTTGTATACTACAGGTAATGATTTTCATTCAGAGTACCCATACCGTTTTCTATTAAAACGAAAATTTCTGCATTATTTTTCAATAAATGGATTACAATAGGTAAAATGTATCAAATTTATTCGACAAGGTTATTGATATCAACAGTTACAAAATCAACTAAAATGAACATTGAACATGCATTATGTATGGAATAAACAAACAGGAAAATTCTGCTAGCATATGTATGCAATGTATCTTATTTAGAAGTGGAAGATGATGGTAGAGCATTAAAATCAGAGGGTCAGGGAATCGGAAGGAGGCTGAAAAATGTAAAGCGAAGCCAAGTGAAAGACAGATTATTTGTGTTTCTAGCTACCTGAATTGAATGTGTGGCAACACTGCGGGGAGAGGTAGAGGAAAACCCGCCGTGGCTATGAGATATGAGCCCCTGGAAAGTGAAAGAGAGAGATAGAGTTGATAAGAAGCACCACTCACCCACCTGACATGTCATGCAGAAATTGGAAAGAATCTGAAGGAAATATCTACACAAAACTCACTAGTGAGGTCAAATATTAAACACGGATTTTGAACGAGGATAAATTATTGACAACTTGAAGTTCTACTATTATTTACTACAGTAGGTAGTAGGTTTCAACTACCACCAGTAAACTAAATTACATAAGAAGAGTAGTGGAAAATCTTCTATGGTCATTTGGTCAACACAGTAGATAATCATCTAGCTATTTTAAATATCGAGGAAACAGCTACTTCAGTAGGTACTTAAACTGAACTAAAACTAAACTAACTCACTACGGTAGGCAAAAGTGCAAAAAAACTAAATGAACTAACGAGGTCAAAGCCGAGATGCAAGATAATTAAAAATGAATCAACCCGATGGTCATAAAAGAAACAATTGAATAGAAACTGATTGAAAATACAAGTACTATTAGATTTGTTAAGAATCCAATTTTCTACATACGGAGAAATAAATCATTGAATGGTTTGATTTATCAGTTTTTTCATTGACTTGTTTCGAAAATAACGGAATGGATCCCCACACTTGGTTTATCAATGAGTTTCTTTTCAGTTGCTCCTTATGTAGGTACCTAGGTACATATTTACGTCGTTAGAAGATGAAGGAAATTTAATTATCAAGGACTACTTAAATAGAAATATGTAGGTAGGTACTTAAAATGATATTTTGATGAAAGAAATTTTTGTAATTGGTAGTAACTGGAGTCGAAAAAGATTCAAAGCAAGTTTATGAAATCTTCTCATACATTTTAAAGTTCACTCCAAAATTGGAGAAAAAGTTCTAACAACTGGATTAGAAAAGAAATTTTGTAATTGGTAGTAACTGGAGTCAAAAAAGATTCAAAGCAAGTTTATGAAATCTTCTCATACATTTTAAAGTTCACTCCAAAATTGGAGAAAAAGTTCTTACAATTGGATTAGAAAAATGCTCAAGCTCCAAGAAATGACTCACCTGATTCTGAAGGAAGAACTGCGGCGGCAGGCCAGTGGGGGACCCGGCCGCAGGCGCCGCATTCTGACTCTGCTGATGCTGGAAGAGGACGAACTGCTGCAGCTGCTGCTGAAGCGAGTGCTGATGCTGCTGCAGAGTCTGCTGCAGGGAGGATAGCTCGGAGGGAGAGAGGGAGGAGAGGTTGGGGAGGGGGGAGACTAGCCAGTTGGTTTTGAAGCAGCAGCTGAGAGGCGTTCGTTGGGGAGGCGCCAAGACTCATGAGCTGGAACACGTAAATGTATTTATTTTATTTTTATTTATTTATTTACACTTTATTTTTTTTTTTACAAAACAATCATCAACAACAAAAAATATAACAATAATTAAAAAAAAAAACTTAGAAATATGTACAAAAAAGAAATATTAATTTTTATTACAATTGTTATGTAATCCGGGGCGAAGTTAATACCTTAGGCATTTTCTGCCACTTAAGAAATATTAGACATGCAATTTGTTGAAAAATTAGTTAATTACCTATTACCATTTCCATAACACTAATGGATAGGTAAAGCACCTACCTGTAGATATCTTACGACATCTGAACAATGTCTCAAGCAGGATTTTCTTGAATACTGTTGGCCAATTCCTTACGTGAGACGTTGCTCAGGCAAAATTCTCTCTTCGAAAATACGGCTGTTAGAGATATGTATAAAGATGTCCCCCTCTCATATTACAAAGTAGGTAGCATAGATACATAGGTACCTACTTACATGCACTCATTATTATTCTATGAATACCTACCTATAGATTATTATTATTATTATTATTTTAAATATATATTAAATATATTTTTAAATGTAGATTAAATACTTAGGTCATCATAAAATTATTACTGACCTGATTGAGTGAGAGTTGTCCCGACTGTATGGCCGCTAATGCCTGCTGAACAGATTCGGGCGAGGGATTGTTGTTGTTGTTATTGTTGATAATGCTGTTGTTGTTGGAAGAAGGCCCAATCCCGCTTCTTGGAGAGCTTGCGGCTCCATTCATATGACGTTGAGATATCTACACAGTGAAGAAGGAACAAGTTAGAACATAGTGTCAATAAAGAGATAATAAAATAATAGATGGTGCAGGAATGGGACGAGTAGAAGATTGATGCATTAATGTTTAACTTTTGAAAGAAAAAAAAAAAAAATATATAATAAAAATATTTAAAGTTTTGAAAAAATAAAAAATAAAGAGATAAATATTCGGGATCCGTGAACTGCAGCTGATCGTAATCGGAACATTCGTTTCCACTTTAGTTGGTGGATGTAAAATATTCCAAGTGACTATGTCAATAAAACATAGAACATTCATACTTCAGTTATGAGTTATATGACAAGTACAATATATTGTAATTTTTTTTTGTATGGTAAAATTATTGTATACTATTAACACTTTCAGCGCCAGGTGATACATGATACATGGAAGTATCACCTGGCTCTGCGCTAGTATGAACATGGTGATACTTCAAAGTATCACCCACAGAGTCTTCTATAAGACGCTGGTGATACTTGTGAGTAACACATTCTATGGGCGATTGTAAATTCCCCCGCTTTCATACAAACTCCCCCGATTGCAAATTTGGGACTTAAAAAGGTACATGAAAATTCCCCCGATTGCAAAAAAAGGTATAATGTAAACTCCCCCGATGCAACCTACAGAAAATAACAAAAATGTCAGTTTATTGAATATTTGTAATCAAGTTTCGATATGCCTTGGATGTATAGTAGGGTTAGGTAAAATACAATGAAGGCCATGCCTTGGGTTTATAGTAGGTTTAGGTAAATACAATGAAGGCCATGCCTTGGGTTTATGGTAGGGTTAGGTAAAATACAATGAAGGCCATGCCTTGGGTTTATAGTAGGGTTAGGTAAAATACAATGAAGGGCATGCCTTGGGTTAATAGCAGGGTTAGGTAAAATACAATGAAGGCCATGCCTTGGGTTTATAGTAGGGTTAGGTAAAATACAATGAAGGCCATGCCTTGGGTTTATAGTAGGGTTAGGTAAAATACAATGAAGGCCATGCCTTGGGTTTATAGTAGGGTTAGGTAAAATAAAATGTAGGCCATGCCTCGGTTCATTAATTGAAGGCTATGCCTATAAGGAAAAAAAGATTGCCTACATACCTACAATATACAATTTTATACCTGTACGTACAGAATCGGGGGAATTTACCATGAAACCCTCAGGTAATCAAATATTTTACCGGGGGAATTTACAACCGGAAATATGAACCTTTCAAAAAACCGGGGAAATTTACATGTGTCCCTTTCTATATGTTTAACATGAGGAATGTGTTGCTCTGGCCTAGCAGTATTAGGATATAGATTCGGTCAGGAATTGAAGGTGATACTTAAAAGTATCACTTGGCGTAGACATGAAATCTCTTCCCCAGGACAGTGATACTTCGAAGTATCACCACATCAAAATCACGCCTGGCCTATGAATGAAAATAGTCGAAAATACAGTTGGCGGTGAAAGTGTTAAACTCCAATATGTGCTGGAATCAAAAATATGTATTTGCGTGTTTTCAACAGTAAATATTCAGAAGATTTTCCTCAAAAGATATAAATAGGGTCGCTGAATATAGTGCTCTCATCTCCCGGGGAAAAATAAGCAAGCTGGCAAAAACATAACAGAACAACAAAAATATCAACCATCTCAGAACAGCATTAAAAGCTTCTGCAAGTGAAATGTTGGTTATTGGTGAGATTGCGTAAATTATGCAGGCCTTGCTGAGATGGGGATGGGGCATGGCATGGTGTGAGCAGGATGGTGAGGAGGGTGGACCTTCATAACTCATGTGTCCCTGTCACTCCTCCTGTGCAATCATTCCCCCTTGGAACTATATAGGTGGTATTATTTCAACAGAAGTTGCCTTCATTAGCCGTACTGTTTCACCAAAATTTGAGACCCTAAGCCCTCGGTCGGCAATTAGCGGACCGCGGTCCGAATCCGGACCGCGACGCTCATTTGTCCGGCCCGCGAACAAAATTTCAGGTTCGAAAAATAATAAAAAAATTGATTTGCAAGAATAAGAAGTACCTAGTTCTAAAAATGTGCAAAGAGACTGTATCGACAGAAGAGTTTTGATGTAAGAAAGTTCCAAAAGACTGATGGTTCTTATTAATCCGGACCGCGGAGATTTTTCTCATGTTAATTCGGACCCTAACAGGGTTTAATTGCCGACCCTGCCCTAAGCCCAGACCCTATACCTTGGACCCTAATAGTATACCTACACCAAGATAAAGACGATTTTCAAGACTCCATTGAGGCCACTTTCATTTCATATTGTGGTTAGATTATTGTGCGTGGTGCTGGGACTACCCTAGGGTGTAGGGCTCATGGAAGTAGAAATTGGAGTTGGACTCACCAGGTTGAGGGCAGCGGTGCCGGGGTGAGGCGGGGTGTCCATGAGATCCTCCGCGCTGGACGCGAAGCTATCATTGCTATTGTCTCCCTGGCCGTTGATTCCGTCATCTGGAACAACAGCAAGTCAAGGGTTATAAGCTGGTCAAAATTATAGTATTATTAAACATGTTGGATCAAGTTTTATTTACAAATGACATAGAATATAATATACATACATAGAAATGAAAATCAACAAAACAAAACTTGATCAAGGGCGGTGCTAATGCCAACGGCATTCTCTTCCTTTTTTTTGATTGAAAATAGCCGTTAGCTCATTTTCCTTTAACTTATATTATTATGTTAAAAACTGCCTTTATGTTATATTATTCGTTAACTATAGATATATTTAAAAGAAAAATATGGAAGGACAATGGTAAGCTATAAAAGGTTCTACAGGTAAAATTGTTCCAAATTGAATAGTACCTATTTATTTTACCAATTCCCGGATTTTTTTTTTTTACCAACACAAATAATTGAATAATTCTATTTCAATGTATGTATAAAACAGTATTCACTTGAAAAATCGAATCCAAGTTCATAGAAAGTATAGACAGCTACCTAAAATACATCTTTCATACATAAATGAGTGGTAAAAAAATAAATACGATTTCATTTAAATTATCTACCATATATATAAATGAAAATACCAATTCACGACACCCTAAGACCCTAACACGCTTACACAAATCCTTACATGAGTGACTCAAGGACTACTTAAGTGATTAACCTTTAACCCTTCTACTCAAGACACTTAATATTCCAATAACCCTACCTCACATCCCTCACGTGCCGAAAGGGTTCTAATACCACTAATGGGGCTCAAGAGTGTTCTATTTCATAGGTAATTAACTATGTAAAGGTAAAAGGGTTATAATCTTCACATCGTTTGCTTTCACTCCGATCATGTAATTAGATTTCTTATTGACTAC
The DNA here is from genome assembly GCA_024516035.1 of Bactericera cockerelli. Taxonomy (NCBI): domain Eukaryota; kingdom Metazoa; phylum Arthropoda; class Insecta; order Hemiptera; family Triozidae; genus Bactericera; species Bactericera cockerelli. The sequence goes on along the minus strand of CM044955.1, from coordinate 22,300,994 downwards.
CAGTCATATATGAGGCATCTATATATGAGGCACGCAAAAGACTGAAGACTTGTGAGGTTTTACTTTTTTTTTTATTGAATATTTATTTAAAGAGAGGTCTATAACAAAAGAGATTTTACTCTTTTCCAGGGTATTTGTGATTGTCATTTTAACTGAGTGATTTAAAACAAACAAGACGCATCAATGAGCTTGGTGTACCAGTGAGATCTAAGTTCCTAACCAATAAGAAGGTATTGAAATTTTATTGCATTTTTTAGAGTGGTCTGCTAAGCATCAGTATTTCCATTGGTAAAAAGATTTTTAGTATAAGACCTCAATTGATAAGCAATTCTAGGAGCATGGACTCTGATTGTTAAGTCTCCCTCCTCTGTAAATAAATATCATTTAAAAAAAAAAAATGCAATTTTAAGAAGTTGCTCGAACAATAAATGATACAGCATTAGCGGTGGTGACCAACAGATCAGAGAGGCTCATAGCCCAAGTGGTTAGAAGAGAGCCACTGCACTGTGCGATATAAGTGGATGAGGAAGTGAGGATGATGGTTTTTATAATTTCTATCTAGCTTGTACAAAAAGTTTATAAGTTGGATATCTCTGGAACAACCCGGCAACGGTTGACAAGCCAGTGCACAACTGCACATGTACCTACCTCAAAATTTAACCTACCTACGTTCTTTAGACCTAATGGGCATGGTTGGCATGGTTATCACACAACAGCAATTATCTGACTACATAAAAAATATTTCAGCAGAAGCTCATCCCCTCCCCTTGTCATCATAGGCACGGGTCATAAATAACAGGAGCCCTATTTAAGTCAAATGGACTCATCATGTCTCATCTTATCAGATCTTGTCCTATTCCCAAAATATATGCTCAAAACTGTTCCGAAAATATGTAATAATAACAAGCTATCTATACCAAGACCATCTGACAGATCTGACCATGATATAAAAATTATACCCATTGCTCCATTATAATCAATGATCATCCCCTCACCAGAACAGAGGGGGGTGGTTCTACCTGGTTAGACAACCAATTTACATGCACATTAGAGAAAACTTTTGGAATGCGTTTCTGAGAGTCCAACGACCAACAACTAACGGAAACATTAACAATTAAATTAGACACCGAGTTACATATTAGATTAGCACGGATAAAATAGAGACCGCTGTGTGGTAATCTCCTTGTAATAGCTGAATATTTTAGTGGTACTCTCTCAACTATCCAGTGCAGTAGATGAAGAGTTAGGCCGGGACTAAAGGTATCTACGAAATTGTACAACCTTAATGTTTTCTTCCACAGACATTGATCAGTATCAGCTGTAAAAGGCATTTTTCACAATATTTCAATGTTTGAATATCACTTAATTTCAATGATTGCTATTTAAATCTAATAACGATGCGATTTTGAGTTTTCAAAGAAAACAATACTGTCATACCTTTTAGGTATTTAGTAATAATAAAAAGCATATCTAACGAATACTTTTATTAAATACCTACATGTGCAGGTGACAAATACATACCGACATTATTTATATATTTATCTTCATGCTAAAAGAAAAAGAATGTTAAACTAGTGCGAGAATGAAAGAAAAAATGTGTGTTTCGACAGGACACACACAAACATGTAACTATCTATCTGTATGGCATGCGTACATAATTATTAATTATGTTAGAATCCTTTTGTAGCAAAAATATATGCTTCTAAATTTCTTTAAAATACTTATGATTACATAAATATGGGCTCTGTGCGTTTTCGCTAAATAAGGAAAGCGAAAAAAGTAACAAAAGCTTTGATAATCATAACCATTAATTTTTTTTGGGTTTAACGTCGCTTTCAACTGCATGGTCAATGGTCATATATTATCACGACGGGGGTGTTACCCTCCATTCGCAGGAAACTCACAAACCTGCACATTAACCTCAACCAGCTTGAGTTGGGTCGGAATGCCATCACCATCACGAAGTCTTCACCTCGCTGGAAGTTGCTTAATTTCGGTGATCCTACGAGAACCGGTGCATTTACCGTGCCATTAATTTATTTCATTACGACGTTCCAACCAGTGGAGGGTCCATAGGAATAATTCCAATTTTTATTTTGAGATTTTTCGTTTAAAAGTCCTCACAAAATCTACAAGGTAAGCCAAATGCTCCTCCACTTGGTTTGATATAGGGATGGAAATTGGAATGAAGCTTGTGTTTAGTTGTTTACTGTGCCGGAATTGATTACGTCTAAATATAATGCTATTATTATAAATGGTGATGCCCTTCTTAATTTATATTTATATTATTCTAAATAAGTATAGCATCATTATCATAAGTTCATGTAATTGCTTAAGCACCCATATTTATCATATATTTTTGTTTCTTATAAAGTCGGTACTGGGGTACACGTATATCTATCTAAGTACCCGTGATATTATCTTTTTCCATCTTGATCATATCATATCATATCATATCTTTTACAGGATCAGGCCATAGCACATTGGATATCCATAAATAATAATTTTGCTTCCCCCAGATATAATAACTGAACGAAAGAAGATATGTTATAATATATATTCTGAATAAACTGTTATAACACCACACGACTTTCCTTATCACTCGAAAATCAGTCAAATTACACCACTGGTGTCAAATTCGTAATCAGGACCTCAAAATCATTATAGATATGATATAATTATCACAACCCCCATCTAGGATTACGAATAAAAAAGTTGGTCCAACGGGTCCCTCCCAAAATACCGGTAAATTGGGACCCGGTTACTAAAAGTTCAACATAATTATTAAAAAAAAAAAATTGATCTGGGTAAACCCCTAAGGTATTACTTCTGTAAGAAAAACTTGTTTTTCTAAATTTATCGTATACCTTTCATTATTTTTTAGCCAGGACCGCCAAACGCCGCCAGATTTCCTACCATCGATACGTCTATCGGTCGGCTAAATAGAAACATATCAATAATTTCAAAATTCTCATGCCATAAAAATAGTCCAATTTTCATTTCATGTCACTCTAAATCTTGTGACGGGAACAATAAGTTTTAATCTAAATTAACTAGCTTTTCGAAGTTCCAAGTAGGTATGTCTCCATCATATAAATTATTATCTTGAACCTAATATTTCCCCTTCCCACTCACTCACCTATACATGGAACATACAGGATCCCCGCCACCATTCGGATGTAGAATTTTATTAGCCTACTCACCCCACAGAAGGCAGGGATGCAAATGCAAGATAGGGGTAGAAGTGAATTACATATTAATATTTTTTTATAGACGACCAGTTGATTGGCTCTCAGGAGGGGTGCAAGTTAAACAAGCTTTCTAACAAGCTGCAACCCCTTCCCGGCCCAATCTCCATACCCGCATGTAAGAAACTTGTGAAAAAAAGGGTAACTTTTTTTATGTGGAAGTTGTTTCTGAAAGATGCCTAATTTAAAATAAATAAATATGATGGACAGACTATGTCATACATACATTGAAATTTATCGTATCATATTGATTGGCTGAATCTGTTTAAATTTTATCTTAGCAGGATTAATGACAATTCTATATAAAAAATTCATTAAAACAGTGCTAGATGACATTTTGGATCCCTGATATTATCATTTACCAAATATGCATATTTCACTGCATCAAGGTTCATCTTCATAAATGGTAAAAATTATTGTATTTATACAGGTATTAAAACTACTTCTGGTTTACAATATCCAGGCATATTATAGGTAGGCATTAGCTGACATATTTATGTATAAAGTGTATGTAATTTTTATTTAATACGGAAAGTATTGGATCTGTCGAAATTTCGACCTACCCAATTTTACAATTTTGGACGAATCATAGCCACAGGATACCAAAAAAATTGTTTACGGCCATTGGTCAGTGCGTCCGTGTGTCTCTGTGTGTGTGTCTGTGAACATGATTCTCGAGAACAGAAGAGCTAATAATAGATACTTGAGTGTGTGTCTTGGAGAGGCGAGGCGGGTGCAGCCCGCTAGAGAGTCTTCATGCTGATCCTAATGATTTTCCGACCAACAACGAACTTGAATTAGATACAAAGAATGCCCCGCATTAGAATCAAGGCTATATTAATTTCAAATCACTGCAGCTTCCTTGGCACGAGATGTGTCTGGGTGAAGGGGTGAGATGAACCCTTGTGCTGGTCTCGTGCCCCCCTCCTCAATTCGAATGATGTATCATTTTACCAACTGTTTTCGTCGGGATAACAATATCTCCCTCCTATTAGTAAAATTTAACATGCAGGATTCGTTCGTCGGTTCCCAGCGCGCAACCCTTCATCTCGTTATGCATGTAACCCTTTGTCCCTTTCACAAATCGGATCCTCCTAACCCATTACTTGGTAATTAGTTCTGCATGTGATCAAGGAAATAATAATCATGATTCATTCGTCTTCGTTTGGATGTGAAAATTAAAATGGCGGTCGTTTATGTGAGCCTTTTATCTGACTTGTGCTTGTGATAACCATAAAAAAATATGATACCAGATGTAGCGATACAAGTATAAATGTAACTGACTGCAATATTTGTCCAGGACCCTACAATAGTAATACCATAATGGTCGATAACCTTAGGACTTACTGAAATGCTGTGTTATAGCAACCTGATAAAAGTTAGGCAGCATCGTTTGTATTTTAAATAAACTGTAATATATATATTCATGAAAAAGATATCTCCGAAAAAGATTAGTGGTTGAGAGCATTCGCCGTTGATCAAGTTTTGTTTTATTTCAATTTCCATGTAAATATTCTATGTACCTACTTTATTGAAAATAAAACTTGACCCAACATGTTTAATAATTCGTTACTGTTTAATAATTCGAATTCTGACCGAGTTTTTCCGTAGTGATGGCCGCGAACTGCGAGGCGAGGCGAACTGTTCGCGCGAACTGCGAGCGCGAGTTTAGCAAAAACTCGCCTCGCACCTAAAAAAGTTCGCGCGAGGCGAACTGTAAAAAAACTCGCCCCGCGCGAGCGCGAACCGTCATTTCTGCGAGGCGAGGCGAACTAGTTCGCGCGAACAGTTCGCAGTTCGCGCTAAATACTATGGTAATCCCATACTGAAACTTTTGCAATAGGAGCGTTTTAATAGATCATTTTATTAGAATTAAAAATACCAAGCGGCTTTTTTTGAAAAGTAAAGCCATTTGGAATTTTGGGGTGCTGCCACATAAATCGGACTAACATGGGATTTATAGATTCGCAGTTTCAGTATTTATTGAGTTTGAGTTTCTTTACCATGCCAATCATAAGAATTATTTTAGAAATGTGTCATGCTTTTCAATAAGTACGAGCAAGGACTTGAGAAATCTTCCCTTTTTCTTTTTCGTCCGGGCGTGCTGCAGTTCCGCAGCTCCCTAGCACCGGCCGTGCCTATAATTACATATATTCCATTGTTTAGTGTAGTGCAAATTTTGACTGTTATATTTTCAGTAATTACTAAACCTACAAACTAGAATCTGGACAAAGGTAGGTTTTTCAAAAACCATTCCAATTCCAAGAAATTGATAGGTAACACACCGCTCCATCAAGTATAAATAACGAACCGAAAATGAATGACTCATTCTTATGAAGATTAAATTGAAAAGGAGGAAGGCAAAAATTCAACCCTTAGATAGACAATACAATAAATGAGGAAAGAAGTTGTAGTTAGTTTTTCGTGTGAAAGACAATATTAATGGGCATCTTGGCATGATTTGGATACCTAACATTAAAAAATCCTTCCCAGATTAAAAATTCCTATAGCTAGGTATGTGTACTGTGTCCCATATTTGATATGTTTTTCGGTCGAACGACTTGTGAACATATGCATTAAATATATCAAAAGAATTGTTAAAAAACAGAGATTTTATTATTCCTTTTTAAAGAACGATTCTGCATTGTTTTCATACTTTTTTAGCACTAGACACTCTGGAAGCGCGGGGCGAACTGTGCGAACTAAACTCGCGCGAACTGCGAGGCGAGGCGAGCGCGAACCGACGTAAGCGCGAGGCGAGGCGAACTCAAAATTTTGCGAGCGCGAGTTTCAAAAAAGTTCGCCTCGCGCCCTGCGAGGCGAGCGCGAGTCAAGCCAAAGTTCGCCTCGCCTCGCGCTTTTGCCATCACTATTTTTCCGTTTCTGGAATGACATGGGTGTAAAGGTCAAGTGCCCTGAGGTAATGTGAAAGCGATTCTGGGGCACAACTCCAGGGCACAATTTCTTTCAAAAGAAAAATATGTAGATACATATATGTACATTGTATATTATAGGAATCATAATACATAATATCACCAAAAAATCCCAAAAAGATCCGTGCGTCTGATAAAAAAATATTTCGGTAAGTAGGTGATTGATTTTATTCCAAGAAACAGCAGATGAGAATATATTATGATAATGAGCATGAGTGTTGAGTGTGAATATGAGTGAGGGTGAGGGTGCTGGAGAAATGTGAAGTCTTGAATGAGGGCGAGGTATATCATCTGACAAATGGAGAGCTCATATACATAAATGTTATATATTCAAATGGCTCCTTTCTAACTCCCACCCTTCCTTATTATTGATTGGCTTTATCTCACTGAAGAGATTTCCGCGCTGCAAAGAATAAAATAGAAAGAAGATAAGAAGACAGTGAGTCATAAAATCAAATTTGCACAGGAGGTTACTTGTAATAATAGGTACCTAGGTATTTTTTTTATTCATTAGAATTTAGAATTTATTGTTTGTTCGACATTTACAGAAAGGTATCTCATTATTATGAATATTATTTACACAGATATTATTACTGTTTAGATATTAAACTGGTGTTGCGGAAACTTTCGTATGACATAGTTCGAAGTCTACTTACCACTTTGAAAAGGAGAAGTTTGCTTTTCGTTTTTGATATCCCGTTCACTGTCAGGTTCTGAAATCAGAAATTAATATCAAGCTCAGAAAAATATAGAAACATGTCATTATGATTAATTTTAAACTATTTTAAATAAAATATATTTTAACTATTTTAAATAAAATAAGACTAAGTATTGCATTAAAAAAAAACGCTTGCATACGAGTCTGCAACCATTGGGACATTTTCATCTTTACTATTCAAATTTCGTTACATATAATTTCGTTACATAATTTCGTCACATAATTTCGTTACATAATTTTGGTTATGTGCCAGAGCAAAGACATGAAAATGTCAATTTAATATTTCGTTACATAATTTCGTCACATAATTTCGTTACATAATTTCGTTACATAATTTCGTTACTTAATTTCGTTACATAATTTTGGTTATGTGCCAGAGCAAAGACATGAAAATGTCAATATTTTTAAATATTTGAGATGAATATTTGAGATCTTCTGGAACTCTGAACACGCGCCCATCACGATGCTAGCGACGTTTCCCTTCTGTATTTGAATGCTCATTCTCTGATCAAACGAAACGGTCATTTCGCGGAGAACGCCTCCGAAAAACTACAGTGCTTATATGATTTATAATATTCGTTAGAGTATATGAATAGTCACCGTGGCCGAGTGGGTTGCGTGCTAGGCTTCCACGCACAGTGACCTGGGATCGCATCCTAGCGGAGTTGGAAATTTCGGCTCTGTTCTTTGGATTTTACGGGGAAAATCCTCATCCTGAGTAGATACTATAAAGGAAAACTGAGTAGATACTATAAAGTGGGGCGATCAGTGGCGGAATTATGAGCAAAAATAAAATATTAGGATATTCAAGCAAAAGTAAAAATTTCTATAATTCTGCGCTACCCACTAACATTGTTTTATTATAACAAGAAAGATTTTGATTAATTTATTCTCATTCCATACATGCTTGAAAGAAAGTAAATCAAACCATCAGGCTCTGGTTGGACAAGAGGTAGCATGATAAATGAGAGGACTTTATGTTGGGTTAGAGACAATGGCATGCATCGGACCCTGCTCTGTCCCTGGGGAGGGATAAGAGCCCGGCATTACGTTTTGCATGTCCTACGCCTAAACCTTATTTATTCGAGTTCCCAATATCGGAGGAAATGAGACCCTTGCTTCCGTTCTGGCTATATAAATTTCCATTAGGTCACTAGTGCTTCTGTTGGGGCTGCAGTTTTTCTTTTGGGTCGCTTAAGCCCACTCCGGTGGGTGCCATATTTTATTCACTCACATTACTGCAATGCTCTCCTGGTTCTACATGATTATCTGATGGGAAATTTCATTTATCTAGTAAGAATAAAAGATATCTCATTTTTCCTGCTAACAATGTACCTACGCTAGAGAGAGGAAAGGAGAGGGAGGGAAGAAGCCAGAGAAAGCGAGATATAAATAAAACTCGAAAACCCCGCCAAAATGAGAATCGAACCAAGTAATGAAAAGAAATCTTCTAATAGCTATCATAAAATTATGGAAAAGTTCTTTAATAATTTTCTCATAGTTGGAAAGTCGGGAAGAAGCTTGTAACAGTTAGAAAGGGAACTTTGGTGCAACATCCATTATATTTCCTACCTACACCTGGCTTCCATTTCTCTCTTGAGGTCCACCGGGAATATAATAAGGAACGAGAAATATTAGAACCATGGAGAAAAAGTAATTAAGATGGAAAAGACTTTGGGAGTGAGAGCTGGAGCTTGGAAAACTGACTGGGATGATTTATAATAGAATAATAATTGGTAATTTCGCTTCAATTGTTTTAATTGTTCCATTATTAGTTCGGTATTAAAGCCCAAGCAGGCAGGTATAATCTTAACTGCAGAGACATTCTAAACCACAAATAATACAATTAGTGATGATGGGATTGGGGGGGCAGAGAAGGAAAATAACAATTAATTGGGAAAATTAGTTGAAATTATTAAAAGCAAAACCAGGGCAAACAAGCGTAAAGGAAAACGGGAGATTGTTTTTCTTCTACTCTCTGAGATATTTTTTATGTCTTTTGTGGCATAGATGAGAGAGGAACTTTTCTTGTTCATACTGCCCAGGTAACACTGAAGATATATTATGTTTCTTTTTATACAAGTACCTCATAATTACTTAGAAATTGTATTTCAAGGGTTACATCATTTCTTTTCATTTTAATATGTTTGTATATCACATCTTATCATCTAACTAAAATAAATTATTTGTGTGTATGTTTAAAAGCATACAACTCAAGAAAGAAAAATAAAATGATAAATGAAAGTCCATTAATTTAGAAAAAATCGACAGTAACAAATACGTGTGCTGAAAAGGAACTACCTACCCTTAAATATCACTTCATGAATGACCTTTGCATGATTTTGTGGGTTTATACCGACATGAGTATGATTGACACGCTAATTGTTGTGTACAAGCACCATATGGAATTGAAAATCAAGCTAAGGCAGGTACTAGATGATTCGACGTACTATATGTATATCCTGTCACATATCCGATATGTTCACAGTATCTACCCTGAGACCTGGGAGGCATTTTAATAATTCAGGAAGAAACTTGCATGCCTAGCCTGGGAAAATGAACATGTGGAATTCACAATCTACGTCAATAACAAAATTGTACACAGTACACTCAATATTGAAAATAAAACATTTTAAAAGTAGATTTCCTAATTATAAATGTTACAATTACATTACAAATATAGGTATTCATACCAATTTATTTTGAGGTCTCAGACAGGTATCTATATACTAAAAATTAATGTTGCACTCTGAATCAGTAGAACAACAGTACCTATATATAAGTTATGGAAACAATATTAGAATGTGCTTTTAGTTTTTAGACAAACTTTCACTAAGAATCAGGCACCTTAGATTCGATATGTCGGAAAATAAATAAGTATTTAATTTATATGGGCACACCCGCACACACATGTAAAAGTAATAAAAAAAAAAACTAGTTTGAACTTAATTTTGGCGTAAAAAACTTAAACTTAAAAAAAGCTGTTGATTTCCGCCAACGGTATTACCAACCAATAACAGAGAGCAACTAATACCAAATTCGTTTTCAGCACGGAGAAATACATTGGATTTGATATTCAGACAAAAGCCCAATTTAGGCTACCCAAAAATGAATGAGAGTTTAAGATATCAAAAACGATCGAAATGCAATTTTTCTTTCTCTCTTATACAAAAATTTCCTTACCAAAAAATAACTCAACACCTAATTAGCTATTACCGTTTAACCAGAACCGCCAAAGTTCGCCAAAATAGCGATCGAAAAATTTGCAGCATCAATTTCAACAAAAAAAAAATTTAGTGTCACATTCTCTCCCTAATACATGACATCTAAATCTACAAGCCAAATTCTCTAGGTTATTTTACGTGTCTTGAGATATCTTGTTTACACACGAGTAAGGAGATAATACCTAAGGATATAAGAATCCCCAAATGCAATACTAGCATGGACATATATTATATAGTCGTACATATTGATACATACAAACGTATACCTACGGGAGGGATGAGAAACATCAGCTGTTAAAAAAACATCCTTTCCTCCTCATCATGTATAATGTCTCTTAGGGGGCATATTTGGGTCAGGGAAATGATGGGGAGTTAATATGGAAATGCTGCAAAATATTAGGGTAAGATCAGCACACCCTTTCAAAGTGAGGATTTTATTCACTCCTATCCCTTATTTTTCATCCCTTGTCTGAATAATATTATACATAAATACATAGATGGTCATGATGTATAGATATACTGTAGGTATAACTGGGAATCTGAAATCCCAATTTTCTGGTCATTCTCATTTTTTTGTTTTAAATATTTGATGACTTGTGAATGGCGTACTTTTATGTATAGCAGTTCTTCTCTTAGAGGTTCCGCAGGATACTCAACCATATATCATTATGAAGAACTACATGCTATATACCTACCTATAATGATCATTATAATCTATACAAAATACTAATTTAAATAGGGTGATTGGTAACTGCCAATAATGTGTACGGATACCACAAATTCCAACTCTGTATAAGAAAGTCGTTCTAGTTTCGTTTAGTCTAAGCACATCGGTAACACCAATACAATATTGGGCACAATAGAAATGGTACAAAAGCAACCACTATACATAGAACTAAGATGAGTAAAAACTGCTCATTAGATTATTACGACTAATAAAATGGTTTCAAAACCGGTAGTTATGCTTTGCTCATTAAACTTTTCGCAAGTTGGCTATAAAAGAACAACATAATGATTTAGACTTTAGAGTATGAAAATACTTTGCTGGTCCATTTCACGAAGTGTGATTATAAACGAATAAACATTTACATCGGAGCGTGTTAACTAATGTTTTACATGACTTTTACACATCCGACCGAGATACATCATGCAAACACATTTTAAGGATTGCAAGCCCTGACCATATAAAAAAAAAACCAAAAAACAAAAAAAACTTTTACCTGCATGAGTTTAAATGCCCCATCAACAATGCGCACTTCAGTATAGGATACTTGTAACGTTGTCAAATTAAAAATGCGCACGGTGTGGCTTGAAAATAATTGGCTCAATAACACATAATTATTTTCTCAAGGGTACTTTCAAACTTGAAAGTAATACTTGTAAGTAGGTATAGAAGACTAAGAATGTAGTTTACAGAAGATCATTCATATAAATATAATACTTATGGAAATACAGGCAGATGTTTTTCCTTTTCATTTAAACCTTTGCGTCTCTGATGATTTCGATGTTGAAGAGACGTTTTGCCAAAATGATGGTTTAACGTGAGGAACATTCTTCATTGCTTAATTTCAGCATTTTTTCGTTTGAACATGAGTATTACTTATTCATACTAAAATAGCTCATACGCACAAACTAACCATCATGACGTTATAAAATACACCTACCTATGTAGGAATCTGGAATTCTTACTCTTATTATTATTTCTTCACGCTCAGCTAAAGATACAAACCCTTGATAAGTTTCTAGAGATTTTTGATTAGATTACCCATAAGAGGCATTATTCTAGTAAGTAGGTTGTGAAGATCACGACGAGAGTATATAAATAGGTAATATATTACCTATTTATATACATAGACATGATTCTTAGATCCCTATAAGTATCTATAAATAAGTCTTCTTTTTACCAACGTAATGGTATTGTAGAGACTGCTAACGTTCCCAGGCAAAACACAACCTGCATAAATATATGCATTATAGACTTCCCAAATTATATCTAAGCTGGACATTCGAAAATTCTGTAAGACTGAGATAGAAAACGTTTCGGTTGATAAGATAGCCACCACAAGTGTGTCCTGGATCATTACAGGAAGGTAAAAATTTGACAATGGCATTATGACAAGCGACTATGTACACTTGGGTCTCATTCTCAATACGTAGACCATGAGCTGTAACGGACTGTAACCAATATTTTAGTAATCCAGTCGACAGCGTCCCTCCTGTACTTTTAAAATGCAATAAATTTCACAGCAATTTTTGGAAAACAAGGAGTCTGGGCAATAAAGATTTGATCTCAATATGACTCCAGACAAAGACATCTTGATTTTCAATGGAGATGTTCAGCCCGAAATGACCACTGGCCATTATCCACCCGTCCTAAGAAGAAAAAAAATAATAAGAAAATTTACGAGGGAGGGATCCCAAACAGGGATAACACTTCTGTTGAAAAATATATCTCATTTGAAACATTAAAATTAAACAATGAAAATCGATATATTTTATTTATGTGCGTTTTACATTTTGAAGAGAGCGAATCAAGAGATACAATTTTCCAAAAAATTGAAACCTTTGAATTCAGAGGTCATCGCATGAAGAATAGAAGTAATAATAAAGTGAAATTAACGGCGTGCGCCACTATGCCGAATTTGAATTGAAACTGGTCCCTTTGACTCCCGAAACCTCTAAAATTATATTTATGTATACATATCTAATAATAAATAAAATTCGGTATCAATGGTAAAGCTGGATGCGAACCTTTAGGAGAAGAGAGAGAGATAAACTTTAAAGACCTGTACCACACGTAGAAAATTGCGGTAAAAAATTGTGTCAGTAGACGATAAAGTTTCGTCAGTCTAACTAAAACATAACTTTGAAAAGGTAAATTATTATATAAATGAGTAAGAATTACCTGTTTTATGTGTTTTCTGAATTTCGGGAGTTGTATTTTAAAGTTGTAATCCCAGAGGAATGATTGTCCCCTAGGTAGCGGAAAGGATTCGAACTGTACCCTCATTGTGGGGGTGTAAAAATGAATGAATATAAATAAATTGAGAAGTTTCCTACTTTGGATAGCAGGGATCCCTATTATGAAAGGATTTTTATTTATTACCTAGTCTCGAAAAATAAACCCATTTTGGCAGGGAACAAAAGGTGGTGACGTGAAGTGTGCGGGTTCAAAACCCTCAGCTGTCTCACAATTGTTATCCTTTATGTGTCATTTGAATACCAGAAGTGAAGGGAGAGAGAGAGCAATATCAGTTGACCTGATGTGGCAGTTCACTTTTAAAATAATCAAAGTGTAATAAATTTAAAATTTGGTCAACAGATAATTTTTTATCAAAACTTTGATCGCTATTGCATTTGGGCCAACTCGGTAGTATCGTTATCGGTCAACCGGTTCGGCCGCAAAAGCCATTTTTGGCCAAGCTTCTTCGGCTAGCATTTTCTCATCCATTAGTTTTTTATGACAATACATCAATATTTAGTTACTTTACTCCATATACATATTAAAGTACTTTACCCAACACCATATTAATGACCCTTATTTCGAAAAATGTACGTGTAATGGAGCTCTACTAACGGTCGGTGGGCCAGCGTCATGGCGCGTTGAATGTACCGGTTCTCGTAGGATCACCGAAGTTAAGCAACGTCCAGCGAGGTTTAAGACTTCGTGATGCTGGCATTCCGCGTTGGTTGAGGATAATTGTGGGTAGCAGGTTTGTCAGTTTCCTGCGAAATATATAGGGTAACACCCCGTCGTGTTATGACCATGCAGTTGAAAGCGACGTTAAACCTGAATTTAAAACAACAAAAAAACGGTCGGGGTATATTGGAAAATTATTTTCTATTACTTATTATTAATTTTTTTGGAGGTATGTGTAAATTGTAGAAGCAATCAGTCACTTTCTTCGAAATTCAGCTAATAACATTTCTAGACGAAATGACGGACTTCCGACTTTCTCGATGCCAAGTATCTGATTCCTGCTCCATCAAGTGGTCTCTCCGTGTCTCCCCAATGCCAGGGCTTCACCCGAGTCGCGCCACCAGCTAATTAATTTCATTCAATCGTTATTGCCTTCTTGATTTGCTGTGTTTACAAATGAGTCAATTATTATTTATTACGTGGACAATATATCGATATGAACAGAAAATATGCAAGAAATATGTTGATGGAGATAATTTATGTGGAGGCCAGGAGACACAGTCATTGCCAGTGCGGTCACATAAATTACTGGAGACAGGTAGACAACAGTTAGGTTTCGTATTCGGGTGAAATATGGTTGGGCCAGCCACTGTTCCGTCCAGTTCAAAGCAATATTTCCCTGTAGCGATTATAGGTAATACCTACACAATACTTTTTTAAACAAGGATGAAAAACGTTTCCTAAAACTCTACACCCACATTATGAAAGCACTGTTCTGAAAGATTCCACCCACATCATGAAATGCACTGGAAGATGTTCTCAGTGATGACCAGAATCAAAAACCCAACTTTCCGATTCAATGTCAAAAGCTCTAATCTCCTGGTAATTACCGAATTTTGTAGTCATAAATAATAATAATTATAACATTTTTTTACAATACAGATGGGTGAACATACTCGTACTGACCCAACCGTGCAATTCCGTTGTATTTGTGAGGTGGCATTCTGGGTGCGTGTAGGAACTTTTAGCTTCTCATTTGCATTCATTTACATGTCGCTTCGTTTGCTTGCCACCTTACTGACGATGATATAGTAATAATAATAAGTTATATCTTCAATAAGTGAAATTTCAAGACGAATGTGATGAGGTTAGAAATTGGACTCATCAATATTATGATCGGCAGACTCAACTTACTTACCTACTTTATTTTGTTTTGGTACCCATCAATGGAATTTTACAGGGTGATAAAGTAATTTGTGTCCTATCACTTGTCTGGAATTTCTTGTGAGAACTTTGTATTTTGAGATGGCGGGGGAGGCAGCAAGTAGAAAACACCGCTGTTATTAAGACATCCACCCAAGAATTTACTTTCAAAACAACAAAGAGGTTGTCAAGGGTCGGAAAGTTGAGCTTTCTGTTGATTTTTCAGCAAACATTAGACTGTTACGAGTCGCATTTTCCTGTCGTTTCGGACAACCCCTTTATAACAGTACTTGTACATATATGAAAGTTACATTCTGTATCGGAAGATATGACGGCCATATTCAACACATTAAAATCATTTCCGTGTATATAAGTCTCCTCCATATAGGCATAGCTGCGATGGTATCAGTATTTGTTGTGTGCTCAGTATTCATATTATATTAATTTCGATTAATTAGAGGAATTTATACACCAACAGTGCAAAGCAAATTTCTAAATGTTTTAAATGACTTGAATAACTAATTATTTTTATGGCTCAACCTCATTCCATCAGAGCATAATAATATGAGGAACTCGAATTCAAGAAGTATTTTTATCCACAAGTGGAATTTTTTTATTAGTTCCTAAAATATGTTTTGGATCCGTAACAAAAAAACGTTAATTACCCTATAAAACAATCATATAAAAAAACTTTATTTAAATTTCAGTGAATATTGTTCTGACTCTAATAAATCAGTAGGACGCTCTTGAGCGTGTCAAACATAAATTAAAAATGTGGGAAAATCGGAATGAATGTATAATACATAATATACTGTTCTTATTTTTTACAAGGTAAATAAACTGGTCTGAAAGTCTCACAACTTGCCTTATCACTAAAAAAAAGTCAAATTCAGCCAATTGTGACTCTATATTTACCTTTTTGAAAATTTCGTGCTGATGTTCTAATTTTCAAAAAAAGAAAATTTTCCAACATCAGACTAGTTGCTATTTTCTTTCGTTTTCGAATTTTATTATTTTCCGCCTGTCTGGTGTCTTCTTATATTTATCTTTTTTCACTTTATTACCTATTTTATTTAATTTTCTCACGAATCTATACTAATTTGCTCCTACTTCTCAAAAGTTCTTGTGTAACTTTTCCCCTCCTAAACTGACGGAGGATCATAAAAAGTATATATTACTAACCAGTGCATTGTACAGATGTACAGGTACTCAAAATATTTGCATTGTGTAAACTTGTCACTCCTGTTTGAAAGATTGAATTCAAGAAACGTATAACCTACTAGATATAAGGTATACCTATAATATTACTGAGAAGTGGTAATAGTATTCCCACTGATGCTTCATAATGCCGTTAGCATTTCTATGGGGTTTTCGCTCAAATGGAAAAATAAAATGATTTTAAATATCTTTTCCAATTATGTAGGTACACGAGAAAGCCGTATAAAATATGCTCTTAGGAATATATTAATCAGGCTTTAAGTCAATCATGATTACAAGGGTGCTCGTTCGGTTGCAATCCAATTAAACCTGTCTGTTTAGCGCATCCGACTATCCTGGCCCGACATGCATTTCCTCTCCACTTCTGCATTGAGTACCTCACACACAGTTTTTTACTGCATTGCAATGCGTTGTGAATAGTAAAAATATATTTGTTTACATAATTTATGCGTAATTGTATGCTGATAAAGACTGTATTATGGGCTGGTTGTAAATCATAAATACCTATCTATTAAGTTTCTATGGGTAACTTTAAACTGAGGAAACCATTGGGCATAATCACTAGACGGAATGTTGCAGTCTGAGGTGCTGTGGGAGCCCAGACTCTGGCATAATGAACACATCAGAACAGTACCGGTGTCGGCAATGTGCAGGGTTGACAAATTAATTAGTTATTCACTTTCACTATCAGTTGCAATATGCTGCGGAACAGTATGGTATGGGTTCAGCGGGAGGGCAGCAACAATAAGACGCAGGAACCATCCCCTAACCGAACCCTCTGGCAATCAGCCACACGCGTTTAATAGCCAAAGAGTAAAATGAGAAAATTCCTTACAAGGGGGTGAGGCGGTGGAGAGGTAATTATTCCTTTTTCCCTTACTCGAGGTCCCTCCTCGTGAGGAAAAA
Source organism: Bactericera cockerelli (assembly GCA_024516035.1). NCBI lineage: Eukaryota > Metazoa > Arthropoda > Insecta > Hemiptera > Triozidae > Bactericera > Bactericera cockerelli. The sequence goes on along the minus strand of CM044955.1, from coordinate 22,283,904 downwards.
GGAGGGAGAGATTCGGGAGAAAGTTGGAGCAGAGGAGAAATTCAGTCCATTAATAATCCGAAACTTCTCGCCGCCAACTTTCCCCGATTAACAGCATTAATCTTATTTGACATGTTCCTCCTTCCACGGCTCCTTTCCTTCTGTTCTTTTTCTTATTTATATTTTTTAATATCCTCCACCTTGGAAAGTTTGTACTATATAGAGTGCTCCAAATTACCGCTCGATGTATTTTTGCACACGATGTACATAACATGGGTAATAACTGTTGTTAACTTTGCAGGTCTTAAAACAATGTGTAATGGAATATTAATTACACATAATACCTTATTTTAAAGTAAATAAAAGGGTATTATATGAAGAATTTCCTTTTTAAAATTTTGCTTAGACCATCATCTGAAGATATCATCAAAATTCTTAAGAAATTTTGATAGTTTTCAAACGTAAGCATCGATTTCAACAAAAGAAATTCGGATCGCATGCTCTTCAAGTCTCTTAGCTCATACCGTTCTTGAGATATCTTGTAACAAACAGACAGACGAACATACTTACACACTCGTAAAAAAGCGGTAGGTACTTGGTAAAATTTCGACTCAGTGACCATATTTAAGAGAAGGGCAGAGGAAGAAAAGAGAAGCCAGCGTCGATGGCATGTTGAATACACCGGTTCCCTTCAGAACACCGAAGTTAAGCGACATCCAGCGAGGTTAAGACTTGGATGGGTGACTATTCAAATTCTAATTCTCGTGACGCTGGCTTTTCCCGGCCCCACTCAGGCTGGGTGAGGTCAATGTGAGTAGCAGGTTTGTGAGTTTCCTGCGAATGGAGGGTAAAACCCCCGTCGTGATATGACCATGGCAGTTGAAAGCGACGTTAAACCCCACTTAAAAAAAAAGAAGAAAAGAGAAGAGAACATGTGGAAATAACAGGAACGCTGCTTGAATATACAAACAACACCACAGACCATTTCACAATTTCACATGCACGCAGCGAAGCCCACATCAAACACAGCCCAGCAGACGAAACAATAACAACAAAACCCATGCATAAGATGATTTCGGGCTTGTATAATAAGTGGGATAAGATACATGTGTGTGCAAGAGAAAGATAACTGATAGACAAGATTCCTTATTTTGAATGGGAAAGGAAGAGAGAGAGGAAAAATTGAGGGTAAGGTTCCTGATATTATACTCGTAACCTAATACCAACGCTGTTTTACTAAACATCTCTTCTCAATACTCAAAACTCAGATAAATAATTATGCATTTTACACAGTCAAAGTATATTAAAACAATCGCACTGATCAATGTAGAAGAGATAATAATAAGCCCGGTAAACGGGTGTTTATTAACGGAGCTAGTCCTATTTACAAATGTCAATATATAAACAGATAAACACAACAATAAAGGTAAAAAAATATGTCAATAAAATTAAATATATATCACAGTGTCAAAAATGTAAAGATAATAGCAAAATTAAATAATAGAATGAAAGACAAGGTAAAATCAAGTAGACAAATTTACAGCTACAATAGATCACAGTAAACATCACATCAATTTTTTAAGAAGACATCAATAGATGATGTATTAGCTGCTCTCATCATTCTATTGATAGGCGAGTTATAAGCGTAGTTAGTTCCACAGGTTGGAACATAGAATGTGTTGCTTCTCCTTAGTTTCCGATGGCAGTTCAATGAAACCAGGCCCAACAACTCGGAGCAGTCAAGTTCACCAGCAACTAGTTTTCGGAAAAATCTTGAATCCGCCTGAAGACGACGATTAGCAAGCGAATCAAGTTGCACCGTCAGATCAGGATAGCGTAAATTGAAGTAGAAAATAAATCTTTTCTGAACCCTGTCCAAGATGTGACTATGGATTTGGTATGAGGGTGACCACACAACACCAGCATACTCTAAAAGGGAACGTATCAAAGATACATACAGTAGAATAAAAGAATTAGCGGATAGACCCTTCGATGTTCTAAAAATATACCCCAGAAGTCGATGGCAGCGCATAGAAACGTGGGAAGTGTGAAGAGCAAATGAAAGCTTCCCGTCAAAAATGACCCCAAGATCTTTGATGTGCTCAACATGTCGAAGTTGCTCAGACTCGATAGAATATTGGAACTGAATCACGTCCCTGCGCCTAGAAAAAGACATGATGCCGCACTTGTTAAGAGTGAGCTTTAAACCATTGAGAGTGAGCCAGCAAGAGAAAGAATCCAGATCCTGTTGAAGTAGTTGACAATCGTTTGGGCTGGAAATGGACTTGAAGATTTTCACATCATCAGCAAACATGAGAAATGAGGAATTATGAATAACATCCTGAAGATCATTAAAAAAGAGACTAAACAGAAGAGGCCCAGAATGGCTACCTTGGCCAACACCAGAGGTCACCTCGATATCTGTGGACATACAGTCACCAATCTTAACAATCTGGGTGCGACCACACAACGAACTATCCAACCAGCGAAGAAAGGCATCGCCAATACCATAAGATTTAAGTTTACTAACAAGAATACTAGTATTTACGCGGTCAAATGCCTTAGCTACGTCAGTATAGATCGAGTGAACGTCTTGACCAGATTGAAAAGAGGTCAGAATGTGTATTAAAGGATCATAATTATCTATCAGGAGAGCTTTGACCATATTGATGTGAATTTCTATTGAAATATATTGATGTGAATTTCTGTCGAAGCATACTGATTTGAATTTCTATCGAAGCATATTGATGTGAATTTCTTTTGAAACATATTGATGTCAATTTCTATCGAAGTATACTGATTTGAATTTCTATCGAAACATATTGATGTGAAATTCTGTTGAAACATATTGACGTGAATTTCTATCGAATAGTATACTGATTTGAATTTCTATCGAAGCATATTGATGTGAATTTCTATCGAAGCATATTAATGGGCACCTCCTTAAATCTCATATTGATACGACCCGCAATATTGATATTGATCAATGCTCTATTGATCAATAGGTAATATTGATCGTCTGGAACCCTAGGCTCTACGATACAACCTCCTCTCTCTATCTCTCTTGCTCTTATTCCTTCCCTCTGTCCTACATCTTCTCTTCTTGTTTACTCTACTGGAAAAACAAGAGAAAGAACTACAGAAGAACATATCGAGAGGGAAAGACATTAATAGATAACGTCGAGTTTTTTGAGCTTCAAGCGGAGGTAAAAAAGCATGGCAGAACGGTTCTCAGGGGGGGGAGGACTTAACATGCGGAAAATGAGCTTCGCTAGTGAAAAGTGAAAACACATATTGTGAGGTCTGTTCGAGGGGATAGACAGAAGGAGGGGATGGGGAGAGAGGGGGAAGAGTAGAGAGGAGAGAGGGAGGTAGAGGGAAAAAGAGAGGTAGAGGGAGAGTGAGGAATAGCGATCTATAAAATAATATTTAAAACAAAATTTAAAATATAGGTATTCTGATTTTTTCTTCTTTACACACTGCAAGCTTTTTTCAAGATTTTCTAAAATTTAATTTAATCTCATGAAAAAACTTTTTATCTCATGAAAAAACAAATATTCTCCAGGATAAACATTTTACTATACTGGAAAACATATACTTCTTACTTTCTAATGCACCTATTGCCTAGGTATTTGCTAGAAGAAAAAACAGAAATAGAACAGAAATAAAATCGTAAAATCGTAATATTTAACACTTCCTTCCTTGTGAGTAGGTACTTTACATCATTTCTGAATTTTTTTACAAAATCAGTTAAATCAAATATTGTATTGTATTTATATTTCAGGTGGCACTTTTTTGACCCCTACTTTATGCACGTTTTGCTCCAATTTGTGGCTAAATGGGACCATTTGCATCACAACTATTACATTATATCCGTGCAAACTTTCGTTGAAATACGTTCACTGAGATTTACGTGTTGCAATAATTGAAACAAAAACTCCAACAGGCACAAAACCAAAGTTACTCAGGAGGTTCCACATCCACACATCCAAATTTATGAAAAAATGACAACCACAAAAACGAACACTGCAATACTTCCGATAAACTCGGATGTAATACAAAAATGAAAGGCAAAAGTCCTCTCCCCCAAAGAAAGAAAAACAGTCCGAGAGAGAGAAGGAGCACGCAGACACTGCAGAGCTCTATTAATAATAATGAAATAGAAAAAAGGGAAGAGAAAATTGATAATTTCATTATGGACGAAAAAAAACACAACTGGTACTATAGTGAACTGTCAACTGTAGAGTGTAGAACATTCAACAGAAACGGGGAAAATGTTCAACATAAGTAGTATGTGAATAGGTAAAGGAAAAAGCTAAGTAAGTTTATAAAAAAGGGGTCAAGTTGGTAAAAGTCCATTTAGAATTGAATTTACAAAAGAGCGTTGGAGAGTGTACTTAGTACAAAAAAAATACCGGGATAAAAGTTGGGGGTAAAGAATAATAGAGCCAAGAGTGGCTCTCCTAAAAACTAGTGATAAAAAAGTGCAAAGCTTCTCATCATACCGACAGAGGAGAGAAAAAGATTATTCGACTAAACATATTCACGACTTAAAGCACCCTTTTCATACTGTGTCGCTACTGGTAAGTTTAAATAGTTTATCTCTCAACACACTCGTATGGTATTTACCCTTCCTCTGGATGTGTCAAGAGCTTTTAAATAGCTTTACCTTTCTTTTATGATGTCATCACATCTCCTGACATTGCAGCATACCTCCTATTTTATATTAGCCAATTTTACATTGTTTCACCTATTTCGAGTTGAGAAATCTTTGATTTTCAACTTCGAAAGCAGACCACCTTGTATAGTAGGGTGGGGTTGGGAGACAAGTTTGTGAAGTGAAGATTTATGATGACTCAAGTGCCCCTCTGCTGCTCTATTTACCCCACGCTACCCTCGGGGGAAAACTAAATAGACTGTTTTGAATTGCAATGAAGCTCTGATTTAATCTCGAACTGTTTATATTTTTTACCTTTCTAGGGAGTCATAAGAAAAACAGCTTTCTGTGTTCAAACGGAAATTAAAAATGCCATTTTCTCACATTTCGGTTTGAGCGGAATCAGAATTTTGCAATAGTTTTTTTAACCTTCAGTATAAATATAAAATAGTAGAGATACCAAATTAGTCATCGAACAGTTGCTCCAGTAGGTGCATCGATTGGCACAAAGTTAATCGTGCTAAGACCCTGTTCGTAGAAAAACAGTTCTGTTCTTTCATATCAGCACTTCTTATACTATGTACTTGTAACACAACAAGCTACATACACTAAATTGAATAATTTTGGGAATGAAATAACCTGCAAGAAAGAATCCAAACTGAAAAATTGAGTAGCTGCCACGGCGGGCCTGTACAGAAGCAGAACAGGAACACCTCAACCCCTGGCCCCATAACAGGTGCAGCAGGGCTCTCTTCTTGCACCTGACTTGCAAACTACACTGGAGATTATCGAGGGAACCACTTTTCTGGTAGAAATAATTTTGCTCTTATTCTCCATGAATTTAATTTCTATCCTCCGTAGTTTTCACATTTTAATGTGAAATTTATTCCAATTTTTGAGAGAAACCATCAAATCTTTTGTTGTTATTTTTATTAGGTTTTTAACTATTCAGAGACTCTTTTATATACCTATTTTAGTGGCTTAACTTATTTTTTTCTGAGGAGGCTTCTGTCTACCCTATTTTTTACCGGAAGGTCTCGTTGGCATAACTGCCCTAAGATAAGTGATCTTGTGAGTTTCGATGATTGACGAGGGATGTCTGTGAGCCATGGTGCAAAATTTGATTGACAGCAAAAGTACCATGAGAACCATTTCTCACAACCCACAACAACCACTTGCGCTGTCTGTAAATAGCGGTTTTACCTTTTTTTTACCAAAATTTGAATAAAGGACATTGTACAAAATTCAAAGACCTTTTTCAAAATAAATTATTGAAAGTGAGAGAATGTTCAATGCAATGGAAATTTCAAACCAAGGGTAAATAACCAGCTTTCACAGGAGAAGAGTTCGATTTTCAAGTGTTTATATTACATGTACTTAGGTAGGTGATTATTTTGTATGTAAGTTACTACTATGTTTTCCATCCTAAAAATAAAAACAAAATTAGAACTGTCACGTTGCGGACTATTGGCTGGACATCAAGAACTGACTTAGTAATCATGAAGTCTCTCATGAAGTCCACTCAACCAAATAATAACACAACTGACTCAGAAGCTGGTCAAATGAGATAAGGACTGAGAAGTTGAACAGAGAAAAATAAAAATTATACTCCTCATCAATAACTCAATAACAGTTGTGGACATTACCTAGTGGCAATAAAATAACAAAAACAGTAGGTAATTGTTGACATAAAAAAAAGAAAGAAACGGAAACGTAGATATTTCAATATTTATTGTAAAAAGGCAGGTCGAACAGAAAGTATTGAAGAATAATAGCTCCTTGTTAACACTACGAGATAACGTGTTGCGATTGGGAGGTATAGACCAAGGAGGGGACATGAAAATCGAATAAATAATAACATTTTGTCAGAAAAAAATATAATAATAGGAAAAACAGAAGCAATAAGGTCCATATTATGTGACGTGAACATAAAAAAAGAAAGGCATGGGCAACAGGCTATATTCACTATATTGAGATATAAATCAAATGAATTGTTGAGAATGCACTCGCAAGTGTTACTAGCTGCTCGCTCGTACAAGGAGGTTATGTGAATTGAAGACTTCTCTAAATTATCTAATCTCATATTCTAATAGGTAAAGTTAATATCATAGCTTCATGCTATGTATGATTCAATGAGTATTTTCCTTACAATTCCTATAGGAATATATGAGTGCACCTCCCTGGTACTCAGTACCTTGGACAATATTGGACAGAAATCCCTGTAACCGATTAAGTTTAAAGTTAACTTAGTAACCTATTTGATGTACAATGCCTAAATCCCCTGAATCTAAAGCCACAACAAATAATCCGATAAAGAGACAAGAAAAACTATTAAACTAGAGGGAGCCACCTCCAGTTTAATACTTACACATTGAACATTGAACAAGAAAATAAATATCATTTCAAATTTACAAGTACGTTATTTTGCAATTGATAAAGTAGATCTCCCCAAACATAAACCGCACGGTCGCCTCTGCAGCGCAAGTAATGTGAATGCAAGCTCTTGTTTCTTCGCAATCACCAGATCTGGTCAATAATTTCTGAAAATATTATAAATTAATCCTGCCCATAATTATTTCCAACCGAAACAAAAATACAAGCGGGAGAATTTACTTGCAATACAAACATTAACTTTATGATTTGTGCTAGCACGAATATCATTGTGCCAAGCCCGGACCCCATGGTTTATTGCAATTCATGCAAAATAAAATGCTATTTTCTTCATGCATCTATGCTCACACTATGAGTACTTGAGTACCAGTGGGACTGTTTCAGTTTCTATTGAGAAGGAATTGCTTTGTTATTCATACGACATGCCTTACTGCTGAAGAATATAATCACTAGAGTCTTGTAACCCCGACTGATGACTACCTGTAAATTGTGAGTGCTCCTAAGAAAAAGCAGATATTTGATGTACGGAAGTTTCACTTACGTGGCGATGACAACTGCCCCAGCCTGTACTGAGTCGCCTCCTTCCTGTCTTCGTCCAACAGCCCCAGTCTCGCCTGCAATGCTTCCCTCCTTTCCTCCTCTTGCTTCCTCAGTCGCGTCCTGCACTCCTCTTCCTCCGATTCTACTGAAGACGCCGAGGACGTCCGACGGTTCACCCGCCTTTCGTTCTTCAGGGAGTTTTCTTCGTGGAGGCGCTTGAGAGTTTGGAGCTTCATGGCAGTCAGGTGGTTCTGGCCTGGTCGCCAGTGCTTGGCGAGTGGTTCGTCTTGCCAGGGCATCTTGGCGCCTGTGAACGGAAAAATAAATCAATTAAGACAAGAACCATAATTATGATTGGTGGTTGAGTGGAAGAGCTCACATATGAGAACCGTGCCACTTTAGAGAAAGCCAAAAAAAAGAACGACCGACATGTTTGATCAAAAATTCGCGACCAAAAAATGTAGGGAAAGAAATTCGAATCAAAACAGGAAATAAATGTTTGAATGAATGATTTTCTACATTCAAATATTTTTTATTTCCGGTTTTTGACTTGTTACGCTCTATTTTTTGGTTGCGAATTCTTACAACATGTGTGTCATGTTTAAATTAACATTTATTATGTAATGAAATTAATTTCGTTTCATTTAAGAAAAAGAAGTTGGCCTAAACATGTAATATTAACCTAGATAATCACACCTTTTTAAGCTTTGGAATGATCAAGAATAACACTTTTCTGTTTCCAACTGGGGCCGATAAAATCGATTACGTCCCTTAAAATGACTCACCCAGTACAAATCGGGAATATAATGTTATTTTGTATTGTTTTTTTTTTGTTTTGTATATAGGATAAAACCCCAGTCGTGATATGACCATGCGATTGAAAGTGACCATGACCCAACTCCCCCCCCCCCTCCTCGTAAAAAAGGAGGAACCCAAATTATTTTATATTTTAATACTATACATAATCTGCGATATCAAGTCATTCAAAAGAAGTCCTCAAGATCCTCCAACTCATCAACTACTATATCTTAAAAAAATTCAAAAACTGTTGTATAAGTATATCATTCAATTACATTGTAAAATAGAAGGGTTGCTAAATTCTGGAATAAAATCTGTCAACCAAAAAACTTCGTTTCTCTGACATATAGATGACGAATACGATTTCATTTCTTTTGAATGAATCTGAAGAGTATCAACTTATCTTTCTGTGCACAGCTTTCTAATCATATTATTCAGTCTTGAAATACTCCGAGAGTTCTGAGCCATATCAGATCCTCACAATGCAACATCAATCCACGACGCTGCTCTTTTATTTAGATTAAAAAAAATCTCCACAAAGGGAATATAATATGAGCCAAAAACCAAATTTAATGGAGACATTTCTATTCATTGTTTGTTGGTTTCATCGAAGCAGCCTTTTTTGTACTTTTCTTCCACTAAACTTCGTTTCTCTTTTCTTCGACGTCAAAAGATTTCTTCAAATAAAATTCTCAAATTGAACAAACTCCTACAAATCTCAATAAAAAGCGTTTCAATAAGGAAAACAAGAAGTATCTACTCCATAAAGAAATTTCTAATCCACGAACTTTGTGTAACAAGCTCACTTCACCAAATAGAGTGTAAAGAGGTTGAGTTGTTAGTTGTTAATATTGGTGTGGTCAGAAGTGTAAGTAACATAGTATGCAGGGTTACGAGTTCTGAGTTCTGAGAGAGATGGAAATGGAATTGGATGTTGGGGGTCCACTAATCAATATAGGACAGATACCACACAGAGAAGCATCTTAGCCAAAAGGCCGAGAAGCGATACGAACCGACCTCAGCAGCTTGATCGATAGGGTGGGCCGAAAAAAGCGAATTTTTGAATCGATAATATTAATAGCAAAAAAAAGTTGCAGCATGGTCAGACGTTTCCAAAAATATAACTTTTGTCAAAATTGGATGTTATCTTCCACTGCCGCAAAGCGGTTGAAGTTTGGCGAAAAAGTCGAAAAATGGCATTTTGGACCCCACTTTAAGAAAATTATAAAAATAGCAGATGAAAATCTAAGATGCTCAAACTTGTTTCAAATTACTCAATATGTGTTCTAATTTTAAATTTAGACTAAAAATAATGAGCTTTTGGAACTCTGTTCTGTATACAGGGTGATCCAAAATCATGAAATACCACTTTTTTATGTGATTTATGTGGGGTATATTATGTTTATATTTATTGAATGATTTGAATTAATCCTTCAATATTGGCAAACAAAATCATCAAATATTAAATATATGATAGTGCTGGACAGTTTGGATGAAATTTACACTCTTCAGATGTACAGGGTGGCCAAAATTTTCATAAATTATGATGACTTTTTTATGTACTTAGTTCATGTTTTTTTTTACATTACAACAATGTAAATATTATGCTAAGCAGTTTTTAGGGACATATAATATAAATAATGATTATAAAAAGTATAATAAGACAGTCTCTTATCAAAGATATTCCGTATGGAGCCCAGGTGATTGATGGAAAGTCTTGAGTGGAAGGAAATTTTCACCCAACACAGTGCACCTTGGGAAATATGTTGTATAGGGAACGTATTCCCTTATCGCGTTGTTGCAATTTTAACTTATGGTTTGACCATTATATTTCCGGCATTATTATTATTAAAATAACTGTATAAGGTCTAGCTACCAGGTGTATTAGGTGGCTACACCACGCGACGAAGCTCTCCCGAACCCTCCCAACAACGAATTTTTTTATATCGCGTCTTTTGATATCTTTCCGACCTAGTCCTTTGAGTCTCTCTGCATTTTAAGAGTTTTAATGGCTTATAATAGAGGATGGATTTCTGAGTTTATACATACACATTACACCTATTTACATAAGGAAAAAAAGTAATGATTCGGCAAAAATAACCAAATGGGTTCATAAAATATATCATAATGTATATTATGCTGGTCTTTCATGCCATTTGTTGTTTCAGAAAAAATAAAGTAGGTAAGTCCTTCAGATTAGAAAAATGAAAATCACTTTGGTATTTGTAACAAATTAACAACAACAACTGGTAGCTCAAAGGCAAAAATGTACCTTAAACAATGGCTTTTCTCTCGCTGAATAGTAAGGGAATGTTACATCTATTTTGGGTACTGTGGCCAGTGGAAAATGATTGGAGGAGATTCCATTTATTGTCTAAAGAAATGTAAGCAAATTTACTGAACTTCTAATACTGATGAGCAAACAAATATATCATTAAAAAAAAGTTACTTTACTTTTGTTAATCACTTTCATGATTTCACACATACTCAAAATCGAGTTACTAAATCTACGCTGAATCCAGGACTTGAACCACCGACTTCCAGGTTAGAGGTTACAATTGCGCCGCCTTATTGATCAACTATATCATTATATTATGTATAGAGATAATTTGTTGATCTACTTTTGTTTATGCTACCACTCCAATGTTACTACGAGATATTTCCCAAGGTGCACTGTGTTGGGTGAACATTTCCTTCCACTCAAGACTTTCCATCAATCACCTGGGCTCCATACGAAATATCTTGGATAAGAGATTGTCTTATTATACTTTTTATAATTATCATTTATATTTTATGTCCCTAGAAACTGCTTAGCATAATATTTACATGGTTGTAATGTAAAAAAAACCATGAACTAAGTACATAAAAAATTCATCATAATTTATGAAAATTTTGGCCACCCTGTACATCTGAAGAGTGTAAATTTCATCCAAACTGTCCAGCACTATCATATATTTAATATTTGATGATTTTGTTTGCCAATATTGAAGGATTAATTCAAATCATTCAATAAATATAAACATAATATACCCCACATAAATCACATAAAAAAGTGGTATTTCATGATTTTGGATCACCCTGTATACAGAACAGAGTTCAAAAAGCTGATTATTTTTAGTCTAAATTTGAAATTAGAACACTTAATGAGTAATTTGAAACAAGTTTGAACATCTTAGATGTTCATCTGCTATTTTTATAATTTTCTTAAAGTGGAGTCCAAAATGCCATTTTTCGACTTTTTCGCCAAACTTCAACCGCTTTGCGGCAGTGGAAGATAACATCCAATTTCGACAAAAGATATATTTTTGGAAACGTCTGACCATGCTGCAACTTTTTTTTGCTATTAAAATTCTCGATTCAAAAATTCGCTTTTTTCGGCCCACCCTATTGATCGATAAGGCGGCGAACTTGTAACCTAAGAGTTAGAGTAGTTATGATATCACGAAAGTGATGAACACAAATTTATCATAACTTTAATTTTAATCAATTCAGAACATTCTGCTTATTTTATTATTTCTCTCTCTTTCTCTCCAAATTAATTTAGCTTAGAAATATGTATAGGTAATGCATTGATACTCATATTGACTTTTTTCATGTCGTTTTAGTTGAGTTCGACTACCATAGTTAGCTATCCGTCGTTTTTGTAAGAGTAGATATTTACGTATTTTTTTTAATAGTTAGTACACACAAGGATTACCTACGAAGAAATCAATTACCACAGTTCTGATAATTGCAGCTCTGTGATTTAGAAAATTAATTACCTACTCCTAGTTTTTCAATAGTTGTAATTTAATATTAGGTATAATAATCCTTAAATGATTACCCAGCTATAATTAGTCGTTTGTATATGAGTTGGTTTCCTATTGCATTATAGATTATAGTTATACTCGTCCTGTAATCCGGATTTCCTTGTGTTTTTTTTTTCGACAGATGTTATTAATATTTTTATGAGTAATAATTATTAATTTCGAGGCACTATTATCTCACTGTTTTGTTCTAGTATTGCTTATTACTGGAGATAGCTTTGTCTGTGATGAAAATCCTTACTCTATGTAGAAGTCACTACAGCTTTTGTGTACCTATACTCTGGATTGCTTTAGGTATCAAGAGAATTTGTCCGAGAGGAACCAAGGCAATAACCAGGAAAATGCTATTTTCTCATTCAGTTAAGTTAAATTTCTGGCAGTATTGGAATTTCTTAGGGAATTTTACATAATAACGTGTGATCTGTAAAACTCCCGGGTTTCTTCTCCAAGGCCATCATAAAATACAGGTAAATATTTTTATGCTGATACTGTCCCTTAGTGAAGAGAGGACTGAATATTCTCTATACAGTTATGCTTGAGCACAAGCAACCCAGATTCCTGCGTGATTTACTGATTTCTAAACCTAACAGTAAACCAATGTAAAGCATACAAACAATTAATACAGCAAAAAATGGAACTTCGGTTCGATATTTCTCTGCTTGTTATTGATAAAAGAAAATATACTTTTATGTTTTTTCTAATAAATAACTTTTAATTACTTGTTGAGTTTGATGATTGCGCTCTTCTGATGTAGCAGAAATTAAACGTGTAACCACGTATAGAAACGCTGTTTAGTGATACTTTTGCAACAAGTTTGCAAGATTCATTGAACTTTGAGACTAGTTCTATTACTGCTTCCAGTCAGCTTTTCTTGCTCCTTATTTAAATGGTTGGTATGTACCTAAGGATAAATGCACTTATTTATTTCATAATCGAGCACCTATTTTACAATTACTTCAAATAAATACTTAAATTACTCGTGTACATATAACAGAAAAACGAAATGGAAAAGTTGCCTTTTGCAATGCAATTCACGCCATTGTATAAGCTTCAGCCCATTAGAAGTTAACGATTAAGTTAGATTATTATAATTTTAGTTTCAGCCACAGCCAATTTTCGTGTTTCACAGATTGCCATGAGTTTTGAGAAGGAAAAGAGACACGTACTGGAAAACTCCATTACATTATAAATTCAATCACATCAGTGCGTTATTTAATTCAATCTGATTCACCATTTTGTAGATTCACGTGCTGGAAGTGTGCGTTAAGATGAAAAACTTCCTCTCCTAGTTGTATCCTTTAATTCTCAATTCTATAAGGGGTTATAATTATATTGCATCAATAATTGTTTGCGTTTCAAACTATATTTTTAAATAAAATAAAAAAGGGTAGTACAAAGCCTTTGTGTTGGCGCAAGAAGAAAGGAAGTTGTGATAATAGCATACAGGTTCGCTGAAAGTCCTAAGTAGGTCTACCTACATGAACTTGAGCTCTATCCAAGATACAGTCAGGAGGTGATATAACTAAAGACTAGTAGTACTATATTGTTGTTCTAGGAAACGGTATAGATTACGAGAATTATACGGAAAAGACTTCTCCTGTACCTCTTCAAACATAAAGAAGAAAATGTATTAGATTCAATATTCTACGTACACAGACGATCAGAAAATAGGTTCTCTTTGTTTTAGAAAAATGGTAATAATTGTTGAAATTGTTGTCTATTTATAAGAATGATAACAGCTGAAAATATTTCTTTAATGATGACATCTAAAAAAGATTCGACGGTTACAATAATTTAAAGCACTGATCCACGGTAGCTAGAAGGTACTGATAAGATTCTGGTGCACTGGTAGTCAAGTGGTCCACGCGCTGGTCTGCTAATCCAGGTAGCATAGGGATCCGTTGGTTCGAACCCCACCCAGTGCATGAATTTTTCCTCATTAATTTGAGTTTGTGACTACATAATAATAAGACTCCTGGGGATAGAAAATGCTTTGGGCATTAACCTCGCCCGGTGGTTACCGGGCGAGGTGGTAGAATGAGTTACTTTCTGAAGACCCAGTACAGTACCGATCGGAAACACCGTGTTCAATGTATCTATTATCCGACTCGAACCCTCACTACCTCTACACTCTGGCCCGAGCCTCGCGTTGCGTCATGCCTAAACACAGATTTCTGAAAGGATTGGGATCTTCCCTTTGAATAGTGTTTCACCTGCCCGGATTGGCAAGGGGTGAGGTTTCGTTATTTTTTCAACCCCAGACTCCTGTCGAAGATGTTAAAGTATTTGTAAATCTCCTGATGCAATTCTAAATAAAAAAACACTTTTCGAATTACCCCCTCCCAAAGGACAATGAAATATTTTTAAAGAGGTAGTTGCTGAGCGTCATAGATTACCGCAATGCGAATAACTAGAGTAGAGGTACTCATACATTCAAACTACTTCCCTGGTCTATGTGTTAGTTCTATACATTTCTGGATAGATCATTTGAATCAAAGGGATTTAGAAACGACAACTTTACTAAACTTTAGTGACTTGCAGTCAAAGCCGTTGTGCCTCCGAGTAAATGGTGTCCATGTCCATTGTCCACTAGCGGTAAATTCAACTGTCAAGAATATTTTATCCGTATTGATCATCAATTCAGCACACAAAAATTTGGCGTTGTAAGTATATTTATGTAAGTACTTGTTTCTTATCAAAGTATAGGTAGGTACTTAATACATAAGTAGCCATTCATATTATTTCCATTCTGTTTTGTTTTTAATAAAAGTTTCATAGAAAAATAACTACCTATTTAATAAAAAGAAAACTAAATCATGTGTATTCGATGTTCTAATAAACTCGAAGAAAAGTATCAACGATTTTCAGAAGTAGGTAGCTGAGGAATGATCAAATTGTCGAGGAAGTAAATCAAATCTTATTCCTTGCTAGAGCTAAGAATACCTGTAATGATCAGGAAAAAACTGAATGTGCTAAAAAATTCGAGCCAATCAAAAGAATAAATTAATCAGAAAGAATAAAGCACACTTTTTATATCAACCGTCATTTTCTTTCAGAACCCTTTTAAATAACCCTGCATGAATGTCGTTAGAGTAACGATTTTTTTAAACCTTTCTCAACGACATATCCAATCAGAAAGAAGGTTGTATGAAGCAAGATCCTTTCAATGTAAACTTGTAATGGAGATATGCTAATGGGTATTAAAAAAGGGTTGATTTTTTTATATTATAATCAATGCATACAGTATATTAATTCGATTGGTTTTTCATATTCATCCAATCAAATCGAAGCAAGATATAATGTATGCAGAATAATGCACATACAAATACATAAATTATCGGGCGGTTACCTATTGCTCCGATTTAATGACTTTCTGTTCAAAATTGAAATCGGATATCAAAAAGGTACATACCTATTGCTCCGAAAACTGCCAAAAAGGTATAGTCCTATTCCTCCGATAAAGAAAATGGAAAAGAAAAGACAAAAATTGAATTTAAACGTTTTTTATCTTTATTTTCTAAGTAATCAAATTCTTTCACATATAAAAGACGAATGATTATTGTCAATTGGAATTTGATGCGTCATTTTTGGTAAGAGGATTTTTTTGTTAAGAAGAATTTTGTAGTTATATAGGGTTAGGTAAAGTTAACAAGGTGAAATTGCACGATAGAACACTGACTTCAGTTTGTTGGGTAGGATGGTTGGGTGAGGGGCTTAGGTTAGGTTGAAATTAGTGCAGTTGGTTAGGCCGGGTCGCGCAGCGACCCGGTCTAACCCTGCACTAATTTCAACCTAACCTAAGCCCCTCACCCAAGCTATCCTAGCCGGCTAACGAAACACAATATTTAGTCTGACAACCGTCAGACTAAATATTGTCTCCTCGTCCCTCACCTGTATCAAATGTAAACATAAACATACTACCTGCAACATGAAATCGGAGGAATAGGTATGCGGAAGTTGGGTCACCTAAAAATTTTTTCGGAGCAATAGGTATCCGGAGCAATAGGTACCTCATTAAATCGGAGCAAAAGGATGCTGCCCAAATTATCCTCTACGTACAGGCCTATTATATTGAAACAGTGAATTAATACATAAACATGTATGTGGTGGAATTCAACATTTTTTTAGTCCTTCAATGAGTAAAAATACAAAATAATGAATCGTAATCTACTGTAATCAATGGCACCTACTTATTGTATGTTATGTGATGTAAGTATTTGTCAGTGTGTAGGTCACTGTAGGTGTGTATTGTTAACTATTTGTTAATATGTGTACTGGTAAGTATTTGTTGGTATACTGTAAATGTAAGTATTTTTTGCATCTCCTTCAATAATGGTAGTTTACATGCTTTGGAGTTCTAGCGCATCCACTACCACTAGAATGTAGATTTCTACATGCGTACTTACATTTCTACAGAATTATTTTTGGATATACGTTAAACCTCGCTATAACGAAACAGCTTTCATCTTGGATGATGAATGATATAAAAGTTGATCAACCGGGAGGTTCCTCCTCCAAATAATGGATTGATGAAATTTCCACACCAAATTTCAAGATTGCTGGCTCATGCCATACACAACACGCACACGTACTCATTCTCTCTCCTTCTTACACACACAAAATTCTACTCTGCGCATTTTCATGCAAGAGCGAATCCGAATAAAGGTTATGTCCACAAAATTTACAAATAGCCTAACTGAATAATAATTTGGAATGAAGGAGAATAAGACCTTCTTTGAAATTTAAAATACAAACAGAGTGGAGAGAGAAAGCTTGTGTGTCTCCGACAGACAGAGGGACTTGTGATTACCCCATCTTCAACTTGAAAGCATATGGAAAGCTCCGGGTTTGGGCGCTTTTCCCTTTTTTAAACACACAAAAAACGAAGAGGCTGCAGGTCAAGGGTACTTGAAAGTAAATTGAAGATTTTCTACTTTTACTTTCAAATATTGTATTTGTGCGCCTTTCTTTTGCTGCGGAAAGTTTCCTCTGTTCTCTAGCTCCCTCGCACAAAACAGGAGCTGATGTCTCTTATTATTTGTTCCCGTCCTGCTCTCTCTCTTCTTGATTCCTCCTCTTTATTTGTTCAGGGAGAGAAAGTGTAAGCTTTTGACTGGAATTAGAAAACAGCTCCTTTAAATTTAACCTAATTCGAGTTTCTTTCAGAGAACATTTACTCTGAGAGACCAAAAACTAGTCTCATAATAGCATTTGAATCGTATAGTAACATGTAATGTGCATATCAGATTCCTACTTTTAATAGGAATTGCATAATGTGAAAAAAAAAGTTCAAAATGAATATAGAAAACCTTATTTCTCGTGTTTTCAATTTTTTAGAATGTAAACTCTTTATAAATCATATATGCATAAAACACGAAATCCTAGAATTTATTATCCTCGATTTAATAGTTTATAATCCCAAAAATAAACAGAAAGGCGGGTGGTATGGTGATATCCAAATGTTTCTACGGGGATATCAAAACAGGATCAGGTTTCACGGAATTTACTGCAAGGGACCTTTTGTATTGCAGATTTCTTGATTCATAAAAAGACACATACGCTGGTTCTGTATTGTATTTAAATAATAAATAAAAAAAAACTTTACGGGGGTCAAACCTTGTAATTTAAAAACACTAAGTTACTGTAATCTATGGGTAGTAAAGAAGTCTTTTTTTTTGTGTCTGAATATTGATGATATTCAGTTAACTACAAGTACATACATAAATACGTATGTAAAAGGATATAATGCTCGAATTATAGAAGACTTTATGGGATTGAATGTACCTTTACATATTTTTACTGACTAACTTTAAAATTGTGTTATAGGACTCCTCAAAGTCAACTACAAATCTCTCATTCTCAAAATCTTACATCGTTCAGTTAGGTTCTATACCGTAATTATTCAATCAATCCGCCCTTGAGGTTAAGCAGAACTCGACAGTAAACACAATTATTTTATCTTTTAAATTTAAGAATAGGTAATTAATGTCGTTCAAGTGAATACTAAATCTTTGTTCATGGTAGCACCGGTGACTCGATATTATTCGCATTCACTCAATAATTACTTGGTTATTTATTAACATAACCCCGCGGAGAGAAATTAAAACTCGACCTGTTACAACCATAACAGAAAAATATGCCGAGCGAGTATTTTGAAATTTCTCATTTGAAGCTTATTTTGGTAACAAGTTATGCTAAAATCTCTCAATTAAATTAAGTTTGAAATATTCAAAATCGAGGACCGAGAATCCAACGGTTAGGAGAATTCTAAACCTCATTCAAGACGTATTAGTCACATTTATGAGGAGGGAATTCGTATTATTTTTTTAATTTCTAAATTTCGTAGAACGCGATAACTTGCATCTTGAGAACTGGACATTTTGGAGAAAAAAATTCGAGCTATAAAATATTCAGGTACAAGCTGTAATTGTAAGTACGAGTACACACAAACACACCTCAGATTTTGAAAGTACATATATGCACTTGATAGGTATTGTAATTTTTTACATGCATTTGTAATTTTTCTTGAAAAAACTATAGTTGAGCTCTAGAATTTAAGGATATCCTTAAATATTCGAACATACTATTTTTTTGTAGAATTAAGGAATGTAGGAAAAACGGTGTTGTATTCTACCAATTAAAACATATATGGAGAATCGGTTAAGAATTTTTGGTGATAAAATTGATTTAGCAGATAATCTCTGCATACCTATAAATGGAATGTCGATAAAATGAAGAAGAAATCAAAATTTTGAATTGAATGCTATACTTTAAAGGACCTTTTTTACATCAATTAAATATTTGTAGGTACATAATTATTACCTCTTGTAAGCTTGATTTAACTTAATGGGAAATAATAATAAGAATACTTCCGATGTGTTGGGATATTAGGTATTAATTTATTATACCTACACCTATACTCTGAAATAAATAATTCTGAGTAGATTTCAACGAATTTTCGGAAAGGGTGAAGAAATTGAAATCCAGGAAAAAATAAATACATAAATTGGTAAAAAAAAAAAAAAAAAAATGTTATAACAATTCATATCGTGAGAAACTTTTCAAAATCTGAGTTACTTTAAGGATATTTTTTAAAAAAGATTTACTAAAAAATAAGTGCACTCAACATATTTATATTTTTGATCAAAAGCTTAATATCAAACACAAAAAAGGTGGTAGGGTGCAAATTTTCTCCTTATTTTTTTGCAAAAAAAAATCATCTAAATGATTACCTATTCACATTTTTAGGATTTCCCCTTTTAATAAAAAAGAGAAGGTCTTTGTTGTAATAATCTTGGATTAATCAAGATATTTTTTATATGAAAAATGTGTAAAAAGGGGGTAGGAGAATAACCTAGGGTGAGAATTTTTTGTTTTTTAGCAGAAAATAAAGCTAAAAAAGTAGGTTAATATCAAAAAAACTTCAATACATAATTTATATTTTTTACCTTTTTTCTTTAAAAAAAATTGAAGTGTATGTGATACGGTACTACCTACTCAAATGAAATTTTCTTTTAATAATTTTTCAAATTCATAATAATACATACCTATGAGGCGATTTGTTCAAAATATCGTGAGAAATGTTCCTGTATTTTTGAGAAATGCCTATTTCTTGCTCTTATAATTATGTAGGCAATATGTACCTATATATTTTGTTGGCGTTAGTATGGTTTTTGGCAATACAAGTTGATTGCTTTGTATCGCCAAATGTATATTTATTTATTTAAATAAATTAAGTAAGTATATAGTTTCATCCACGAGGAAGAGATGTGTCCATTATTTATTGCCAGTTTTTTTATTACGTACTTGTTATTAATATGAATACAATTTTCTCTCTCATGTGTACGCACTCCTCTCTGGACATGTATAATTTACTATCAAATACCTAATGTGTAAAATTATGGATCGTATTAGCTGTATTATTTATTTTATGCATGTGCTGTTTAGGTTATTAGAGGGACGACAAATCTGAATACAGTGTCGGAAATTGGGCTTTAAAAAAATGGAAGAAAGCAACAAAAATCAAGTATTTTCACTGCGTCATGTTGCATTTACCAAGGGTTGCAGGGATGCATAATAATGTACGGGGAGGCGTGGATCTGACTTATGCTACGTAAAAAAATATGAATTATAGATTAGGTCATTTATTTCAACATAAAAAGTGGGAGACATGACATCAGCAGTTTTGGAGACAGCTGGTCTATGCAGAGCATGTTTGGACATTGTGCATGGGCTCGGCTTGACATCATAATCTCTGTTATAATGTTCAGGAAGTTTGTAAGTTTGATCTTCAAAGGCAAAATTTGTATATAAAATGAAATCATTGATAATTTATCGATTAATGAATCGACATTTTTTGTGAGGTAAAATAGAAGAAATTATACCTATTACTATTAGGTAGGTAGATAGATATTAAGTCTTAAAATACATGAAAATAATGTTTTCATGTATTTTAAGACATGAACATGGAAGTCTACTCTAAATCCATAGCTTTATGAGATTGTCTGTTATCACCAGTCTGTCAAACTGAAAAATTAAAATCAATCAATAAAAAACAATTAAAAATTAATCAAAAACACTCCTCCAGAAACAAAGAACAATTATCATACTCGTAAATCAATGCCGGCGGCGCAGTCAACATATAAAAAAGGTAAATTAAATATTTAAAATACTTGATTTTAATTTACCTAACAGGTTTTTCCCAGATATTTTTATTAGAAAATGCATCACTTGTTAAACCGATGTATAATATCATTCATGATGCATTAGGATGGCATTCTCATTACCATGCAGGAGGGTACTGTAATTTTAAGATTTTAATTTAGTGTAATGTAGGCTGATATTGCTATTGTATCAGAACGGGTAATTTTTTTATGAGGAATAAAGATTTTGCATCTGCGCGATTGTCGCAAATATTGCTCTCTAACACGTCTGAATAATATGTCTGAATAAAAAATGTTTGGCTGTTCCATTTCCATGTTCTTTTTTCAAATACAAACAAAACTGTGAAGTGAACTTATTTTATTTGGTCTTATAATGTTAGACTATTTGAATTCGTCTTCTAGTTCTAAGAAAACATCACCTAGTGAAAACGGAAACAAATAGAAAACAAGAGATACCTATAAAATAATACAATAGGTGCTTATTTAATATTTAAGAATTAAATAAAATTGCAATGCTACACTTTGCAGTTAAGAGCAAGTAAAACATCTCCAATACCTACCTACGCACCTACATACCCACACACGTATATGATAGAGAGGGTAAGTAGGCCCACATTTAATACTCCATCATTATTATAGCCTTCCTAATAAGCACCCGATCTCCTCTTTCTAACCTTAACACCTCAGGGGAAAAATTCACCCGACCTTTATCATATTATTTACATATTAAATGGAAATCACCCCCATTTTCTTCTTGCTTGGAAAAAGCTAAATATAGGCAGACCCCTTTCCAATATCCTTTGACATGAACTCGGCAGAGCATTTCTTATGTAAAGAAGAGGTAGACGCTATTCGAAGCCCCAAAGATCAAGTTTTTTCCTTCTCTCTCTTTTCAATTTCCTTCTGGAAGAAATTAGGTTTCATAAGAGAGCTTTCCTCTCTCTGTCTCTCTCCTCGTACAAGATGTTTATTCAAAAACATTCAATTTTCTCTGGAAATGGAAGAAAGGGTTTGGATTTCCTTATTTTCACATTCGACAGGGATTATGTAAGAAATCGAGATTTTGTGTATTGAATAAGGTTCACAATATCAGCCACAAACAGGTTTCATAAGCCACTCATAAACAAATATTTTAGAGATTCATATATAATCACTGAAAAGTGACCATCGGATCCATGAGGTGACATCAGAATTAAAAGCTATTAGATATTGTACTGATAAAAATATTTTGGTGGTACACAAACACAAAGTACCTACATCCTACATGTCCTATACATCGTATTATTGCCAAAAATGTAGAATTTTACAATACGTAGGTCCTCTATGTTGGATTCTCACGAAAGCTACTCACAGATCAAGTTTGTTTTGAGTCTGAGTCGGTTTGATCTTGTTTGAATATATTTAGGAGTAGTGGTTCTAAATTTGTGGGAGTGGGATACAAAACCACAATTTGTTAATAACATTGAATGTTAGGAGCAGTCAAAGGTTGAAGCCTGTTGAATAGGAAAATACGAAAGCTTTTGCAAAAAAATAGCAGCTATTTTTTTGTAAAAACTTTGAGATATGACATAAATATTTGAATAGGAAATACACAAATATTTAGATAATTTTACTTATCGATACTTTTACCTGTCTACTTAGACAAAAAACATCATCCTTCTTGAAAACCACCGACTGGTTGGAAACGACTGTTCTACATTACTCAAATGATAACATACATAATAATATTTATCACGCTGAGTTTGAGGAAGTTGATGCTGAAGCTTGCATCAAACTTCACAAACATGAATCACACACACAACACAAGACCAGGGCTGGCCTGAACTTACGGATAAGAGAATACACATCGGTGACTAACATTGCCTGAATAGTGCTGAAATAGCCGAGCTTGCCATATTTATCTCAGCGCATGTCATCGACAGTGCGCCAGGCTAAGTTCCAGAAAGCACGGCAGTGTATGTTTACACGAACCGATTCACCCGGTTTTTTAATTCAAGATTTTTTCACCTTTTTTCATCCAGCAATCCATCAGTCCATGCCTGTGAAAGTTTGTCGTTTTCATCTTGTGTTGAATGAGTTGAAAGATTAGACTACTCGTGTTTAAATATTCATTACATGACCTGCACTAGTGACAAGATCCGCACAAATATCCAAGGAGCATTTCTGAGCCACGAAATGTCCACAGGATGTGTCTCTGTGTTGTGTTCTTGATTCATCAAGATTAGGTAGGTGTGCGGGATGAAGTCTAACACTATTATCATTTTGCAGGCTTTCACGAAATTGTACGAAAGTTGGAGGTTAGAAGATTATGTAGGATCCATTAGGTAGGTTCCCACTAGCTCCGTGAATTTGAGAAGAGGAAAAGTCTAGAATATCGAGATGACACATTTACAGGTAGGTAACAATTGGTATTTCTGGGATTGATTATTTTTGTTTTCCAACTACTTGACAGATTCAGACTTACATATAGTTACACATAAATTAAGCTAGGTTGGTATTTTTTTTATTCATAATATATAATTATATAGGATAAATTCATGAGAACAAAAAAAACTTATACCTACAGTAGGTACACATACCTACAGTAGGTACACATAAATAATGTAAGACAGGCAAGTATCATTCTACTTTATGATTATAATAACTGTACTGAAGTTTGCAATGGTCCGTTATAAATTTGCTTCTCTTTTCATATACAGTAACAAAGTGACTACTAGTTTTTTCCTTCTAAAAATACAACCAGTTGAATTCAAACAAATATGGTCTCTGAAATAATATATATTGAAAACATCATCTGATATTTATCGCCTGATTAGAATTACAAATCACTCATTTAATTCCACAAGTAGCGAGTTTTATATTTATTAGAATTCAAAATGGATTTTTTTTCATCAACTATTTTAGTATGTACCAGTGTTAGGTATATGGGCAGGTTATCTGAGTGGCTGTTACTTAACATACGCGACACTGGATATAGAATAATTACAAACTCATGTCTGACTTGAGGAAGAAACAAACTTTGGCCAAGTTCAATAACGAGTTGGGTATTATTGTTCTGCCTTCATGCTACTGAGACACACAAGTGCATGTCCTAGGACGGAATATCGTATCCTGAGACATGGGATGAAGAGGTCAATGTCCTAAGTAAATTGAAAAATCTATGTGGCCCTGCTTGGGCGGGAAAGGACAGTGTAAAAGAAATAGAAGTGCCTGATCTAATGTCATCTATGCATTTATGTAATATAGTAACATAATTAAAATAATATATCTCAGTTATACATACACTTTAACATCAATATCGTGCAACATCCCTTCTATTCAGTGTGAACGAAATTCCCTGAGGTAGCTACTATGTTACCATGCAGAATGTCTTCATTATTCTGCAGGGGAACAACTTGCATATATGCATGCATAGTGTGGTAAGCCACCCACTAGAGACAGTAGTTGTAAGAAGGTTGTTTGAGGATGGTACATACGAGTACGTAATGAATGGCTCCTCACACTCGTAATAAGCTGAACAAGCCTACATATTCCCATTCATACCAACTGATGAGACAAATACAAGGGTGTAAAAGAAAGAGAGCGACAATCCTAACTGAAAATTTAGCCATGAAGTTATGAATTTACTTTTGGGATTGTTTGCGTCACTGCCACCCATGAAGTGTTCATGTTCTTTGACTTATAAGTTCTCGTATTTTTATATTTTTTTAGTAGTCATGTTCTTTGAAATGATGTAACTTACACTATGAAGTACTAGGTATACCCAGTTACCCATGTACATTGTACAGGTAGTTATTTTTCATAACTATAGATAGTAATAGTATAATAGTAATATTAATATCTATGTCGACATAAGTATGTTACTAGTTACTACAAAACAATGTTTTAAATATTATTATCATCCTAGTCTCTCAGCGATACTTAGCAGTCTTGTTTTACCTGTGATAGCAGGAAATGCATTCTTGTTTGTCCCACCAAACTTGGACACCTCAAATTACTCGGCCCCTGAAAGAGTTTTTGAAAAATAAAAAATCCTAGGGTACATGGTCTAATTATGCGGTTTCAGTCATGAAATTTTTTTTATACAGGGTGGTTCAAAAGTCAGAAATTGAGGTGTCAACTTTCGATTTTTAAATGGATCGACCTGAATTTTATTTGATAATTTTACTTCTAAATGGTTCTCGAGTACTTTTTTAAACAAAAATTTTACATACAGGGTGGTTTTTTTTCGACCAATTTTTTTTCTAAATCTCGAATAACTCAAGTTTGTTTAATTTTTTCGATAACAAGAATAGAGAGTGTTTGTGTAATGAAAACACGCACTTTCAATTGGCATCAAATTTTTTTATACAGGGTGGTTCACAAGTGAAATAATGACTTGATTTTTTTTAAAACTGAGTTTTTTTTAATTTTTTATTTGGGATTAATAATTCTCGCTTAATTTTACACATTTTTTGTTAGTCATATCGAAAAACAAAACTAAAGTGTTGTACAGGGTGAGACATAATTTTTTTGTGACACCCTGTATATGGGCAGTCAAAGAGACGTAAAATTAAATATAAAAACTAAATGTGCAAGAAAAACTTTGATTTTTAATGATATCAAAAAGTTATGGTGTTTTAACTAATATTGTCGCATGGACCACCCTGTAGATATTCTCTTAAAACTATCTTGTGGGTACTCGAGGTTGTATAAAATTCAACGAAGACTTCGAATCGTGGGGAAAAACAAGTAATAAACACGAATTTTGAATCCATTTTCAATTTGGTGTACACACTGAATGATTTTAAAACCAGAAATAAAATGTAGGTAGGTGTAGACACAAAATTGAAAATGGCTTTTTGAATTCATTTTTTTCTTTCAGATTTGGACTCCTCGTTGAATTTTAGACAGTTTCGACTACCCATATGATGTTTTAAGAAAATATCTACAGGGTGGTCCATGTGACAATATTAGTTAAAACACCATAACTTTTTTATATCATTAAAAATCGAAGTTTTTCTTGCTTATTTTAGTTTTTATATTTAATTTTACGTCTCTTTGACTGCCCATATACAGGGTGTCACAAAAAAATTATGTCTCACCCTGTACAACACTTTAGTTTTGTTTTTCGATATGACTAACAAAAAATGTGTAAAATTAAGCGAGAATTATTAATCCCAAATAAAAAAATTAAAAAAACTCAGTTTTAAAAAAAATCAAGTCATTATTTCACTTGTGAACCACCCTGTATAAAAAAAATTGATGCCAATTGAAAGTGCGTGTTTTCATTACACAAACACTCTCTATTCTTGTTATCGAAAAAATTAAACAAACTTGAGTTATTCGAGATTTAGAAAAAAAATTGGTCGAAAAAAAACCACCCTGTATGTAAAATTTTTGTTTAAAAAAGTACTCAAGAACCATTTAGAAGTAAAATTATCAAATAAAATTCAGGTCGATCCATTTAAAAATCGAAAGTTGACACCTCAATTTCTGACTTTTGAACCACCCTGTATAAAAAAAATTTCATGACTCAAACCGCATAATTAGACCATGTACCCTAGGATTTTTTATTTTTCAAAAACTCTTTCAGGGGCCGAGTAATTTGAGGTGTCCAAGTTTGGTGGGACACCCTGTATACATGAGTTTCTAACTCACTGTAGGCTATTTTCCATTTATTGTTATGCAGTATTACAAAACTTATGCAAACTATTTTCCTAGTTCAAGGAATTGTGAAATGGAGTAGACTAGCAAAATTACTTAAGTTATATCTTAGTATTTAAATTATTTAAATACTAGGATATAACTTAATTTTTTTTTTTAGATAATTATTTCATAATTATGTCTCTTCAATTTGGTATTCCATGTTCGTGCCGACTCAAGATACAAGTACCTACATAGCCAAGTTTAGGTTAGGTTTATGGAGTAGGGATTTAGAACTTGTAATTATCTTAGTAAGATTATTTATTTGGAATACCACAGCAGGTACTACAATGAGATAAAAAAGACTTGTTACGATTATTATCCCGACGAAGATGTATAAAAAATATTTCCATAATTCATGATTCCATTACTTCGCTCTCCGATGCAATCACAATTATATTACTGAAATCCAGTTGAAAGTTGAAGAATAATTTTAATTGTGATTTTTTATGAGCAGCGTAAGTAAATCTTTGGGTCTGCTGAGTTCTTCCATATTATTTTATATGGAAGAACCCTAGATATTTGAATAGGGGCTGGGCTATTCATGAAAATATATAAATCTCCCTAAAATTTCATTAAGTGGCAGAGAATGCCTAAGGCATTAACTTCGCCCCGGATTACAAAACAATTGTAATTAAAAATTAATATTGATCTTTATTATTTTTTTTTTTTGTACATCTTCTAATTTTTTTAAATATTTTAATTAATTGCTTATGAAATATTGTTTTGTAAAAATAAATAAATTGTAAAAATAAATAAATAAATTGGTTGTTTTTTAAATATTCCGTTTTAGTATAAAAATTAAGGAGGTAACTTTCCGACTTAACCTTTTACCATCGATTTAACATCAGCTCTCTGGACCCAATATAAATGCTAAACTAGAAATAAAATAAAAAAGCGAGTTTGCTGGTCAAGATTTTCCCAGTTTTGTTCCTTTCTTCAAACACAAATATGCTTTTAATATTTAAAAGATGCTGCATTTCAAAGGCTCGAAGTATCTGATGCATTATTTATTCGTTCTTGATGGGAGAACATTTTAGAGTTTTCCTTGGACATTCAGGGCTGATTATTCAAAGATTATTAATGGTGTAAGTATGATCATTTTTACCATTCGCTCCCTGGATGTGAAAGATAATTTTGACTTTACTCGCTATGTCCAAGGACGATTAGATTTCAAAGATTACTGGATGTAGGTAGTATTTTTAGCCAGTCTCTGGTGTCAATTATGACTACCGTAGTCCAGAGATAGATTCCGTTTGGGACAGTATTTTCTTACAGAAAACGTGAGACCGGCATTTCCGGCTCAAGCTAGGCTGGGTGAGGTTAATGTGGGTAGATTGTGCGATTCCCAGCGAATAGAGGGTAAAACGCTTGTTCGTACAATCTCAAATTAGGTGTTAAAACCAAAACATTAGTTCGCATGTAGTAATTGTAGGTTCTCTGAAAAATTGGTTGTCTGCTGATTTTTAAAATCAATACCTTTTCATTTTGAGATATTTTTTTCAGGTATTTATAATATCTGAAGGATTCAATTGTATTATCTTCATACCGTTCCACTGCCTAATATCTAATGGTTCAATGTGAACTATATACCTGTTGTAAGCAAATTACCTGTGGACAGATATATCATGAGCATATCCTGCCCTCGGACACTGGGCCCGTTCAGGTCAGCCCTGAATTTGAGGAAAATGTATTCCTCGTTTTCTCAGCATAGATTGTTTATTTAAACTGTTTCTATTAGAATAGGAAATGTATGATGAACTCATTCCAAGATGCCCGATCATGTTTTATTCAGGCATTATTTCCTTGTACGTACACTTATGTACATATACTTACGTATGTATAATAAGTATACGTATGTTTACGTACTCGTCAGACAAATATGATTGGCTAGTAGAAAAAAAAATCAGGGAAGATTGTGATTCTAGGTTGGGTTTAGAGAATGCCTCACTCAGAAGCCAGACCGAATTTGACCGGAAATGCAAACATCAATTTTTTTTTCATTTTGAAGGAAACTGACACCAACCTGGGATTCGAACTCACGACCGTTGGACCATGAGCACTAGTCACCACGGGGTTCACATTATTATGTATTTTACTCGTGTAAAACTCTTAACTGTGTGAATAATGTTTTGTTACTACACACAAGAAACAAAAATAGAATATTTCATTATAAAATACGCCATCAAAGGAAAACATTTGATAATAACCTATAAAAATTGGTGTAAACATTCACACGACTTCTATCTATTAGGAATGGAACGGACAAAGCCATTGGACTCAAAGGTAAATTAGCTAAATAAATCATTCGTATCAGCACTAAATATTGATTTGATTGTCAATCCATCTAGGATGAATAATAAAAAGTTATTCCAGCGGTTCCCCCCAAAAACCGGAAATTGGCGAGTCAAAAAGTTCAAATATCAATAAAATGATAGAATGACCTATTATTTTTTTAATCTAAGAAATGTTCATTAACTTTTTTTGTATTTTTAACAATTTATAGAACGGCTTGCGGCAATATTTGCGCCTGGGCCGCATCGCGCTGATTGAACAAAATTCGTGGTTGCTGGTTATAAAAATTCATACCAATTCAAGCCCACTAGCCTTCGTTCTTGAGATCTGTTCACCACAGAACAACACAATAGACAGAGCACGGTCCAATGTGAAAACAACTTTTTTGGTATCCTGAGGCTATGATTCGTTCAGAAATGTGAAAAATGGTAGTCAAATTTCGACGAATACAATACTTTCCTTATTATAGGATAAGGAAAGTAAAAAATGATAACAGTTAGAGCAGTTATAGAATTTACGAATTCCATTGGCTCATAAATAATATTTTACACTAAATTTCGTATGTCTAGGCATGCAGTTGAAACTGACGTTAAACCAGAAAAAAAATGAAAATATTATAATAATTCCTTTATGTTTTAACTATCGTCAAATGTCAAAGCACTCTATCATTATTAGGATATTTGAACATATTGGAGACTGAGCTACGAAAATCCGGAGCTACCCAAAAACAACAGGAAGATGACTATTAAGAAATCATCCACATCATCCACTCCTTGCTCTTCTCTTTCCAAGTGAAATAAAATAACAAAGGTTTTTAATAATAACACATCCTCAGCTCTGTGTTTAATATTATTTGCAAAAATATAAATTAGAAATACTTAAATATCATACCCAAGAGTACAAGAGCAGGACCGAACCTAGAGGTGGGATCAGGGGGACAATTGCACCAGTCTCCTCATTGTGGAAGGAGTTCTCAACAAAATTATCTTAAGGTTACCTATGTCCTATAATTACTTTACCTGTGGAAACAACGTCCTCAATAACTCTATCGATATGGCCACAGACTTGTAATCTAGAGGTCGTTGGTTCAAGTCCCAAGTTAAGTAAAATTTAGTAAAGCTAGTTGGAGTATTAATTGTGAAATCACGATTATGACAAAAATATTATTTTCATTCATTCACTTCACTGTTCCTGTGGATCTGGTGTTTACAATTGATGCTGCTGGCAGATTTGCCGCATGTTAGCTGTGCTGAGTTAGGTCTGCTTCTGACTGGTGTTGGTACTGTCTTGTAAACAAAGCGGATTAAAAAGGACTTGTGAGAAACAATAGCTGTTGCTATCCCTATCTAATCGCCCCTCTGGACGAGGGAATCATACTTTCTCAACTAATAATATCCTGTTTTCGACCCTGCCCAGAACCAAAGGTACAAATGCACACACAGGTAGAAAATTAATTTGGTTTAGTTGTGCTACTCACTACCTGTATCCGTGGCGCCACGGTTGATAACCAAGACCCTCTCTGCGTGGTCGCCGCTAGGTCGTAAAAAACAGAGAATCTTCGGAAATGGGAAGAACGAAAATATTATAATTTTTGCAAAAAAAGAAAAGGAGCGCTTGCTCTCTATTCTTTCGCTTATTCTCCTGAATACAAAAAAAAACCTCAAGTTCTGTCCATTTCCCGCAAAATAAAGAAATTTTAATGAGAACTTTGCAGATTAGTAGGTATATTATGTATTCATTGGAACTGATTTTATTTTCTTTAACAAAGTTGAAATCTGTAAAAGAATACGGAGACAAAGGCTTGATCATATTTATTTCAAAAATGTCTGTAATCAAGAATGCTCAGTATTCTGTATTTGCCCTGATGCAATGCAGAATTTATTATCGTAAATAAAAATAAAATATTAAAGTAAAAAAAAAAAAAAAAAAAATGGGAACTGCTCAGTACTTATCAATTGTTTATCAATTCTCATCCTTTTCTAGATCTTCTAATATTACACATAGAAGTAAGTCTGTACTCTGGAGACCTGGGAGAAAATTTGCCAAATTTGCAAAGGAAAATTGAATAATAGTATAAATATGATTATATCTCTATTATGTTTTAAAAATTATTTATAGTTATGAACAAATGACAGAACAACCGAATTGCGTGTAATGAATCCAGCCAGTAATGAGTACTGGATCAGTCAGGCAGACTGCTTTAATTAATTATGCAATAACACTGATTTAACCCATTACTGTGTTGGAACGTGCCAGGTTAAATTGCGGAGTTCGAAAAAGCAAAATTGGAATCAACTCGAGGTATCGTAGAATCAATTTGACAGAATTTTTAAATCGGTTTGCGGAATCATTTCATGCTTTTTCCACTTACTCATAGTTATTATAAGGACATACCATATCATATAGAATTGGGGTTACTCCTCAAAATAGCTGATCTTTGAATGAATCCCAACACTAAGATGTTTACTATCAAATATGTGCCTTAGCGGTTATGTCTCGGGAGTCCATATCATGAAAGAGATACTACATGTCTACCAAAGAGATACATGTCTTACTTGATCTAAGTTTAAACCCATTTGGAATTCATCAGAAATATTGAACACACATACATACAACATACAAGAATTATTGAGATTGACCCGATACCATTTTCATTCATTCATGCCCAAATATCGTCTGGCTTCCAAATTCCAATAATTTACGAGAACTCAAGCGAAAATACGGAAACGAAAAATATGGTTTCAATGAGAAATATTAAAACCAAAAGTAAATAGAAAGAACAAAAATATATTCACAAAATTTCGCCCACAAAAAGAACGACATGGAACAACAAAAAATATTTCCTATTCCCCTGTGAATAATTGAATAATATATTGTATCTCATTCTCCAAAAGAGAGTCGGAATCACGCGATTCTGTTTGCTTTCAATAAATCAAAACATAAAGAAATGAATATGAATATAAAATTGAAATCGCAAAGCTACCCCAGCATGCAAACCAGGAGAGATCAATAAATATTCGTGATTTATTGGTAATTAAGTGACGACACAAGATTGAGAGAGAGGGCATTGAGAAATATCAGTAAATTAATATTTATGCTAAATGAAAATCTGATCCCAATTGAACCAAATATTTGACAGTCGCGCGTCGGTTCATTTTTTGGTGTTATGCATAATCTAGCTATATTATTATGTAGAAATGTTTCTTTTACGGACACATATAAATTCACTAGTTATTTACTTAAGTACTTTCTACACTTATGTACTTCAGTACTTTCTAAACTTCTTCACCCAAATGATCCATCTGGTCTGGACTCATTCAAATTGAAACGTCAGGACCTAGAGCATTGAGACAATAACGGCTGGACCTGGATGGGGTTTTCTCCTCTTTTAATCGATTCACATTTTGAATAGTCTCATAATTTTTACTGTAGTATTTAGTTGGGAGTTTTGGTCAAGTAATAATTAGAATAACATTTCATGTAGTATTGAGTCATTCATGAATAATAGGAACTATTTCCGAGAACAATGACTGAATAACTCCACCCATTCTTGAAGTCTTGAATACTATTGAGAACCAAAGGTAAAAACTCTCAAACAAAATTTCAACACAACATTAAATAAAAAGAGAACACCCATGCGACAGTAACGATCTGTCAAGAATAGCCGCTGAGGGATCATCTGCGAAGTCGCGGCTGGAATCACAGACCTCAAAGATCCGAGACCTGATCTGGTTCCGATAGATTAGATAAAAGCACAAGGGTCAAGAAATCAAACTGCCTTCCTGCCGGTCGGTCTCTTTGCTCATCAGTGCGCGCTGTTCATAAATAAATCGAAAATTAAATTATGACTTATTTATTCATCTGTTACAGGCACTATTCAGCGCACAGGCACCAATGTACCACACGGTACTCAGAACTCAGAAAAAGCAAGAGAATCAATAAAACAAGAACATTATGTGGGAATCGCAAGCAGCGAGCGGCGCGGCGGTATCATAGGAATCAGAACGGAACACAAGTTTTATGGTGATTGTGAATAAATGAGTTAGTTCCTTATTGATTTCATTTGAGTATACCTAATACTTAAGGTCGTAAACATATGCACCCTCATTGAAGAAGGTACAAAGATACTAAAGGTTTTGTTTATCATAGGTATGTTAAACTTGAACCAAAGGAGGTAGATATTAATAATATTATTGAGAAAGTTACCAATTAAATATCACTGATTAATCTTGAAATTGGCATATCCTGATACAGCCTTTAATTTAAAGAAAAAAATCCATTAAAAGCTCATTTGTTTGAAAGCTACAACCTCCAACACCGCCGCTAGACACAGGTGATTACTTTGAGAACCGAGGGAATCTCCCAGATGATGGATTTAAAGAACCCGAAGACACATGATTGATGAAACGGAAAAGTCATTGAAACAAATTAAAATGAGAGGGTGGTTGAGGAAAATAATGAAACACAGAGACCGGTCGATGAGCTGAATGATAAAAAAGATGATTTGGTAGAAAGTAATTATATTCATGAACTCGGGTAACAGAGCGGGGAAGCTTACCGATTAGCTAAGGACTAATAATTACAGCTAAGTCGGTATATTATTCCAGACAGGGGCTCATGAGGGACTCAGGTGTCTGATATGCAGAGCCTCATTAACCACACAGGTAAGCATAAAATTACATATACAGACTATCAATTCCCTAGTTCACCCACCTTGTAGTAATCCCAGCTAGAGCACTATGAGCATGAGGTTGGGAGGAGGAAAGTGTCTTGATTCTCATAACAACAGAAAATTCACATCACAGTAAGGACTGAAAAGGTTTATTTTCTATTCAATAAACATGCCAAAACTTACCACGATCCCTAAAAAATGACTCGGGATGAAATCCTAAGGGAGATTCACAGGCATCTGAAACAAGAACATTGAATCCATATGTTAGTAATAAGTAGGCCATGATTTTATCCGTAAAATAGACAATCTTTTCATAACTATAAGGCTGTCATCTGAAACCAAATTTTGAATATATTCCAAATCATCTAAATGCTAGACGTAATGAACTGTTGGCAAACTTTCCTGGAGAAGACCGTGTAAGAGCTTATAGAACCAAACGAGTACATTCACCTGTAATTCAATCAAAAGTAATAAATTACATAGGTATTAGCAGATGATAATACACTCCCATCAAGTTTACAGTAAACAGTACCTAATGACTTATCCGACAGATTCCCAGCACATCAACGTGTGAACGATTTAAATACATTATATTATTTACCAGACCGTCTTTGAATAAATGATTACAATATGATTAGAAGACAGCCATTCCGCTGATAATGTTCACACCCGGGTAATTAGAATAGACATCAATCATTTTCTTTCTGGACCTAATGTTACAATATTTCAGAATACCAAGGCTTCAAGAACGAGATAAGTATAATCAAATTCTATTTATACAAAAGCGTCTCAGTACTCCAAGTTGATCAATGAATTTGTCACTTCCACCTTCTGTTTAGGCGGGTACCTTATTTACTGTCTACAGTATGTTTCAGAAAAGGTGGCCACCCCCTCGTAACTTTTGAACGCGACGGAATTTTTCAATTCTGTAAAGTCCTAAGTATAGGAAGTGCCCTATGGCCCATCCTGTGGTCATATTTATTTTTGGCCCCGGTCGGCCCTTCCGGCTTTTAGGCCATATTTTTTCATTTTTCTCGAG
This sequence comes from Bactericera cockerelli, assembly GCA_024516035.1. NCBI lineage: Eukaryota > Metazoa > Arthropoda > Insecta > Hemiptera > Triozidae > Bactericera > Bactericera cockerelli. Next base: position 22,249,379 of record CM044955.1, on the reverse strand, counting down.
AATTTTAAATGGAATGCTATATTTTTTATTCCTGTTAATTAAAGTCCAAGTTAGGCTGAGTATAATGAGCTTTTAAATTTTTCAAAAACCTTATCAGGGGCGGAGCTAGTAGGGTGCAAGTTTCAAAACTGTTACACGCTGTATTTCAGCGTTAGTTAGATTTTTTAGTACTTTTTCTATTTTCATAGGTTCAAAATATTGTTTTACACCATATGAAATCAAAAAAATATTCTTGTTTACTTCTAATCAGGGTCATAGTAAGGTTTTTGTAAAAGTACTTTTTTTCTCACGTCAATTTTTCCGTAAATTATTGGTGTTCTCGAAATTGGCATTTTTAGAGGTGAAAGTCTGCAGTGACATATGTTTTTTATGCCTGAAATCGAAAGTAAACTTAACGGAGAAGCGATTAAGATCATAAAAAAAGCCATTTAACCTGCTAGTTTTTTCACGACAGTGTCCGGTAAAATGGGTGAATTTCGTATTGGATTTTTTTGTTGTTGAGGAAACACAATTGGCATAGAAAATAAAGAATACCTAATAAGGGAATAATACTTCAATAAAAATAACTAAATGCGAATATAAATGAAGATTATTTCTTCTAAATCAGTGCCGGATATTTTTTTTTCTCTCTCTCTCTCTCTCTTCTCCTCTTTATAATAATTGAATTGGTTTAATTTTCACGCTCAAGAGTTTGGTACTTGACCTGGTATTTGTTTCTCTTAAATTTCGAGATAGTTAGATTTTTATTTAGAGACCTGGTATTCATTACTAGCAACACCAGTATGATTTTTTTTTTTTAATTTGGGTTTAATATCGCGTTTCAACTGCATGGTCATATCATAACGGGGGTGTTACCCTCCATTCGCAAGAAACTCACCAACCTGCTAAACACATTTATCTCACCCAGCCTGGGTTAGGCCGGAATGCCAGCATCACGAAGTCTTCTCTTCGCTGGTCGATGCTTAACTTCGGTGATCCTACAAGAATCGTTGCATTCAAAACGCCATCGGACTGACTCCAGAATGATTGACAATGTGTTTTCTACAGATTTTACCAACTTACCAACTAAAATTGTCTCAATAAGGGACCCCTAGGCCGACTTTAGAAGCAGCATTATCCGATAATTATTTTTGATACAACTTGAACTTCGAAAAGTGAAAAAGAGAGAGAGAAAAAAAAAAAAAAAAATATCCGGCACTGATTTACAAGAAATAATTTTCATTTAATTTCGCATTTAGTTATGTTTATTGAAGTATTATTCCTTTATTAGATATTCTTTATTTTCTCTGCCAATTGTGTTTCCTCAACAAAAAAAAAATCCAATACGAAATTCACCCATTTTACCGGACACTGTCGTGAAAAAACTAGCAGGTTAAATGGCTTTTTTTATGATCTTAATCGTTTCTCCGTTAAGTTTACTTTCGATTTCAAGCATAAAAAACATATGTCACTGCAGACTTTCACCTCTAAAAATGCCAATTTCGAGAACACCAATAATTTACGGAAAAATTGACGTGAGAAAAAAAGTACTTTTACAAAAACCTTACTATGACCCTGATTAGAAGTAAACAAGAATATTTTTTTGATTTCATATGGTGTAAAACAATATTTTGAACCTATGAAAATAGAAAAAGTACTAAAAAATCTAACTAACGCTGAAATACAGCGTGTAACAGTTTTGAAACTTGCACCCTACTAGCTCCGCCCCTGATAAGGTTTTTGAAAAATTTGAAAGCTCATTATACTCAGCCTAATTTGGACTTTAATTAACAGGAATAAAAAATATAGCATTCCATTTAAAATTCTCGAGAAAAATGAAAAAATATGGCCTAAAAGCCGGAAGGGCCGACCGGGGCCAAAAATAAATATGACCACAGGATGGGCCATAGGGCACTTCCTATACTTAGGACTTTACAGAATTGAAAAATTCCGTCGCGTTCAAAAGTTACGAGGGGGTGGCCACCTTTTCTGAAACATACTGTATATACAGGGTGTCCCAACAAACTTGGACACCTCAAATTACTCGGCCCCTGAAAGAGTTTTTGAAAAATAAAAAAATCTGGGGTACATGTGCTAATTATGCGGTTTCAGTTATGAAATTTTTTTTATACAGGGTGGTTCAAAAGTCAGAAATTGAGGTGTCAACTTTCGATTTTTAAATGGATCGACCTGAATTTTATTTGATAATTTTACTTCTAAATGATTTCTGAGTACTTTTTTAAACAAAAATATTACATACAGGGTGGTTTTTTTTCGACCAATTTTTTTTCTAAATCTTGAATAACTCAAGTTCGGTTAATTTTTTCGATAACAAGAATAGAATGTGTTTGTGTAATGAATACACGCACTTTCAATTGGCATCAAAAAAATTTATACAGGGTGGTTCACAAGTGAAATAATGACTTGATTTTTTTTAAAACCGAGTTTTTTTAATTTTTTATTTAGGATTAATAATTCTCGTCTAATTTTACACACTTTTCGTTAGTCATATCGAAAAACAAAACTAAAGTGTTGTACAGGGTGAGACATAATTTTTTTGTAACACCCTGTATATGGGCAATCAAAGAGACGCAAAATTAAATGTAAAGACTAAATATGCAAGAAAAACTTTGATTTTTAATTAAACTAAAAAGTTATGGTGTTTTAACTAATATTGTCGCATGGACCACCCTGTAGATATTTTCTTAAACCATCATATGGGTAATCGAAACTGTCTAAAATTCAACGAGGAGTCCAAATCTGAAAGAAAAAAAATGAATTCAAAAAGCCATGCTCAATTTTGTGTCTACACCTACCTACTTTTTATTTCAAGTTTTAAAATCATTCAGTGTGGACACCAAATTGAAAATGGCTTCAAATTCGTGTTTTTTACTTGTTTTTCCCACATGATTCGAAGTGTTCGTTAAATTTTATACAACTTAGAGTACCTACATGATAGTTTAAGAAAATATCTACAGGGTGGTCCATGCGACAATATTAGTTAAAACACCATAACTTTTTAGTTTAATTAAAAATCAAAGTTTTTCTTGCATATTTAGTCTTTATATTTAATTTTGCGTCTCTTTGACTGCCCATATACAGGGTGTTACAAAAAAATTATGTCTCACCCTGTACAACACTTTAGTTTTGTTTTTCGATATGACTAACGAAAAATGTGTAAAATTAGACGAGAATTATTAATCCTAAATAAAAAATTAAAAAAACTCGGTTTTAAAAAAAATCAAGTCATTATTTCACTTGTGAACCACCCTGTATAAATTTTTTTGATGCCAATTGAAAGTGCGTGTATTCATTACACAAACACATTCTATTCTTGTTATCGAAAAAATTAACCGAACTTGAGTTATTCAAGATTTAGAAAAAAAATTGGTCGAAAAAAAACCACCCTGTATGTAATATTTTTGTTTAAAAAAGTACTCAGAAATCATTTAGAAGTAAAATTATCAAATAAAATTCAGGTCGATTTATTTAAAAATCGAAAGTTGACACCTCAATTTCTGACTTTTGAACCACCCTGTATAAAAAAAATTTCATAACTGAAACCGCATAATTAGCACATGTACCCTAGATTTTTTTATTTTTCAAAAACTCTTTCAGGGGCCGAGTAATTTGAGGTGTCCAAGTTTGGTGGGACACCCTGTATGTTTTACTCTCTGATTTGATAAATATCGATTTTTTTGATGGGAACAACATGACTATATTTACATTTTCCTTATGAAGTGTAATGGCAGTGAGAGAACTTTTCTACCTTGAGAAATATTTTTCTTGCATCATTTAAAATCTAGAAAAAATCACAAGAGACACACTTTCTACTTTTACAACAAGTAAAATTATTCGCACAGAATTTATCCTGCCTAAACTTCCCACATCAACAGTTCATACACATCAACGCATTTTATAAGAGAACTGAAGGATCCTCCTTTACCATAATTAGTATCTGAGGCGCCAAGGATCTGGAACAATAAATTATTTTAATGCAAATATTATCTAACTCGTATGTAGAAGAGATAGGTGGGATCCTCTTACCGCAGGATCCGAATAATACTGGCATTAGGTAACCGAGGCGGTACGGTTCAAAATGAGATTGATGCAAATTAATGGAAAAAACTATTGAAAGAACAAAAGGTTGAGAAGAGAAAAAAGGTTCAAAGAATATTTTTCACAAAAACCGTCAAGTCGTTTATAGTTTTTTGGGGGTGTCTACAATTTGTTTCATTTTGTAATTATAGGTTTTTATATTCTACCAGACAATGCTTGGGGTTTAGTTCTTTTCATTAATCATGGAAGCTGATTGAAAAATAATTAGAAATTGGAAATACATTTGCAAGATCAACCGTAATCAATAGACCATGCGCTAAAGAGGAAATTTCACATACTAGAATATTAAGTTGGATTTTTAGCCCATTTTCTAAAGATTTTTTGAGGTCTATCTAAAATGTGGAGGAAGGAAACTTCGTTTAATGCACAAGATGTTGGTAATAATCAGAGATTATTTCATGTCATTATATTTTTTTCAATACTCATGCAAAAGAAACATTGCCCGTTTTTCACGGTTTGAACATAAACCTTTCACATTTTTATTTCAAAGTTCAAATGATCACTCAAATTTACTTCTCTTAGACAAAGTTACCTATTCAGATTCTCGACTATGGCTACTTGGGGCGGTATATTATTTAGAATGGAGTCGGGTATGTTAATTTGGAATAGATTATGATATTTATGACGTACTGCTGAATCACACCAAAGTATTAGTCACTGTCCAAACCAAATACATCTCCATTATCTTCATATTACTCGTTCACTTCTTGTATTCTATCTAGCAGCTAGCTTGTCTCATCTCTTGGAAATATAATTATCTACCATACAGGATTCAAATTTCCTAACCATGGTTTCTTTTTCTTCTTCTTTCACTTTGACTTTTTCCAAACCTGCTTAGGGTCGGCATTACTCAACCTCTTTCTCATGGTTGAGGTTGTTTGGTTCTCCTACTGCCAAATTTTACGGCTACGCCAACCCTATTTAGGGCACCTCTGATTATTGTGTTATTTGCTTTTGGCCTCATATGGCTAGCACCGTGTCTGTTTAAAGTCCCAAAGTGAGATAGTCAAACCATCGACTGACAATTTCTATTTCTTACTTAATTAATAATATGTGAGGTGTGGTGTTCAACAGTAGATAATATTCGTAATGAATGTAATGATATTGAAACATAATATTTTTCACAGAAAGATTAAATAAATGACCATCTCATCATCGTCATACTTTAGGCATACGTATTATTTACTTGAATCTCAACCCAGTATTACTTCTATTAGACCCTGTTTCAGAGAGCATTAGAATAGACCTCTATCATCTTCCTTCAAATGAACTAGATCCCCGAGGGTATTTAAAATTCTTGTGTTTTTTTACACTTACTGGGCTGAAATTATATTGGCTTCACAAGTTCTAATTACCCGTGTACAGTATGTTTTTAAAATAATTATCTGAATCTATAATCGAAACATAATCAATCTGTCAATGTGTAGAATAGTCTCTTTATAAAAGGAATAGCATAATACCAACCTGTTTTAAAGTAGGAACATCACTGAAATGACTTCTGCTTTTATAGGTACTACCTTCAATAGAAAAAATCTTCGTGGAATTTTTAATGCAATAATTATTTTAAAAGAAGTTCTAGATAATATTAATTTCTCTAACTAGAACAGCGAAGCCTTGAAATTGGATAGTTATGGACCGATTAGGACAACAGTAGCCATACTAAACCCACCCCTTTTGATGTCTTATTGAACACTTATCATGATGAGCGTTGTGGAGAATTAAAATACAATTAGGAAACATTGAACTTCCAAAAAGGAATAAAATAAACCTACTTTGTTCTTGAAAATTATGAAGCTAACGAAAATGGTAGCTCTCCCTCAAACCGTATCCTACCCGTACAACGTCAACGTCATGGGTGAAACTTGAAAGAATTCCAATTCCCAATCTAACTCTCGCCGAAGCACTGACACACATTGGCAAAGTGGACACACTCAACACAATGGCAAACAGAAGTTGTTTCAATTCAAACATTTTGGACCTCATTATTTAAAATTTGAATATCAAAGTGACTATTACCGCTCCGAATTTGTTTTTTGTTGTTGTGAGAATACGAACAAATAAAACAAAAAGTGAGAAGGATTTGGAGTTACAATAGCGGGCTGCGAAATCATCAATAAACTCTCAATAGTATGTTGGTAAACGTACCAGCATCCCAATGAGTGGACTGTTTCCAGTTCAGAGATATTTCATTCCTCAATATCAAAGTTGTATACATTTCAGTTTAGCCATTTTTGTTGGACTTCAGATTGTTGGACTTTAGTCATTGGTAAGTTTCAGATTAATGTTATATCGATGAAGGGAAAAATTACTATGCAGGAGAAAATTCCACAAAGAAAAATGTGCAAGCTGGGTTCAAGATCCCAAGATAAAAACATTTTGTATAAATTCCCCTATCAAATACTTCACATCAATGTCATTTATATAAAATGGACTCACGAACAATATTACCTAAATAAAATGTAAGTACAGAGTACAGATAGTCCAATAATAAATAGTTACCTTGGTAGTCAAATCAGTACATAGTAAGTAATTGTCTACCTATAGCACGGCAGTAGTTTCTAAACTTGATAAATAAAATAATATTGTTATTCAAACTAGTAAGTAACATAATGACCCAAAGAAAACCTTTTCTTCTCATCATTGAGCTTTTTTTTCAAAACTGTATTTCATATTCTAAAACTATTTTTCATTTCTATTTCCTCAGGGTAACATTTTTGTATTACTCAAGAATTAGTGCGAGAGAGTTGAAATTGTCTACCACCTAGCCCTCAAAGTCTTATTATTATGTGGTAACATGCTGAAACAAATGAGAAGAAAATCTAAGCATTGAGTGTAATTTGATCAACGGATCCATGCGCTAGAATGTTTACATTTTGTACAAGTTTAGCGCATCCACATCGACGATGTGGAGTTTATTTGAGCTAACAAAAGTTGAGTGGACAGTTGTTGATGAAAGAAGTAAAGAGGAAACAGACGTCCTAAACACTATGGATGTATTCTCCATGCTAAACTCTCTGAGCACATTGTCAAAAGCACCTTGGATGAGTTTTGGGAAGAATAACTTTCATAATGCTGACGACAGTATATTAATACAACTCAAGCAAACAATAAACATCTATAACTAAGTCTGGCTGGGGGACTATAAACAGGGAGTAGGCCAGGATTGGCTTGGTTCTGGGGGCCCTTGTCAATTATTAGCCTCCTTATAAAGACAGTGGTAGAAATGCTGAATCATTCCTCCACTGTCTGGCTACCATCGTTCACGATGACGCCACCCTATGATGATGAAGTAAGAGTATACTTGTGCCATTTCATTCATTGGAAGTTATTGGAACCAATTTCATTCCCGAGTCCTAGTACTCTTGTCATCCTTTCTAATAGATTGGAAGATCTGTATCCAGAAGGGAACGGTTTGACACCCGCTTGTAGTATGGAGATCGTGTGAGAAAATCGTGTCCCGGTCCTGGAGCTAATTTAAATGTCCTCCCCGGTGTCTCCGTTTTTATGCATAGTAACCAGGAGTTGTTTCTTGTTACGCTTGCGTTCATCTAACTATTTTGATATGTGTGATACGCATCTCTATAGAAAATATTATTTATTATAATATGCTCGTTGTTATAGTCCAGAGAGCGTCTTTATGTTAATGATATCATTAACTCGCGTTGGATTCTAGTGGCGGACATTGAAAAGCTGGTGTGGAAAACAGTGGAAAATCTAAGGAAATATAATTTACCAAGGAACGGACAGGAGTTAAAAAGCTATTGCTTTTTCAAGAATAATTATGATAAAGTGAAACAGCTAGAATTTATTGCAGTAAAATCAAGACTAAAAGATTCCTTTAAACACACCTATATTTGTGATTAAAAACTATGAATAACAGTAACTTTCTTTCGTCAAACTGCTTCACATTAATAGACCTTTACTATATCACATCGTCAGATATAGGTTTAAGAAAAATCAGTACCTACATACCACCAAATCGAATTACCTACTTCTTGTCCAGCCTCATTCTGCCTTAATGGTGTTTGGCTCACACAAAAGGGACCTTGTGCCAACAAACCATCCATCGTTCAGTGTTTGGCAAAATACTAACCTGAAATTTTTTAGCTAAATTCTTAAAATTATCGATGCCTACTAACCTATTATTTTTTAATTCAACTTATGGAATTTTTTAATTCTAAAGGACCATATAGTAGCAATGACGAATCAAATCAAATCTATATATTTTTATTACATTTAGCCCAATTTTCATCACTACAATTTTAAATATGTGTGAATATCACATATATAAAATTGTAGTGATCAAAATTGGGCTAAATGTAATAAAAATATATAGATTTGATATTATTGTTTATTACAACTTCCATTCTAGTCTTAAAACTCTTTTTAATAATCTTTTTTATACTTATTTTTATAAATAGATTGAGTCACAATAATTATTTCTTAAGATAGATAGGTAAATTATATAAAGTTCATTGTAAATTGTGTGTCATGTTTAAAACGTCACAATTAAGTAAATTAAAAAAAAAATAAGCAATACTCTGCAAAATTCATAATTTACATAGAATATTTTTGCTCTCGCTCATCACACTATTCAATTCTATCAAACATTTAAATGACCATCACATGGGCATTTACAAAATCTCTGAAAGGTCTCATCATTTCATCTTCCCGACCCCTGACCCCTCAGGAGGGTGACACCACAGGGTGAGGACATTATGGCCGCACTCAGGGCTCAGGTAACAAAGGCTCCACGCGTGTCCCAGTCCCATTATCCAAGAGTCCTCCGGATTAAATTATATCAATAAATATCAAACAATTTTGATACAATTTAATGATTCCTGAAAACCCGTAAAACAGAAGGTCAGCTTCTCTTTGTACGGAAGGCAGTATTTCGATATGTTTGTGTAATTCAAAAAGGGGTCGGAAAATTATGGGTATTGTGTGTTCTCCTGCTCTGAGTTTTATATGAGGCTCTGTAATACTGTGATCGATATGTTAATGCAACATTTAGTAAAAATCTGACCGATTTTTTACTTAAAAAAAGAGTGCTCAAGATATAATCAAGCTTATAAATCACTTTTAGAAATTCTGGAAAAAACAGTTTTTCCAAAAATATTACAATCAATATATTATGTGGTGCATCAACTATTTTGAATAAATATTTTATTATTTAAACATGTACCTATTAACTATCTGATTCTGTTTTATAGACACATTTTAAACACTAATTCATTATAAATCGAAAATGTAATAAAAATAGATACCAAATACCTAGTTTTAAATAAATATTGTGAATGGATAAGCATTAACGACACCACCACAAGCATCAGGGTATTAGATGTAATAATATGTAGGTATTCTAAATTGTATCCGTAATGATGTATTTACATGAAGTATATCATGAGGTGATAAGCTTAGTGTACAGAAATCGACATTAACCAGTCGTAAAACGATTTAGATAAGAAATTAATAAGATTTGGTACCCATATGCGATGGGAACTCAACAGTATCTTTCAAAACATTATTGAGGGATTAATCCAGGTTTTGCTGGGGTCATAAACTGGAATTAGTTAGATGGGACTCAGTATCTAGAATCACAGAGCTTATTGAGATAGGGAAAATGATTTAAATGATTATTTAATAACCTTATTTTGAATTTATTAATTGATTTGAGGTGTTTTTCAATTATATAAAAAAAAAAAAATTCCAACATAAACTAGTTTCACAGGCAACCGTCGCGCGCCGTCTATCATAATAGGTATTAACATAACTCTTGAACGGTTTATGCTACAGGGTTGCCTGATATTTTAATATTTCTTGGCTGTTCAGAGGACTGTGCGTAATAAAATTGCAAGGCAATCCCTATTAGGCCTAAGGGAGATCTTTGACGGTTTATTTACTGATTCTGAAAGCTGCACCAATTTTTTTAGGCAGAGTCGCAGTGAGGCATCTCTTTCACACAACCCCACTTTTTGTTCTGTAAAAAAACCTAGTACATAATTTAAAAATTTCTGTTGCTTCAAAGTCAAAAATACTTTCAAGTTGAGACCGAAATATTTTAATTATGGTCGCTACCTCAATAATAGTAACAAAAGCAGTTACTGGCATTGTTAATATACTGACGGACCTCACACATTGGTATTATCATACATTATTCTGATAGGGCCGGCTGTCCAGGAACCTCAACTTTATATTTCGGCTTTTCTTAATGAGAATTTTGTTGTTAAATGAGTGCGTTAAAAAAAAACTTTGTCTTTCCTATTGAGATTCAAATTTGGTCCTTTTCTGATAGTTTTCTTTTGGTTATGTATGTTGCGTAGGTATATTAATCATGGGTGGAAGAGATTGCCATATGGGAAATGACCCCACCTTCTAAAGTTTATACATACATAAATATGTGTGTATATTATCTATAGATATACCTATTCATCTTTAGTCTCCATACTCTCCATATTTGTCCATTTTTTGTAATCATTATCTGTACTGTACACATGTCTATATTACCTAATAATAATAAATAATTTACATCAAGACTTGTCTGCCAGTATGCAATAATCTCATTTCTTAAGAGGAAAATGGCTTGAAATGGCATATGTACAATTGTACATATACAAAAAAAAGCATCTCAGGTATAATTTTGTCGACTGTCACAATCCTTTACGGGTTCCTTATTGTACTGAGGTAGGTATTCCTAACATTATGTTCGAGTAGATAGTTATACATAATATTAAGTATTTAGTAACCATTATTTATAATTTCTTATTATTTTGATTTGTACGACAATTGTCACATTTATCCAACATGACGGCACACTATTATTATGTCATAGAATCATTTTCAATACAGGGTGTATCCAACATCGTATTAACATCACGATATTGAACAAAACATACTGATTAAAATAGAGAGGTTAGTTGATGGCATGGATATTTAGAACTATTAGCGACTGATGAGAGCAAATAAGCTCGAAACAGCTGTCCAGGTATGTTCTGATATTCATGTACATCTGGTACAACTTCTCACTTTTCTGTTTATACTGATACTGATCAAGATCCGGGAGATGGTGGTCTTTCACCAAATCAAGATCCGAGAGAGCATCCACTAGAGTGGTGGTCGAGCTATCGACAGCTTAAGGAAATAGCTTCTGACCTGAACACGGCAGCTTGTGCTTGGACAGCGAAGAGAATACATCGAACACTCGCCGCTGAGGGTTACTTAACTTCTTCTAAAATTGATCTCTCGGAGTATTGTATGATAAGAAATGATAGGGTACTAATTTTTAATTATATAACTTGTTCATCGTTACGTATTGTTGTAAAATTCGATTTTATTGCTATATTACATGAGTGAAAATATTTCGAAGCAGCACATTGTTATGAAGATGTTGAGAAAAACGACGACCAGATTGAAGTATTGTATCATTTCTAGGTAATTAATACACACTTACACAGATACACACTAAAACCAACATACCATGCTAACCATGCATTTAATCAAGTCTCCAGATAGTTTCATCGAGAATTTGAAACATTCTAAATCTGTACTTACTTTCTGTGCTGCGTATTACCCCCTGTAGAATAATTCTCAGCTATTTGGTTGAATATAATTATTATTCGTGAACAATACACATTGGTAACACACTGCCTCCAATATCTCTAATACCAGTACGTGCATATCAAAATATGTGTCGTTGTTCCTTTCCAAAGACACTACTGACAGTATACTGACTAGAATCCTGGCTACAGTCAGAGTTGTACAGTAGAGCCCACTTGATAATGAGTTGGTGGACAAAGTAGTGTCGTAAACCAGGGAGTACTTTCTCCCCGCATGCCCGCTAGTACTGATGTAGGGCATTTTCAGCTCATACCACTTGGAAAATATTATAACAGGGAACAAAATAATGGGACGTATGATTAAAAAAGTGGTGGAGACTGACAAGAGACCCGCCCTCTTCATTCTTTTCCAGGATAAATGAAGAAAGCCAAAATTTCGAATAAAAGAAATAAAAATACAGATATACCTATTTGACTTGTTCACTTCATAAGATAGTGCTGCTTTCGTGGGACAAAAATCGAAAGAAATGCAGTCATCATAAAAAAATGGACACTTTCATTAAATTAGCAAAGCTACCTTCTTATTTAGCAATTAAATCTGGTGCTCTCAGGAATTACTTAATGAGGACCCAACGTCAGATTCGCAACTGTACCGTTTCCACTTGCTTATTGTTCAGGGGCCTCTTGGGAAAGAATCAGCATATGAATAGTTGGCTTCGCTTAGAATATTCCAACCAAGTCAAAAACGTGTCTTTTTTATTGCCCAGTTTTCATTCATCAATCAAGAAAATGAGACAAAAGAATTTTGGTTTTGTTCGATTTGCAAAAATGAAGCAGAAAAAACTTCACGAACAAAAAAATCTCCCTTCAACTGCAAAGGAGTTGGAAAAAAAAACAAACAAAACGAAGAACTACAAAAAAAATTCTAAATCAAACTGACGTTGACGAAATGTTATGCAAATTCTAGGCCGCTTCAAATCCAAATCATAATAGCAATAACCTGTTTGGTAAGATCGCCTCGATGAGACATTTATTCAGAAATTCACGACAAATGGACAAGAAAGTTTCAACAATGAGCATTCCCAAAATACTTCCTCTTCAGGACTTCCAACCTGAGGCTTTGATGTTACACCGCCGATTCTTCTGTGACAAAGAGATGGTTGGACGATATAAATTATGATTCAACATTATTGTGCTCTTCAAGAGTTAAGTTTTATAGTTAAGAATCAATTGAGATTTAAGAGCTTGCGAGTAATGTAAATTAATTCAGTCATTCTTTTAAACTTTGAGTTTTGAAAATAATATTAGTTCAAAAAAATCCTTTATTTAAATATTATGATTACGAGCACTGTTTTAGTATGCAACCAGATGCTACCTATACAGACAATCCGCTATCATTATTAAAAAACCTTAGTAGGTAAACGATTAGTAATATGTATACAATATTTACATTAAAAGACAAAAAGAAAATTGAACATAAAACAAAGAAGATAAAATAAAATGAATGACCAACCTAAAGATCGGGGCTACCTATTGCCTGCGACAATCTCTTCAACCCAACCCTTGGATGGAAGTAGAGTAGGGATATAGGAAATAAGACATACAGTGTGCAAGTTATTTATAAATAGAAAATTTCAGAATCTATAAATTCTATAGGACATAATTATGCTAAGAAGTAATCTCAGATCATTTTTCAATAAATGCCTTTTCGGAGACATTTAAAAAAAAAAACGTTATTCTGTAATTGGAGTCCAAGAACAATTTAATTCATATCCCACAAGACAAATAAAATTATTTACTTTGTTTCAATAATCGGTGAATTGTAGGATACGAATAAAAACCAAAATATGACAATGTGTGCTTTCCATGAATATGTACATTTGTACAGTCATGCTACATTTTTTTCCAAGTTGAAAAGTTCATATCCAGCCATATCCATATAGGCGGTTACGCATTTTCCCACAAGATTCACCTCGCTCTCTACTGGCGTTAATATTGTAGAACTAATTTCAAAAAGGATTGAGGACATAAACAGGACAAGCTGCAGTAAGAAATCACCCTCCAGCACGTGAGCTCAGGAGTCTGATACTTTCGTAAGCCACACGTATGATGTCACACATGTAAATAGCAAGCCACATGACACCTCAGGTAGGCAGCCACATGGTGGGAGCACATCGCACACGCTTACGCTCAACCCTCATTCAACTACTCAGCAGAGAAGAAAGGGTTATGATAAAAAATGTATTCACAAAAAAGAAGATTTTAATTGGATGGTGCCACGGCAGAACCCTCTCACAATCAATGAAGAATTTTAATACCGCCTCTATGTATAATGATGATGCTTTTTTTATTAACCTTTTTGTTTTGCTTACGAAGCGATGTGTATACAATATCGGATGGATTTCGATGTCACTCGTAAGGATGCACAATTGCCCATCTAATGATCAGTAAGCATCGCATACGCCCAAAAATGACCTCAAATAGTCAAATCAAAGTAAATGGAACCTGGAATTAGGTGTCAACTAGAAATCCATGTAGGAAAATGTTTATGATCTAATATGTAAATAATAGATAAGAGAGAATGGTAATTACAAATGATATATTATCGTTAACTCGTTTATTATTTCACTCATTCCAAATAGAAAAACTGGTCAATCCAATTACATAATTTAAATTGACAATTGCAGACCTACTTAATTATGTATGTATATTCTTTTATTTAATGCTGTTGTAAGAGCTGAATATGTGATTCGAAGAGTAGATTAGTAGATGCAAAGAAAATAACCTAAAACTGTTAAAAGAAATAACGTATTTCAGGATTCGTGAGACAAAGGAACAACATAGATAGGTAATATAGTTTTTTAATCTCTGTACACAGCTAAAAGTATGTTGATAATAATTATTCTAGTTGATTTCATTCAAAGATAATGAAAACAAAATCATTAATTACTTACCTCTGTACTCCACTAAGCATCAAACAAGTTGAGACATGATGCGACATTGCGTTTGGAGAATATCAAGAAGTTATTAATTAGATTTTTAAGGTAGGTATTAATCAACTATAGAAATGTTTCATTAAAAATACTGTCACATCAGTAGCCACTTTCATTCAAATCATAATAAATATTCAAGCAGTAAGCAGTTTAGTAACCTCAATACATTATTTGATGGTACCTTGATGTAAATACAACTGCAGATGATGATGTGAGAGGTAATATTAAATGAGTTCGAGAAGAGACAAAGAAAATTCCCTTTCTTTGATATTGAAGATGGTGTACAAGCAAAAGCTAGATGCAGATCATCACACATATCATACTCTGCTAAAGTAGGCACCTTAAAATTAGATTTGTCAGTGTTTTACCTTGTATGAAAAACGCTTAACACTAAACCTGAATGCGGTCTGGATACTACTCATGTACAGGTCCACGTATTTCCATAAATATTACAGAAATACTTCTTAGTCGGGTATGAATTCCATCACCGTGAGATTAATTACACATCCCGTATGTAAATCTTAAGCCCGAGTGCTTCGCAAGTATTCATAATATCAAAATTAGTATTAAAATTTTGCTCGCCTCTGAAATACTAATCCCATGTTTATTGTTCCAAAATAATTAGCTATATACACCTCAGCGTATGAGGCCACGTATTACGGCGCTAATTACTCCCGAGATAATATATTTCGGCTCTGACCAGGGGAATTTTTAGAGGTGGCTTCAAACAAGTGCATCATTGCATCAATAAACTCTAGCTGAAGTGAATATTTCTTTCTTCAAAATGATCAATCTAGTCTAGGACATGGAGTTGCAATCATACAAATGTATCTACCTACCTAAAATTTCAATAAATTATAAGTATTGACACTAAGTAGGTACCTAACATTACAAATGGGAAAAGTTGAACGTTGTAAGTATTATTTCTTAGTTTTCTCTCAAACTCCTTGTAAGCTCATATAAATCGTAAGCGTAAAATCAAGGGATCAATCCGACAAATATGTGTTCCTATAAACTTCCTGTAATGCAAAGCACACAATTTTTTCTTTAGTGCTGATTTTGATGAGGACATCTAAATTCAAATTTTGAAACACATATACATATAATAACACCATGTCTTTACTGATCACTAATGATGATAATGTAGACAAAGCAAGATGATTACTTACTGAGGAATGCAAAACACGCTACTATTGGGTGTACCTACATCTAATACATTTTTAATTATGTAATACTAAAATTATCATATAATAGTTATTATCTGATTTTAAAAATTATAATTGAAAGATATGCCATTTATAATAGGCAGCTGTGCATCTCTAATGTATCTCACCCAACCTAACATTATACTTGAACAATATGTTGCGCTTTAACCATCGCCAGTCAGCGAAGATCATGTTGTTGCAAAATCCAGGAGGATGCTCCACATGGTGTTATGGTTTGGGTGGTCATCTAGTGTGTAGATTTCACCGGTTGATGCTTCTACATACTCAAATGAGAATGAATTTGATCACCGGTAGGTACTTTGAATATTTACCTACCAACATAGCAACGAGAATTCTAGTTTAAAAGCTCGCTTAATTACTTTTTATTAAATTATTTAAGTTTCTTTGAGAACTCTCTTCTGTTGAGCCTCATAAACTCATCCAATAAAACAAATGATTTTATAGCAATATCTTCATGAGCAACATCAGAGCGTTTGATGTACATTTTATCGTTTCTAATTTGCAAGATTAGCATATTACATGCATAAGTAACCCAAATGTATGCCACATTAATGCGTTTTGATCCGAGATAGGAATATTGTATGTATGAATATAAACCTCATTTTCAACTGACTTCCTATGAAAACATGTGTGAATACAAGGAAAATGTATAAATATTACAAACCCTGCGAGATTTCAACTCCAGTTTCATCTGAAATAAGTAACTGGTCTGTTTTTTTCCATATTGAACTTCACCTGGTCCTCCCTAGAATAATGTGAAATGATAGTCAGCTGGTAATAGCAATCAATCCACATCAAGTGCGAATGCAGGGAAACGCACACATTGCGAACAGTGAAATTAGTGCAGCATTGCCGCCTGATGTACTAAATTACTAATGCAGGGAGGAAAGAACCTTTACTACAGTAACAAGTGAGCATCCATCATAAAAGTGGATGTAAAGTTCAAGCGTAATGAGCTGCCTCATACTCGTGTAAGTTGGGGAGTTGGTTACGTTCCTACTACTGATTTACATAACTCATAAAAATATAAAAAGTGCTTCGCTATCAAGGAGCTACACCAATGATGTTTTCTTGGAATTGAATTATTATTAAACATTATGCTTGTGAATTGTAATAGAGGCTGAATGGTGTTCTGTACTGCCGTACCTACATTATATGCCTACGTAGTATGTTGGACCTACATTCTGCCTGACATGGTCGCTCCAACTATTGTCTAGATCTACAACACTAAACAACAACTATCAGAAAAGTGTCTATCAGATCCTCACAATTTTTTATTCTCATTTTGGATGAAATAGTCATGAAAGTGTCTTATTTTATGACATTCAAATATCTTTCCATAGCTACACCTCTGGTTGATGGGTTTGTGCCCTACCATACATCTATCTGTGATAGGTACTGACGTTCATTTTCAATGCTTGATATAATTGTAGGTTTTCAACGGATGTTGTAAACTGGAGAGGCTTTCTCATTTACTTTTACGACTTGGGACTTCTTGTGTTTTGCTAATAACTGCTTAGGCTCGCTGGGTATCTCTACTTAAATTAATCATATTTTTATGCATTATACACTGCAATTCTGGAAAATGTGATTCTAATTGATCTTGCATTTTCATCGGAAGCTTCTCAAAATACTAAGAATACCTTCAATGACATTGACTGTACGTGATACCTACTTGTCAAATGTTATCCGTCAGCAGCATTTAGTAGCAAATATAATAGCAGTCCTAAGCAATACCTAGATAGAAATGTGTGGAAACAAGTGGAGGAGACTTTTATCCAAGAATGGAATATTAAATTTATTGTTGTGTTTAATGATGATGTTAGGAATTATTGCAATGTTGTGATAGGTACAATAAGTCTAGGCTAAGGACATAAATTTCGCCCCGGATTAGGTGACCATTCATGCAATGGTATAAGCACTGGTGCTAACTTGGTTCTTGGCTAAACATACAATATATCAAAAAAAGTAATTTCAACTTAATATATGGAAATATTGCAAATGGAAACTTGATGTGCATTAACAACCAAGAACAATATACTACGTATGTAAGGTGTAACACATAATGAAACATGGCTAACTTCCTCTTGAGAAACTATTGAAGTCTCATCAAGAGATGAGTCAGTCCCTGATGATAAGAGCTATTCAAATTAGGAGGTAGTTGAACACATCTGATTAACATCTAGAACACAACATGCATGTCAATTCAATGAGAATTACAATATTATACCTAACTATACAGGGTGTTTTATACCTAACTATACAGGGTGTCCCATACCTAACAATGCAGGGTAGCGCATACCTCATACTCATACCTAACTATACAGTGTGTCCCGGGAATAGATGTAAGGGTAGTTCCAGCACATCATAGACTATCGCCATCAAATTTGCAGTGGGGCATTTTTCTTTGTTAAAAGTTATGGCCAAAACCCTGATTGGTTTAAACTGTGAGTTTCCCTTATTTTACCTGTGAGTAAGAAGAGCTTGAAATCCATCACAAAGTCGTGGACACACATAGTCCATGCTATTGATTATTGTTTCTCAAGTTCATAAATGTATTTCGATCAATAAAAATATTTAATGGTCTCCTAGATAGATAGGTAAGTATATTTTATCGTGATTTTTTTTTCAATACGAAATCTGGCATTGACCACCAAGTAGTAAACTCTTGTGCAGTCCCCAAAATACTTGTGAAAATATGTCCCCCAACATTTAACATAAAAATTGGTATAAGAAAGCACTCATTAGTCAAAGAAATAACATATTAAAGAGTCATTAAATTGATACTTTAGTAATACCTACTGTACATTTTGGGCCCATTAAGTATAGGTATTTGCCAGTAAACTTTTAAAAAGAGGTATTAGGTTTCAGAGAAATGTGTACAATCTATTAAAGAATAAATTAATATAAAAGCATATGAGACGCATAGCAATAGGTATACTTACTATCCATGATAATCTATGTGAATAAACAGATCCTATAAAATATCGATTAGTATCTGTACTTTTATTTAATATCTACGTTTTAATAGTACTATTTTATCGAGTATATACTGTATAATACAGTAAATAAATGTTAGATCTATACCTACATGTTTAAATACTAGCATGAATAGGAAGATTTTCAAAATCGCTAACGAAAAATTTGTTGTACCTACCTTTATTAAATACTATCTACTAAAGAAATTCACTTATCTGACCATTAATCCTTCGGAAGTAAAGGAAGTTCCTAGATTATCGTAGACATCGCTATTTTATTGGTACTATACTAGACGCTAGGACGAAAGTAGATGATAAGACTGGTCAGGTGTTCACTTCAGAGTTTAAATGAGGGTGGAATTCTGATATAGGTATCAGACCTTAAATTGAGAACAAGAATGGCCCTCAATGCATCAGAGAAAATATGTATATTATATTATACCTAAGTACTATCAAATAAATGCCTTTTAGTCATCTCCATGCATTACTTTTTTACTTGGACACAAAAAAGTCCATATCCGGGAACTCGGAATTTCGGGTTGATTGGACACAACTTTTAACGCGATACACACATAGACATAAGACCGGGTGGTGTCAGACTGACTGGGTTTGGGACTTACCTCTCCGGGGGGACGCGTCCTCCCTGCCCTCCTCACTGGAGGCGGAGGAGGTGGAGGCGGAGGAGTGGCCCAGGTAGGAGTGGGACCCGTTCACACTGAAGTCCAGGGGCTGGCAGGCGTCCTCATGGGGGGGGCGGGGCAGGGCGGGGTGGTGGATCAACATGGGCATCTTCTCGGGGGGCGAGTTGTTGTTATTGTTCGTGCTGATGGTGTTGTTGTTCAGCGCTTTAGCGTTGTTCTGTTGCAGCCATTTCTGGATGGAGGCCGATCGCTTGAGTTCAGCAATGGTTGGTCCTAACCAACTCCCCCCGCCGCCCCCGCCTTTAGACCCTATTTCTTCCACAATGATGAATGTTGGACTGACCTCGCCACGATATACTGGCAGAAGCACAGCTGGGTCTAGGTTCTTGAGCACATCAAACACTTTCGTACAATCAATGAAAATGGTAAATTATTCAACTGCCGAAGAAATTAATGTTTAATTTGTATCACAAACAAATGATAAGACGAAAAACCGAATTGTTTAGGAGCACATTTGAGAACTAATCATTAGAATAATAACCACTTAAATAAAGTTATAGAAAAGAAACGAGGTTGATTAAGACTGATTTCTTTATGATAAAAACGATCAACGAATAGATGTGGAAGAAAAGTGATAAGGTTCTTAGGAATAATACGATAGGATAAAATGAAATAATGAGTTCTTTACGAGAGCGATATACACGGAAAATAATTTTGGGTCTAAAAACAACGTAGAAATATTTTATTGATCACCACGCACTTCGATAGAAAAAAATTATTAAAAAATTAAATTGTTTCACGAATTGAAAAAAAATTAATTGAACAAAATATGTTGTATTTTTTTTCGACTGTTAATATTTAATTTAAATAAAAAGAATTAAAAAATATGCAATACAAAGAAAGGTCTGAAAGATGGATCAATCAATCCAGCAACTGTTTTGAATATGATATTCATAAAAATTCAACATAAAACATAAGAAAATAAAAGAAGAAGCAGGACGCACGGCTACCAACCTGAGAACAGTCGGGAGGACGGACCCAGGTACAGAAACACGAGGAGGGGTTCTAGCCAATAGCAGCGCAGCTCAATGTAAATATGCGCAGTCAAATTATTCCTTGCATATATTTAACATCTCTTATGTACTTTTTCTTCTTTTTGCATAAAATGTGCTGTTTTTTCAGATTTTTCTTTTTTACTGAATTATTTCTCTTCTTTTCAAAGATATCTCCGCTTTGTGTTTATTCATTTTTTTTCTCGTAGATATAGTTTAGAATGGTAAACGTTTTCTCTCTTCAGTTTGCGTACAATATTATTCAATAATTCAGCATTTTTTTCCTGTAGCACTTGTGACTGCCTCTCTAGATCTACTGGACATCAAAAGAATCTTGGAACTCTGCATTACTAATAGCCTCGATTCAAATTGCATGCTATAAAAACAATAAATCTTTTAAGACCATTATGATTATTGTTAGATGACCACGGCTCAGTGCCGGATTAAGGCTGCGCGGGGCCCTTGGCAATTTCAAGGCGCGGGGCCCCAAAATTGTACTGAGTTTATGATAAAATACTAGGAGGGGGGGGGGGGGGGGAAACAATTAATATATTTATTAATGTACTGCTCACTATGTGAGTTGCCAAGAGAACACAGTATACAAATCAAACTAGTTAGTTATTCCTTCTGTCTTTGTTGTTATTACTTCCGAGAAATTTCTAATATTAGAAATCGGAAGTATTGTGTTCGTTTTTGTAAAAAAAAATATTTTTTTGCTCCGATTTCAATTTTTTTCATATTTCTGGACGTTTCATAACCTCCTGAGCAAATTTGGTTTTGTGTCCGTCTGTCGGTCTGTCTGTCTGTCTGTCTGTCGGTCTGTTAAAACGATTCCTTGTAACGCGCAAATCTCGGAAACTACTCGACCGATTTTTATGAAATTTTGTACACATCTAGGAGACATTCTGTAGATGGTCCCATTTTAAATTCATCGAATTCGTACAAGCGGCTCTGGGTGAAAGAGACCATGCGCCTGACCACTAACTTTTTACTTAAATGCTTATATCTCGTGAACGGTACACCCGATTTTGATGAAATTTTGTATGTATATGCATATTATTGTTTCACACAGGCTTTTTATATTTTCTTTTTAATTTATAATAATTTGACTCTGATATTTAAGAAAATCCGAAATTTTGGACAATAAAGTCAAAAAAGAAGAACCACGACTTGCCAATACAGAATTTTTTGTGAATCTAGAATGTAGAAAAAACGGTTTTCTACCATATAAAACAAAGTTAAAGAAAATCGGTTCAGCCGTTTCGGAGATAAAAGTAATTTAGTATAAAAACTCAAAATTCGCACGTGTACACAATGTGAAACAATCACGGGGAAGTATTGTGTCCATAATTGGCAGTGTTTTTTTTTCTTCTATTTTTCTGTTCTTCTATTATTTAGAACCTTGAAATCGAAGCCAAGTGTCCTGAGCACCAATCCATAATAGTATCCAAAACGATGGCAACATTTTTTCCGAATAATAGTATTATGAAAAGAATATGTTGTGTAGAAAGATCATTAGGTAAGAAAGTAGATCATCTATTACTATGAAGATTTTATCGCTAGTATTGAATGCTACTTTTTTAAAAGGTAACTTTCCAAATTAATTCCAAACAATCAAAAGACACTTCGAAAATGTCCAAAGATTTTTTTTCTTGCATGTCTTGAAAAACAATCCAAACCATCAATAGATAAGTAAATTTGACGGCGCCGTAGGCGAAATTTTTGCAAAGTTATGGGGTAAAGTACTCGGAAAATAAATACAAAAAGATATCTTGAAAAATTCATTAAAAGCGCCGCAGGCGACCATAATGAAGATCATTGGTTAAGATGTCGATAAAGCCGATCACTGAGCACTCAGATGGCACTGGGTTTGATGGCATAGATTAACTAAGGCGATAATCACATCCTTTGTCAATACTTTTCTTTTTAAATACGAGTAATTTTATATTATATTATATAGAGAGCCGCAGGCAAAAGGTATAGAGATCTACCTATTTTCATATACGAGTATGTGGTCGATTTTAAGGGGGGCCCCATGGTTTTTCCTTTAATATTTTGCTCAACTGGCTGTGATTTTATTTAATATTAAAATCCAGAAAAACCGAGTTAAAGGTCATTCAAAAACACTTATAATTTATGTAAACTGCCCGAAACGCGGGGCCCCAAAAATCGCGGGGAACTTGGCATCTACCAAATCTGACATATTGGTAGGTAATCCGCTATTGTCTATGTGGTTGATCATTGTTAATTCAAGGAATAGATAATAATAGGGAGCCCCGCGCTTTTCTTTCAATTTATGTACTTTGTTGTGAGTGTGTGATTTCACTTTTATTTCTTTTTCTTCTTCTTCTTCTTCTTCTTACTCATTATCCAAAAGTACCTAGTGTAAGCTTTTAAAAAACCCATAGTACCTAGTGTAAGCTTTTTAAAAAACTCATAATATCTAGTGTAAGCTGCTCAAGCGCGGGGCCCCCTAAAGCGCGGGGCCTTGGCAATCTGCCAAATCCGCCATATGGGTTATCCGGCACTGCCACGGCTGCATTATGATATGAGTACAGCCATCAATTGAACTTCTGTTTGAGGTTTGAGAACAGAGAGGAAATACTTTTCATGATTCTACCTAACCCTTCTATTATAGACTCCCAGGCATTGCCAGATTGCCCTATATGTGTTTTTCCTAACCTTATGTAAAAATAATCTTATACTGATTCGATTGATGAGTCCTTTGAATAAAATACAAGAAGGTAAAATACAATACATATAACCATCTTTTCAGATTGGCGAGTTCCTTTTGTTTTTAGCGCAATCGTAAATCAAATGAGGTTTCCATTTTTCATCTATTACCTATAATAATAACTATAAAAAACTATAATAATAAACAGATACATGGCTGTATGGAAAGGCCTTGCCTACCAATACAAACAAACAAAAAAAAAAAATACATAATTATATCTTGAAAATAAATACATAATTATGAAATCTACTGAATTCACATTTTTTTTTACTAAAAGTCAACAGCAAAAATGTCGAAAAAGCAAAGAAGAAATTATTGAAGATAAAATTTTATAATCACCTGATACTTCCTATTGTTATTTAAAATTTATGGAACAATGTTCTATTTGATTTAGTGCAATAAAACTATTTACGCTATTACTCTAATGTAATGCTTAGATTTAAAACATCATTCTCATTAAATTAAATTTTATTAAATAGCGGAAAGAAAGACATATTATGTGAGCTATGGACACATACAGGTAAATTCAACAGCAACTTGAGCTAACTAACTGCGTGCATGATAATAAAACCAAGATAAAGTAGGTAATAAATTGAATCTGTATAAAGTGAAATACCTTCTTGTTGGTATTTTCTTCTTTTCTTTCTTGTTCTGACCATTTCTACTTAGATATTCCAGGTACAAGTATATGTATTACCTACTATTAGCTAGTTCGTCTATTTCATGAGCGCTTATCTTTAGAATTAACACTAATTATTTTACACCGTTCAAATTTTTATTCGATCTCAGAGATAAGTCATAATTAGGATATCTGATTGCTAAGTGAAATACGCATAAGTAATGAGGATTTTATCCATACAGGTGGGATGGAACTGCTCTAAAGTATTCCAAAATAAAATGGAATCACTTTGTAAATTAATTAGTGAAATAGTGTTCGGTTTAAAGATTAATTTACCAGCAATAAAATTGTAATTATTGTAATAACTTGTAATAACACGAGTTTTATCATCGTGATAACTAGCTGTCGGAGGGTCTAGAAACCAGTGGCGGCTCCTGACTTCAAGACTAGGTGAAGACAAATTATACCCAGAAGTATTGGAAAAATAAAATTATTAATTTATCAGATCTTAGTTCTTATGGTGTCATAAACACCATATAAATTTGGTAAGTCCATTGTAAGTTATGGCTGTTTCCCTGCAGAGCATGATTTTCTCTCATACCAGTTTTGCATCATATAAGTTTTTATAGGTACTTTTTTTGGAGAACACTTGGTACTTAATAAATAAACAAGGCCAGCAGAACAATTTGTTAACACTTGAGCTAGTACACAGCCATTCATTTTTCATAAGCCATTCAGGCTTGAACTGTATGGCTGTAGGGCAGGCATTTGCTTTACTTTTATAGTGGTGGTTATGGTTATACCTAGTAATTGGAGAAATTGGACATCCAGTAATCATAATATCTTTCTTATCCTCATTACTTCTTAATCTGAATGGGGTTACTTTTAATGTTTGAACCCCATGATTTTGTGGGAATCTCATTGTTTCTTTGAAATATTCATCTTAATAAAAATTATTTATTCATCTTAATAAAAAATATTAACTAAAAGTTGGTACAAAGGAATTAAAATAAAAATATTAGGATTATACCTCAGTAGATAGGTACGTACAACATTTTAAAGAGGGGTTAGAACTGGGAAGGAAAGAAAGTTAGTTGAAGACTAAAAATTACAATCCAAAACTGGAAGAAAATCCACCTCCAGATTACAAAATAAATCTAAGAAAACATACTTACTACAAATATAAAATCAGCTTAAATTTGTGTTACCATTGATGTTTAAATGACTATTTATGAAAAACACAGATATTGTCTTATAATTTTAAGTACTTCACTGGAAGCTGTGTGCTTAGCTATCTGCAACCTGCATAGTTATAATGTTATTTCTGACACTGAAAGAAGTACATAGCTACTTCATATTCAACTTATTATGAAAAGCACAGGTCAGATCAGGTAGGAATAATGTTTCTATCCTGTATCAAATACTGGGAAATAACTTTATTAACTAGTTACACCAATTAAAAGTCACTTGATTACCGTTGAAAAGATTTGAAAATAATCTAATAAAAAAATTTAAAAGTGCGCAACAAGTTTTGTTTACATTCTAAAGATAAGAGATACAATGTTGCCAAGTTAATTTCATAGCTAGAATTCTACAAACTTCAAGAGCTATATTTTAAATTTAAAGAAACCCCTCAAATCATGTAAGACGTATTTATTTATTTAAAAAAAAATATTTCAGGCGGTGTAGTACGCCTGAACAGAATTTTCTCTTGAGAATTTCATTTCAACACGTCTAATTTCATGATTTTTTAGTGGTTCCATAGTCAGGATCTTAAACAGGACCACCATTGTCCCTATTTAAAAACTTCTTGGAACAACTAGATACCAGATTATCTTATTTGGCTCAATTTCGGTACCTACATTAAATAATTATTTCCGAGATTTGACTTCAATCGAGATGTCCTTTTTAAGACTATAGTTGACAAGATACATAAATAGTTAAAATTTATTGGTATCGGCTATCGTTTAGGAACTACCTATATACAAAACTAGAACCCAAAAAATGAGAAATAATATCCAAAATTACTGACTCAAAATCCTGCTTTCCTAACGCCTACGTTATTATTATTATTATTTTAATATTACAAGATTGTGCTAGATATGGGAGGCTAAATCATTGACTGGTTTCCTAGGTCTGGCATAATGCTACTGGCAACTGGCAACAATGTTAACATCAAAAACACATGACATCGCACATGGTATGTGGCTTCGTGACATTTCGTATGAGGTCGTGTAGATAATGTAAACTGAATACAACTGAAGACTGTCCTCAGTAGCATATTACATAGATATAGTTCTTGCCTAATATTTCATGATACCTACTTGGAAATACTCAACTCTGATTGGTTGATTCAAGGACAACTGAAGACAATTTCGAATTGTCTTCACATTTGGTGTTCTCCTTGGAAAGTAACATGAAATGTTAAGCAGCATTGATCTATTTTACACAAAGCTTACTCTTTTTTTTTTTTCTTTGAGTTGGATCAATTGTGTTATGTTCAAGGGATTATGAGTAGTGTTTTCACTGTTCAAAATTAGGTGAAAATGTTTTCAGTGTCTTCACCCGACGAGCCGCCACTGCTAGAAACACTACTAGATAGTAGATACCTATCTCCAAAATTTATTTCTTCATTAAGAAGTTTCAAAATTTGAAAAAAGAATTCATAATGTAATTATTAAAAACTAAGTTCTGAAATAGTCAGTAGCAACTTTTCTATTTATTTATGTCTATATTTATTTCAATTGAGTAAAATTGTAAATCCTATAGATATACAGAACAATACAACACAGTAAGTACAATGCAATAATAATAATGAACTTTATTTCTTTATCTTTTGTATTTACATTTATGTGTTACTATAAAGTACCTACTAGTATACATATTTTATATACTTTTCGGAAATGATTGGTGTATTAGGTTCTTGTTCTTAAGGAAGGAAAAAACAATTAGGTAAATCATTTTGGTTGCCTGTTTAATTTAAATCTACCTACCTACGTGTGAAATTGAAATTAAGAAATATTCATTTTAATTTATTATTGATTTCCTTAAATTCTACATCGCCACCGCAGCGTATAGTCGTATACCGGTATACTTGTTTTAGAAATCCCCATTTGTAAGGATTAACGATTAAATTCGAACTGGGAATCGAACCCAAGTCATCGAGCATGCAAGGCAGTGCAGTACTCTATTCGGCCATGGTGACTACTCTGTACTCTAGTGTGATTCTGGAAATCCAAAGTACACCATCACAAACACATGTAACTGATACTATATGGGGTGATCTCAAGAATTTTATCCTTATTATTAATATGAAATTTTGAAGACTTTGTTATATTAATTGAATTTTATTCGTTACTAGCCGTTTGCCCGTGCTTTGCAACGGACTAAATTTCAAATTTACTAAGGCATGGCCGTACTGCTGGACAGCAATGCCTTTTTGAACTTTTTATAATTTTTCTGGACAAAGCAATAATGGTTTTGGGGGGGTCAATTCTGAGACATTTTTCGCTATCTCTTACCGTTTTGGCTAAACAACTCCGGACAAACAAACAAACAAACAAACAAACAAACATAGGTAGGTAGTCCTTTTTTCTGTTTTATATATAGAGATTGACGTCTTTTTTTTTTAGTTTTACTTGATAAACTTTGTGAATGTCATACGATAGATAAATTAACAATTGAAAAAATAACATTATTGGTGGATGTGATCGAAACACTTAATATTTTGAATTGATGTGATGAAAACTCTCAATCTTCTGAGTGTATGTGATCAACCTATGAATTTTATATTGTGAAATATCTACTTTTATGTAGGATACCCAATACCTATTTTGTAAGATAACATTTCGTCCTTTTTTGTTTGTTTTACAATAAATCAGTATTGAATTGACTCAATTGACATTTATTTTATGAATATTCAAAATGAAAGTTGCAAATATTTAAAAATCTACAATTATCTACAATTCAAAGGTTGAAGCATGTCATACGCATATTATATTATGAACAAGTTCAGGAAAAACGTGATACTATATTTTCAAAACTGAAAACAGATTCTTACTGGTCGTTCCGCATAAAAAAAGGAAGTAGAAAATATCGGAGAAATGGAAAATACATAATGTATTTCTATATTTTTATGAAAAGACGGGTTTTTCTTCATAAAAGCACTGAATATAAACAACCAGCGAGGAATGAGAAGAAAATATGAAAGAGGGAAAGAGAAATAGGAGAATCTAGAAAATGTATAGCTATTAAAAATACTGCTATACTGAATATGATGGGAACGCGTCGATATTGATTTACATCATAGGAGTATTTCAGTTCCTACATGTGTCAAATGAATAATACCTCGTGTGTGCCATAATACCATTCAGCCCCCCCTTAAAGTACATCTTCTCTCACCCATAACCTTTCGGACACTTTTCCTGGATTTTTTTTCCATTTCACTTGAATGTATCTCATCAGCTATCGTGTTGTCTCGAGTTCCAAGCAGACCGAAAATATTTTTGCACGAGAAAGACTTCAAAAATTAAATATTATATTTTTAAACAGAAAAACACTGCCAATTATGGACACAATACTTCCTCGTGATTGTTTCACATTGTGTACACGTGCGAATTTTGAGTTTTTATACTAAATTACTTGTATCTCCGAAACGACTGAACCGATTTTCTTCAAATTTGTTTTATATGGTAGAAAACCGTTTTTTCTACATTCCAGATTCTACAAAAAATTCTGTATCGGCAAGTCGTGGTTCTTATTTTTTGACTTTATTGTCCAAAATTTCGGATTTTCTTAAATATCAGAGTCAATTTATAATTAATTAAAAAGAAAATAAAAAAAACCTGTGTAATTCAATAATATCCACATACATACAAAATTTCATCAAAATCGGGTGTACCGTTCACGAGATATAAGCATTTAAGTAAAAAGTTAGTGGTCAGGCGCATGGTCTCTTTCACCCAGAGCCGCTAGTATGAATTCGATGAATTTAAAATGGGACCATCTACAGAATGTCTGCTAGATGTGTACAAAATTTCATCAAAATCGGTCGAGTAGTTTCCGAGATTTGCGCGTTACAAGGAATCGTTTTAACAGACAGACCGACAGACGGACACAAAACCAAATTTGCTCAGGAGGTTATGAAACGTCCAGAAATATGAAAAAAATTGAAATCGGAGCAAAAAAATATTTTTTTTTACAAAAACGAACACAATACTTCCGATTTCTAATATTAGAAATTTCTCGGAAGTAAAACAATTGACACAATAAAATCAGATGAACTTCATGGCAGAAAATTTCAGATACATGTTCGCATAGTTTTATATGCTCTAATCCTATATTACTTCATTTCCCAACTTCATCAAATGTTTTAACTTCAAGTTCGTTACTAACCAGTGGATATGACATGAATTCACCAGTTCGCGACTCTCGTTCTATAATTTTATTATTGAAATTAAGCTATTGAAGTTCACTACGTCCAGCGTGGTAAGGACATGGATTAGTGACCAATTGACGATTCTGATTTCGAATCCATCCATGGTCATCATAACAATGCACGTTCTGCTTGCTATTCCCGGACCCACTCAGTCTGGGTGAGGTCAATTTGAATAGCTGAGTTATTTCCTCAGCGATCTCAACGATTGTATCTGTAAAATTGGATTTATTTCTCAGTTATTACATTATTGTTTTACTAGTTTTATAATATCATTTCCTTAAAATATGGTAACTACTGTTTTAATTTTTTTTTTTAAATAATAACTAAATAAATAATAACTAGGTACTTTTATGATTTATAATAAAGGCACGATATAATATTATTTAAGGTACCATATAACAACACATCTCGTAGACAACACATTCTACCTCTGGAATTTCTAAACCCAAATACTTTTCTATTATTCTCACTATTTGTCATCGCATGGAAGATAAGAGATAAATTGGTTTGACTTTGGGTGTATATTGTTCCAATTATTCGGTTGCATTCAGAACGTTATGATGATCGCATTCAAAGGTAGAAATGTAAATGAGGGACCAACCGGGTGATGTATGTAGATCCTTCTGTCTAGGTCGAGGAAAGAGGGAGATATTCATGTGGGGTGTCGTTTATTAATTTTATATGGTGTGTATCTGTTTCTTTTTACCTAATTGACAGTAGAATGAGTATGCACCTAATATTTTCATTTTGTTTAAAAAAATTACTACAGTTCAACCTCTAGTTAGGAAAAGTTAACTTTGGAAAAGTTTTAAATATAGTCATAAATTTGTTTAAGAAAATTTAATTTTAATAATATAAAATGTATGTATGACCTCATTTGACGTATTGAAGTTGTGCGTAATGTGCGTCCCAATATATCTAAGAGTACGTATTGATCAGCTTCCTAAATTGTATTGTTTCTCGAAAAAACATTCTTCAAAAACCAGAGGTTCGACAAATTGTGAGAAGAAATTCAGGAGGTCTGCATCATGGACTGTATTAGTGGATGTGACAGTAGGGTGGCCCTTAGCCATAGAGGTGAGAAAAAAATCCGAGTATTTTTCTGAGCTCCCCCCCTCAAATGGTTCCAATTCATAAAAAAATGATACCTATAAAGTTTTAGCTCGATCGGAAATTGTTAACACGTGCCGCCGGAGCTTAAAGTTTAGATATGCTAATTGAAGGGGCAATATACGTTTTTTCCGCACTTTTTGTTAATTTTCTCTGTAATAGATAAACTTAGAATAAAAATTCAAAAAGTGATAGAATTGTAACAAAACTATCTAACAAATTTATACTCATCAAATTTCCTCTTAAACCAACAGTTCCTTGGCAAATCAATAACAAAGGCAAATTTTTGCTCTACCCCTCTGTATGTCGCTAGTAAAATTGTAAAATACGTCTAGAAAAAAAAAAATATCCAAGATAATTAAAGAAAGCAGGTAAGTTCAATTATTTTATACAAACAAAATACAGTTCTTTTATATTTTTAATCAATAATAAGAACAAAATAATATTGAATAATGTTATATTTACTAATATACCAATATCCGTTTCTTCCTGTCGAGATGCCTTGTTCTGTAGTCTTTTACTATTTGAATAATGAACTGTTTTTGATCTCCATTATTAGTAATATATGTTATTACGTATTAACTCAATTACTCATTCAATAATTTCACCCCCTTTATAATTTTTGTGGTTAAGCACTCGCTTGCCATGCGGAAGGTCCTGGGTTCGAACTCCCACGCCGACTAAAATTGTAATAAAAATTTGGTTACAGTAATTGTTTGTAAGGGATACATTTCGGTGCACTCGTGTGACCCAACACCTAAATGGGAAGTATTGTGTCACTTCTCGCCCATCAGAAGGGAGGCATACTACGGGATGGACAGGCTTCAACACAGACCACAAAACGACTACGGTAGCTCCTGTTTCATGGCTACCAAATAACAAGGCTGTGAAACACTTGGCTTTCTTTAACTTACCTTCTCTTTTCTTATCATCAATCCAGTATCTGTTCTAGTTGATAATTCTTTCTTGAGTTCGTTTTTCAAGCGCTAATGAAAGTGTTTATTTTTTAAACTATAATTATTTTTTTATATTAATTTCTATATTCCTTAATAGCATCTTTTTAAAAAATTATACAAAAGAATATGTGCTAACGTTATTTTTAACACATAAATGTCTTTTATCGTGGCAGTATACTCGTATGTTGAAACTTGGTATAAAGTTCCCAAGGTAATTAAAGCACGAAAGGGAGACTTTACTTGTAAAAAAAAAAAAAAAAATCATCAGCTTCCAAAACATAGGATAAGGATATGGCTGCTACTAAAGAGATTGTTAACCATCTGTGGTAGTTAGGCCAAGAAGCTGTAGGTACAGAATTCTTTGATGAAGAGGTACCATCTAATACGAAACAAAGATGGTTATTGATTATGAGAAGGATACAAATAAAAAATATGAATGCAAAGTAACCGAACTTGCAACTTTAGTGAAAAAAAATCTAGATTTTTTGGTTTCACGAGAAACAAAACTTTCTTCAAAAGATTAGATCAAAATACATCATTCTTAAAGTACCCGCCAACATCCTGGTCAACGAATAAAGATTACCTTGTAGGAAAAAACTTCTTGAAACATCTCAAAGTTGTTAATGATACAGCAGAAAGGGGAGGAAAATTAATGAATGAGTATTAATAACATACTTACTAAAAATGAAGATCAAAAACAGTTCATTATTAAAGTAATAATAATTCCGTGCCCGTGCGACAGTCAAAGATACCTATATCACGGTGGTGAGAGGAATATATGGACGCCCAGATCCAATGTCTAGGCTCCTTTCATGTCCATTGATTCTACTTGGTTTTTATGTCCTGATTTGAGATAGTCAGGACGGGGGTTTTACCCTTTATCGCTGGGAATCGTACCGGCTACCCACATTAACCTCACTCACCCTGGGTCATGCTGGAAATGCCAACCTCTCGTGTTCGGAGGGAACAGGATTTTCTATGCGAAAATTCTGCCCAAACCGGGGATCGAACTAAGGGATCTCTGGACTACGGGAAGTTGTCATAACCGTTACGCCACAGAGGCTGGCAAGTAGTAAATGACTACAGAACAAGGTATCCTGACAGCAAAAAAACGGAAATCGGTTTATTGGTAAATATATCCATTATTCAATATTATTTTGTTCTTATTATCGATTAAAAATATAAAATAACTGTATTTTGTTTGTATAAAATAATTGAACTAACTTGCTTTCTATAATTATCTTCGATTTTTTTCATTATCCAGTTTGCTGGCGAGATACAGAGGGGTAGAGCAAAAATATGACTTTGTTATTGATTTGCCCAGAAACTGTTTGTTTGAGAGTTAATTTGATAGGAATGAATGTGTTAGATAATTTTGTTACAATTCTATCACTTTTTAAATTTTTATTCTAAGTTGATCTATCACAGAGAAAATCAACAAAATGTGCGGGAAAACGTATATTGCCCCTTCAATTAGGACATCTAAACTTTAAGCTCCTGGCGGCACGTGTTAACGTTTTCTGATCGAGCTGAAACTTTTTAGCAATTTTTTTCTCATGAATTGGAACCACTCTGGGGGGGGAGCACCTTCGATTTCCGACCTTCGAAAATAAGGGCCACCCTAATGTGACAGATCATCCATGATCCAGATTGTTAATAATATTGTTAGAATATCGGCAGTTCACCTCAACATGGAATCAAAATATTCCTTCAGTGTTGTGTTGGTGCATTAATTTGAATTTTTCTGGATTATCCGCATAAGATCCATTCACTATGTTGTAGAAGAATGAAACCAATATAAAAGGGACAGTTTTATCACCGGTCTCACATAGCTACCTCCCCCGCTACTTTTGGTGGAGGAATAATGAAAATATTTACCTGCTTCCTCCTCAAACGATTCTGAATGGTGTATGGGCGGCTGCACCCACGTTGCGACCCGAGGCATGGCCCTACATTCATTTTTCCTAACCCTAATCTACAGAATGAGGCATTGTCTCATTGTGTTTCGGGCAGGAACTCGGCGCCTCAAGTTAGGCTGCTTGGTTTCCATTAGGTAAACTAAATTCCGAGTATGAGAAATCAGGAGAACCAAGGCTAAAGCTCTGCATTGAGAACATGTTCTATTGGTTGACGGGGTTTTTACCCTCCCTTCGCTGGAACCTCACAAAAAAGTTATAGCCAAATTAACCTCACTCAGGCTGGGTGGATCCTGGAACAGCACGAGAAGGTTCGAATCTAAGTGGTCATCCACCAAGTCCTGACCTCGATTGACGTTGCTAGAATGACTAGAGGACTATAAACAGAGAACAGACTAGCAAACTCTTACAAGCCAGGCTTAGCTTGCAGTTT
This sequence comes from Bactericera cockerelli, assembly GCA_024516035.1. NCBI lineage: Eukaryota > Metazoa > Arthropoda > Insecta > Hemiptera > Triozidae > Bactericera > Bactericera cockerelli. Next base: position 22,215,630 of record CM044955.1, on the reverse strand, counting down.
CCTAAGGGTTTAAAGGCTTGTACAAAAAAGTACAAGTCCTCATGATGGTTGATCGCACATAGAAATACGTATGAGGTTCAGGACGAGCCAACTTTGAAATAAAGTTGGCTGGAGACCATCACTCACCCCTCCAGCTATAGCCAAGCTGGCTACAACAACAAAAATGACGTTGCTTATTTCCTTAGTTTCAGTGAGCTGATGTGAACTGGTACATTCAATAAGGCATCAACGCTGGCTCAAAATTGTTTTATTATTTATCATATCACATAAATCTATTTCATTTCCAATGAGAAATAACCATAACAACCTTTGTGTGAACAAATCAATTTTGCCGTCAAACGAAAAAGTCAAGGACCGAAAGAAGAGTTCGTGTTTTTGCAGAAAAGGTTTATTTTAGAAAGTCTTGTTTATTTTTTATTGGGGACCAGGAACAATTTACTGTTTGGATTGACAAAATCCATCAAGAAACAGTTATTTGATACAAGGTTGCAAACCCTAGCACTTACTAAAAGGGTTGGTGTGCTAAAAATCCTCAAGGCTAACCCAAATTAATCGGACGACTAACGGTACAGCGCTGTATAATTAAAGGTTTTTGTTAGATTAATGTGGACGCGGATCAGTTTGACAAGGCGGCTCTAGTTTACCACAACATGATGTAAATTTTTCATTCTGGCTTACGCCAAGATAATATAATTATTAGATTTTGATTAAGTAAAAACAAGTTCTAATTGTACTTCTGACTTGTCAGGTCTATCTTATACATCCATGGCTCTTTATAGGTGACTATTGAAAAGACACACGTTCTATTTCTATGAAGCAATGTGGTACTTTAATTATTTTCATTTACCTAATTAGATTGCTAAAGAGCATAGTAAATACTTAAATAGCCATTTATTTGAAAAAATGATCTAGGTATTTACCAATGAAATACATGACACCTGTTTGAGTGCTGGTGAAAAGAGAATTTTCAGTCTTACCTTGTCAGCGAGGAACGGATTTAAGTTATAACAATGTATTTTGGCAATAAAATCTTGGGCACATTATTATTTTATTTTTCCTTTAGAACTTGAGAAGACTTTACGCTGAATTTTAAATAAATTTCCCTTTCAGACTTCAGAATCTTCCTCTTTCATTTTGTCTTTTTCGAAACCTATAATATAACTCTTGGTTTCGGCATTTCTCAACCTCTTCCTCATGTTTGAGCTTAGTTGGTTCTGGCACTCCTACTTCCACATTTTACTGCTGTATGCATGCCCTTCCTAACGCCAACCTTTATCAAGGGCGCCAGTGATTTGTGTTTTTGTCTTTTGGCCTAACAAAACTGGTACCATATCTATTCATTTTCTTTAATACCTAATGTAACAAAGCATGGTCTTATTTTCCGGAGTGAATTCGTTATGAACCCTTCCACAAGACGGAGAGAACTCGGGGAAGAAAAAGGTCAACCGGATAGAATTCGTTACCTCCCGCACCTACCCCTGCGAAACACGTAACGGGACTTTAGAATAATTACTTCAACTTCATATCTTTTACCAAGCCGCCCATTGAAGTGGTCGTTGATTATTTAGAAGCCTTATCCCTTGCATGCTATTAATTCCATTATCTTTGATAGGCCCCGTCCGAAACCTATTGAAAAGCAAAAGGTAGAACGTTCGGTACATTAAAAAAAGAAGAAACATAAATAGTTCAAAGGTTCCTCTTGCTATAGCAAATACCACGCGGACCTTGATTCTGGTGTACGAAAATTCAAGTAGGATTCTATACTACAATATGAAACTATACATTTTCCCTCGATATTTTCATTTCATATTTTTTAGACGAGGAAGAGTTTTTTTTTTAAATATTGAATTATTTACCTTAAAATTGGTTGCACCCGAGTAAAGGCCCTGCTCTGCCGTAATTTGTTTTGGGTCTCAATTAGGCGCCACAGTTAAAATCGTAGACTTTAGTCTGAATCTGTCTTTCCTTCTATCCCCAGCATTGCCTACTTTTGAGGAGCTGTTCCTTGTCATTTTTCATCCCACATTATTTTCATCGGAAGGTAATAAATTTAGAGAACGACTATTCCAGTCACATGAGTTAATATTTATATTTCACCATGGCTTTCCGTCACAATTGTGTATTCCAAGCTAAAGGGAGAGTTAAGAAAAATGCAGTATTTACTGATTTACAGCAATGTGTACATTGGTATATTATATGGAGCATATTTTTCTGAAAATCCTGTATCTCATTGTGTAGACGAAATTTAATTTTTGTCATAGCTGACCTATATTAATGTCGGTAGGAAATATTGAACTGCTGATGCTGGTCAATTGACAATAATTCATCTCTGGTATCTATGTGTGTATACTCTGTAATTTCACCTTAAACCAACTCACCAACATTAGGCAGACATTATCAAGAAGGTATGAATTCTCTTAAAAGCCTCTTAGACAAAAGAAATTAACCGATCTTGCTATAAAAAGGATTCATTCTTTACATAAAAGAAGGATATTTTATCAAGTAATTCGATATCCTTCAACAGTAAATATCATTGAAAAGGTATGAAATGTGAGTTTAACCTTGAAACGTAGTACTTATTTTAGGGTAAATAATACCCTTCTTCTAATGAATAAAAAAGTGCATATTCAAGTGAAAGAGTATGGATTTACTTTGAAATAACCCAAAACGAGAGAAGGGATCTCTGCATTTTTTACGCGAACAATAGGCTTCTTTTTGTAATCATTACTATGATGATTTTTTTACCTTAAAAAACGTTAAAAACCTATTTACTGAGGGTTGCTAAAACACCTTTTTTCTTGTAAAAAAATCAAGTTGTTCCCAGGAATCTACTACTTTACATCAAGGTTCCTCGATCTTTTTATGAGAAATTTCATTTTTTTTGGTATTCTTTGTTAAAAAATATCCTTTCTCTTCTAGAAATTGAAATGCACCGGTTTATGGAAAAATCTGAGTCGCAAAATAGAAAAAAATGTAGGTCAGACGGGTACACAGGATGTTCAATGTAAAGGAGTTGAGAATAAGTTTTGAGTCTAAGACAAGATTTCACATTCAATTTCCTGTTATTATGTTCTTCGCGCCTTACAAAATATTTTGTAACAGTCTATTCAGCTTATTGAAATGCTGCATTTCGATGTCTGATCATTCGAATGAGAGATGTTTGTCATGTACGAACCATCATTTCACGATAAACTCAATTATAAAGTCACATTAAGCAGTCGGTAAGCCATCCTAAATAACGCATTAGGTATTACATTCAGCAGTGTCCAGACGGCAAAAACATTATAAAATTTGAAGTTAAGTTCATCACCAATAGGGAATCTGAATTGGTGTTTCAAACGGAAAAATCAAAATGTAAAATAGACCTATAGCAAAAAAGGTGAAAAATTTGCATCAATTTTTTCTTCGTATTCAAGAAGGAAAATTTCAATAAAAAACATGGATAAACCAAAATTCCCACGACTTCACATTTCCTTTGTTAAAAGATCAAAAAAAAGCACAGTAAAAAATATTGTTTTTTAACAGGAAAAGTAAGGGAACTATTACAGATAATTGGAATTTTAGTTTAAAAAATCCTGAGAAGGCAGGAATAATAATAAAAAGAACAAGGTAAACGCAGCATTTTTCTTATGAGTTCGATAAAAAACATGAAAAATCTCAGAGAAAACTGGGAATTGAATGCACGATAGGGGGAGAGTTCTGACCCCCATCACCCTCAAATAATATCGGGACAGAGTTAAAATGTTTTTTATAAGGATTATAAGGGAGAATTAAATGGGCTACGGTAAAAAACGTGAAAATGTTCAAAACGAGTATTTTTTATGTCCACGAATGTATGTGTGAATATTCTAATGTGTTGGTGATGAGTAAGAGAATTGAATGAATAATCATCTTCAAGATTTTTTTTACATCAGGAGTTGTGATGCACCTCACATCGGAGTATATTACCATGAGAAAAGATAACAGGAAATTTCCCAAACATTCAAGAATACTATAAATTATTTAACAAAGTAAAAAATCCACAATATGTTGTTGTCCAATTAATTCCCAAAATCATGCAACTTATTCCGCGGTAACCCGATATCCGATAATTAGATATTAAAAACTTACTTCGAAAACTCAATATGTTCTTACTTTTGATATTAAGGATGTATGCAAATATCTATAATAAATTCTACAATAATATTAACAAGATAGGTTTATAAGTTAAACAAACAGTATTAGTATTGAAAATGTAGGCTTCGGCGCTTTCAAAACGTCTTCAGAGTGCTTTCTATTCAATCAACTCTGCCATTGTTTACTTTGATTAGGTGTACCCTAAATTGTATCCTTGTATCCGGGTTGATTATATATTTTTATTTGTCAGGTAAAATCGGCTCAATCATCTACTGCCCATATCAAAGTAGTTATCATATTATACTTGTGTTATTCACTTTTGTGATATCACAGCTACTCAAACTCACTTTACTAAATCTACGCTGAAACCAGGACTTGATCTACCGACCTCCAAGTTACATGTCCGCCGCCTTATCGACCAAGCTACTGAGGTCGGTCTACCCATATCAAAGTAGAATATACATTTATACAGGGTGAGTCATTTATAAGTGATGTATAGTGATAAAACTATAATAATGAGACTATGATACACAACTAGGTATATGTGTATTGCGAATTTTTTCTCTGAGTGGCGGAAGATGATGTCACCCAGGTGACCTCCACGAGAGCAAATAGTACAGTGCACTCATCCTCATGCCGTTAACAGCATTCTGCAGTTCTTCCGACTTTGGAGCCAGTTTCCCGAATCCAGGAAAAAAGTTGGCCTTAGCTTCTCTATTTTATTTGTTTTCAAAAAACATTACAGTGAATACATATAATATATATCCTATAATGAAAATACATCGAGCAGCATTAGCCTAGCCATTATTGTATTTTTTTTAAAGGTTATTTATATGAATGCTAGATTAATTTTAATAATTTATAAAATTGAAAAAATTTCAATGTATTTTTTGCATTTTTATCAGAGTCCTTAAGGACTTCTGAGAGATAAATTGGAGCCTTAGCTTCTCTGTTAGCACAACCGCACGGGAGTCCACGATCCATTGGCCTTTAGAGTTTGACTTCTTCCGCAATCATTCTTTTTTTTTAAAATATAATACTTGAATTTATTCAAATTGTTTGTATGTTACATAATTATAAAGAACAAAACGGTCGTCATGTAATCTTCAGTAGAAGTAGGTTGTACCACGGGAGATAGGATTGGCGATAATAGGGGGAGTGGCCATAATAATACTGTGTTCGAATCACGCATCTTACACCCCAAGCTTGCAAAATACAAAAACTTGATAAAACAGAACACCTCCGGAACTTTTCCGTAACACCACTGACAGGATAAAGATTGCTGATCGCCATCATTCGTCACTGATAGGCACACTGAGAAGAAGAGTATAAAATAATTATATTCCGAATCCCAGGTTGATAGTGATATTAGATTGTGCGGTGCCTTTTTTGACCAAAGCGCGGAAATTTCTATACACCTAATACATAATACCAAGAGAATACGAACATAAATGAATTTCATGTCATTTTTTCTCTCTTTAATTTCAGAAATAATGTTTAATTGAATAATTTGATCGTTTATCATGAAGTGGTCAGACTGCGAGACGAGAGATCAATACACTTGAGATTCAACTCATTGTTTCGAGTCCGACTTTGGTCTGTCTGATGATCTCCATTTTTTCGTCGTAAATTAATCGCTTTCCTACCGACAGACTCATTAATATGTAATTTCTAACTTGAACGTTTTCTACTGAAGAATTGCAAAATGAAGTCAAGAATCTGCTCTGAGAGCCCAGTTGGCTTGGTGGTAGCAGGCACTCCCGCTCCCGTGAAACACTAGTTTTGGGATCAAAATCTACCAGTGGCTTTAATGGAAAGAAAAATACTTGAACTATGAAGCTACATAAATATATTGTCAGCTGTGTTGTTTCCAGAAAAAAAATCCGATAGTTAAAATAGCAGTGGATGAGGTCAATCTGACTCCAAAGGTGCTGTTTGGAGGGCAAAATGCATCTGATGTACCATTTTCAAATTGCAGAACAAACTTGTGATTTTTCTTATCGTATTTTCGTAAATATAACGATTGATGGAGATTAGATTATACAGCATATTATGTATTATATTCTGGATTGAGGGCGCAGGATGTTGTGAGGAAGTAGATAAAACTATTTAATATGGTATTTATACATTCACCTTGGGTATAGGACTATTTAGCTAAATGTCTTTCGATCTGAATGTGAAAGATTTCTTCAAAGTTCATAAAGAAGGTAAGCATACGTTGCTTAAAGGGGTAGAGTAGTGGATGTGCCTCTAGTCTCTTTTGGCTTACACTTGTTTCTTCTTTTAATTTAAGTAATATAAAGTCGTTTAATGTACACACCAGTTTAGTTTCACACAGTTTTTTCCCCCAACGATAGAACATAGGAATATTGAACACACGTCTTGATGCTCAGATGCTACAAATCACAGTTATCCCATTTTGAATTAATTTTAAGAAAATGATTGTCTCCTGAGCAATAACGTTCGCAGATAAAGGTAGAAATTATTCCTCATGAACAGAATTTGCTCTGCTCCAAACATTTTCATAGAGACAATCTTTCGTTATTATAGTACGGATTGAAGCACTGGAAATTTTGCCTAGAAGGTCTTCGGAAAACACTAATAAAGGTCTGCAGTCATTTCTACCTCTCCTTTTCACGCACTCTAGAATCGAGATTTCAAATAGTTATGAAAAAAGTTTCACATTTCTTACCTCCATCACTTACGTACTGCTTGCTAAGTACTCCTAGGCATGGCTTCCTACTGCTAGTCATGGAAAGTACAAGTACTGCTAGGCATTGCTTCCTACTTAATCATACAAAATCCACTGTTGTTCACTGCGTAAACACTAATAACATTCATGCTTTTCCGAAACATGAACATAAAATCAAAGTAAGTAGGTACCTAGGTATTCTGTTAATAACATGTCTATCATTGCATGGTTAAATAATAATTGCAGAATTATAGGTACTCCAATGCAAGTTGCTTTGTTCAAAATTGTAACCAACGATCCTCATATATAATTTGATTAAAGTACAACGTTTTCTAGTTCTCATCATTCATGTATTATTTGACATGATTTATTTATGCTTATACTCGATAAAACTCTTCAATATGTATGTCTTTAAAATTCCTACTTACGCCATTTTGTTTACATTAGAGAAGAAAAAACAAATACAAATACATGCGTATTACATAAAGTATGTTGGAAAATAAATAGTTGAATAATTTATATAGAAAGGATAAGAATATAACAACCACCATTTTAAATTTTAATTTAATCAATCAGAGAAAAAGGATTTAAACTCCAAGCTTAATTCTAATAAAAAAGGGTTGGCAGTTGTGAGTAGGGTTTGTTATTGAAAGAAAGTGGATGTAAGGGTTACTTTGTGCAAGCACGCGATAAAAAAATATTTTAATTCATAAATCTCAGACGGCTGCAGCGAATATCGCACGGGGCTTTTCTTAAAAATATTGTCTAACACACATTCCATCACTTGTACGTCTAGAGCTATTGTGCTAGCATAACAAATAAAGTAACTTAAAGTTATCAGAATGAGTCTTTAGGTACCTACTTTACTTTAATATTATTATTTAAGAGCCCTTGTCATGTGGAAGGTACCGGGTTCGATCCCCCGTGCCGGCAAAAATTTGTATTCTTAATTGGGTTACAATTGTTTGTAAGGGATACCTTCCGGGGCGCTCGTGTTGAAATGGGATCTAAATGGGCATCTAAATGGGATGTATTGTTTCACTTCTCGCCCATCAGAAGGGATGCATACTACGGGATGGGCAGGCTATAACACAGATCACCAGCGTCTACAGTAGCTCCTGATTCATAGCTACGAAATAAAAAAGGCTGTGAAACACACATCTTAAAAAAAACCGACCTCAGTACCTCATAAGGGCAATAATTTCATCTTGTAGGTTTGATGGGGAGTGGCTTGGTGATACAGAATAGTGATATCTTAGTTGGTGTAACTGTGGCGTAAACCGTGGCGGGCTACCCAGAAATCAAAAAAGGGGCCAAAATTTACGTCATAAGATACAAAAAAAGAACCCGTGGCATTTGACGCTGAAACTCTTCTATCCGTAAGATTTCGCAACTGTAAAGCCCAGACAAAAAAAAATTAAAAAAAATCTATGTCGTTTAGATTCAAGCTCTTAAGCTGTGATATTTTTATGATAACGTGACTAAGTAAATGAACAAAGGTATGGCCGCACTGGAGGGTACCTTAATTTGATTGGGATGGATTCTAATCAAGTTTTCCAGTTTTAAAGTTATCTAGGACTCGGTATCAATTCTCCAAAACATTCTGTTGTGGCTGGCAAAGGGGAAGTTGGAAACAATATTCTTGTCTTCTTCTTCTTCTTTCACTCTATATTATCATGCTCAAGCAGGGTCGACTTTTTCAACCTCACATTTGGGGTTGGTTGGTTTCGGCACCTTTTTTTACGGCTGAATGCCCTTCTTAACGCCAACGAATCCATTTTATTTAACGTCCTCGATTAGGACGGGGTTTTACCCTCCATTTGCTGGGAATCTTACCAGCTACCCACATTAACCTCAACCAGCCTCAGTAGGGCCGGAAATGCCAGCCTCACGCCAGCTGGAAATGCCAAACAATGTTCTTGTACCAACCTCAAAAAAGACTCTTCCAAGAGTGGAACTTAAACTCAAGTGATCGGCACTGGGTTCTTTCCTTTCCTATCCTTGGAAATAGAATAAATTCCAAAACTCCTTCGCGTTCAAAAGTTACTCCAAGGGCAAATACTTTTGAGACATACTGTAGAGTAAAGCTATAGAGTGTAACAGTTTTCATAAAATAAGAAAGTATTCTATGTTCCTGTTTCCACAATAATACAAAAATAGAGTTGAAGATATTTAATAATAAAGTTCTTGCTCTCTCAGGCACCCTCTGTTTGCTCAGCTTCCATATGAAATAACCCTGGGGCCAAACGAAACTTCGGGACCCCTGTATGTATCCAATTATTCAGGAGCCTGCATGCATTATTTTACCATTGCTTTTATTTTACTTCCGAGAATAGCTGAAGATATCGGAAGTAATATGTTCCAGTGGCGGCTCGTCGGGTGAAGACACTGAAGACATTTTCACCTAATTTTGAACAGTGAAAACACTACTCATAATCCCTTGAACATGGCACAATTGATCCAACTCAAAGAAAAAAAAAAAAAAAAAAAAGAGTAAGCTTTGTGTAAAATAGATCAATGCTGCTTAACATTTCATGTTACTTTCCAAGGAGAACACCAAATGTGCACTGAAAAAAATTTTAGGTTCGTTTTTACTAAACAGTTTTGTAAAGGATTTTTAATCAAAAATTTCGTTAAAATAACAAGAAATTGATAAATCCCACTAATAGTCATTTGAGATTTTACTTGGGCGTTCGTAAGAATAATCAATCAATTCTTGTAAATCGTCTGATCGTAAAACCAACTAACGTGTTAATTACCGCAATCAGAACATTAGTTATGCTTACCAAGTTCTGTTTAGCTGGATCTATTACCAATATATTGGTAAGATTTACAAAAAGTTTGGTTAAATCTAATAAAATTATTCTGTTAAAAATACCACCTGATTAGTACATGTCTGATAATTAACAAACAAAAATCGTTACTCTTACCAGATTTATATATGATAAAATACACAAAACAGTATTCGTTGGTTTAACAAGATTTTATCTAAAATTACAAAACATGTTTGTTAAATGAACCATACGGTTTTAGATTTCTGACAGATTTGTTTAGCTAAGTTTACTAAACTTTTTTGTAAAACTCGGTCGTTATGAAAATCATTTGTAGTCCCAACGAAAGTTTTGTTAATCACCCCTAGTCAATGACGGTTACAAGACTCTTTGATTAGATTTACTAAACAGAATTGTAGATTGAACAAAATTCTTGCTAAAACACGTGTGTCGAGAGACGAGAGAGACAAAAGATCTACAACAATTAATAGATACCGAAATCAATTTCAGATTCAGTTGTTTATGTTGATTGAGATGGCCCTGTGATTATTACGTCATATCTTTTTAAAATGGTATTGTTGTTTTTTTTTTTTTTCAAAATCAAATTGATTTATTTATTTAAATATTAACGTCCACTGGAGAACTTTAATATCTAAATACACAGTTAATTTTAATATTTACATAGTTAATATTAATAATGTCATGCTTGGGTTTATTCGTAGATGTTTTGTGTGGTTTGGGTTGATAGGTATTGTGAAAGTTTAGTTATTGGGTGTTTTGTGTAAGTCTGGATTTGGTTGATAGGTGGTGTGAGATTTTGGTTGTTTGATGTGTTGTCTAAGTCTGTGTTTGTTGGTTATGTTAATGTGGTTGATGTGTACTTAGTGTGTTGTGTAAGTGAGACGTGTGAATTTGGTGATTCTTTTTTATTTATATAATAAAAAATGATTTTTGTGTTTAAGAGGTTTAAATTTTTAAAACTCTATTTTGCATAGTTATTTCATCATTTAAAACTTTAATTGTATGTATTTTAAATGTCTCTTATTGCATTTTAAACAAAATAATGAATCTGTGTTTCTCAATAAAAGTGTTACATACACGCCTATTTTTAAATTATTGCAATTATATTTTGAATTATTTTCTCATAATGACTTAGTAACTGACATTGTTGTAAAAGTTTACTACAGGCGTTTTTGAAGTTCACTATGATTATCAGTGAAGTTTACTGAGGTTATCAGTGAAGTTTATTGAAACTATCAGCAAAGTTTACTGAAACTATCAGTAAAATTTACTAATATTGTTCGTGAGGTTAACTAAACGAGTCAATAGTGTGAACGAAATACTTTGCTTAAACTTACTAAACAGTTCAGTAGATTTAACCAATCTCTGGCGTAAGCAATAACAAGTCTGGTTGTTAAATCAACTATTACTATGTTTAAAATTACAAAACACTATCATAAGCCATACTGAGTCGATTGAATAGACTAATGAAGTATTTTGTAAACTTTACTAAACAGTATTGTAAATTCAACAAATTGAAAGAAACAACCTTAATAAGCATAACAAGATGATTCGTAAGCATTACGAATGCATGCTTGAGATCTTACTAAATACTTTAGTAAAGACAATGGAATTTTTTCTTGTCCAAAATACAATGATGAGTTTAGTAAAAGTAACTAAACATAAATTTGTTGGATGAACAAAAGATATCATTATCTTTACTAAATAGAGTTTACGAAATTTGATTTGTAATCTTAACAAAACATTTTGCTGTCACTCAATCAACCCTAAGCCTTGTGAAATTTACTAAAGTTTTAGTAAGCCCTACAATAAATTTTTTTCAGTGTGAAGACAATTCGAAATTGTCTTCAGTTGTCCTTGAATCAACCAATCAGAGTTGAGTATTTCCAAGTAGGTATCATGAAATATTAGGCAAGAACTATATCTATGTAATATGCTACTGAGGACAGTCTTCAGTTGTATTCAGTTTACATTATCTACACGACCTCATACGAAATGTCACGAAGCCACATACCATGTGCGATGTCATGTGTTTTTGATGTTAACATTGTTGCCAGTTGCCAGTAGCATTATGCCAGACCTAGGAAACCAGTCAATGATTTAGCCTCCCATATCTAGCACAATCTTGTAATATTAAAATAATAATAATAATAACGTAGGCGTTAGGAAAGCAGGATTTTGAGTCAGTAATTTTGGATTTATTTCTCATTTTTTGGGTTCTAGTTTTGTATATAGGTAGTTCCTAAACGATAGCCGATACCAATAAATTTTAACTATTTATGTATCTTGTCAACTATAGTCTTAAAAAGGACATCTCGATTGAAGTCAAATCTCGGAAATAATTATTTAATGTAGGTACCGAAATTGAGCCAAATAAGATAATCTGGTATCTAGTTGTTCCAAGAAGTTTTTAAATAGGGACAATGGTGGTCCTGTTTAAGATCCTGACTATGGAACCACTAAAAAATCATGAAATTAGACGTGTTGAAATGAAATTCTCAAGAGAAAATTCTGTTCAGGCGGTGTAGTATTATTTTTTTAAATAAATAAATACGTCTTACATGATTTGAGGGATTTCTTTAAATTTAAAATATAGCTCTTGAAGTTTGTAGAAATTTAGCAATGAAATTAACTTGGCAACATTGTATCTCTTATCTTTAGAATGTAAACAAAACTTGTCGCGCACTTTTTAAATTTTATTAGACCATTTTCAAATCTTTTCAACGGTAATCAAGTGACTTTTAATTGGTGTAACTAGTTAATAAAGTTATTTCCCAGTATTTGATACAGGATAGAAACATTATTCCTACCTGATCTGACCTGTGCTTTTCATAATAAGTTGAATATGAAGTAGCTATGTACTTCTTTCAGTGTCAGAAATAACATTATAATTATGCAGGTTGCAGGTAGCTAAGCACACAGCTTCCAGTGAAATACTTAAAATTATAAGGCAATATCTGTGTTTTTCTTAAATACCTAGTCATTTAAACATCAATGGTAACACAAATTTAAGCTGATTTTATATTTGTAGTAAGTATGTTTTCTTAGATTTATTTTGTAATCTGGTGGTGGATTTTCTTCCAGTTTTGGATTGTAATTTTTAGTCTTCAACTAACTTTCTTTCCTTCCTAGTTCTAACTACTGAGGTATAATCCTAATATTTTTATTTTAATTCCTTTTTACCAACTTTTAGTTAATATTTTTTATTAAGATGAATAAATATTTTTTATTAAGATGAATAATTAATAACAATATTTCAAAGAAACAATGAGATCCCCACAAAATCATGGGGTTCAAACATTAAAAGTAACCCCATTCAGATTAAGAAGTAATGAGGATAAGAAAGATATTATGATTACTGGATCTCCAATTTCTCCAATTACTATAACCACCACTAAAAAAGTAAAGCAAATGCCTGCCCCACAGCCATACAGTTCAAGCCTGAATGGCTTATGAAAAATGAATGGCTGTGTACCAGCTCAAGTGTTGACAAATTGTTCTGCTGGCTTTGTTTATTTATTAAGTACCAAGTGTTCTCCAAAAAAGTACCTATAAAAACTTATATGATGCAAAACTGGTATGAGAGAAAATCATGCTCTGCAGGGAAACAGCCATAACTTACAATGGGCTGTGTTTATGAGACCATAAGAACTAAGATCTGATAAATTAATAATTTTATTTTTTCAATACTTCTGGGTATAATTTGTCTTCACCTAGTCTTGAAGTCAGGAGCCGCCACTGATATGTTCCTCTTTTAACAAAATTTGAAAGAAAAATTATAAAAACTCTTATCAACCTGAACCCGAACTTGAACTTTTATTATAATTCCTATTTCTTCTTCTATATGTGTTGTTAATTGTATAAATATACATACCTACCCAGGTACAAAAAAAAGAAACAACATTTTAGAGGTATTTTTCTTTTGGTTAAAAAAAAAATCCAGGTTCGATATTTCCAATTTTTTCCATTTTATTCGGTACTTTTAAAGATAAAATGGACTTAATCTATAAAAGAACTGGAAACAAGATTTTTTTACTTCCATTTTGGTTAACCACTGGAAGAAGGAAGAGGAAAAATTTCCTCTTTCAGAAGAAAAATGATTTTCTTCCAGTTTGGTTCATTTTATTCCAGTTTGGTTAACTTTGGTTAGAAAGAAAAATACGGCTTTAGTGTCGTAGATGACATGATGACGTACATTTTTATATTTTTAAATCTCTTTGTATAAAAGATGATTTTTTTTGTTCTTTAACTCGTTTGAAATTTTTGATTTGGTTATTCAGAGAGTTCGATGTGGCGTAAAAGGGGTGGATATAGGTAGGGACTTCATTAGATTGAATAATACTTAACGTCTAGAAAATCAGTGATTTTGTGACATTTTATTTTTATTCTTAGAATTGTATTTTCTAATCACATCTCTTCAAAGCTTTTTTTATGTTGGAATTTTGCATGTTTATTCGAAGATTTGTTGATTCAGTAAAAAGTTTTAATGAAACATAGACAAGAGTCAAAATGTTTCATGTAATATATAAAGATTCTAAAGTCAATATCAATTTCGTAAACAAGATCAGGGGCAGGGCTAAATCCGTGAAATTCCAAAATCAATGTAAGTCAAAAATTCTATGAATCCAACCTAAAAGCAAAATTTATAAAAAGTAAAAAATTGTCACAATACGTATTCCTAGTAGTTTGATCTTTTTTGGTTGATAATAAATCATGTACGAAAAATATGCATATTTATAAGAAATTAGTGATTCATCGTAGATTATGTCAAAGTAGAATAGTGAAGCAGTTCTGAAAAATTCAATTCCTGTTTTTGAGAGATATGAAATAATAGATTCATTTCATAATACCTATTATAAGTGGTTCCTAAAAGTTAGAGATATATTATGTACATGGATACGTTTATGAAGTAAGTAGATAATTTTATGATCAAACTTTGAAGATTTATCACTGCATTCAATAGGTACAAATACATTTTTCTGACCATAATATTTTTTTTTTTTTTTTTTTTTAATTAAGATATGCAACATTACATATAATAAAGGAATTAAATGTAACAATACTAGCATAAATATACATGGGTCATTTTCATTTATCTTGGGCATATCAAGTCCGCAACCTTTCTCCTTTAATAAATGTGAAAATAATAGGGATATATGACTAAAATCTATTTGATCACATAGAAAACAATTTTTTTTATAAATTACAATAGTAAATTGTCTTTTAAACTAATGTGGAGACTCAAAATTGCCAGTTATGTAAGTAACGTTCATGATATTTTAGGTGTCCCTTAGTCTAAGATTTCACTGTGTCTGATAGAAAAAAATGCATTTCTCCCCATTATTTTCACCAAAATCCAATATAAATGAGAAAAATACAGTTTATTTAGGATGTGACCATTAGTTTTCATAAAAATAATAAAGTTCACCTCATTCTACAGACGTGTAAAGTTGTGTCCCTACGAAGAAAAAAAAATCTCCGTCATGAATGTTACCCCCAAAAAAATGTGAACCATTTTGAAAAACCCTTAGAATGAGAAGCTAGCAGCTGCCGCCATTTTGCTTCTTACAGATGACATTGTTTTTGTTTTGAAATTTCCTGTCAGTTGGATGTTGGATGCAGTACAGTGAGGGACAATGGTGGGTCTAATTTTTTTTGACAAGAACGTTACGCGGTTTTTTAAATAAATTGTAATGATTCTTTAATATATAATGTATTTCTTTAATTCTTCTGCACGTCCTCTTTCTAATCAAATATTTTTTTTTGTAAAGTGAATATTCTTTTATTGAGAAAAGATTGTTTTAGTGGCGTGTTACTCATGAACGTTACCGTCATGAACGTTACCCCGTGGTCATGAACGTTACCTGGTACGTTAAGTTTTTGTAATTTTGTGTGAAGAGGTAGCTGCTAGAAATATTATAAATGAAAGCTTTTGCTCAAAGGTATTTGTCTTAGTCTTCTGAGCCTAAAAATTGTTTAGGAAAAAGGTAACGTTCATGACTTGAAAAAATCCAATTGCCCAAGATAAATGAAAATGACCCACATATAGGTTTTGTTAATCGATACAATAGGATAATAATTTTCATAAAACTAATTCTTATAATTAAGTACATAAAGGTAAATATGTATAGATTGATAAATTCTATGTACCTATTTAAAATGTATTAACGGATATTTCATTTTTGAGTTAGGCTCTGCTATTGACGGTTCAGAAAATCTGTGAAATCGTTGTAGTTTAACGAAAAATCAGGTTTTATGTCCAAGTTATTGAATGTCTTCATGGACGATGTGATGGGGGATTTTGGTGAAATATTGTTTTGTATGTCAAAGAATAAGTTTCTTTGTCTCAGGCCTGGTCGAGGAACTTTGAAGGAGATCTTTGAAAGAATTTGTGGTGCGTCAATGTTATTATTTATCCCCCAAAAACACCACTTCGTGGTTAAAAAAAGAAGAACGCATCACTCAAAAGAATGATTATTATTAGCTAAAAATAAATGATATCAAATTGAGAACACCTTACCACCTTTCTTTCTACATCTCTGCACTCCTCTCTGAATTTATTCCTCTTATATTTATCTTTCTTTATCCTTCTAGGGGTCATCCCAAACTTGATTTCTCTTTAAATTTACTTGTTGCACGGCAATAAAAAATGGCGGTTGGAGTATGATTTGTCTGCACTTATTTGATTTGAATCGAGAAAATTACACCGCGACCGCCATTTTTTATTGCCGTGCAACAAGTAAATTTAAAGAGAAATCAAGTTTGGGATGACCCCTAGAAGGATAAAGAAAGATAAATATAAGAGGAATAAATTCAGAGAGGAGTGCAGGGATGTAGAAAGAAAGGTGGTAAGGTGTTCTCAATTTGATAT
The DNA here is from genome assembly GCA_024516035.1 of Bactericera cockerelli. Taxonomy (NCBI): domain Eukaryota; kingdom Metazoa; phylum Arthropoda; class Insecta; order Hemiptera; family Triozidae; genus Bactericera; species Bactericera cockerelli. Next base: position 22,199,159 of record CM044955.1, on the reverse strand, counting down.
CATTTATTTTTAGCTAATAATAATCATTCTTTTGAGTGATGCGTTCTTCTTTTTTTAACCACGAAGTGGTGTTTTTGGGGGGATATCAGTTCTTTTTGTACGAAAGTATAGGTTCATACACTACTGAAACATTATGAATAACAAAAGTAAATAAGCTGGGAAAATGTGAATGTACCAAGTTGTCTTTTTTTTAAGATATAATTTTAGCAGTAAGTATTTAATTTTTCTAATTTCAATATGTATTTGGATCACAGATTTGGCCCCTGAGTCCCCAAAGTGAGTAAATCTATACTTATAAAAGAGAGTTTCACTCACTGACTGACTGACTCACTGATTCATCACAGTTTCTCCGAACTGGTAAGTCCCAAGAAGCTGAAATTTGGTAGGTAGCTTTGTCTTATAGTCTAGATGTGCAATAAGACGGGATTTTTCGAAACTCCCACTACAACACCTGCCCTTGGCGAAAAAGGATTTTTGCTTTCACGGCCATGCCTCGGCCCGCAAAGCGGGCGACAGCCCGCTAGTAATGTATAAATTTGCAATGCAAGACCTTTTGATTATATACTCCACATGATTAGGTTTATCTTTCAATGCTAAATAGACCTCGGAGCCTCCTATGAGGGACACTGAATCACCTGGATTTACAAATGCCAAAGACATTAATTTGTAATCACCTTATCAAGGTGAGGTAATGAGTTCTCTCCCGTTGACCTTTTCTTACCCGAATTCTCTCCGGCTTGTTGCAGGGGTCACCACGAGTACCTCTCCCGGAAATAAGACCATGCTTTTTTACACTAGGTATTTAAGAAAATGATAACTATAAAATTATCATTTTCATATAAGGATCGACCTTTTATAAAGAAATCTTTAAAATCTCTAACTAATGAAAGGCAATGCCTTTAGTGTATAGTAGAGTCAGGTAAAATACATAGAAGGCAATGCCTCGGGTTTATAGTAGGGTTAGGTAAATATATAGAAGGCCATGCCTTGGGTTTATCATAGGGTTAGGTAAAATACATAGAAGGCCATGCCTCAGGTCTATATCAATGATTCCTAGGTGTTTCGATTATAATTTTTATGCTAGGCGTAAACTATGTAGGTATAAAATCAGGTAAAAATGCAAGCGACGCGACGGGAGACAATTTGGTGTTGATAAAACCATGAGCAGGAGAGAACTCGGTGGGAACGTCCCTTATCAATACCTCACGAGGTATGAGTGTACCCCGGACATAATAGACAGAGAAAAAAAACTTCCCTGAAGGGGATCGAACCCAAGTCATCGTGCGTGCAAGCCTAGTATGCTACCCACTTGGCCAAAGTCACTACTTTGTCACAACTTTTAGTGAGTATAGCATCGACATTATGAGAGCTAATTCATCATATTTTATCTCCATCCAACCATGATTGTCCTAAATCAATCTCGTAATGCCGCCACAGGTCATTTGGCCAATTCTGCAACTACTAAAATTTTCACGAGGGTAATGGGGTCGTCATGAAGATCAAATATAAAGATCGGAAAAACAAAACAACGTTAAGCCCAAATTGAAAATATAGAGCTAAAAAATTTCGTCCCCGCCAGGATTCGAACCCATGCTGACTGGGTGGCAGGTCGATCATGCTACCAAAAGACAAAGTTATCTTCTAAAGAAACGGACGGAAAATAAACTAACTAAATTAATACTTGGAAACTTAAACATTAAAATTTTGCAGTGAGAGAGCGAGTTCATCTCGAAAAATACATACTGGCCAAGATCTGACCACTAAGCTAAGGATTCGAAGGTACCTACCCGCCAAAGAAAATGAAAAGGCCACCAGGTGCCACCCAGTGGACCGGATGAAGGAATAAAATCAATAAATTTGGTATCTGCTCATCAAGATCTTTCATTTGATACCACTTAAGATTAGTATTATCCTTCAATTCCCGATTTGGGCTCCCAAAACCCGAGGCCGCCCAAATGGGCCGCCCGCTTATAATTTAGAATTTTTTTTGGTCCGGGCTCATCTCCATTATATCTTGATCATTTTAGACACCTCACTTAATCTTCAGTGCCAAGTTAAAGACACGAAGTCGGGTCTCAAAGGATCCGTATGAAAAAAAAAACGGAAAAAAAAAAAAAAAAAAAAAATTATGAATCTTTTCATGTCTTTCACGATTGTTGGGGGGTCTCGAAAATAGGGTTCCCGGTGGCCGAGAAAGTCAAACAAAGAGTCAAATCAACTTATTTTTCAACGTAGAGCCCATTTCTGCAATAAAAATCGCGATTTTTGAAATTCATATTGCACTTTTCGCTGGCTGAAAGTACATGAAATGCATGGGAACTATGTTTTGCGTAACCTTACACTCTGCCGGGCTGTCTCTTTCTTTGTATAGGCGTTCTTCACACCTCGGCCGAGGTGTTTGATTATTTTGTAAAGAAATTTCATTTTTTCTAGTTCTCTTCGATCTTCCAGCTTAAGCAGGTCAAGGTTTTCAATAAGAAGCGAGTAAGAGATTTGCTCTGGATATGTCGGATAAAAATTATTTACTTTTTTGAATAGATATCTAGCAAATTTAGCTTGTATATTTTCGATTGTTTTTGAATGATTTTTTTGACTAGGAGACCATATCAGTGAGGCGTATTCAACTTTTGATCGAACTAAAGATAAATACAGAACTCGAATAGCATCAATATCATCGATTTGTTTGCAATATCGAATAATCATACCCAAGTTTCTGTAGGCCGTGGTTGCAATTTGTTCTACAGGGTGGACCAAAAAAACGTTTACACCCGTTAATGGTAGATTACTGACGACATTTCTAGGACGGATCTGCAATCCGTTTTTTCGGATTCGCCTTTATAACTGTACAAAGTGATTTTTTGCAACTTTCTGAAAAAGTCCGACTTTGGCTTATTCTTCAGGTCAGAACTTTTTTCCTGTTTAAGATGAGTTGATTCTGAACATTTCTGCAGAAAGCCAACAAAATTTCGATGTTTCTAGCTACACTACTTTGTTTTTTACGGTTTGGTTTGGCATCTTTTTTGACACCTGAATAGAAAAAAAATTCTCATGTAAATTTTTTACACTTTGAAACACTCAAGATTTGCCCGAGCAAATTTTGGCACAGACATGGGCAAGTTTGATAAAAGTTGGCGGCCAACCCAAGGATGCTAAAAAATAATTTTACGATTTTTTATCACGTGATCTTCTGGGTAAACAAACCAGGTATGTCTCAAAAAATGATGTTCAAAATATTAAAAGTGTTGACCGTGTAGGGTCGTCTTGTACTCAAAGAGTAATTAGCTATTTATGTCTGATAATTATTTTCCTTGGAATTAATTAAAGGCCAGTCAAATGAATGATTGTTTGTTTCTCGATGATAGTTTTCAAGCATATTTTTCTGCATTCCATGAAATATTATCTTTACAATTCTTGAGTTTTTTTTAGTACAAGTTACATTATTATAATTCGGATGCTGAAATGGCAGATACGCATTTAGCATATGGAGTTGCCAACAGGAACAATTGGGATCACGTGAAAAACATAGTTTACGAAATCTGGTAGCAAGAATCCTGTTGGCATTCGATGACCTGACAGAAAAACCTGGGATCTTCCGCAACATTCGACGGAACATGATGAAGAGGTTCAACCTTTGCATCCAGGAAGTTGGACGCCACTTCCAACAGTTCCTCTAAGGGAATTTAGAAAGGAGAGAGAGAGAGAGAGAGAGAGAGAGAGAGAGAGAGAGAGAGAAAGACAAGAAGGTAGAGGGACAGAACTACGGTACTAAAGTCACCATTGGTTTCAAAAAATTGTGTGAGGAGAATCCTTATTGTGTACTATGGCTAAATAAAAAATGGCAACAGTCTTTTTTATTTTGTAGTCATGAATTTTTTGCTGGCTCTGGCGTTCGGACCGGGTGGACTAACTTACCACTGAGCTAATCGTGCGCGTCTAATCGTTTCTCATTGAACATACTAACACAAAATGTTTTTTTAAATACCTTTTTGTTTATATCAAAATAGTATAAAACATAATAAAGACTGCAAAAGTTTATTAATTTTACAAAATATTATCTTGTTTTTTTCAAGACTTCTATTAAGAGTTGGCAATCGGTAAATATTTGTTATTTAATTAGTATTGTTTATGATAGAAGAACCTACCTACATATTTACCTGGATTTATTTCATAAACTCTATTTTCGTTTGGAAAATTCGCTAGTTTTTTTTTTCTCTCGTAGGCAAGCATAAGAAAAACCATCCTTACATTATCAAGGCAGTCTCTCAGGGGCTTACATGAATAATAATTATGTGTATTGTGATACCAATAGTATCTGATATAACTCAATTTACAGATGGTATTACCCCCAAAAAAACCATAAGTTGTTGGTGTTACAACAGGTCAGATACAGGTATGAATAAAATATTCCATCAGATTTTTTTGATAATTAAAATAATATTGACCGCCGAGAATTGAACCTCGGTCACGCGACTAACACTCTTAGCATTACCACATCTAGCTAACACCACTGACAATCTGAGAAGCACGAAATTTATCATTTGAATTTTCCTAAACTGGCTGATGAGACCGCGGTATTCAAAAAAAGCAATGTAAACAATTTTTGTAAACAACGCAAGACGCCCTTACACAGTCTACAGTTAGAAAACTCTTAGGATTTTTGAAGAGTTTTTGGCAAACATCTAATAATTTTTCCCAGAAGATCACGTGATAGAAAATCGTAAAATTATTTTTTAGCATCCTCGGAGCGGCCGCCAACTTTTATCAAACTTGCCCATGTCTGTGCCAAAATTTGTTCGGACAAATGTCGAGTGTTTTATTTAGTAAAAAAGTTTTTTTGGGTGTTTTTTTTTCTGTTCAGGTGTAAAAAATATGACAAACCAAATCGTAAAAAACAAAGTAGTGTAGCTAGAAACATCGAAATTTTGTTGGCTTTCTGCAAAATTGTTCAGAATCAACTCATCTTAAACAGGAAAAAAGTACTGACCTGAAGAATAAGCCAAAGTCGGGCTTTTTCGGAAAGTTGCAAAAAATCACTTTGTGCAGTTACGAAGGCGAATCCGAAAAAACGGATTGTAGATCCGGCCTGGAAATGTCGTCAGTAATCTACCATTAACGGGTGTAAACGTTTTTTTTGGTCCACCCTGTATATGTGGTATGAAGGAGAAGTTTGATTGGTATAACACACCAAGGTCTTTGAAAGATTTTGTAGTTTCCACGGGTTGATTATTTATGGTGTATGTGCTTGCGATGCGTTTTTCTTTAGTACTATAAGAAATTTGTTTACACTTAAGTGGATGGAAATTTAATCCAATTGTTGTTAGCCAATCAGATACAGCATCTATGTCACGTTGAAGAAGGTAACAGTCTTCAGGCGAGTTAATAGCTTTGTAAATTTTGAAGTCGTCAGCATAAAGGCTGTAGTGAGAATATTTAATATGATTTCTAATATCGTCATAAGTCATTATATTCCTTGATTTATTTAAGATAGAGGCGTCACATGAAGAAACTATGTTCATCTACAATTAAATTAAAATTGTACAATGTAGATTGTAAAAATAAAAAAATACAATATTCGCGAACATGTCCAAAGACACTATTTTGGAACGGTCTGAAGAATGTACAAGGAAGATGAGGAGAAGAAGGGAAGTATGATAAATGGGATCTGAGCATAGGACCCTAGGGAGTGGAGTGACGACACGAGGATTATGAGAACAACACATGCATGATGAATAACTTGGCAATGTCAAAACAAACAATAAACAGGGGACTATCACCAGATGAATGCGGTCTAGATTCTATAAATTTTATTGAAGATTCAAAGAGGAACAACAAAACATATAAGTAGACATGTATTTAGTACAATTACAAAGAAATTTATAATGTACTTGTATAGATAGGTACGAATACTTCATACATTAAAGGATTAAATTTCTATATTAATACAAAGAGAGAATCTATTCAGGTAATACCATTTAGGTAATAATTTTCATGTAATTAGAAACAGTAACATAATAAATTTAATTGGAACACTAATTATTTTATCATTTATCAAAACCCATGTTTATAATTGACTAGCTGATTTCCGGCACTTTGTCACAAGAAAGGTTTCTCGCCAGTGGCGTCTAACTCAGAGTTCCAGACCATGACGGAAACTTAAAAGATAAAATTTTGTACTGCTACCGTTCTAGAGAGAAACCAATGTGTCAGTCCATGTTTTCAAGTTTATATTACTCTAGTTAGATATGGATTATGGATACCCACTTGCACTTTGAAAGAAAAGAAAAGTCTTCTGTAAGTAGGGAATTTTAGTGTTAACGTCCGGGGCTTGCGCCCCATCGGCCATATTTGAAATCTAAAGTAATCCATTCTCTTCTCACATCTGGCCAATCATCAGGGGAGCGTCCATATAAAATTCTTTCAGTTTTCAAGTTTTGTACCGATCCAGAGATGTAAAACGATCAGTAAATGAACAATTGAGTCAAATTTTTCACTTGTATTCGTAACATTGGATATTAAGACTAGCTGGAGGACCTTCGATGCACTATGACATGATATACAGATATACGTACACTACACCCTACACCCTCCATTCGCTAGTACTTACCTAACGCAGCCTGAGTCGGGCTTTAAATCCAAGAGGGCGCCAATCCATTTCTCTTCCACGATCGACGTTGCTGAACTGTCATACTGAACGTGCAATATCTACAGGCTCTCTCAGGTTATTTATTAGATTATGAAACTTAATAGGTTAGAATAGTGCTAATATTTGGGAAATCCAAGCACTCAAATAAAGTAAAGGTGCTTTGATTACATCCATTAAGTTATGGTTAAGAAAACCACTTTCATTTTTGATCAAATAATCCGAAAGAAGTCACGACGGCGCCTAAAAGTGATCCGAAAAATTTCGCCACACTGGAGACTGGACTGCTAATACATTGTGTTCTCAATTATGCCCGCGGCATCGGATATACAAGAAACCCCGAAAATTGCACGGAGCTCATCCCCTACTTAGAGACCATCAGGTAGGCCTGACGATACTTAGGAAGGTTATAAATTCTGGAAATAATTAATACGTTCAGACAGGAGAGTCTGCGGTGTGGGGTTTCGAGACAAAGTCGGGAATAGTAATGGAACTGGAGGAACATTAAACAGTATCGGTTTATTAATTTGTTTTGAACGAGTGGAATACTGGATGAGTTTGAGTTGTAATTATATGAACGTCCCTATTTAGATAAAATAAATAAATATTACACTTTCGACAAAATTACAGTGAGCAGGGGAAAAAAAGCCGGACCTAGCCTATGGACAGTGACCAGTTGTTAGACTCCCCTCTAATAGTATATGAATATTACATCTCCCTCTTGATCCGAATATTTCACAATTTGAGTAATCATCGGATTCATCGGTCGCTTCCAAGTGCAGTACATGAAAAACATTGAATTCTGCGTGCCCACTGCCCATCATTTTTGACTTATTGTGAGGATGTAAACGCGGCCTTCTTCCCTAGCGCTGACCTCTTATCTAACGTGGAACATATGGAAAATTTTCCATCATCCCGGAGATCTAATGAAGTAGACGGACACTGAACAATATGAACTCACATCTCACCCATGCGTTGAAATAAGAAGAACACTTGCAGGCGGCTTCCCAATCTAGGATACGAATCCCACCTCCTTGGGAGACTCAGAGAGATATTGAGAATAATAATCTATCTATCTATCTATCTTTTATTAGATTATGGTGGTGCATGTCAACATCTATGGTCATACACACAAGAAGAATAATAATAATAATTGTACATGTACTTGTACATACTTCATTTGAATTTTGTTGCTGCACCCGAGTTATGTTCCAAGGCATGGCCTAATTTTTCTAACCCTAATACTGTACACAGTGAGGCATTGGCGTACATTATTTCGGGCCGGAGCTCGGCGTCACAGGAAATGAGTCATATTTCTTAAGGGGAACAAAATCTCAAGTTAGGTTTCAATAATAAAGTAATAGTAATATAGGAATTAAACCTGAGACCAGGCAGCGCGGGGTTGATGCCTCATTGATACACCAGTTCTTTTTCTCTCACTGAGGATAAGCAATGGATTTGGATGAGCGACCATTCAAATTTGAAGCCTCGTAAGGCTAGCTATTGCGACCCCATTCAGGTTGGGTTGAGTTAATTTGAGTATCTGCTTTGTGAGTTTCCAGCGAATGCAGGTTAAAACCACCGTCGTGATGTGTCCATGATGTTAAAAGCGACGTGAAAAACCTCTACCCCACCCACAAAAACAGACGAGTGTGCTGCGGTATTTGTTAGCAAGCTGCCCAAGGTGCCCATACACTGGAGCTCGTCAGATTCCAAACAGACGCGAACTTTTGTGCAGGCTGAGAGTAAGTCTACTCCTAGTCCTATCATAATGTCCACGCCTAGTCTAGTCATAATCATAATGTTCACTCCTAGTCCAGTCATAATTTCCACTACTAGCCCAGTAATAATGTCCACTACTAGTCCAGTCATAATGTCGCAGTTCAAGAATGATTGAAAACACAGAGTGCTGGTACGAATCATTTGAGTTGTGCCTGGGAAGTAAAAAAGAATCATAATTCAAAAGGGTGAATATAATATGAAAGGTGAATAAAAAAGCGATAGGACAAGAGGCTGTGCAGTAATTTCAATGTAATACTAAGCCAAATAGCTTTTCCCCAATCCTGCTCCGTCACTCAATAAATCTGTTAATAAAATAACGTTTATCGAGAAAGGGTGCCCAGATGAAGGTGTGTTACGTTCCATTTTTTATTTACCCGTTCTTTTATTAATACAAGAAATCATAACAAATGATTGAATATTTCATAGGACCCTAAAAAATTGAAATATTTCTTTATGCTTTCGTTTTTATATTATTAAGAACCTTCTATATCGGCTTTAACACAAGGTATGCAGAATTTTATTATTATTGAGCTCTGATATTTAAGAAAATCCGAAAATTAGACGGAAGAATTGATAAAATGTTTTCAACTTGCCGTTGAATATTTTTTGGTAAAATTGAGGATACACAAAGGAAAAACGCTATTCTAACATTCAAAATGAATTGGAGATATATCAATCGATATATTTTTAGGAATACAGTCAGTGCTTTTGTAAAAAATCTCAGAATCTTTCAAAAGTGGAAAGTGGATAAATTTTTTCGCCATGTACCTAGGTATACGAAGAAGGAATGTGTTCAAAAATTGGCAGAATTTTTTTTATTTAATAGGTAGAGCAATAGTCTTCAAAGATTATTCCAAAGACTGAGCAACTATTCCAAAGACTGTTTGATTCACACTTCTTCTGTTCTGAGACTTCTGGACTAGTTTTTCTATGCCTTCATTTTATTTTATTTAATATACATAGTTACAATGAAGTACATATACTACATATGTAGATATTATTTTAACTTACAAGAAATTGAAGATATGGCTGGAACAAATAGTAGGTTCTACTATCATTACTTGTCTAATTAGTTCATGGCATACCCCATAATTAAGATACACCCGAATTCTAAACAAATACTCATCAGTGATATGTTTCTTTTAAAAATTAATAAAAAACAATAGGAACGAATTGCTTACCCATTACTCTAATTATCACCAATTATTAATTAATTAGGTTTTTTATTTCCGTTTTAATTAAAACTATATGATTACCTGGTTTTCTCTTTTTTCTAGATGAGATTAAACACAGACTTAAATTGAATTATAATGATTATTGCTTAATCACCTATTTTGTTTTTAAAACCGTTTTCTTGTAGGGCTCGAACTGGGTTGATTTTTGAATTCTAAATATCTCTTGTCTTGCATGATAAACAGAGTATTGTATTGTATTGTACTGTCACGCACCTGTAATATGTTTAATAAGTAAAATGAACGAAACGGGTTATGACTAAAAAGAATAATATCTTGTGTTCAATGTAATATTTCTGCAATCGATAAATCATGATACGGGATGGATCACAGACTAGAAGCTTCTAATGTTCTAAACTCTAAAGAAACTATTGTAAAGACCAGAATTAAGAAATACACGATAGTAATTATTTTTCAATAAAAAAATATTAAGAAGGTGAGGGAGGAAATACAAATTTTTATATGAACATTTCACATTTCCTTATCACCAAGGGAGCTTTGCCGCCTCCTCTAACTCTAGGAGAAAAATCAAAAATTCGAATTTTTTGTAAGACCATTTGTTTGTTTCTTAAAAAAAAAAAAAATTGAGATGCAAACTGTAATAGAAAAATTAACCTGCCTTACAAACTGTTAGCGTAATGGGACTTCCTGTCTCGAGCCGACAGTCTAAATAAAGCACTACTATTAGCACTACATCTTTCAAAACCTACAGGAATCCAAAGATCCTCTTGACTGTGAAAAACAGAGTTTTGGCCTGTTTGAACAAACCAGAATGCCCCAAACAAACCATTGCAAGTTTAAGTCTAATCGTTCCAGGACCACCCTGTATACTGATGTAAATTCACCCGAGGCATGACCCTTAGTGTATTTTTCCCAACCCTACTGGACACCCGAGGCATTGACCATGTGTTTTTCCGAGCCCTGCTAGACACTCAAGGCATTAACCCACACACATTTTTCATAACCTTAATATACACACACGACATTGCCAGGAATTTACTTCTAGGGCAAATTCTTGGGTGTAGAGAATAGATAGGTGTAGGTCTGTGCTCTCTCAAATAGAAATGTACAGGGTCATGCAAGAACTACAGTGACACGCTGTGTGTCCTTTACGCTTTGGGTAATTTTTGTGCGCTTTTGCGTATATTTATTTTTAATTTTTATATTTTTTCCGTCTATTTCGCAATTGTCCTGCCTCAAAAAGAACACGGAAAACAAGATTTACATCAGTCAGTGGTACTCTGGTACCTATTTAAAAAAAATTAGTTTCGCGAAGGTAACAACTATGACTTTGACTATATTATATGTACCTAATATAAATGATTAAAAATTTCGTCTTTTGATGCACACAAGGGACATACCTCTATTGTAATAACAACAACATTTCTAGATCTCCGGACTGACCCTTAGGGACCCGATGCAATTTCTTCGTATGAGATTTATTGTTAATTAAAAAGAAATAAAGACTGCGGATTCTGCATGTATAGTAATAGGCACTTTTAATCTTTCTGAATGATTCCAAGCACACTGGAGACTGGGCTGCGCTCACAATGGATTGATACCGATATTATTTATACCGACGAGTCGGAGTCTTCAGGAGGCTCGGGCGAATTTATGTAAAACATTAAGTATTATCTTGAAAATAAGTTAAATAGAAATAATAGAATAAGAAATGATGCATTAAATTATTTGGAAAGTAAGTTAGTTATCATATTTGTGTTAATCACTTTCGTGATATCACAACTACTCAAACTCGCTTTACTAAATCTACGCTGAAACCGGGACTTGAACCACCGACCTCCAGGTTACAAGTCCACCGCCTTCTCGATCAAGCTACTGAGGTCGGATTAAATTATTTGGAAAGTAAGTATATTTTATACAAGTGCCATACCTTAATTCATAAGTTTTCAGTTTCTAATATGAGTAGGTAATGGGACGTCACCGAGTTCTCTCCCGACCCAACTTTTGGTCAGGTAGTGTTCTGTAGGGTTAGGTAAAATACTTTACCTAACCCTACAGTTCTATGTATTTTCCTAACCCTATGATAAAACGAAGCCATGGCCTTTTATGTAGTTTACCTAACCCTACTACTATAAACCAGAGGCATTGTCTTCTATGTATTAACATAGCAATATGTATGAACTAGTTAAATATGTATTAACTTTCTGATGGCAATAATTATAATTATCATTCTGACACAGTTATGTGTTTCAGGTACCTTTATATTTTAGGCCCAACCGCCGAAATCGCTCATTTGGCGTAAAAACGCACAAATCAGCATTTAGTATATTCCCAATGCTATATAAAAGCCTGCTTCTGGTGTAAAGTAGATTTAGCATCAATGAGCCAACCTTAATAGCTTCAGTTTTTTTCGTGTCACGCAAATGTGATTAATAGTTTAAATAAGTACATATACTATAATAACGGGATTGACCTATATGAGATTATTTATAAAGCTTAAATTGCATTAGTTTCAACCTCACCCAATCTGAGTAGGGGCCGGAATGGATTAGTTTACCACTGATGGTTAACAAGCCTTGTCCTCAGCAGTTGTAGCTCACAGATTTGTGACGAGCCGCTCTCATTTATTCAAATTCCTTCTTTATAGGTAGTTTTTATGATTTCTAATGAGGAAAGTAATTGCCCAGGACAGTGCCTACTGGACCACCTCTACGACGGAGCTTGAGCTCATTTTAATGTTCGCATTAATTGTTACTTCCCATCATAGTAGATATCCCAACTATTTTCATGTTTTTTGTTCGTAAACAAAGCTCCGATTTTGTTTTAAGTTTTGTCTAAATATTGGTCTTTTACGTTATTCTTCGATTATAAGTATGTAGGATTTTTCAAAACAATGGAGTAGATATACTCAAGGGCGTAGGCAGCATTTGCGTTAGGTAGGGGCAGTTTCTGGCCGGAGCAGGGGGGGGCGTCCAGCAACTCCGAAAAAAAAAGTTTAGTATAGAAGGTATACCTGATATTTTATAACTACTTACGTTTTTGTGGTTGCCAGATTGAGTTTTTTCCCAAAATTGGGGAAAAAAATTTAAAGCCGTATTTTGAGGAAATTCTTCAGAGGAACAGATGGGACTTGTAACCTAGGGCAGCCTTACCCAACCTTTTTTTTATATCTGAGCGCACGGCAGTGCGCCAGGCCGAGTTCCAGCAAGCACGGCAGTGTATCTTTACACGAACCGATTCACCCGGTTTTTCATTCCCTCATAATCTTCGGTTCAACTGATCATAGAGATATGAAACAGAGATTGTCCTAATATCATTAAAAAGACATTGAAAATTTAAAGACTCTATGCAAAAAACTTTCAGAAGAATGTAATTTTGAAATTTGCGATTTTGATACTGACTGACTGATCATCAAAATTATGAGGCACTTCCCGACTACCTAGAAAGCTGAAATTTTGCATGATGGGTTTATAGTAAAAGTACAGGGAAAAATCTGAAAGCCGAAACTTTCGCATTTATCATCCTGTTAAACGGTGTCGTTTTAGGGAGGAAATATAATATAATCGATTATGGATCTAAATTATGAAGCACTTCCTGACTACCTAGAAAGCTGAAATTTTGCATGATGGTAGGGTTTATTGTAAAAGTACAGGAAAAAATCTAAAAAAGTTCTGAAAACTGTTAAACGGTGTCGTTTTAGGGAGAAAGTATGCTATATTAGTATATAAATTATGAGGCACTTCCCTACTACCTAAAAAGCTGAAATTTTGCATGATGGTAGGGTTTATTGTAAAAGTACAGGGAAAAATCTGAAAAAAAAGCACTTTCGCACTATTTCTGCTATTAAACTGTGTTATTTTAGGGAAAAAGTATACTCGACTATGCTTAAAATTATGAGGCACTTCCCTACTACCTACATAGATGAAATTTTGTATGGTGCTAGGGTTCATTGTAAAAGTACAGGGAAAAATCTGAAAACCGAACTTTCGCACTTATCATGCTGTTAAACGGTGTTATTTTAGGGAGGAAATATACTCGATTATGGTATATAAATTATGAGGTACTTCCATACTACCTACAAAGCTGACATTTTGCATCTAGGGTTTACTGTAAAAATACAGGGAAAAATCTGAAAACCGGCACTTTCGCACTATTTCTGCTGTTAAACGGTGTCGTTTTAGGGAGCATAATAAAGTGAAGAATCCTAAAAAAATTAATAAAAAGTAATGAAACGTGCTGTGAAACGAACCATTTACAAAACGTAATGATATCCCACAAAAAACTACCGTTAAAAAAAGGGCCAAGTTCCAGAACTCCTATCCAAAAAGGTTTCGCCAATGAATGCAGTGATATCTTGTTTGCGGCCAAGTTATCTTGGTACTAAATTATTTATTTTATTAAAACCCGTTTTCTGAGTTCCTCATTTTGTATGTTTTTAACTGCAAACTATCCTCTAACTTGGCCAGTTTTATGCCATCGGTTGTATGGAATATTACGACTATATGTATAGGTACAGAATAACAATATAACCATCACAAGGAGCGACACTACAGTTTTTTACTTTCCTTATATTTTAATGTGTTTTTTTTCTCAATATTTTGGAGCCCCTTCACAAATTACATACTCATTAAGTATTTTTAGGTAGGAGCACCTGCTCCTACCTGCTCCACGCTGCCTACGCCCTTGGATATACTGAATTTTAGTTGCGTTAGGTGAGGTGTTCGGTTTCATTTTGATTTGATTTTTTGATTTTATTGATGATGTCAAACTACATTGAATATATACATTTTTACAATAGGTACGTATAATTAACTTAAATACTAAATAGATGAAATATTAGCTGACATGACATGTCCTAAATTACCCACACTAAGAAAATCAGTGAATGCGCCCAAACCAAATGCAAGTAGTACCTATACGAAATACAATGGAATTATGCATAAGCAGTGAAGGAGTAAAGGGTCCCTATATCGTTGAAGTCGAGCATGTGATGCATGGGGTCTACCAATAATATTAACCTACATGCCCATGTCTCATGCAATATCACGCATACATGATTCACATGGCCAATTTCCAGGCATGTTCTGTGTTTACCTAATTATTTCAACTGCAGCACGACTCCCTTTCTGCGTGCTTTAATTAAGAAATTTTCGTCGAGGAATCTCGAACACAGGACCTCTGCTCTGTGCGGTCCACAGCTTGGACCAGCGCTGGATCGTGCATTATCTTATCTACATCTCCAATCATCCGTACAAGACGGGGTGGGGCTGGTAGCTGAGAGATTGTGAACATGTTTGTGGAGCGAAAATGAAAACCACGATTAGGCAAAGACAGTATTTTCAGAAGTGGAAAATATAAAGGTGTAGTCCTGTCAATATTGTTAGAGTATCATACTTAAGAGTGTAACAACATAATTTTATGTGAAATTTATTTACATAATATACCTAGCGCACAATATATTTATTGTTTATGAAGGTTCATAGGAGATAATAATTTTATAATAACTATTTCTTGAAGAAAAAATATTTCACTGTGAAATGTGTTGTATGGTATTTAGCAAACTATTTGAAGCATTTGGTTTAGATATCTAATGCATACGAACTTTGTGATTCTACCTACTTACCTACTACATAGAATATGGGACACCCTGTAGTCCCTAGTTGTGGTACTTATTTATATTATTTAGGTACATATGCATAAAAGCTTATAAATTAAACATATTTTATGCAAAATGATAACATTACTGCAATTTACGCTATGAACGGCATGTTCCGTGTCCACATCATCTCAAGAGGATTCGATCACAGCAACAAGCAGAAATCAGTCATCCAATGGGTCAGTGCGTTTTACTGATGTTTAATATTTAATCCCATGCGTCCTGACTGTTCCTGACCACCTGAGACTCAAAACATGAAATAATGAAGAGCTTTATGTACTTCACACTTAAGTACGAATACTTACCTTTCTGATTTGGTTATATTATGTTAAACAAAAATATACTTATCCAATCTCAGTAGCTTGATCGATAAGGCGGCGGACTTGTCACCTGGAGGTTGTGTTTCAAGTCCCAAACTAAGCAAATATTTAGTAAAACAAGTTTGAGTAGTTGTGATAACACGATTGTGATCAACACAAATACATAAATATACAACTTTAACTTAAACACAAATTTAAGCAACTTTCGAGGATATTCCTGATTCTAGAAAAAATTGAACATTCGCATAGGAAATATTGGTTGCCTAGCTATGCTTGATGTAGTTCCTTGAACAAGAGGAAAGAAGAGTTTCGATGTAAATCGCCTTCACAACATAACTTCTATTTTACCTGTAATTTGCATATTCTTGTTGAATTTGAGCGCACGATTATAGCTCAGTGGTAAAGTACCTACTTGCTTACCATGTGGCAGGTCCCGGGTTCGAACCCCAGAGCAGACAAAAAAACATAATTTGGCTAAAGTTTTTTTTTGTAAGGTACATATATATCTTCCGGTGATGTGTTGGTGTTGACCCAGTACCTAGCCACCTTAAAGAGAAGTGTCACTTCATAGACATCTAATGAGGAAGAAATTTTCTTGATAATTGACTAATACTCTTAGAGGCTCAAGGAATTGAATTAAATATATTTTTCCTAACCCTACGCTATACTCAAGTCGTTGTATTTAATTTAACTTTTTTTTCCTAACCCTAATAGTAGGTATTCACCCAAGGTATGGCTCTGCAGTCTACATGTATTTCGCTAATCCTACATGTATATTATGTAACAAATCTACTGATTTGTCTGATGATCTCGACAAGCCTTCCTATGTAAATAATGTAAGTGGGTACATAATATATATGTATTTATTACCAAATTTTACCTGATTCTACATGGTACTCAAATAGTCATATATGCTAGCTGCGTTCCTTCTGTAAACTGATAAGTGCTGGTTCCTTAAACTGATCAGTAAGTACCTTTGAGTCCTTTGACAGGATGGCTACCCTTATCAAACCTAAAGGGTTATGAAATTTAATCATAAAAGTGCGCCAGGAAACAGCAAATTATGACAGCCCGTCCAGATGTGATCCCTGTTAGCATTGCATTGTTTTATCAAAGCGATCGCACTAAGCATTAGCTGCGTTTCCGTACAGCTGTGGCTGCTGGAACGGATCAGACTTCTTGGAATCGCACTGTTTGAAGAAACACCGCTGTGCATAATTAATTATTATTAGTCAATAATGTTATATCAATGAGTTATTCTCTTGTTGAGAACAATGAAGGTGAATGCATAATGTGCAGGGCCTCAATATTGAGTCATTATGACCAATGCATCAGGTCAAATCGTATAATGTGCTAGGTTAACCCTTGGGTGTTCATAAATTAGGAGTAAAAATTTCGGCTCAGTGATATGTATATGTAATATGTATTGCTTTATGTTAAGCACTTGTATGTATGTAGATACTATAATATCACTTAATGTTGGTTGTAATTTCTTATACTTGTATGATGTCACAATTGTCACAGTCACTACGATAAAATATAGGTACCTACATCAGTTGAATAAAAAAATCAATGGAAAAAAATATATTTCTTTATGTTTAAAAGACTTTTATTAACTACTAGCGGGTTACACCCGCCGCTTCGCCAGCCCATCAAACACACACAACGCACACACACACCCACCCACACACACACATCCACACACACACATCCACACACACCCACACACACGCACACACACCCACACACACGCACACACACGCACACACCCACACACACACACATACCACACCACACACACACCACACACACACACACACACACACACACACACACACACACCACACACACACACACACACACACCACCACACACACACACCACACACACACACACCACCACACACACACCACACACCACACCACACCACACACACACACACACACACACACACCACACACACACACACACACACCACACACACACACACACACACACACACACACCACACACACACACACACACCACACACACACACACACACACACACACACACACACACACACCACACACACACACACACACACACACACACACACCACACACACACACACACCACACACACACACCACACACACACACACACACAACACACCACACACACCACATACCCACAACACACACACCAACACACACAACACACACACCACACACACACACCACACACACACACACAAAATGTCATTTAGGTTTGAAAAAAAAACCTGAATATTTTTTGTCGCCCATCTATTTTCTGGCCTTCCCCGGCGTAGCTCAAGAATGGCTCATCAGAATTTCGCGATCAATATGTCAAATGAAAGCCTAAACCCTTGCCTAAAACTTTCTCGCTCTGAGTTGATAGGTCGTCACTTCAAATTTCGAGAAAAAATGTCATTTAGGTCAAAAAACGTGAATATTTTACATGTTACCCATCCATTTTTTTACCTTACCCGGCGTAGCTCAAGAACGGCTCATCAGAAATTCGCGATCGATATGTCAATTGAAAGCTCAAGCCCTTGCCTAAAACTTTCTCGCTTTGAGTTGATAGGTCGTCGCGACAAATTTCGAGAAAAAAATGTCATTTATGTCAAAAAACGTGCATTTTTTTTGCGTCACCTATCCATTTTTATCCTTACTCATTGTAGCTTAACCTCAGGGAGATATAATCTAGCCTAGAAGAATTTCCTGATCCAAGCGGACCTATGTGCAAAATTTCAGGTTTCTCGGTCAAACGGTGTGGATTTGTATAAAGAACATACATACATACACACACACACACATACATACAGACAGCTTTCTTTTATAGATATAGATTAAGATTATTCATATTTACTTTTACATTAAATACATAATTATATGTACATGTACAATTGTACATGCGACTATAAACTATAGTTTGCGTAAAGAGGCATGGCCCTATATTGAATTTTCCTAACCCTATACTCTACACGCGAGGCATTGCCGAACATCGCACACTTTACGCAAGCAGTAAACACCGGTGCTTACAAACTTTTGACCCTCTTAGCAAGTAGTATATGTCCCTCTATAACAGAACTAGGGGTAGATATGTACCAGCTCGTCGCCACTGCACCCCCCTTACTCATCCTAAACAGCGCGCAGTATTTTAGCAATAATGCATTTGCTGGCTCATATTCATTTCCATTTAACACATGTCAATAGCATTCTCATTATCAAATATTGAACCCAGACAAGTACCTATACCTTCCACGCACGACAGATGCTGTGAGCTGCCCTAATGGGGCTGTCTGATGTCTTTGTTTTTACGTTTTATTCACGTTCGTCATTAAAACCCTCCTAATAGCGTGGGTTCATAACAAAAAACACAAAATTGATTACTTCTAGTAATCACTTATCATTTTTTACTGGATCATACCTAATAATCCTAAATACATATGTGAACTGACTTATACATTTTAGAATTAATTATAGGTATATTATAAATTAGTATATATAACTTTCCGAAATTTAAGAATTTTCTATTATAGGAACACCGTGCATCGGTAAAACTTTTTCCACTGTACTAGGAAGTCATTCGATGTTCTCATCAGTTTTTCCAACCGTTTCCAAAATAAGAGACTAGTGTGTGTATGCGCCAAATTATAAAATAGGATTACAGCGAAGATATGCCAGACCGCCAGTTCATTAGCCAAAAGTATTTTAATTGTTAAATTTACATATTTATTTAAAATAATCAATTAAAGAGCCATTTAGGACCTGAGAAGGATCAGATTATATCAAACATATTTGCATGATGAATCTTTTGTCCTTTAGAAAACCCACAAAGAAACAGCGTTCAATTCAAAATTCGACCGTATTTCAGTTTGTATAATTCAAACTTCTTTTTTCACTGTTGATGTTCAATTTGTAATTAACTAGATAATAACGCTACTTTGAATTAATTTATTATAATGAAAATGTAAATCACACTGGAAGGTGTAGGTGATTATCAGATTTAATGTAAGTCTAATATGTAATTGCTATGACTTACTTGGTAGCAGGCTACAAATTTGGACATCCTCTTTTTATTTTGGCCCGGAAAAACGCATTGCTCTGTTTTGGTAATTTTAATTTTATGGCTTCATTATTCACACACCTTTTCCTACCGGAAGATTTTTTAAAAATAACCACAGTAAAACAGAAGAGGTTCTTAAATTTTTATTATAATATGTTCTTAAATTATTTTGCTACTTAAAGCAAAAGCAGGCATGCACAATTCTGTTTTTTGTTTCGCGCTTACTTTTTAGTTATACACTATACCTATACCTACATACACCTATGGTGGAGTTTCAGATAGTGAGGACATTATTTTATTGAGCATGAATTGCTCTAATTCATTGGGTTAACCCTAAGTAGCCCCTAAGTCATGTTAGGCGCTCTGAATAAGCTCGCTTAAAATATCGACCACTTGTTCCTAAAGATCTCGATTTTAATATCACCTACTAGTAAGACGATTTCTTTTTAAATTAATAATGTACTAAAGGTGTTTTGAAACAGCTGAAAAGTCCTGTTTTACACCATTCTTCTTTCCTTGAGTCCTTATGATTGTTTCTGCATTAATGAGAGTGAATCCTTACACTGTTTTCTTATATTCAAAAATCTTCAGAATAGGAGGTGCATGTGTAAACTAAATAATATACAACCGAGGTTCATAGCATCACTTTTCAGGTGCATGGAAATACACGGAGTTAAATGGAAAATGTTTCAATAAGGAGTTCTTCCGTTTTTTCTTTCGTTACCATTCTAGTGTTTCAATGTTTTCCAATAGTTCGCACTAAGGACCGAAAGGTTTATGACTCTATTATGATAATTCAGATCATGTAGTTACACAATTACTCATTTAATAATATGTATTAACAGGCAGGTACTCTTTAATTATTATTCTATCAGACTTCATTATTCAGAGTAGTCTAAGAACAAACTTGTAATAGGTTAAAATAAATAATGTACTAAAGATGTTTTGAAACAGCTAAAAAGTCCTGTTTTACACCATTCTTCTTTCCTTGAGTCCTAATGATTGTTTCTGCATTAATTTTGTAATGAGAGTGAATCCTTACACTGTTTTCTTATATTAAAAAATCTTCAGAATAGGAGGTGCATGTGTCAACTAAATAATATACAAGCGAGGTTCATAGCATCACTTTTCAGGTGCATGGAAATACACGGACTTAAATGGAAAATGGAATTTTCAATAAGGAGTTCTTCCGTTTTTTCTGTCGTTACCATTTTAGTGTTTCAATGTTTTCGAATAGTTCGCACTAAGGACCGAAAGGTTTATGACTCTATTATGATAATTCAGATCATGTAGTTACACAATTACTCATTTAATAATATGTATTAACAGACAGGTACTCTTTAATTATTATTCTATCAGACTTCATTATTCAGAGTACTCTAAGAACAAACTTGTAATATACTAGGAATATTAATAAAATTACCATTCTCATAAAAAAATAATTGTGATGCCACTATTTAGAGAGAATTTTAGACAGAAAGACGAAAGACCCATTATTTTTACTTGAAATACCTACTTCCAAGTAGATAATTATAGCTATTTCATATCGGAAGTATTGTGTTCCGTTAAGTAAAAAAAGTATTGTTAAGCTCTGTTTAAAAAAAAAAAAAAAAAAAAAAACAATCTGGACATGTCCAATTGTCCATACATGTATACGTCTGTCTTTTCTATTCCTTGTAATATACAAATTTCAGAACGGATTTCAAAGAATTCTCGTTCACACATAGGACATAAGCTTTGAATTAGCGGATCTTGGAGATGAAGACTATCTATCAACCTGACCTCTAATTTTTCACTTAGACACTTAGAAGATGGAATTTAATGCTCAAACAATTTTGAGTATTTACATCGGATAGAAAATTATGTTAATATTTTTTTTTTTAATGGTTAAGGTTTACTGTACCAGATTCCAGAAGTGTGATAGAAACTTGACTGATAACTGTTGGTTCAGTTCATCGCTTTCCGTTGAAACTTTGAATGAAATTGGAAGCCCAACCTATAGTAAGCAGTAAGCACCTATGAGAAGAATAGCCTATAGCTGGCACAGTAGCACAGGCCCTATTACTAGATAACATGCAGAAAATACACTAAGACATTTATTGGTATATATTATGTGTGATTTTTTTGGTATTTACATGAATACTTTAATTACGCCTGCAATGATATTTGGATAGGTAACCAGGTGTCTTATGAAAAGAGGAGAACAAATAAAAACTCAAAAAAAGAATAAGAATTCAAAAGAGGGTATCTTGCAAAGTAGGCATAGGTAAACAATGAAATGTCTTTTCGTTTTGCTTTGCAGCTCCTGGTATTCCTTCCAGGATTATGCAATTCTCAATATTCAGGGCTAGCCCTAGAAAAGAAAATGTAATCTACCAAAAAATTCGATGAGCTGGCAAGTTTAATCGACTCCAAATCCTCGTGGTGCTGTCTGGCTATTCTCGACCTCACCTAGACTGATGAGGTTAGTGTAAGTACCTACCTGTTCCAGCAAATGTAGGTCAAAAGACCCGCCTTGAATGACATTGATATTCATAAGAGATTCAGCAAAAAAAAAAAAAAAAACAAACAAACAAAAAACTCATTTAAGTAGGTACCTATAAT
The DNA here is from genome assembly GCA_024516035.1 of Bactericera cockerelli. NCBI lineage: Eukaryota > Metazoa > Arthropoda > Insecta > Hemiptera > Triozidae > Bactericera > Bactericera cockerelli. The sequence goes on along the minus strand of CM044955.1, from coordinate 22,176,892 downwards.
TATTTAAGTACTTACAATCAAATTACAAACATGTACCTAACATGACCTGGAGAAATAAATCAAGTAGTGCTATTTTTGATATGTTGGTGGAACCAATACCGGTTGGAAGAATCTAGATTTGCTACTGGAAACTTGTGCAAGCTGCGTGGCAACCAAAAAGCCTGAAATTTGATACTTTTTGTATTAGGCATTTCGCATTGCTCACACAAAAAAGTTCTAAACAACGCATCTGAAATACATTTTTACAGACAATAAGTTAAGTCAGTTTCTTTTTGTATTCATAAAGTTCGATGTACAATTGAACACAAGAAACAAGAGACGATCACTGATATCAAGATAGCATTTGATAAAGCACACGGTCCTTATCTGCTGCGAGAACACACATATTGTCCACCATAATTACTATCATGAATAGGTAAACAACAACTTAAAGTTGTATGGAAGTTTTCATTGTTTTATTATTTCCTGTTGATATAGTGCTGTTTCTTTCGCATTTAATATGGTGTAGCTTTTTACATTTATTATATTTTTTGAGCTTCGCGTGTTGGGGAAAGAGGTGTGAGGTCTACAGGGTGGACCAGTACATTGAATGTGATTGATGGAAGAAGAACCACTTGTGTGAATGAAAGCCTAAAGCAGATATGCATGAGAATAGAACAGGGTAGTAATGTAGTTATGAATAACTATAGGTAATAACTGTGGTGCAGCTTCAACGATAAGTTGACGGACTGGAACACTGGAGATCGGTGGTTCGAGTCACAAGTACGGCATTACTTTTGTAAGGCAAGTTAGTGACGTCACGATTGTGATTATGGGTCATGCTAAGATTGATACGTTACGTTGTACACTATGATCTGAACTATTATCTAGTTATTTTACGTTCGCTCATGAGCTTTCGAACACATGGTCCGGTTTGGATGAAATTTATCGGAAATATTGGTCATCGTTTTCCGGCTAAACAAAAGCTGACATTTCGTTTAACTCTTCAAATCTCAGATGTCTCTGAATGATCGTATGAGAGATTAGTTATTTAAGATGTCACATGGTCCGTTTTGGATGAAATTTATCGGAAATATTGGTCATCGTTTTCCGGCTAACCAAAAGCTGACATTTCGTTTAACTCTTCAAATCTCAGATTTCTCTGAATGATTGTTTGAGAGATTAGTTATTTAATATGTTTAATTATTTCATGTTTTTCTTTTTTAGTTTTCCCCATATCCATTGTTCTCATGACTTGTGTTTAACAATTATTTCATATTGAAAAAAACATCAATAAAACATGAATTGAATTGAAAAAATTGAATTGACGCCCATGTACAAGTACATATCCAATCAAAGTCATTATGTTGGGGTTCACCCTGTACATTTTAATATTGGTTAAAAGTGTCAATTAGGTCCTATGTATCGCGGCTCTGAATCTGGTAAGGGACATGGTTGTTCAGATTCTTGTTCTTGCATGTAACGAGCTGGGTGCTGAAGATATTGAGCATGAATATTATCATAATAAGCTGCGAGTGTGTGTAGCTGGAAAGTGATATGCCTGATGTGAGTGGGAGCTGTTGCTGGAATATTTTATTGTCTTGTGTTTCAACTGAGTTAGATACTGCAAATAATCTGGCCTCTGTTATTGAATGCTGTCTTTCGAATTTTTTTTAGTCTTAGGGCGGAATTAATAGACAGCATCAATAACTTAAGTCGTTGGTAAGTGTCGGTTTTTCCTATCTTACACAGTACGCAATCCGTAACTTAGCGCCACAGAGGTATTACAAAAACGTCTATTAATTCCGCCCTTAGTCTTTTAAACATCAATTTTACTACATGTCTCTGTATATGAAAGAGCTGCTTCATATTCAACTTCATAAACACCGTTTTGCTAAAAATATAAGTTCGTGGACAACATAATTACATTAGTTACCACAACAACAAAATATATAATCTAATTACCTCAACTAATAAAATATTATTATTCTAATGTGAAAAGAGACATCATATTAGAAATTATCGGTACTGGTGGAGCTATTAGAGTGGTCGTTTTCCGTGTATGCACTCTCGAAAGACATTGAATCACTTTCATTTTGACCATAGTATCTAATGGGAACTGAATGTCACTGGTCTCATAACAATTAAGAAAGACTCCAGACTCTCAAAGTTCGGCCACATCGTAATATTTAATGTGACAATCTCATCAGAGCTACTGCAGCAGGCATTCTTTCGTTGATCGTTCTGACCAGTGCCTGCCTACATAATAATATAGGTATGTAGAGGGCTACCACTTGACTGATACCAGACTAAACTATGTTTCTTTTTCTTTCTGATCCTGTCCCTCTATTTACTCACCTAAGGGTACACCTTGCACCACAAGACCCACTGGACACAATACTTTCTCGTGAACAGTTCACATCGTATAACACTTGGCGATAAAAGTTTATCGAATTTCCACTTGTGAAATAATTTTGTAGAATTGATATATTCTCAGATATTTTATAAAATCACTTTTATCTCCAACAATTATTCTCAACCAATTCTCTTAAACTTTTAACATGCTTAAATAGCATAGTAGGTATATAAATTCTACATTAAAAAAAAAGTTGAGTCCAAATTTTGGTCTTTCTTTTTGGTCCAAATTTTTGGATTTTCTTAAATATTAACCATAATTTATTGAATTAAAATTACAAATGTACGCACTATGTAAATGCTAGTACTACGCATATTGTATATTATTAGCCAAGTTACATGGCCTATGTTACAATACAAGTTACATTACTCCAGTGAGTTCTGTAGAATTGATTCACATTTCACATGACTAAGGAACACGAATTCTGGCCACTTCTCTTTTGACCTCTTTCACTAGGGTTGTGAAAAAATTAATAAATATATAATTAGTTTCATTTTGTGTTAGAACATCGGTATAATACTCGCTAATACCTATTTCATGAAAGTACAGCTGGCTAGCTGGAAATTTTGTTATAATAAGAACAATACCTAATAGATATTCTATGATTTTTTTTATTAAGTTTTGCATAAATTGATACGAAGCTACTAGCAGGCAAGATTAAATAAAGAATAGATTAGGTAGCAGACATTGGAGGAGAAGATGGAAAATTTATTAGGCATGACAAAACTTCAAGACCGTATAATGATGTGAATTTAATCTTCGCCTGGGGTGACTGTGAGTCGTTTGCCAAACTGCCAAGTAAAAAAAATGTTCCTAGCTACTCCTCGTTAAGTCATTTCACTAAATAAAAATAGTACACGCATTTGACATAAGTTTACTGCAAAAAGAAAAAATATGGTTAAATTTTTTTGAGAGAAACAGTTTTATTCATTCATAAAAAAATGAACTGTCAGCCTGGATCCAAAGACACAGCATACTTACCTACTCATCGAAAGACCTTGTCTGCAATCTTATAAATTTCAGGTGAATAATTTATTTTAAAAACAGCATATTAATGTAGTAGTTCCGAGAGTGTTAAGGTACCAATAAAGTACCTACATGGACAGCAAACAATGAAAACCTTGCAGAAAATAAAATACAAAATATATAGGTAAGTCATGATGCGAGCACGTCAGATTTTTCAAAATTCGATTCTATACTTGTAGCCCAGGCAAATTAGTGCTAAAATGGGGTCTAGCGTCAAAAAATTGCTCAATAGCTGGAAATCGTTTTAAACCCTTAAAGGGGTCCTGAATAATGGGTATATGAGTTTGCGACGGATTTTAGGTTGTGCTTCCGAGTTTAGGGCCTAAATAGTGCAAATTTTTTGCACTTTTTTTAAAATTGCGCTTATAACTCAAAATGTATTTATTCTACAGAAAATTTTACTCAGTTCTTATCTAAGGAACATAAAATTATGCGTCTAATGACGTTTGAATCATTAAAAAAGGTTAAGCCGTTCAGCCACAATCGCTCCTCAAAGATGGGTGGTTTTTTCAAACATAGCTCAAATTTTGAAAATTCTCAACTTTTAACGCCTGTAAGTCAAAAAGGACTGCACCAATTGAAAAATTTATTAGAATCGAACTTGTAGAAAATGTAATTTTAAGTAAAATACTGTTTGAAATTTGAAATTTGCTCACTCCAGTGCTGAGATATGATTTTTCGTCCCTAGCGCCACATTTCCGCTAAGGCAGTGCAACGCAAAAAACTTCATCTGAACTCTAAAATTCTCATATTCTTACAACTTTTCAAGCAAAACTGAACGTAATCTATTGAATTCAGTCGAATAGGTAATTTAAAATTTTGAGAAACTTGCACTAAATTTTACTAAGATCTTCACTGAACATGTTGTGATTTCAAGACAGCTGGCACACTATGGAGGATGTAACTTGTTTTATATGCGGGAACATTGTGCAAGAAGGAATATTAATAATAATATAATAATAAAAATGCATTTTCTTTGTGTTGTTATGTCACAGTTTTAGTGGGTAGCGCAGAATCATAGAACTTTGCCAGTTCAATTTACAATATCTTGTATTATTTGTGTGCCTATGATTCAGCCACTGGTCGCTGCTTCATATCAAAGCAGCTACTCTTTTTTCCTCACGACTCACGAAGTATGAGTGGACCCCGAACATCCAAGTACAGAGCTACAGAGCAGAAAAAATCCCATCCCGCTGGGAATTGAACCCAGGTCACCATGCGTGCAATGCCTAGCGCGCTAACTCACTCGGCTACAGTGACTACAACATATTAAAGGCAAAGATAGAGGAATATTAAAGGAAAAGTCACTTCGAATGTTCATTGAGGACAGCAGGAGGAGAAATGATGTGCATCACACGTGGTTACAGACTCAAAGATCTGTTATACTTCACGAGAAGTGTCGCAAAGGTGTCTACACGAAGGAGTTAAACACTGTAAAGGCCGAAAAAGAAGCAAGAAACGGAAGCCGTGTGACAAGAGGCCGTGAGGAAATACCAAAATTCAACTTCAAGGAGCTCTGCTTCTACTGTGGAAAAGATATGGAGGTTCTATGTACTAACGACTTCTTAGGAGTGAACCACTTTTCATGGCCATCAATGGTATCCATGTTTATATCGGCGTTGTCATATACGAATTCAGTTAATGAATTTTTAGTGATGATAAGGCCATGATACGTTCCATGCTATGGGGGGGTATTCAGTGCTTTACTCCTAAGAAGTCGTTAGTACCTAGAACCTCCATACTGAAGGTGAAATCAATCCCACTAGTGACCAGTTTGAGCGAACTCTCCCTGTTCACGCCATGTGACTCCAGTTTGAATTGACTCCAAACTTACCCCGCGCATATCACTCGATCTCTACGCCCCTAACTGTTAGAGATAACACTTCGATATCAGATGATAGGCATATCATAATATGATCTTACAAAGAAAGCCAGAGATTCGGTACGATAGATTGGGAACGACGATGCCTCGTTCAGATTGTAACAACCAGTGGTCAGGGTACGTCTTCTCTCCTTCCTCGATCTACCACCTTTGATCCCCTTCTAAAGGCGTAAGTACTTGGTACAAGTACTCAAGGTAAGATCATCCAATCTCATTTCATAGTAGTAGTTTATTTCTTCCTTTTATCTTTCCGTGTAAATTTAATACTTTTTAATACACCTACACCTTTCGTAGTAGCGTTATTGAACCAGCGGCCTTTTCTTCGTTAAAGCCCAGTAACTGGGAAACTTAGGTCTTTCGGCTTCAAAGCCCCAGTTACTACATTAATTCACTCCCCTCGTCTAGATATACCTTGAGCTGCATCAGGATCCATAGATGGGCGTGAATTAAAGAACATACCACGACAAGAATCGTACTTGCCTTCAACGGCTACGAGGTCTGATTCAGTTGCCATCTTACGCAATACCACCGCCCCCATTTCATCTCCTCTGGCAATTGCAGAACCTTTAATTTTTTGCATTATTTCTTGTGTCTGAATTTCACGTCTATGAAGAGGAAGCTTTTTCTGTTTAACCTTGAAGCTTTCAGAGGCATCTTTTCCACAGTAGAAGCAGAGCTCCTTAAAGTTGAATATTGGTATTTCCTCACGGCCTCTTGTCACACGGCTTGCGTTTCCTGCTTCTTTTTCGTCCTTTACAATGTTTGACTCCTTCGTGTAGACACCTTTGCGACACTTCTCGTGAAGTATAACAGATTTCTGAGTCTGTAACCACGTATGATGCCCATCATTCCTCCTCCTGCTGGCCTCAATAAACGTTCGAAGTGACTTTTCCTTTAATATTCCTCTATCCGCTCCTTCTTGCACAATGTTCCCGCATATAAAACAAGTTATATCCTCCATAGTGTGCCTGCTGTCTTGAAATCACATGTTCAGTAAACAGATCTTAGTAAAATTCAGTGCAAGTTTCTCAATATTTTAAACTACCTATTCGACTGAATTCAGTAGATAACGTTCAGTTTTGCTTGAAAAGTTGTAAGAATATGAGAATTTAAGAGTTCAGATGAAGGTTTTTGCGTTGCTCTGCCTTAGCGGAAATGTGGCGCTAGGGACGAAAAATCATATCTCAGCACTGGAGTGAGCAAATTTCATATTTCAAACAGTATTTTACTTAAAATTACATTTTCTACAAGTTCGATTCTATTAAATTTTTCAATTGGTGCAGTCCTTTTTGACTTACAGGCGTTAAAAGTTGAGAATTTTCAAAATTTGAGCTATGTTTGAAAAAACCACCCATCTTTGAGGAGCGATTGTGGCTGAACGGCTTAACCTTTTTTAATGATTCAAACGTCATTAGACGCATAATTTTATGTTCCTTAGATAAGAACTGAGTAAAATTTTCTGTAGAATAAATACATTTTGAGTTATAAGCGCAATTTTAAAAAAAGTGCAAAAAATTTGCACTATTTAGGCCCTAAACTCGGAAGCACAACCTAAAATCCGTCGCAAACTCATATACCCATTATTCAGGACCCCTTTAAGGGTTTAAAACGATTTCCAGCTATTGAGCAATTTTTTGACGCTAGAGCACTAATTTGCCTGGGCTATTGTTTTGACAAAAAGATTCTTTTTTTTATTTTTCTGTACCTTGTTATCGTAAAAGCAGGTAAATTTATGTTAAGTGGAGAATGAGTTTTAAAAACCTAGCGAGATTAATTTCTTTTCTTAATCAGTTACCAAATATTTCAGCACTCAGTGAAAAACATTAACAGGGAGTTACCTTTATACCTAGATTTGGCGCTCTCGTCTAGAACACAGAAGGAGTTCACCTCCATCTGATATGAGGGAAGTATTACCCAATGCAACTTATTTGCATAGAACACACGCAATGCATTTGCTAACAGGTGTGAAGCAGATCCAAGCGAGCATAAAAAAGTGCAACAAATATTATCGTATGCAGTATGCTTAGTGTTGCATACATGATAGGTTCCTCATATCTGTCTAATTACTCATTCAGATGTGCGTATAAGCTGAGGTGAGCTCCATGCGGAAATGAGATAGTAACTTTTATGACAGGGAAACCTTTTAATTTAGAACTATTATAATTAGTTTCTGAAATTGAAGAACATAAAGCTACTGAATAAAGATAATACTTGGTAATTATAATATGTATGATACTCAGGATACTCTCCCTCAGAAGTTAAACAATTTCGACCCCAAGTAAGTTTGGGAAACGGAAAAGTAAAGAAGAAGACTAATGTTGATGCTCCCATTGTGATAAAATCAAAAGTTGTAGCTTACAATTGATGCAATATGAGTTTAAATTGTTAGTAATTTTCTGATATTCAACATTTTGATTTTGCTGATACTATGCTTTTTATAGTAACGCGATAATCCTTTAGGGGAAACCATATTTGGACGGGCGATCCTTAATCATAGGAAAACTGGAACATCCTTTTATAATTTACCACCTGCAGCTGTGAGTAATTTTATAAAATAATTTAATTATCATTTAATATTAAGTATCTGTAAATAAATACAAGAAAATGATAGTATCTCGTCATCTACCTATCCGCTCTGCTAACAAGACATGAAAATGTGCCATGTTACCTTTTTAACACAAACACAATATATAATGAGAGTATATTTTTATTATGTATTAAACAAGTATGGTTAATGCATAGTAATTACATACTGTGCGATTTTATGCAATAATACAAATATATTATTTTAACATATTCGTTAGCATGTACTTATGATTGACGTGAATGCTGTAGGTATCTATCATTGGAAAATACAGAAATATTTTGATAAGTACGATAACTTGCATTTTACATTAAATTTATTGCTGACATCATAACAAGTTTTTAACCATGTGCATGTATATAACGCAGGATTTCTGCATAGCTTTCATCAAAACAACTCACACACAACATTAGATGGCTTAAACTAGGTCCTTCCTCAGCCCATATTACTATTAGGTACCTAGGTAGGAGGTATGTATACCTACCTATGCAAGATAAATTTTACCAGTGCCAATGCCTATTCACAAAAAATTCTTCAAAGAACGCGCAATTTTTGCTAAAACTCTCCAGTCACACTGTACCGTGCGACAGTGCCAAAGAGGAAACAACTTCACAACCCATGTCGCACGTTAGGGTGTGACATTCTGTGAGACTATGTCGCACGTTAGAGTGTACCATTCTGTGAGACCATGTCGCACGTTAGAGTGTGACATTCTGTGAGACCATGTCACACGTTAGAGTGTGACATTCTATGAGACCATGTCATACGTTAGAGTATGACATTCTGTGAGACCATGTCGCACGTTAGAGTGTGACATTCTATGAGAGCATGTTGCATGTTGGTGTGTGACCGGTTAAGCCAGAGCATCCAGAATGGAAATAAAAAAGTTTTCAAATATGCCTCCAATCAGTCAGCAGTAAGCTAATATCTTGTGTTAGTTAATGTTTTATAATTATAATTTAAAGTTTAGCGATTTAAAATTCACGTGAAACGTGACTGCCAGTGCGCATCATACAATATCCATTTTAGAGGACTCACAACATAATATCTTCCTGTTTCATTAATGAACAATTAATATAAATTATCAGAGTCATCATGTCAGAGTGCTCGGTGGTTTATTGGCTCTCTTACGTGGTCAACAGATATTTGTAGTGGTCGTAGTGTCATCATCAACTATGGTGGAGAACATTGCAAGCGGTTGACGCATGAGCATTTATGAGTGGGATTTTACTGTTTGAATAGTTACTTTTCTCAAATACACAAAGAAGAATGTACATATGTAAACATGATTTGAGAATAATGTACTATATTAGGTACATACTCGTACTATACGATTTATTATACATAAGTACATAAGAGAAAAACAATTGTATAGTCAAACACATTCCTGTACCAATCCAATCAATTGAGTATATGTATAATAGGTCAGTTTTAAAATACTCGCTTTAATCAACCAATCCAAAAGCTCGTAATATAAAGCAAACAAAATTTACAAGTGTGAAACTAGCACTTGAATTCCAAACTCGATTAGTACCAAGCATTGTACTAATCATATAATTTATTCATTAGGATCTCTAGCTAATACTCAGATGAGGCTTTATCTTTGCCACAGCCGGTGAATTAATTGATTCGTTCCTGGCTTTTAATGTCATTCGACGGGAAAAAATAATAAAATCTGGTAAAAACTGACGAAACAAGTAATTTTAGTTTACTTTCCCTAGTGATTAATGCCTCATTCTCTTAAAATTAGCACATTTCACACAAACTGCAAATTACAAAACTTCAAAATCGAGGTAACTTGGCTGAGTTGCGCTTGTCCGTGAATATTTTACCACGATTCTCGTTAGAAACCTCAGCATCAAATTGCCAGCCTGGTGTTAATTGGTGTTCTAATCTTGCCTGCACCATCAACTCCGCTGCTTCTCTTAATCATTAGGTCAGTATGGTTGAACCCTTCTACCTTCTAGTGGTGATTTACTCGTAATCTCTTTCTAGCTCGAGCATGAATATATTATGAGACGTTTCTGATATTATACGGAGTGACTGGTGAAGTGTGCCTTGTAGGAAGAGATGTGTAAATTTATTGTACATGCTGTGAGGGGAAATTCTGGAAGTGGTCTGAACCCTAATGTAATACTAATTTAGTACATAATGCGAAAGATCGGTCTGAGAGTCTTAAGACCTTTTTTGGTAGAAGACTACATCCACTACTTACTTTTGGCTTGCATTACTATAGTTGATCCACATCCACTACACATAGTTACACAGGTTTTTCATATCATCGCTTGACTGCATCCCAAGGAGATTTATCAATACATTACCAGATCGCTGTATAATATCATTTATAAATTTTCTGCGAACCAGCGTATACTGAGGGCATTCCAAGAGGAAATGGTGCAAATTTTTCGGCTTCTGTTGATTGCATATGCTGCAGACCTCTTCGCCATCCCAAGAGTACGCCAAACCTTTTAGGTAGAATATGATGTATCGGCCGCATAGTCTGAGCTGGGCCGCGACTTTGGTCTGATTTATGGGTGATCTTATGAGCAGATAACTTGATGTTGGAATGTTGAGGTACATCCACTACTTACTTGTGGCTTGCATGACTGTAGTTGAGGCACATCCACTACTTACTTGTGGCTTGCATTACTAGTTGAGGCACATCCACTACTTACTTGTGGCTTGCATCACTGTAGTTGAGGCACATCCACTACTTACTTGTGGCTTGCATTACTGTAGTTGAGGCACATCCACTACTTACTTGTGGCTTGCATCACTGTAGTTGAGGCACATCCACTATTTACTTGTGGCTTGCATTACTGTAGTTGAGGCACATCCACTACTTACTTGTGGCTTGCATCACTGTAGTTGAGGCACATCCACTACTTACTTGTGGCTTGCATCTCTGTAGTTGAGGCACATCCACTACTTACTTGTGGCTTGCATGACTGTAGTTGAGGCACATCCACTACTTACTTGTGGCTTGCATTACCGTAGTTAAGCCACATTTTTAGTGTATACCCTTAGGTCCCCAAATTTCAAAATCGATGCAGTTGGTCTAAAAAATGAAGAGTTTTATTGCGCCCTTTTAAATTGAATGATCCCAAATGCATTTCGTATGCAATGTTGTAGCATAATATATAATACTGTTATACTTTGGACCGTTTTCATAGACATATTACGCCATGCGCTAAATAGTGGTTTAACGTCGAGTTCAACTGCAAGGTCATATCACTAAAGTAGTTTTACCCTCTATTCTCTGGAAACTCATCACCTAGCTACTCACAATACCCTCACCCAGCCTGAGTGGGAGCGGGAATAGTTAGGATCACGAGGGTTCGAATTCGAATGGTCACCCATCCAAGCCTAATTTCGCTGGACGTTGCTTAACTTCAGTGACAGAATTAGAACTTGTGCATTCAACGTTTCATCTAGGCTGTGGCTAGGTCTCGCTCTGTCACTGAAGTCAAGCAACGTCTAGCTAGGTTAGGGCTTGGATAAGTGACCATTCAATTGGAACTTTCGTGAATCGTGATGCTTTTTTCTCTGACCCAATCCAGGCTGGGTAAATTCTATTAGAGTAGCTAGTTGGTATGTTTCCAAATTCGACTGTTGTACCTGCTTGATACTATTTTCACAGTCACCTTGCTAAAAAGTCGCGTGAAGCATTATCTAAGGATTCTAAGGGGCTAACTTTTAGATACTTTTCTATAATACCACTCTCGAAGTTTTAGGAAAAGCCAGCGTAAGTGACGTTTCTAAAGATAAGGAACGACGTTTCTAACGAACACTTTTACCTTGACTCTTCATAAAATTTGTTGAGGCACTATTTAATAATTATGTTTTTACATTAGTACCTACACTCTATTTATGATGCTTGATTGCAGGAGTATTGCTCGGACAAGGAAAGCTCCTCCCACATCCTTGTCGTAAGATTACTTTATAATTTGACCAAAGTTAATCTTTTGGAAACACCCTATATACCAATGTGATTATGAGCCATGAGAATTACTTGCAGAATTAATCGTCCCTATAATAACCCAATATGTAAATTGCTTTGATCAAGGTACCTCGGTGGTATGAAATTAATTTAACAAGATCTCTAAACAGATGTACTTACACATTGATGGATGGAAAAATAATTCCAGTTAACCCAAACACACCAGTTTGGCAATCAGTGCATAAGTGGTATCCCCACTTATGCATGGATTACCAACGCACCGGATAAAAGTCTGTTTCTTAGAACCAACAAAGTTGCGTATTCATAATTCAATAGGCATTTTACGCTCTAGACTTGCAAACAGCTTGAAGCACCTTCTGTGTAAAAATAGTCTGTATGTGCACACACATACCTAAATACACTACTTGATGAAAATTAGGACTATCACTAACTCATTCATCGCCAAAAGTGATCCATTGCATTGTATACCTCTACCTTACATTGAATAGAACGTAAGAAGAGGCGTCTTTCAAAAGTCAAAACAATAAAGCTATATCCGCACTATCATAAATTACTATGTACCAAGCAGCATATAGCAGGAGCCGTTAAAGAACAAAGTAAGAAAAATAAAATAATTGAATAAGTTAGTATTAATATTTATGTAAGTTTGCGTCAAGTTCTGCTGCTGTTGATAATTTCAAATAAAAGAATGCTAATAAAAAACAACAGAGCTTTGATGATTCAGAAGCTATAATGGTTAGTTGAGTATGTTATGAATAGTGGATGTTTGATGTTTGTCAGAGGCAAGAACAGTGGCATTCCTCAAGGCTCTGAGCATTAACTGCGAGGAATATGCAGTCATCATTAACGGGCAGGGTTTTTGTTAAAGATGACATTGTGAGCGGTCATCTCCGAGAGATAGTTGATTCAAATTCCTAAACCTCCTGACTTAATACATGCACTCTGGATTGAGTCAAAGTTCTTAAATTTTGTAGCCAGCGTCAATGGCACTGGGAAGTTGAATACACCAGTTAAGAAAGATCTTCAGGTAAGGAAATGGATGAGTGACCGTTCAATCTCTTGAGACTGGCTATTCCCAGCTCAACCCAGGCTGGGTTGGTTAATGTCGGTACCTGCGTTGTGAGTTTGCAGGGTAAAACCCTCGTCTGTAATAACCTAGTTGCTAAGGGCATTCAGCATCTGCACAGATGTATTATTGACTGTCTCATACATTGTTTTTGACTTTGACAGTCATGTACTCTAGGTTCCTTAATATTTGAAACTCACAAATAAGACAACAACTTGCTGTCTTTGGTTCATAAAATTTAATATTTCTACATAACAACCAGTTGTAGTTGCACATGACACAGCTTCCAGACTTCACCAAGCATCATTTTATGTTATTTTTATAATTAAGAAAATAAAATAAAATAAATAAAACGACGCGGGTACCCTTGTAAAAAAATCAAAATTTGTTTTGACAAGGACATATTTCCTGTCAAATTTTCGTCACATGCTGGTTGAATGAAGTCTGACTTGGCCGCTTGATTGACAATAATGGGGAAAAGGTCCTCCGGTGATCCGTCATAAGAGCAGTCCTGATGGCCAGGTCAAAGAACCGGGAGGACTCTGAAAACAAGGTATTCATAATACGTCAAAGATGTCGAACCAGTGGTTCTCAAAATTCATGACTGAGATGAATGACCAAAAAACGCTTGTTCGACCCTTGACTTAAAAATAGGCATTAAAGATTAATAAATTTAGGAATGCCTATTTTTAAGTCAAGGGTCGAACAAGCGTTTTTTGGTCATTCATCTCAGTCATGAATTTTTATGACCACAGTGAGCGCAGTGACATAGTCAACTGCTCGGACTAAATAGGAAATTAGGAATGGCCCAAAATAGTATTTGAATAGTATCTAAAAATACACTGCATAATTGCATAGGATACACAACTTCCTCGTCAATAGTTCACATGGAATACTTATCCGGGATATAATTGTAAATTTGATATTTTTTTTTCTTTCAAATTCATGAAATTTGAAAAAAAAAAAATATCTTTACCTCCAAAATATCTCAGCCGAACAGCAGTTCATTTTATTTTTTGTTCGAGGGAATCTGATCCCTCACAGATTGGTAACACCTGATGTGTGGTATCTTTAGTGGTTAATGGTCACGTACCTACCTATGTCATGGCAATTGGACTGATTGTTGTTGTATAGCGGACTGAAAGAAAACTCTCATTAAATATACACAAGTTGAACAAGTAGGGTAGGAAGGAGACAACGGAGTCGGCGGGTAAGGAGAGTAATGTAATACCCACCGTTTCTTTTCGTATATTTTTGTTTCTCCTATGGAGGAGGAGGAGGGGAGAATCAAAACTATTATGTCTTGTATAGGAAAATCATTTTTTAACTACATACATAGGTTTATTGAACTGAGGGTACCTACTGTACATTGAAGTTATTTGTTAATTATCTATATTGTAAGTTTTAATTAGCAACGTCATCCAAGCTCAAATACTGCAGTGGGCAGGACACTTAGATAGAGCAGAAGAGACATATAATATTGACACTTGGACGACCGAGTGTACCACCAGTGGTACACGCGTGTCTGTACGGAATGGACCGGGTGTACCATCGGTTGTACACGCATGCACTACGCCTGTGAATAGCATAAACATCGCCGGTCCCACGGGAGAACTTACTAAAAACATGCCGGTCGTCTATGTGTTAAGAGAAACATAAACATTACTCCAATCTGTAGAACACCCTTGCGGTGCTAGCGAAGCTCTTGAGAAAATTGGTCTCCTTCAAGAAAGGCAGAACACGAGAGATCTGCATGGAGAAAGCTGGTGTGGGAAATCAAGGACACTCGTGGCCTGCGTGAAGACTCTGGAATTTTTCACTGCACAGGATTAGATACTAGCTACACGGCTGGAGGTTTCGTGGCTGGAGTAATATTTGGAATTTTTAAAAAGAAAATCCTTTCTTAGAACGCACTTAAAAACTCTTATTAGGAGTCATTTTTTGGTCCATCAGCTGTTTCGAATCCCTGTTTTTTATTTTATTTTTATTTATAAACATTTGGATCAAGCTTTATTAACATCTTTTATATACAATGAACATGGTAACAAGTTAGAAATAAATATAAACAAAGCCTGATCAAGGGTGGTGATAATGCCTTCGGCATTCTCTTCCTGTTGATTGTTATTATAGAATAAAGTGGCCTTACTATCACAACTTCTGGACACATGACCTCTGAGTCAGCGGTAGTTGCTCATCTCCTGAATAGAATGTACTCAATGAAGTGATTCAGACAAGCTCAGTACAAGACTCACCTCAATACAACACTGTTTTGTAGAAGAGGAATACCAGGGTGTGCAGATCACTCATAACACCATTACTTCGATCTGGTGTTATGAGCTATAGTCAAGTAAATATATTAGGTATGTATATTCAAAAAGAATTGGAAAATAATCTTGAACTTTTTAATTGCTGGTATTATGTCACAGTCTACACCAGCTTGTGCTCACTTTGTTTCTCCGTTTCTTTTTCTCTAGGAATTACCTACTTATTTTCAGATACCCCATAAAACACCACAGACAGTTTCTTTTTGAAATGATAGGTCGTCTGGCAGTATACATGATGTAGGTAACCTCGTGACAACACCACAACAAAAGATGATAGATATGATATAGCTCTTTCAATTAATTAAAAGCACAACTATATTCTTCAGAGAAGATCATAAATGTGAAGTTTTCTGTAAGGCTGGGCAGGGACAGTCATGTCGGGGGTAAAGTTGGTTCTTCGTTTTTTATAATTTCAAAAACCTATGTGCGTTTTTATTTTTTTATTATTAAAAAAAAAACTAATTAAAAAAAATAGTTTTTTTTAAGCAAAGAGAACCAACAAAATCTACTATTAACATGTGATAATATTATTTATAGACTCTTTTGTGGAACCCTATGCCAATTTAAATAGACTCTTTAGTCACTTTAGTGGGACCTGATGACAACATGTGAATGAGTTTGATCAGTTGTCCCTTTAGAGGACTTGACAAATGACCTTTAGGGTTAATTATAAATCAGTATTAGAGTTAGGATAAAACAGTATTAGAGTTAGGATAAAACAGTATTGGAGTTAGGATAATGTTGTATATTTTATGTCCATGTATTTATGTATTTATGTTGCTATAGCAACCTCAGTTGTTTACCTAGATTTCTGCCTGTTTTCCCAGTCTTCATTCTTGTTCATAATAAAGTACTTACAATTGTATTCCCTTCTCTAATATCTCATTCCTTTATTTTCCTGCATACATAATAGTAATAATGCGTGCTACATAATAAAAGTACACAATAGTTTGGCGACGAGGATCACAATAGTTTGGCGACAAGTGAAGAAGATTTTGTGTATGCAGATGTATCAATTTCCAGATAAGTACTAAATATTTTCAATTCAACTTCAAATTTCAAATTCAAGATTTTCAAATTCAAGATTTTCAAATTCAAATTTCAATATGGATGCAAATCAACTCAAACAAATTTTAAAATCTTTTCAAGATCAGCAAACAGCTTTTATCAATCAACTAGTTTCACAGTTCAAGCCCAGTTCACAGTCTAATTTTTCAAGTATTGCTCCATTTGAAAATTATGATACAGAGAAGGAGAAATTTTTAAATTACATTGAACGTTTTGAAAATTACTGTCGAATGAAAAATGTCACAGAAAAAGACAAGATCGCTCAACTACTCTGTGTGTCAATAGGTTCAGAACACTACAATAACCTAGTAGCATTCTTAGGCCCAGAGAAACCAGTAAAAAATTTAACATTTGATGAGCTTTTATCTTGTTTAAAGAAACTTCTGATTCCTAAGAAAAACATAGTTGTTTCTCAACACTATTTCCTGAATATAATTCAGAAGGAGAGTCAGAACATTGCTGACTTCGTTTCATCATTACAAAGAGACATTGCAGATTGTGAATTCAATGTTAAATGTGAATGTAACAAATCTAATTCCATTTCTGGTATTTTTCTCCGTGCTCAATTTATAAGAGGTCTTAGAGACGATTGGGTGCGCGAACAGATTCTCCAGTCTGATAATTTATCTTTTGAAGATGTTGTACTCAAAGCAACAGCTCTTGAAGCGTCCAAGATACACAACCGAGAATTAAAATCTACTAACTCGAATTTTAACAACACTACTTATGCTAGTTCAAATACTCATGATATCAATACAATTTCCAACAGGAGTAGATCACGTTCAAGAAAGCACAGATCCAGTTATTCTTCAAGTTCCAGTCGTACGTCACTTACACATCACAGTCACAGTTCGAATCCCCATAATGTCAACTTCAAAGCCCTTGGTATAGAAAACTGCTGTCTCAGGTGTGGAAGAAATAATCACAAGGTATCGTCATGCAGGACGGATAGAGCCCGACTTAAGTGTAATTCTTGTCATAAGCAAGGACACGTTGCAAAGGTATGTCTCTCTACAATGCTATCACAGAAGAAGAATTCAAACTATTCTACAAACACGGTTGATGATTATTCTCCCGTTTATAATAATAATAATTCTTCTATTCAATATGGTCTTAGTAAAGTCGATATAATTCAACCCCAAATTTTGGATTTATTTGAAGTGTCAGACTCCGACAAGTATCTCATTGATGTTTTCCTCAATGGGAAAATTCAAAGATTCGAAGTTGACTCAGGTGCTAAGTTCTCATTGCTATCTCAGAATGATTTTCAAAAATTGAATTTAAAATTACCATTAGAAAAGTCACACGTTTCATTTCGCTCATACTCAGGTAATATAATTACACCCCTAGGCAAAATTAATCTCAGAGTAGCCTATGGAGGAAAAGAAATTATTGGCGAATTATATGTTGTGCCAACTGGTCATGATGCTATATTGGGTAGACAATGGATTAGAGAACTTGCGATCGAACTTTTAAAAATTGATTCAAATAATAAAAATAATTTTCCAACTCTACACATTCAACACGATAATTCTATCGAAAATATTTTAAAACAATTTGCTCCAATTTTTGAAGAAAAAGTTGGTTGCGTCCCAGATTTTCAAGTTTCACTCCAGTTAAGAGAAAATGCAAAGCCAATATTTACAAGAGAAAGAGATGTGCCCTATGCTCTTCAGGAACGAGTGGATAAAGAATTAGACTCGCTCGAAGCTGATGGAATTATAACACAAGTTACTGCAAGTGATTGGGGTTCGCCACTGGTTGTTATTCCTAAACCAGATGGAGGAGTACGCTTGTGTGTGGATTACAAGTGTGGTGTGAATGAAAGACTAGTTCAAGCTAATTTTCCTATCAGGCGCATTGATGATGTTCTTCATAGTCTTCGACATTCCCGATATTTTTGTAAATTAGATTTATACAAAGCTTACTTGCATTTAAAAGTAGACGAAGAAAGCAGCAAGATTCAAACCATTTCAACACATAGAGGTACTTACCGCATGAATCGTCTAAGTTTTGGTATCAAGACAGCTCCATCAGATTTCAATAGAATCCTGTGCCAAATTCTCAAAGGACTTCAAGGCGTGGAAGCTTATTTTGATGATATTATTATTCATGGTCCAAGCCGTCAAATTTGTCTTCAAAACCTAGTTGCATGTCTTCAGAAACTTACTCAGTACGATCTACATATCAATAAAAATAAATGTTCATTTCTATTAGAAAATATTGAATATCTAGGATATGTGATTCAATTCAATAAGATTAGCAAGAATCCAATGAAGGTACGCGCTATACAAGATGTGCCGTCTCCTTCAAATCCAGAACAAATCAAACAATTTCTAGGTCTTGTAACATATTATTCTCAATTTATTCCAGATTTTTCAAACATATCATATCCATTACGATGTCTTCTCAAGAAAGGACAAAAATGGTTTTGGTCATCACACTGTGAAACCGCTTTCTTAAAATTAAAATCAGAATTATGTAGTGACCGAGTACTTACACCGTTCGATCCCAGTTTACCAGTTGTACTTACTACGGACGCCAGTCCACACGGTATAGCTGCAGTATTGAGTCACACTGTCAATGGCATAGAAAAGCCTATCGCTTACGCTAGTCGATCGCTCACGGCATCAGAAGAAAATTATAGCCAATTAGATCGTGAAGCGCTCGCTATCATTTTTGGCGTTACATATTTCTACAAGTATCTTTTTGGTCGACATTTCTTACTGTACACTGATAATCAACCACTAACTAGAATTTTTCATCCAAACAAAGCATTACCACAGATGACTTCATCTAGACTTCTCAGATATGCTTCTTTCCTCTCAGGTTTCAATTATTCTGTCAAATTCAAACGAGGCGAAGATAATCAGAACGTAGATTGCTTATCTCGTGCTCCTGTTCTACATCAAAAAGTTTCAAATGATCAACTCATTGGTGATGAAGTGAATCAAATTTGTGCTGAAACATTATTTCAAATATCAAGTCAAATCATCACTGCTCAAACTATCAAAAAAGAAACAGAAAAAGATCCTGAATTACAACAGATATTACATGATTTGAAAAATACTTCAAACGAATCTGAATTTACTCTAGTTGATGGAATAATTTTTCGTAAAGATAGACTCCTCATTCCAAACTCCTTACGCCCTACAGTTCTCAATGAATTACATGAAACTCACTTGGGTATTACCAAAATGAAACAGCTGGCCCGACGCTATGTGTACTGGTGTAATATTGACAAGGACATCGAGAGGTTGGTGAGAAGTTGTCATAGTTGCGCTATGAACCGTTCAAATCCTCCAAAAGTTCCAGTTCATCCATGGGATCCTCCTCAAAATAACTGGGAACGTGTGCACATAGACTATGCTGGTCCTTTCGAAAATCATTTCTTCCTGGTATGTGTCGATGCCAAATCCAAATGGGCTGAGGTAAAAATTATTAAGAACGCACCTAGCAGTTCTAGTACTATCAACTTATTAGAAAATATTTTTTCTGTTCATGGGTATCCTACAGTCATGGTATCAGACAATGCTTCAATTTTTCAGAGTGAAGAATTTCATTATTATTGCTCTACCCACGGTATCTTCCAGAAGTTTATTGCGCCAGGACATCCTGCAACCAATGGACTTGCTGAAAGAAATGTTCAAACTCTAAAACATCGTCTCAAAGCAGTCTCAAATGAAAAACTACCGATCAACATCAAAGTTCAAAATATTTTATTACGCTATCGTGCAACTCCTCTCTCGTGTGGAAATTCTCCTGCCGAGCTGTACCTACACAGGAAGCTGAGAATTCGTATGGATGCACTTTTCCCATATCATCCACAGTCTTCAAACATTATTCCGAAACCTGCCCGTTCACTATCAGTGGGGGAGAGAGTCCAGGTACGCGTGATGAGTCAATGGCAGTTTGGTGTAATCAAAAAAAACTTGGTTATCGTCATTATTTGGTAACTCTTGACTCTGGTCGAACAATCAAGCGACATATCAATCAGCTCCATTCTACATTAGTCGAAAAGAAATCAGTGTCATTTGGACCATCACAAAGTTTCGAGATTCCAAGGTGGAATAAACCTGATCATGTTATTCTTTCAAACCCTCAACCTAGTTGCTCATCACATGAAAGTCAACCCTCTTCAACAGCACCAACATTGCCACCTGTTCATGTTCATCCTCCTCAAGAAGTCAGGAGATCTCAAAGGGACAGACGTCCTCCAGTCCGTTATGGTGACTATGTGGTGACCTATCACTAGTGGGGGAGACTGTTGTATATTTTATGTCCATGTATTTATGTATTTATGTTGCTATAGCAACCTCAGTTGTTTACCTAGATTTCTGCCTGTTTTCCCAGTCTTCATTCTTGTTCATAATAAAGTACTTACAATTGTATTCCCTTCTCTAATATCTCATTCCTTTATTTTCCTGCATACATAATAGTAATAATGCGTGCTACATAATAAAAGTACACAATAGTTTGGCGACGAGGATCACAATAGATAAAACGGTATTAGAGTTAGGATAAAACAGTATTGGAGTTAGGATAAAAAAGTATTGGAGTTAGGATAAAACAGTATTGGAGTTAGGATAAAAAAAGTATTGGAGTTAGGATAAAACAGTATTGGAGTTAGGATAAAACAGTATTGGAGTTTGGATAAAACAGTATTAGAGATAGGATGAAACAGTATTGGAGTTAGGATAAAACAGTATTAGAGTTAGGATGAAACAGTATTGGAGTTAGGATAAAACAGCATTGGAGTTAGGATAAAATAGTATTAGAGTTAGGATAAAACGGTATTAGAGTTAGGATAAAACAGTATTGAAGTTAGGATAAAACAGTATTGGAGTTAGGATAAAACACTATTGGAGTTAGGATAAAACAGTATTGGAGTTAGGATAAAACAGTATTGGAGTTAGGATAAAACAGTATTAGAGTTAGGATAAAACAGTATGGGAGTTAGGATAAGACGATCCCTCGGGCTGTAACAGGGCTATAACAGTAGTTATTGATTGAAACTCCGACATGAGGGCGTGTCTGGTTTAGCTTAACTTTAATCCTGTTTAAGCCAGCGTCGATCGCGTGTTGAACGCACCGGTTCTCGTAGGATCACCGAAGTTAGGCAATGTGCAGCGAGGTGAAGACTTCGTGATGCTGGCATTCCGGCCTAACACAGGCTGGGTGAGTTGAATGTGGGTAACAGGTTTGTGTGTTTCCTGCTAATTGAGGGTAACACCACCGTAGAGTTATGACCACGTAGTTGAGAGTGACGTTAAACCTAAAAAAACTGTTTTATAATGTGGCCCCTTAGAGTTCAATGTGTTCCTGCAATAAAATAAATCAGGAAAACCCTTTGGCCCCGAGGGAAGAAACTAAAGTTACTTCAGCTTTATAAGTTTCCAGCCCAAGCCTGAGCCGTATAAGTTTCCACGACATGTGTGAACCTCGCCTCCTCAGTAACGGAGATATGAGCGCAGAAATTATTGCCAATATCACACCGATCAGGATATAGCGGAAGATTTATAAATAGAAGAGCAACATGTAAATGAGTTTGAAATATAAAACAAGATGTTAATATCAGATTAAACTCTCATCAATTGGATTCGCGAGGTGAGATTTACAGGATGCACTGGAATCTACTTTGCGTGGAATGTGTTCCTTCTTGTTGAACATGTTGAAATGGAAGCATATTTTAAAATATTAAATATAGTCTCCCTCTGATACTCCAAATTTGCAATCTCATTATTTGTTCATGTAACAAAACTATAATTAAACAAATTCGGAAAGTAGTATGCTCTCTATATATATAAAATATGCTTGTTACAAAACCTTAATTCAATATAGGTACATTATATTCTGTTCAATATTTACTCGAAAGATTTTTTACGTGAGCAGCGGTGACATCTCTTGTTAAGTAAGATGAAAACCTCCCAATATTGAAGAAGAAGGGTTGCTATAGACAACCTATCAGAAAAAGGGTAGCTATAGACAACCTAGGACGTGGACACAAGCGACCCTTATGCTAACCCAATTACACGAGCATGTCGTGACTTGTTATAATCAAGGAGGTGTTACCCGATGAAAATTTGCATCGTGCTAATTCTTGCACGCTCGTAATAACAATGTTGTTTCAGCAAATATTTTTATAGCAATAATGTCGATCTTTATTATGTTTTACGATTATTAAAATTATGATCACCGTGCCTTTTCTCCTGGCGAATTAAAAGTCCGTAGAGCTAAGGAAAGAGAGAGATAGTTTCGTAAATAAGTATGTTGGAGTACCTGAACCAAGTAACTATCCACAGCTAACTACATAATTCTGTTGCAGAGAATCTGGTATAGTTAACTGGATTTAAAACTATAAATATATTTATTTTACACTTATAATGTGTAAGAGAAATTACTTCATAAAATTGAGAAACCAGAGGGAATATACTTTGGATAAAATGTTTTTGTGCAGTATATAGAAACATTTTATCCAAAGGGTTGGTTGGAAGAGATTGCCAAAGCCAATAACCCCGCCCTGTAGTTAGGGCATATATAATTATTATGTATATATATTTTTTTTTTCCTCGTTTTACTTCTCTAATACTGTAGGTATATTAATTTGTAATGATGACATGTGTGTTGTATGCAATTCGTCCAATTAATAAAGTGTTTACCTTACAAGTTATGTTTTTTCAAATGGTTTCTTTACCTTACAAGTTACCCTTAGAAATTAAAAAGCTTACTATACTCGTATACCGTCGCTTAAGAAGAGGTACCTCGTAAGTCCGAATTTTTCGATAATACGTTTTTGGTATCGTTGGAATCGGAAAAAAATATCGATTTTTTTTTTAAAATCGGTTTTATATGACCATTCAAATACAAAGAATGCCACAATAATCGATTAAAGTTTACCTCGTAAATCGATATTTTTGTTTTGAAGAAAATTTCTGGTGAGACCTCGTATCTCCAATCAGTAATAATTATATGTGTATTGTGTAAAATAAATCAGAGATACGAGGTACCTCTACAAAAAATGCACACATGCTTTTCTGAAAATTTTACAAGAAACACTTAAGAGGTACCTCGTATGTCCGATATCTCGTAAAAATACAAGTTTTATCAAAAAAATAGTAATTTCAATCGATAAAACAGGTATATATTTAAGGTTAAACTGATTTTTTTATTTTTTTAAACCTGCCCACAACTTTATAATCAGTTTTTACTGTCTCCTGAAAAGTTCAAAAATCGGACTTACGAGGTACCTCTTCTTAAGCGACGATACGTGTCAATATAACCAGTAAATATTCACAGAGGCTTGACAATTCGATCCAGATAGCGGATGTGCGAGTATGCGCTACACTGAATGGTTCCTCAACTGTTTGACATGGTAGAAGCAACACCTGTGCCTGGCAGTAAAATGTCAAGTTCCCAGTCAATTAAGAGCACCCCTAATATCGAGTGGTAGCTATGTACCTACTGGTAAAATATTACCCTGATAGGGGTGAGAATTATCCGGAATTGTTCCGATCAACCAGAACGGGTAACCACTGTGACCTCAATGCCTGGTTGGAAAACACATAGGTGCATAATTATATGTACATGAGGTGCATGGGAGTTGGTTGATCTCCGGGTGACCAGGAGCGCCCTGGGCAACACCAAACAACTGAAATAAGAGAAATATCCGGAAATCTAGTTTTATTAACAGGTGGATTCTTCATAAACATCTTGAAAACTAAAGTCTTATATTGCGAAAATTGCTCGAAAACAAATGCAAAAAAATATAAGAAACCCAAACTGCCAAAAAACCGCAGACATGCGGCGGCAGTTTCCCCCGCCCCGCCCTCTCCTTGCCTCTGCTTGTCTACGCCCTTGGCCATTAAACTATTATTAGCGATAATACAACAATTTATACTTATAATCTTGTTGTAAATATGAGGGCCCATAAATATCTATTGAGAAATATAATTATTATGTGTTTGAAAACTGGATGAAAGTACCTAAATTTATAGAAGCGGAGGGAAGCAGGAGCCAATGTTCTCATTTCTAATTCAATAAACATTATGATCAATTAAATTAAAAATAAAGAAAAAATAGTTCAAAGCCCGTTTCGAAACGCGCTTAGTGTTTTTCCCATTTACATTCCGATATCATCTTTTTTTTTTTTTTTTGATCACTCTGACATTTCTCTAAGTAGTATTACTCATAAATAGTCATGAGAATGAATTCTACAGTCATGGACCTATCTACCCCTTTGAGTCTCTAATTTGGTACTCGATTATTTTCAATGAGATCATCGAAATCAGCTCATTTAAATCCATACAAGAATCATACCCTGTTATGGCAAAAAAAAATTAATTTGGGTTTAACGTCACTTTCAACTGCATGGTCATATCACAATGGGGGTTTTACCCTCCATTCGCAGGAAACTCACAAACCTGCTATCCTCGTTAACCGCCCCCAGCCTGGGTTGGGCCGGAATGCCAGGTCGTCGTCTTCACCACGATCCTACGAGAACCGGTGCCCAGACTATTTATTCACCTACTACTTGAAGTTCCTCGTGTCACCATTTTCATAAAATAAATTGGGACCATCGCAACCAAAAGACCTGTCAGTAAACCTCTATGAGTTAACTGTTATGGAGTTAACTCTCAGAGTTAACTGTTATGGAGTTAACCTCTATGAGTTAACTGTTATTATTGTCTTAAGAGGAAATTTCCTCTCTAAAAGTATTTTTTTAGATATTTTTTTGAAAAACACTTGCAATAGAAGGAGCCATACTGTAAATAAACAATAGGGAATGTGATTAAAACCAAACGTTCGCATCTATCGTCAATTTATCAAATTTAAAACAAATAAAATAATTAGAAACAAATAAAAACAATAATCCAGAGACTGGACATTTATGAAACGGAAATTTATTCGGTCCATTAAAACAATTAACTTTTAATAACAGTTAATATCAATATGGCAAATGCATTAAGTTTCGATCGAGGTCAATTTAATTATTAAATTATAGACAGATATGGAATATAAGAGGGAGGAAGGAGAGTGCACTGTAAACAATTAATTATGAAATTGACTTTGCTGATCCTTTTGAGAGGAACTATTGAGTATTTACCAGTTAATTATTTTTACTTTACTTATTATCTTATAAAAAGGAAATTTATGTAATCACCACCAAATTCGATAGTAAATTTTTAGTGCCAAAGCACCTTTTAGAGTTTTCAGAGCCTAAATACAAAGTTTCAGTCACTGGTCCGTGTATCCTCTAATCTGTAAACAAAGCATCTCAATAATAGAACTCAGTCATACCATAACTTTATTTACCAAAGTAACTCATTGCTTTCTCATAGTACCGTCCCTGGCGCGTATCCATACAAAGAGCTCTTTGAGCTCATTTTTCCTCTTGATTTATGAGACAACCCAGTAAAACATACAAAGTACAAAAACCCCAACCTGCCAGGACTCGAACCCGGCTCACTTGGGTGCGAGACGAGTGCTCTAGTAAGTCGGACCAGGGACAATTTGATTAAAGACTTCTCTGTGTTAGATTGCTACATGTTTGGATTGTGGATTGAAGACCAGATGAGTGAGGCATATTCTATTTTTCTCCAAATATTTTGATTTTTTTTTGTTGACATATTAGGACCATGACCAAAGTTTGAAAATACTTTCTTATATCTCGCCTACAATAGTTAAGACTGCCCTTATGCCCTATGGAACCAACATAAATAGTTTTAACAAAGCACTCTTCTCAGTTTGGAGCCTACACGTACCCACAGCTACTTTATCATAATTATTATCTTCTTGCTGTGCAACCCGTGACCTCTCTCCTCTGATAATCCTGTCAACAACAACAAATTAATATTCTGGCGGAGTCCAATTACTCGAAGATCTTCAAATTAGGTGGAATTTCGAAAAGGTGGCAAAGTGGTCATTTCCTTTTTGCTGTAGCAGCATTGATAAAGATCAAGAGCTAGGTAATATATTGATAATTATGGCAGAATGAAGGTGTGGGTAGCAAGCAGGTTTGTGAGTTTCCTGGGAATGAAGGGTAACACGCCCGTCGTGATATAACCATGCGGTTGAAAGCGACGTTGAACCCAAATATGATCCAATCAGTTCTATAAGATCGGTGGAATATAAAGTTTCGGGTCTCCCCCTAGATGGCCAGGACTTTTATTTTCCTTGCAGAATATTATTATTTGTAGGTAATAGTTTCATTATGTCAGCTGCAGAGGATCAGCCAATAAGGTTTTGCTTTACATTTTGAAAGTCACAAGATATAATGTACATAGCTTTCGAGAGTGACTCTTGAATTGATTTCACAACAAATGATACTTTAGGTTTGTGCTCTTAATATCTTCTGAATTCAGCTTATTCTCCACAAAAACTACATTTCCATAGGTTCGAATCTATTCATAGATCCACATTTCGCATTTTTCTTTACATAGGTATTTGACCCTTCTGATTTTCACAAAAACAATCCAAACAACCTGGTTCATAGTGGCATTATTATGTAACTCACTTTTTAAAGCATTCCTTATTATTTAGAAACAGATTTTGTCAATAACAAAGATTCCTATCTGAATACATAATTATATTTGGAAAAGTATTCTCTTAACTGAACGGTGGGTCGCCCCAACTCTTGTTGCCCCAACCTTTCCAAGTACTTATCTCAAAATTGGTCACTCCCTTCAGATAGTCCTACACAGGACTTACAGATTGAATGTACATGTACCGCGCAAGATACCACTGAGTCTTGTATCTCCTGGAGCTCTCTAGAAAAGTTGAAGAGATCTGGTACCCGAGATCCCGGGGGGACCAATCAGAGACGAGAATTCTGATGAATTATGCAAAGAAGGACGGCTTGGTTCTTCAAGGACAATCGGCCATGATAATTCCTTGGTCTGAGACTTCCAGACACATGTCAATGTCAGGTCTCCTTGCTGCTTCCTCTCTGCTTTCTGTATCTACACTGTAAGAGGCTTTGGTGCAGTGATCTAATCATAGGGCTTGTGAGAGCGAGTCAAGACTCTAGTTCCTAAGATATTTGGTCATTTTTATGCAGAAAAAATTGAAATAGGAATCGTGAGTATGGGTAAATTTCATTGAAAGTCGTAAGAGAAATTCAAGGGCGCAACACTATTCATTTATCCCGATTGGTCTCAATTTTTGGTCCCAGTTAATCTCCACACAAAGGCTGATACATAACAGGGCTAGTTCTACATTCACCAGTTCCGTTCCTGAGACCAGCAAGATGAACAGGAATTAACTTGGGGAGAATAGTACTCGTATGATCTTCATATATCTGTTAACGGCTCAAAAACCCGAAATAGCTCATGAAGCGAATAAAACGCACGCATCGTCATCTGAAATCTTTGAAATGCTCACTGCTCAAATTTCGGCTACTGAACAAGCTTATGCTCGCAATCTGGTAGTTTGCAATGTTGAAAATCTCAAAATCAGCCTTTGTAACACCTACATTGTATCCGGGGATCCTTTCCAAAAGAAATTCCTATGTGCCGCGTCCATTATTAAGAACTATTGCACCCCATTCAGCTCACTTATCACTTTCAAAAACGTCTGCTGCACTAAAAAGTTTAGCAGGTATTATATAAGTTCACAGTGTTTGCTTCCAGCTCTTGTCCTGAGTATACAAGAGTTTCGATTCCTGTGAGTGACTTGGTTAGGATGTGAGAGGGAGTTGCCTCACCACATTTTTCACACTCAATGGTGTCATTGTACTTGTACCCCAATGCTGTTTCTTGGGAGACAGTGACCTGCTAGTAGGCCAACTATTTCTCTGGTGTTGATTTAACACATTCGACAAAGGTATCTGAATTATTTTATTTTTATTATTAGGTATCATTATCCTGATTTTTGTTCCAACCAGTCTACAAATTTTCTGAGTTGCTGTTTCTTTTTTGATGTTTGTTCAACCCAGTCTACAAAAGTTTGGTTCAATGCAGCCTAAAAATGTTTCTGAGTTGGTAGTATCATTAATAATCATTTTTTCTTTTATAATTATTTTGTTATGCGTCTCTTTAAGAAATAATAAAAGTGTTTGGCAGGATATACTGCTCACGCGGTCCTTAATAAAACTTAGTCATGTCATTTGCTTACATTCCAAGACGCGCAATGCAATGTTACCAGCCCCCGGGGACATGCACAAGCACGTGGACCCGTCTAGTAAGAGTTATCTAGGTGCACTCAGTTCTGCATTACACCCCCCGTGTACCCTAGACCGAGGGCCATTGTAACACTTAAGAGAAACATTCTCATATCACGATGTGGTAGAGTTTAGAATACCTGGTCTTTTTGAGAATTGATGGGTGACGTAAGATCTAGGTTAGTTGAATTTAAAAATCTTATAATCTACCTGGCGGCCAAAATTTAAAAAAACAATACAAAAACAAGTTCTATAAGTTGAGAGGCAGCCAAATTATGAATACCTTTGGGGGCACTTTTCAGTATTTTAGCATTTTGTTCATAGTAACCAGTTTATGAGGAATTGCAGCTGCGTTGGGATTGTTTTGAGTCACATCACATATCACCATGACCATCTTCCATAAGATAGATGGGGAGGGTGGACTACCAAACCTCTCCGTTTGAATGTTTGACTGACATAAAAAGTTGAGTGATCTTTCCTGTTAAGCAAATTAAAAAGAACTTTGTAGAACAAGCATCGCACATAAGATCCAACTGATCATCTGTGTCATTATTACAGTAAATGAACTTGACAAAAAAACAAGAAAAAAAGCTCAAAGAAAAATATGGTTGCAGCTTTGACGCGGTATGAGCTAAGTAATACCGCGTCTTCGTATACCTAGATCCACTCTCTGAATAAAGCAAATTCCAATTAAAAAGATATTCCAAGAAAATTTCAGTGGTCTTATTAATTCTTATTTATGTAAGTGCTCTAGAATTACGTGCTTTACATTGCACTGCAATATTTCCGATGAATAAATTCCTGTTGAGGAAGCCGCGACAAGAAACATTCAGATCTGATCGGACGACATTCTAATGAAGCGTTCACTAATTATTACAGCATCCTGAGACATAAGAGCCTGATTGTTATTCTTAACTATGGTAAAGTTAACTTAGCATAAGTTGCTTTCCAACTGGTGAGGAGAGAGTTCGGGAAAACTATTTTATCCAATTTCCAATTGTTTCGACTGAGGAATACAACTCAGCATTTGGGATTTTGATTGATATAACACATTTTGGAATAGGAATTTGAAACCACCTGGATTGTCAAAATTATTGTATTTTTAGAACCTACTGTTAGATTTACTAGGCATTGGTTGTTGGTCGAGTTAAGGCGCTGGTCTGGTAGACTGCATAGCTTAGGTATTCGTTGGTTCGAATTCAACCACTTTGACCAATCAAAACAACTGCTGGAATAAGGTTCCTAATCATCATCATCATCATCATAGGGGGGCGTCATCGTGATCGTGAAAGATGGTAGCCAGACAGTGGAGGAATGACTTAGCACTTCTACCACTGTCTTAACAAGGACGCTATTAACTGACGAGGGCCCCCAGAACCAAGCAAATGCTGGTCTACTTCCTGTTTATAGACCCCCAGGCAGAGTGGTTCCTAATCGGGCAGAAGGAAAATAACTGTCAAATTTTCTTCTTTTCTAAAACGGTGAAACCCTTCATTATAACATACCTGAAACTTTACTAAGTTGTTTCTATCGAAAATTGAAACCATATAGTTTTTACGGAACAAATTTATTTGTAGATTTAAATAACCTAGACATTAAAGTACCCCTTCTCAAGGAACAGGACATCGAAATGAAGATCCGGGTACATGATTGTGTTCAATGTGTATGTCACTGCCAAGACGAATAGGGCTGCCTTGTTTCTGCCGGGAAAAATTCTCCAACATTAATAATACAAAGAAAGTAATACCTAGTAGCCATCACGAAAAGAAAGAAGATGAGGGTGGAGTACAGGGAAGAAGAAGAAGTAGATCTGGAGGAGGACAAGGAGCTTTCCAGGAGGGAATGGAGAAGGGAAGTGAGCAGTAGGGTAAAGAAGAAATGGAGAAGTGGGGATACAAGAATCATAAGAGGAAATATAAGCAAAGAAGAAAAGAAAAATAGGTGACGGTTGGAGAAGAGCGGAGGAAAAAACTGGAGTGAACAGCACACGATTTTCTCTATCATTTGGAAATAAGTAAAATTTCACCACTGAATAGCACACGATTAGCTCAGTGGTAAGTTACTCGCTCGTCGTGCGGAAGGTCCCGGGTCCGAATTCCCGCGCCGACAAAAATTTTGTATTCAAATTTTGGTTAAAATTCGTATTCAGCACCGAGGAACACACAATATGTGATACGTCACAAGTCACAACCCCCAACTAACATAAATAATAAGAAGTTCATCTGGGCGCGTCCTCTACACACTTTTGACCTATGTACCAGATTTCAAGTCTCTAACTTATACCATTCTTGTGATTCTTGAGTTAGTTTGTCTACAGACATGTAGTAAGATACACAACCGACCTTAGTTGGTTGATCGATAAGCAAATATTTAGTAAAGCGAGTTTGAGTAGTTGTGATACCACGATTGTTATTCACACAAATATGATAACTAATAATATTACACAACATATAGTACTAGACAGAGAGAAAAACAGACGGACCAATGTCAGAGACTTTGTATTTAGGCTCTGGGACAATGAACCGTGTTCAGCACTGGACGTGTTTTCTGTAAGTAAAAATATTTGGATGATGACATTGCTATGCGTTCTCTAAGATAAGGAAAGCAAAAAGCGGACTGGAAACCCCACCCAGCGGAGACTGATGAGATATGCAACGAGTACGGAAAACTTAATGAGAATGGCTGGTTGAAAAAAAGGTAATAAGTTATAAGAAGAAAAACTGTGAAAGCTTATAGTCTCAAGCTTTCCGTGCAGCATCATAACGTAGGGGGGGGGGGGGACTTTCGCGAGTACTGCTCTGCGTTCATTAAGTTCGGTGTATGCCGGTGCACCTCCTTGCATACTAATGTATGAGGCAAGATGAGTGTAGGAGGCGATGATGGCAGAGGTAATTTATGACCGGTATCCAGTCCCTCACCACTGGGGTAGGTAGCACAAGACGGCAATAGGTGAGTTCGGTGCGAAGATTACCCGCACCTTTTTCGCATGTATGAATTCGGTGCCGCCGAAAAAAGGTGATGTATGAGTTCGGTGCCGTCCTAATGACTTATAAATTGATTGTTTTTTTATAATGTACTCTGTTGCTTGTTAACAGTCATCCTGCTGTTATTAAGTTAGTAGGTTATGTTTGTAGACAGTTACATTCAGCAAGGCTGTCCATTTCTTCCTTGAAGGCCATGCCTAGGGTTAATAGTAGGGTTAGGTAAAATACAATGAAGGCCATGCCTTGGGTTTATAGTAGGGTTAGGTAAAATACGATGAAGGCCATGCCTTGGGTTTATAGTAGGGTTAGGTAAAATACAATGAAGGCCATGCCTTGGGTTTATAGTAGGGTTAGGTAAAATACAATGAAGTCCATGCCTTGGGTTTATAGTAGGTTTAGGTAAAATACAATGAAAGCCATGCATTGGGTTTATATTAGGGTTAGGTAAAATACAATGAAGGCCATGCCTCGGTTTATTAATTGAAGGCCATGCCTATAAGGAAAAAAATACTATAATTACCTGATCATCAGGGCAAGTACCAGGGCACCGAATTCATACATGACCTTTTTTAGGCGGCACCGAATTCATACATGACCTTTTTTAGGCAGCACCGAACTCATACATTTTTTTATTTTCCGCACCGAACTCATACATAGCCCACAAGACAGGGATCCCATCACTTGGCGCAACATTCTGTCTCGCAACACTTCGCAGCGTTCCGCAACGTTTTATGCTTCACTCTTCCCTTAGAATCAAACGAGATCGAATCTTACTGACTGCCATAAAATGTCTACGCAACACTTAGCTTCACTTCACGTTCAAGTTTTGAGACAAAATGTTGCACTTAGTGCGATCCAGGGTATAGGATCCTAACATGAATATTCTAAGTGAATAACCTAAAGTCTTTGATTGAATTATTTTGAACAATTTTCCATCACATTTTCAACTTCTTTCTGGTCAGTACCGGATCTTGGCGCTAACATATAACAAAGAATTTGGTATATCTTCAGTAATGATGGGAGTTCATATTCGTCTTTTTAATAAAATTATCTCGAGCTTACAATAATCCTAGAATTTTAGATTCGTATCTTTTTGAGATCTCCTGATTATTGAGTATCATCAAAGATGTACTAATTCAATATAGCTAGAGATCATTAATTAATTGATTTGTGTGCTCAACTAAAAGCAGTTTTTAGCGTCTCAACAGCAATAGTAGTCACGAGACCGCCACTGGTCAGAGAGAACACAAATGCCACCCTAAACACAACAACACCCAGTGTGTATTTTAATAAAAGTTGAAATATTTTCCGTAAGCTCTCTGTCTGAAATGATTTTAATGAAAAGCGCTGGTGGGTTTTCGTCTTCAACGGAAAGATATTACAATGTATAAGAGATGGCCTTACTCAAGATGAGGAACTGGTGGAAATATGAAATTTTATTAATCTATGAAATCCTTGTCCGTTTGATATATGATGTCTTATTTCTCTTCTCTCCTTTTCTAAATTTTCTCATTTTTACATCAGATTTTTTCGAACATTTTCCATTCTTTTTTGACAAACGTTTCAATTTTTTTCTGGAAGCATTAGCGCACTAATAAATTAAATTATACAAATTGATCTGTATAAATTAATACAAAAAATGTACATTCAATCGTTGGTAAATCTTTACATTATCTCTCATTTTCAGTACGGTTGTTAACCAAATTTAAACTTCTACTTCAAACCGTCCTCGAGATATCTTTTTTACACATGCACACAAACTCATGTACGGATGGCGCGTTTTTTCATTATAACTGATCATCGAACAATTTTCGTGATTATACTTTACTTTCTATAAGATGAGGAATCTATGAAAGTAAAATAAACTGGTGTTAACATCACACAACTTTCCTTATCCCTCAATAGAAGTCAAAGTTCGTCACTGGTGACTAATATATTTGCGACTTTTTAAATATTTATTTTGGAAATCAGTTGAGCTCGGATATTATGCAGAATCGCCGGGGACCGACCCTTTTATTCCACATGTCCAGGTATTCCACATATCCAGGTATTTAACTTATCCAGGATATTTAATTAAAAATCCAGGTATTCAACATATCCAGATATTTAACTTATCCAGGTGAAAAAGTTTTTGTCTCGTAATTTTCCATCACCCACATTTTTCAAAATTTGCACAAACACTCGCACCTTAGGATGTTGAGTTTCTTCTTGAAATGTCGATCAGAACTGAGATCCACAAGTAATGGAGAATTTGTTGCAGGAACTTTCCGATTTCAGGAACTTCTATAATTTCCTAAGCGCTGCAGGAATTTCTAGAAATGTCTAGGAACTTCTAGTTGTCCCTGGGGCGCTTAGGAACCCTGGATATTCCTCATTTAGAATTTAATGATTTAGGAATTTCTAGTTGTTCCTAGCAACTTCTCATATTCATTGTATGGTCGTTTTGAGCTAGTATCGAAGGTTTTGCCGTAAAATGCTTCTGCAGACGAATCGGTAACGGTATAGCAGCCAATATATCTGACTGGTGTCTACCCCCTTTAGATCCCCGCCTGGAATCGATGGCCGAAGCTGTGGACTGCCGGCCAGACTCAAGGCTTTCTAGTGCGAAGAATCTAGGTATTTTGGTGGTTAATACAGGTTTCTATAGTCTTGTCTTTAACTCCCAGTATAGAGGTATTAAACCTAGCGGCATTACCTTTTATTACCTGCTTGGGTCGTAATCTGCCTCTACTAGGTAGGAGCCTGCACTGCGGTCGAGTGTTCCCGCCTAGTCCTACGAGTACCAACTAGCTCTACTTGTACCAATTGCCCACATTAACCTCACCCGGCCTGAGTAGGTCGGCCTCATGTGAAAAGTCTGCTCTTACAGGGTATCTGTTCGAGCAGACTGCGTTTTATGCCACGGAGGCTTACATTCTATATGTAGAATTGCCGTATATTATGTAACTTTAGGTTCAAACTTTGACCAACACTAATAGACTTTAGCTAACAAGACTCTCATGTAGAGTGAAAAAAAATTACACTCAGTATTTATTTGGAAATAATTAACAATGAAAGAACTTTTTCTAATAATAGGCGCAATTCTTACCTTTAAAAACCATTTTCTACTCGCAAAAATCCTATTTTTGGGTCATCTAGCCCAAGTGCCCCCCAACCTCACCCGAGTATATGCCCCCCTGCCCCCTATAAACATCTTACCGCACGCGTGAGCTTTATAGGCTAGTGGCTAGTGTCTGCTCTGTCACTTCTGAGACAAAATTCTGCCTTTCTTTGTAGGTACCTATAGTTGGCTAAAAAGTAGCTTGAATTCTGTACGGGGCAAATATTTCGAACAAAAATATTTTCAATGATATTTGCTTCAAAGCTTCACCTATAGACAAAGATACATATCAGGTATATCCTATTATTTAAAACAATGTCTAAAATACAAATAAGCAGATAACTTGTTAGGTATTTATTAAAAGTACAAGAAGCGAGTTATTTTACATGGTACCACAAGCAAAGACCAGTAGCTCGGTCTTCAAATTCTTGACTCCATACAAACCCGCAGGCACTGAGCACGGCTCACATATTCCAACAATGTTTCTCAATAATGTGTAATCAGTATATGTTCTGTTTCCCCAAGAGAACCAATAAAAACATCAAATCCCAATGTAAATCAAAATGCTAATGAAACGACTTAGCAACGTCCAAGTCATTTCTAATGTGTTGAATATTAATTAACTTGCTCCTAGATCGGCCACGCATACATAATATATTATCTCCTAATATGGGTGTGAAGAGAGAATGACAGATTCTATGAATATGTTCTGGGAACGGCTCTGGACCGGTACAGAAGAGAATTAACTGTTAATACTCACTTTGTATAACTATAACTAAAAAAAACGGCTGTACATAATTATGTAACATATGTGACCGTTTTCTTAGCCTTGCTTGACGTTGCTCAACATGAGATGTCCCAAAAAGTAGATACATCAGTAGAATCCCGCTAACTTGAAAATCAAGGGACAGAAGCGAAATAAATTCGAGGTTTGGAGATTTCAAATAAGGAGTTAAGTTTGGAAAGGGCCGAAGAATTCTTTCGAGTTAACGGAATTTTCGACCTATCGGGATAACGAGTAAGCGAGATTCTACTTGCAGGCACCTGATGGGTTCGAATCCCAGCTGGGTTTAAAAAACTCTACCTTATACATTGGACTGCAAGGGCCCACTTATGGATAAATGAGAAGATACTTATGTGAGAAACGACCAGGGGTATTGTAGTATAAAAAAATAATAATAAAGATTTCGAACAGTGAACGTGGCTCTTATAGTAGATAATTTTAATACTGCACTACCCACAAAAAAGTGATTTTTTCTTGTGCTTTACCACAAAGAAAATATTTTTTTAAAAAACTTTGAACAAGTTCCATTGGATCAAGGCTACTCACTGTGAGGATAATTATTACACTTTTCATTGAAATATTCTTCATAATATTTTTAATTTTCCAGTGATTGTTCGTTTGTTTTTATGAAATAACCCAGATAACGCGATCAGTCTCCAGTATTGCTCGGGAAACCATAATCAATACAAGTTCTATCTAATTATAAGTAATGAAAAACCATAACAAATTTTAAGGGTGGACCATGCACATAATAGACGTATAGGTTCCATACGCACGGAACTATAATCAGTAGGTACATCATCTTAGAACCACTGAAATGACTATAACTTGGTCCCGATACTGAACACAATACCCGAATTCTGTCATCACTTTCTCCGTATGTAAATGTTGTTCGCAAAAACTCATTCTCAAATTGCTGCGCAGAATTCACCGTTCAAACAATGGCAAACGCTTACAGCGGTCATCAACTGCAAAGTGTTAGGCCAAATGATTTATGAGTTCGTGCAAATATTTTGGACAAAGAGCCCACAGGTCCAAAGGATACACAGAAGTTGCCTTCAAGGTGAAGTACATGGATCTGAGTTTGATGCCCGGGAATGACGAAGATTGAAAGAATCGCTGCTAACTTTGGAATTATCATTGTTAACCAGGCGAACATCGGATGCACAGATTGAACCAAACTCCAGCGGTTGTTTAACTAGCTACGTTAATATGCAAGTATACCAACGAAGATTTAAACTAAGTCTTGTTGTCAAACTGTAATAGTTTCGAATAATTTTAATATATTGATTGAAAATAAATCCTAATACGAGTATTCAGCATCTTAAAGTTTATGGTAAATACTTGTAAATAAAACAATAATAAAATAACAATTGAGATCATCTCAGGGAGATATATCCAGGGCTAGTCCGGGGGTTTTGTGTCGCCCTACGGTGAAATCAAGAAAACCTTAATTACTCCTTTTAAGAGACATCCAAAAAAAGAAAATAAATATATGAAACCTATCTTTGGACACTTATTTTAAAAGATCTTAAAAATACTGTCCCAAATAGTATTATATCAGGCACTTAGGTTCAAGCAAAAATAAATAAATAGAAACTCGATGGATTCCTACTTTGATCTAGTGCAAGAGGACCAAAAATTTCTAGCGGGGCTGAATCCCCAAAGCTCCACCAAAAGCTGTCTGAACATGGTATTATATGAAAAATCTCTCTGGTTTTCATTATTTTGTTCACAAGTTGCACCACATATTCCTCATCGCAGATCAGATTGTTCGCTCGTTTTTTTCTTCCTCCTCTAAGTCTAATATTAGAATAACTTTTTTTTTTACAACAAAAACATTTTGCCGCTGCCGACAAAGTCGGCTTCGCTTCTGACTCTGTCTAGTGGTTGATTGATACCTACTCTCGGTAAGGTCTGGTCCTCAAGACATGCCGCTTCCAGGTCTTTTTTTTACAAATTAAATACTATTATTGCTTCTGAGATATTCATTCAAGTTTGCAGTGAAACCGGTGATTGTTCTATAAATATTTAAATTGCTCGCTTTTATAAATATTTTATTACAAGTCCCCGGTCTTCTCCACTGAGTAAGTATAGATATAGGTGTATTCTGTATTTATTTATTTTTCAGAATAAATGTTCCATGGTTAACATACACGCTAAAGTTTGAGCTTTTTTGTAAGATTGATTTTTAAAATATTTTATTTTTCAACGACTTCTCTCCAATATCTACGTGACAAAGTTTTCATTAAATCCTGACTGCACTGCTCTGTGGTGCTGTGTATTGGCTCGAGCTTGGGGTTACTGAACAAGGAAGGATAACTGGTGGAGGTCTCCTAAACTATACCTAGAGTACTGATGGTATTTATATTGCAGGAATAATAAAATTATGACCGAAACTTAAGGAAAAGCAACGTTTAAAAATCGGAGTGGTCAAGAGTGAAAGTCATGTAAGTAAAGGAGAGTGAAGGAAAGGGAGTCAGAAGAGAAAGGAGTGTTTGAAATGGGAGGAAATATTTAAACTAGATCCATAAAATATTTGAAGAGAAAATAAAAGAATTGGCGGAGATGGTGAAGGTAAAGGAAGCAACAGAAGCTCTTGGAGCAGAGAGGAACAAAGTATGGAGAAGAGGAGGAGGACAGGAAGCTGGATGAGAAATCGGGGAGACAAGAGGGAGAAAGAGAAGGATAGAAGGAAGAAGGAAGAGAAGAGTGTGTATGCAAAAGGGATATCTAAATCACAAAGGAAGAGAAAGGAAGAGGAGAGAGATTCCCTCGTGTGATTTGAAAGGTTTTCAAACTTACAGAGAGAGGAGAGAGGTTGGAGCGGGGGAAAGCTCCCTTCTACAAAAACCTGGAATGAGGGAGTAAGGGGAAGCGAATATGAATATTGAGCGTAAGCAATGCGCAGGTCCCTGACACATGCGTAGCTTCCGTCGGCCGTCTGGAAAATTATCATATTCGGGGGAACTAAAATATTCATTTTTTATTGGAAGACGGCAGCCCTGGCTCGTTGCTCAAATCACGTTGGATGAATTTGAATAGAAAGGGTTCCTTCCATGAGCGCATCACCTCAGTGAATTTTTTACCCTTTCTCTTACGGGGCGTGGTTAACGGGGTGCTATCGGTTTTTTTTTAACATGCAAAGAGGATATTCAAATGACAGACGGCATCGTGGTGCAGGGTGCAGGGTACAGGCGGGTACATTTTCTCAGCCTGTGCGGGGCCGATGCGCTAGAGCGTATTTCCAGCGTTCCACACAGTCCCCTGAGCTTATTTGAATATACAGATGATACCGACCATTTTGTTTGAGAAATATGAACAAGCAAGAGTATTCTAGCACCTGCTCATGTTTACGGCAAAGGTTCTGCTTTAGGCTTCAAATTATCATCTAGTTGGTATCTCTGGTCGTATGTATGACTTACTACCAGTAATAAAGTAATTTACTTTTCAAAGGAATCAATGGCAGGTAGCATTAATTTTATCATTTAAGTATATTTTACACGAGAGCTCTTACATATAGGAATATCCAATGAACGTGTCAGAATTTCATCTCTCCCTTAAGACATGATCAAAAGGTAAAAGATTGCAATAGCTGAGAGAATCAGCAGGCTGAAGTATCGGCAATGATGACTGCTTTGTCTTCATTGCGTCCTCCATTCAAATTTTTAACAAACAAATTGGTAATTAAAATTCAAAGTGATTTAGAGCTAAACTCGTATTTTGGTACCAAGAAGGAACCAAAGCCGTATTTTTCTTTCTAACCAAAGTGCATGAAACTGGAATAAAATGAACAAACTCGAAGCAAGTCATTTTTCTTTTGGAAGAGGAAAAATCTTCTTCCAGTTTGGTTAACCAAAATGGATTCAGAAATTTTGTGCTTCGAGTTCTTTTATAGATTAAGTTCATTGTTTATCTTTAAAAGTACCAAAACGCATTTTTCTTTCACAAATAGTGGGGAACCCAAAATACCCAAACTGGAAATATTTGGAATAAAATGGAAATATTTGGAAATAATGAATCTGGACTTTTTTTTCCCTAAAGAAAAATATCCCTATAAGAATGCGTAAGTCCGAGGCATGGTCGGTTTTTGTCTAACTTTCAGTAACCCGTTTTCTGAGTTCCTCATTTTGTATGTTTTTAGCTGCCAACAATTTTCTATAACTTGGCCAGTTTTTCTTTTTAATTTCGGTTTAACTACGCTTTCAACTGCACAGTCATATCACAACGGGGTTTTACCCTCCATTCGCTGGGAACTCACAAACCAGCTACTGAAATTAAAATGGTCACAAATCCTTGCTTGGCGTTGCTTAACTTCAGTGACTGAATGAATACTGGTGTATTCAACGTACGCACCATCGACGCTAACTTAGCCAGTTTAACACCATAGGTATTCCATTGTAATATGTACTTTACCGTTCTTACTATACCTACTCTACCGCGCTGTCTCTTTCTTTATTCAGGGCATTCTTACACCACGGCTGAGGTGATTAATAGACATACCAATTTAAACACCACAAGGAGAAAATTGCCAAGTTAGAGATAAGTTGGCAGCTATTATTATGATTATTATTATCTGACCTGCATGGTTGCAGGGTTTTCAGTGAAACCCTTACGAATAACACTGCGACCTAATTAGAAATATTGTGACCAGTTGATTTGGTTTTAACGTCCTGATTTGAGATAGATAGTGAGGACGGGGGTTTACCCTCCGTTCACTGGGGTCTGGGAATCGTACCAGCTACTCACATTATCCTCAGCCAGCCTGAGTAGGGCCGGAAATGACAGCCTCACGTGTTTGAAGGGAACAGAATTTTCTTCGAAAGGTCTACCTAAAACGGGAGTCAAACTTAGGATCTACGGACAGGTGTCACAATTTTTCAACTCCTGTACACTGTACATTGAATGTTAAGGGGTCTACTCATAAATCTCTTGAGTAAAATTGAGAAGCTGCTTGGATATGATTTATATACAAAATAAGATATAAGGTAATTACTTTTGTAAAATATGAAAAATGTTGTAACCAGTAGATGTGACATCTAACGGAGTTGTCTTCCACGTTCTAGAAGATTGTGAAGCAACTAGAGCTGATAGTGGTAGCTCCAAAGACTAGACATTTCCTTCTCCTCTTCTTCCTCCTTCTACACCTCCATCTCCTTCTCTCCCCGCTCCTCCTCCTTCTACATCTCTTTCTCCACCTTCTCTGCCTCCTCCTTCTCCGCCTCCTCTCCTTCCTTCTCTATCTCCTTCTACACCTCCTTCTCCATCTCCTTCTCTCCCCTCTCCTTCTCCGCCTCCTCTCCTTCCTTCTCTATCTCCTTCTACACCTCCTTCTCCATCTCCTTCCTTCTCTATCTCCTTCTACACCTCCTTCTCCATCTCCTTCTCTCCCCTCTCCTTCTACACCTCCTTCTCCATCTCCTTCTCTCCCTCTCCTTCTACACCTCCTTCTCCATCTCCTTCTCTCCCCTCTCCTTCTCCGCCTCCTCTCCTTCCTTCTCTATCTCCTTCTACACCTCCTTCTCCATCTCCTTCTCTCCCCTCTCCTTCTACACCTCCTTCTCCATCTCCTTCTCTCCCCTCTCCTTCTACACCTCCTTCTCCATCTCCTTCTCTCCCTCTCCTTCTACACCTCCTTCTCCATCTCCTTCTCTCCCCTCTCCTTCTCCGCCTCCTCTCCTTCCTTCTCTATCTCCTTCTACACCTCCTTCTCCATCTCCTTCTCTCCCCTCTCCTTCTACACCTCCTTCTCCATCTCCTTCTCTCCCCTCTCCTTCTCCGCCTCCTCTCCTTCCTTCTCTATCTCCTTCTACACCTCCTTCTCCATCTCCTTCTCTCCCCTCTCCTTCTACACCTCCTTCTCCATCTCCTTCTCTCCCCTCTCCTTCTACACCTCCTTCTCCGCCTCCTCTCCTTCTTTTTCCATCTCTTTCTTCACCTCCTCTTCTTCCTTCTTTTCCACCTCCTCTCCCTCCTTCTTCTCTTCCTTCTATCTTCCCAAATAAGAAAATGCTTCCTAAATTTAATGTATTCCTATACATCATAGAAACTGAACGAAGATAAACTGGAAAGACAAGGGAAGGGGGGGGGGGGGGGTCGGTATACTTTATGTATGAAAATATTCTCCCCTACCCCCCTTGTATGTACCCATGGTCAATGTATTCACCCCCCCCCTCCCCCCCGCATTCCTCTCTCTTCCTACTGTTTATGCATGGAATTAACATTAATATTGATTTCATGTCTGGAGGATTGCCCCCCCCCCCCACTCTTGGTACAGGGCCCCCCAGTGGGGTTTTACTTCTTCTGACCATTCCGCTTGTTTATGCCTGGGGGTACTCTCTCTCTCTCTTTCTTCCTTCCTTTCTCTTTCTCTCTTATCTCTCTTCTCTCTCTTTTTCTTCCCCTCAAACACGTTTTTCATCATTTTTCATTTAATACATTTTTCCTTTTTCGCTCTCTATATTGTATAGAAAAGTGTCTTTTATATATATGTATATACAGGGTGTCCCACCAAACTTGGACACCTCAAATTACTCGGCCCCTGAAAGAGTTTTTGAAAAATAAAAAATCCTAGGGTACATGGTCTAATTATGCGGTTTCAGTCATGAAATTTTTTTTATACAGGGTGGTCCAAAAGTCAGAAATTGAGGTGTCAACTTTCGATTTTTAAATGGATCGACCTGAATTTTATTTGATAATTTTACTTTTAAATGGTTCCTGAGTACTTTTTTAAACAAAAATTTTACATACAGGGTGGTTTTTTTTCGACCAATTTTTTTTCTAAATCTCGAATAACTCAAGTTTGTTTAATTTTTTCGATAACAAGAATAGAGAGTGTTTGTGTAGTGAAAACACGCACTTTCAATTGGCATCAAAAATTTTTATACAAGGTGGTTCACAAGTGAAATAATGACTTGATTTTTTTTAAAACTGAGTTTTTTTTAATTTTTTATTTTTGATTAATAATTCTAACTTAATTTTACACATTTTTTGTTAGTCATATCGAAAAACAAAACTAAAGTGTTGTACAGGGTGAGACATAATTTTTTTGTGACACCCTGTATATGGGCAGTCAAAGAGACGTAAAATTAAATATAAAAACTAAATGTGCAAGAAAAACTTCGATTTTTAATTGTATAAAAAAGTTATGGTGTTTTAACTAATATTGTCACATGGACCACCCTGTAGATATTTTCTTAAAACATCATATGGGTAGTCGAAATTGTCTAAAATTCAACGAGGACTCCAAATGTGAAAGAAAAAAAATGAATTCAAAAAGCCATTTTCAATTTTGTGTCTACACCTACCTACTTTTTATTTCTAGTTTTAAAATCATTCAGTGTGTACACCAAATTGAAAATGGCTTCAAAATTCGTTTTTTTACTTGTTGTTCCCTACGATTCGAAGTTTCCGTTGAATTTTATACAACCTCGAGTACCCACATGATAGTTTAAGAGAATATCT
Source organism: Bactericera cockerelli (assembly GCA_024516035.1). Lineage (NCBI taxonomy): Eukaryota > Metazoa > Arthropoda > Insecta > Hemiptera > Triozidae > Bactericera > Bactericera cockerelli. Next base: position 22,134,097 of record CM044955.1, on the reverse strand, counting down.
ACAGGGTGGTCCATGCGACAGTATTAGTTAAAACACCATAACTTTTTGATATCATTAAAAATCAAAGTTTTTCTTGCACATTTAGTTTTTATATTTGATTTTACGTCTCTTTGACTGACCATATACAGGGTGTCACAAAAAAATTATGTCTCACCCTGTACAACACTTTAGTTTTGTTTTTCGATATGACTAACAAAAAATGTGTAAAATTAAGTTAGAATTATTAATCAAAAATAAAAAATTAAAAAAACTCAGTTTTAAAAAAAAATCAAGTCATTATTTCACTTGTGAACCACCCTGTATAAAAATTTTTGATGCCAATTGAAAGTGCGTGTTTTCACTACACAAACACTCTCTATTCTTGTTATCGAAAAAATTAAACAAATTTGAGTTATTCGAGATTTAGAAAAAAAATTGGTCGAAAAAAAACCACCCTGTATGTAGAATTTTTGTTTAAAAAAGTACTCAAGAACCATTTAGAAGTAAAATTATCAAATAAAATTCAGGTCGATCCATTTAAAAATCGAAAGTTGACACCTCAATTTCTGACTTTTGAACCACCCTGTATAAAAAAAATTTCATGACTGAAACCACATAATTATACCATGTACCCTAGGATTTTTTATTTTTCAAAAACTCTTTCAGGGGCCGAGTAATTTGAGGTGTCCAAGTTTGGTGGGACACCCTGTATAATCTTTACATTATTTATGATTTTCTTCTTAGTTCCTATGCTTTCTACTTTACTTTCTTTGAATTAAAATTATTTTTTCATGTTTTAGATGAAAATATATTATTAAATGACATGCGGTTTTCTTTCCCGGTACTGAAATTTAATATTTGACTGAAAAATTTAAAAGCATGTTAGCATTTCTTTCATAATATTATATTAAATTTAATAATAATAATAATATAATCTAATAAGATTATATAAATTTGGGAACCTTCCCCTGATACTCACTTTCAGATCTCTCAAAAAGACTTTCTATGGAGCTTTTTTGAGGGGTCTTTTGTGGGGTTACGCCCGCGCCCCCCAGAATTTTTCAGGCCCACTACATCAAAGTTGTAATTACGTTCAAAAGATTTTCTTATTTTGTTAAATTGATCCATCGTAACGCATGTCGTTTGCAATATTTTTTTGTATTTATTGAAAACGAAAAAAATATCCTTGATAGATACTATATTAGATATTAGCTTGAATTTTCCTATATAATAATGTGTGGTGTCTATTATATTGGTGTAGGATAAATACAGCAAGAACAAAATAGAAAACTCAGAGAAGAGGAGATATTACCGTGGTCCAGTGTAGATATCAGGATTACCACCAATAACACCGAGTCTAAAGATATCAAGTCAGAAGCTAATTACAGAACTGGTAGATAATCTAGACTGGAAGTGAGGAATCCAGCACCGGGATCCTCCAGGTGTAGTGAGGCACGAGCCATTAGCTGATTCGTTTTGGTGCTCTGGAAATTAGTCCTGGGAAGAAGACGTTACAGGTTTTTTTTAACCCTCATTCGAATTATCAAACAGGCATAACTCAAAGTTCTGACCAAAATTAATTGATGAGAACATCTCACAAATACATTGCCACAGTCGATGGCGCATTGAAAGCAACGGTTCTCGCAGGATCACCGAAGTTGAGCAACGTCCAGCGAGGTGAAGACTTTGTGATGCTGGCACTCCGGCCAAACCCAGGCTGGGTAAGGTCAATGTGGGTAGCAGGTTTGTGAGGTTCCTGAGAATGGAGGGTAACACCCCCGTTTCGAGATGATCTAGCTGTTGAAAGGGACGTAAAACCCAAGAAAATAAATCTCACGATTACATGATATCCCTTATGCCACCGAAAAGTGTTTAAAATCCACCCCTAGCTGCACACTATCCTACTATACTTTGATGTACTTTGATATTTCTGATTTTTAAGTCAGAATCATCACAGTATGTGAAATAGCCATCGAATTCAGTCTCAGGTAATTTAACAGCAATATAGTGATTACTTAGGTATACCTGGTATGAACAGTTCGTAATAATAAAATAAAAGAATTTGCTCGAATTTTCACTACTCTTATCTAATAAGTTTAATCCCTTTTCCAGAAAACCCTAGGAAGGGACCGTAATAAAAAATCCGAGTTAAAGCGCCTAACAGAAAAGAAGAAGAAGGAAAAAAAAACACACAGAACTTTAGATATTAACATTTTTTTGTAAACCACAAATCTGTGATTGTCATCATAGAAGGGTAAACATTTTTTGCTCAAATGTAAAATTTTGAGTGGGTTTCAGAATATTCGATTTTGAAAGTTTTCGGTGGATGTGACGAAAACACTTTTTAGAGCTCAATTATTATTATCTTCAAATTAAAACAAGAACTAGTAAATAACAAACGACTCGGTTTCATAATATCGATTACTTCCTTCTCTACTATCTACTTGCTAAATAGTGTAAATAGGTATACCTACTGTAGAATTTCACAACTTTTTCCTCTCTGACCAAAAAAATCACTGAGCATAATTTATTGCTTGAAATCTATACCTACATGATCTCCTCTATACAAGAACGCCTCCCCTGAAATGAGTAATGTATGATTTTCTTTGTGGTGAAGCACAAGGCCTCTTCACAATTTTTGTGGGTAGCGCAGCATTACTAAGAGCCTCCTTTACATTTCGAATTATTCTATTACATTAATTTCTTTTTACTCTGGTAATGCCACCACTGGTCGTTACTCATACAAGTAACTACTCATTTTTCCTCACGAGGTATGAGTGGACCCCGAACATCCAAGTACAGAGCAGAAAAATTCCTGCCCCGCTGGCGATCGAACCGAGGTCACCGTGCGTGCAATGCCTAGAGCGCTAACTCACTCTACCACGCCTCCCCTGAAATGATATATTAAGTTGAATGTGTTCAACTTAACTAGGTTCACTATAAAAAGTTAACCTAACGTACAATACTAGATAATAGTTATTTTTCGCACCAGTCCATTGTCAGTGCCTGAGTTGCGGATTTGACTCTTCCCAATGCAGTAGAAATTGGTCTTGGACTTTTTCCTTCTTCAATTTGCCGAAGTAAAACGTGACGACAAAGTTGTTTAGAAATAGCTCTACCAAAAAATTTCCATCAGAGTTCGCACTCGGAGTCTTGGCTAACACTTTGCTGGAGCTATGGTAGTCAGAGGAGTATGCTATTCCAGAAATGTGGGCATTACTATTCACCGCATTTCTATTGTATCCAGTAAAATATTTGAATGGCTACTTAATTAAACTACATATCTGACCCTTTCACTACCAAAGGCTTTTCAAATAGATTTCGCCTTTAATCTGTATTTTATGGGCGTACAGAGCCTTCTTATGATATCTAGGTATCATATTAAAATAGGTATGATACCTAGCAGATTTACTAGGTACCTATATGTATTCTGTAATGTCGTAGGTTCTAGTTTTTGTCAATTATTAATATGTATTTTTTTTGAAGATTTCCAAAAAAAATTGATCTCCCAAAATCAATGGCTGAAAAAATCATCATTGCAGCAATTCGTGGATTTTACAAAATTATACACCATCACCTGTATAAAAATCGTTGAAAAAAGATAAATAAAATCGTGTGAAAATATTACTGTGTCGCTGGGCAAGCATCACTGAAATGTCAGTTAAATAAATACATATATATAATATAATATGTATCATATCTTTTCTAGATATCCAAACTTGGGTATCTAGATAACACTGCCCCGGAGTTTTTCTTTTCCTACCTCAAAAATATATCCAAATATACAAATCTTTTAATATACGGTTTTTCATTTGAAAATTAGAAAAAAAAATACATTTACTTTAGGAAATATTAAAGATTAGCTGAAAATGAAATAAATCACTTAAACATCTAATCACTTTATCATGGGTTTGTCACGTAATAACTCTGAAACGATTTAGAATTAGATGCTGTCTAGACTTTTAGAGTCTAGAGTTCTAGACTATAACTGTTTTTTCTTTGAGTCGTTTTTTAGGTAACACTTAAAAAAAACCATACTAGGCCACCCTATTCAATGACACTATTTTGGATTGCTTTTCTAGAGTTGTAAAACAAAAAACCTTTCAAAATACACAAATTTGTCACTAGTAGCACTGATAAATTTAAGGCTGTAAAATTAATTTTTTAAAGGCCACTACATATTTAAATTCAAACAGAGGACTTTTAAGTAAAGGGCTGAGGTTTAACAACAAAAAAAAGTTTGTACTTGTTTAAGTGTAATGATAACCACATTGCTCAACTTGTCCACTTAATACTCACTTTTGAAATAAAAATGAAAGACAAGTAGAAACATCTTGAAGGATTCGAAAGGCTCTTTCTTGGAAATAAAAAAAACCAGTAGCAAGATTGTGTCCAATAAATTAGGAATAATGTGCTGGCTATTAAATGTATAAAAATAAATACCTATTTACAATGAAAATAAATAAATACAGTAACTATATTCTGGCTGAGAAGTAATTTTATTCAAGACAATGTATTGGATCTAAACAGAGACTGAGGACTCTTACAGGATGGTTCAAGTTAGAAAACCATTTTCCTTAAAAAGATATTTATGTGTAAATATATAAAAATACTTTCGATTGCCTGATTTATAAATTTAATTGCAACACAAAATTCTGGGAAAAATTGGCTTTAGGGCTTTTCACACACAACAAGCAATTATTTCGTGAAAATCGGCCACAAAAAAAAACCTAAAGAAAACTGTTTAAGGCAGGACCGGTTGACTGATTTAAACTAAATATACCCAGTATTTTCTCAGTAATCAATCAATATACAGGATCCGCCAAAAAAACAGGAGCCACTTGAAATATCTAGAGATCGGGTTTCAATTTTAAAAATTCTAATACACGTGAGCCATTAAATCAAAAGGAAGAGAATGCCGTAGGCATTAGCACCGCCCTTGATCAAGTTTTGTTTAATAATATCAACTTTTTTTCTTGTAAATTGTACCTATATACTTTATTTTGTAAATAAAACTTGATTAAATCTGTTTAATAATAATAATAATAAAAGAGAAACAATTTCTACTGTTTTTTTTTTTATTATCAGGGGCGCCCCCAAGGGGGTGAAATTTAGAATCTTAAATAAATTACCCTGTTTGTCATACGTTTCTGAAAAGTACTTGAAATTAGAAGTATTGTAAAACAGATTTCAATTTTTTAATTAAAACAGGGCCATGATATCGTACATATTTTCATTTCAGAGGTTTCTTTTGTATTTTTCAACGTTTACTGGCGGTTCAAAACAGACAGACAAACGAGTATGTAAATCTGTTTGGAACTTCTCAGGAGCAATAACTGACCTAACAACCTAAGATATAATGAAATTTATAAGTTCTCAGGAAAAACTTATAATTATACAGGGTGTTTCAGAAAAGTGTGCATTAATTTTAACCACGTATTTTATGTACCATTTTAGGGGGGGTCAACTCTATAACAAAGTGGGCGAAAGTGCTTCATAAGGGAGATACACATCTCGAAAGGTTCTTTAAAAAAATATTAAAAAAATCTTAGAAAATACCGGCTGTTAGATTTCAGCCGGTATTTTCCAACTAAATACCGGCTGAAATCATCCCAAAATCAACACAATCTTAAAGGACCGTTCACAACGAAGGCATAATGAAAAATCATCAATTTCAAATTTGAGGCACTTGTCTTGTTTTTAGAGAAAAGTTATTCCGACCTTATCCGTGTAAAATAACATGGTTATTCATTTGGCGAAAACCAAATTCAAATTCGATTAACCACCAAAAAAGTATGGCCTATTTTCTTTCAGTTAACCCCCCTGTGGCCGTTCCTGAAAGTGCAATGACCTCAATTCTCACATCAAAATAACGGCGTCATCTTGTATTGGGAGTCAATTTTTTTCCGCGTTTCAATAACTCTAACAGGTAAGGCGTAATTCAAAATCTAAGATTTTTTTAAAGAACCTTTAGAGATGTGTATCTCCCTTATGAAGCACTTTCGCCCATTTTTTTATAGAGTTGACCCCCCCTAAAATGGTACATAAAATACGTGGTTAAAATTAATGCACACTTTTCTGAAACACCCTGTATACAACTCTTGGTAAAACAAGTAAACATCGAAATAATTTGAAGATAGAAAACACTTGCTTTTTTTGTTTTACTTAATAATGTATTTCCAGATGGCTATTTCGCCAACTTCTTTTTAATTGTAAAGGGAAATGAATATAGTTGACAAAGGGTCAATTAAAAAAAAACCATGTGAAAACTATCCTTTTTGAGTATCTTGTTAAGTTATGTCACCCACAAAAACATTGATAAAAGGTTTTTGCTTCAGCAGAAATTAATACTACCACATTCTTGTGTAGAGATACATTGTATACGTACACGTTAAGGTTTCTAATGTAAGAGCAACATGATGTGAGCACTGAGCAGGGTCATGAGAAATAATTGAGAATGGCATCGAAATTATGATCAAACCAGAAGAAACAAGGCGAGCTGAAAAATTTCAAATTAAATAACCATCCAAAATTTGTACTTTCTATCATTAAAGTAATTATGAGAACGACACACATACAAACACACGGTAGGTATAGGACGTATAGGTATTAGAAGAAAGAAAAGAACAACATTCTGAGTACCTATAGATATTAAAAGCTAATGTGTATACAAAAATAATACATAAATATGATAAATGTATTTTATACCTACCATATTATATTGTACAGAAATATATGATGTATACAATTGTACAAATATTAATAATTGCCATATAAATCGCAAATTTGGGGTCGATCACGTCCAGAGAGGTGAGATGACGTTCTAAAAGTCTTGATCCCCAAGTACAAAATAATTGTGAACGAGGTTTTCTGGCATCACACCATCTCACACAAGTGAAAATCCTAGATCTCCTTCCTTACCTCATGACAATTAAAAGGAGATTTGGTGACTTCTTGAAATTTGAAAATTTGGTTGAATTCTTCACTAACCCATTCAAGCCCAGAATGAACATCGAATTTGTAGGGTCGATTGCGTTGATTATCTGAGACTTTATAGTAGATTTTCTTCTGTAAAGGTTGGGCATGGGCACCCCTGATCTAGATCATTGCAACTGCAGGAAAGAAAAATGGAAAATGTGAAATTAGAGCATAGTGTTTTCTTTCATTCAAAACAAAATGTTTAGAAAATGATATTTATCTTCTTTTACTCTGTCTTATCCCGCTCAAGCAGGGTCGACGTTGTTCAACCTCATGGTTGAGGTTGAACCGGAAATGCCAGCCTCAAGTGTTTCGATGGAACAGAATTTTCTTTGAAAAGTCTGCCCCAGCCGGGAGTTGAACTCGGGAACTCTGGACTACGGGCAGTAGTCACAACCGTTACGCCACGGAGGCTGTCTGAAAGTGATATTTATAATAGAAGTTAAATCACTTCTTAGCCCCATGGAAATACATGGTGTTGAAGAGAGAACAGTCTGCATCCCCCCCAATATTGTCCAATAGTGTAGGTATTCTGAACTGGTGATGTGAACGACACACACCTTTCCTTAACCCTGGAAAACATGTCAAAGTTCGGCACAAAAGCCGCAGTATGGTATTCCTGGAACTGTCCCGAATTTGAAACATTTTTTTTTTTTTTTTTTTTTTTAGTGGGGTTTAACGTCGCTTTCAACTGCCATGGTCATATCACGACGGGGGTTTTACCCTCCATTCGCAGGAAACTCACAAACCTGCTACTCACATTGACCTCACCCAGCCTGAGTGGGGCCGGGAAAAGCCAGCGTCACGAGAATTAGAATTTGAATGGTCACCCATCCAAGTCTTAACCTCGCTGGATGTCGCTTAACTTCGGTGTTCTGAAGGGAACCGGTGTATTCAACAGGCCATCGACGCTGGCTTTTGAAACATTGAAAATGGGTATTGGGTGACTTCCATAATATACAGGGTGGGGCAAAAGTCTGGAAACCCCTGAATAACTTTCGAATGGCTTCTTCGGTAAAATTAAAATTTTGTAAGGTAAACCGGGCTAATAAGACCTACTTTTAGAGTGGGATCGATTTTTGTTACCGGCCCCCATGTTGGGGCCAGGGGGGCCAACTTCATTTTTTTAAATACGAACCCCCACCTTGCGATACATTTTTGGAAAGGTCTTAAAATAAGAAATACATTGGTGCAAATTAATTTTTTTTAATATCAACTGTTTGCAAATGGCGTCCAACTTTGTGTATGCAGTAAAGTCTGGAAACCCCTGAATATCTTTTGAAAGGGATTTCTCAGTAAATTTAAAATTGTGCACGGTAAGTTGGGGTAATTAGACCTTTCCAAAAATGTATCGCAAGGTGGGGTTTTGTATGTAAAAAAATGAAGTTGGCCTCCCTGGCCCCGACATGGGGGCCGGTAAAAAAAATCGGTCCCATTCTAATATAAGGTCTAATTACCAAGGATTACCGTACACAATTTTAAATTTACTGAGAAAGCCATTTCGAAAGATATTCAGGGGTTTCCAGACTTTACTGCATACAGAAAGTTGGAGGCCATTTGCACACAGGTAATATTAATAAAAAAAAATTTTGCACCAATGTATTTGTTATTTAAAGACCTTTTCAAAAATGTATCGCAAGGTGGGGGTTCGTATTTAAAAAAATGAAGTTGGCCCCCCTGGCCCCGACATGGGGGCCGGTAACAAAAATCGACCCGACTTAAAAGAAGGTCTTATTAGCCCAGTTTACCGTACAAAATTTTAATTTTACCGAAGAAGCCATTCGAAAGTTATTCAGGGGTTTCCAGACTTTTGCCCCACCCTGTATAACTTTATAATGACGTCACCGCAAGCATCCCCTACCCTACTTCTAGTTAGGTAGCGTACAAAGAGTTCTCTCAGGCTTATGGTTCTATGGTATTCGAGTTCTCCCCCGTTTTTTGCACTGGAGCCCAACAAAGGATGAAAAGTTTGAAGTATTTTCACCGAGAACGGCCATGCCTCAGCCTAACGAAGCGAATTTCCCTCTAAGGACGGGTTACAAGCTAGTTAGTATAAGAAAAAGAAAATTCGTTTTATAAATATTTTGTAATTCAACCGATTCAAAATTCATTACTGAGGTTACCCTTAACTTTCATTATCCACTTCTCTAATGTTTAGTATTTTTATGTTCAATTTTGTTATGCGGTTCAAATAGAAGGTACCTTGTACCTGTGCAGCTACATGTCATGCTGAAAATATAAACCAGTAAAATATCAAAATAGTTATACCTACATAGAGATACCTCATAGAATTTATGTTTGGCAAATATGTATTTTAAGTCACCCTTTTTGTGCGGACTGAACATTTTGTTTTGAAAATGATACTGAGAAGTCTGACCGTTTTCCTCAGTTAAAAAGAATATAAATCATCAGACAATCAAATTAGTTTCCCATTTTCTTCGCTTAACAGCAGAGCAAACATTTAAAATTCTCTTTCATTCTGGACGGATAACTCCCTCCTGACGTGTTTCTCAATGTGAAGCTAAATGTGCGAAGAACAATGAACGAGATCTCCTTTTACATTTTTGTCATTTTATTTAAAAACATAATAATGCATCTCCCGAACAAGTCGAACATAGTTGTTAAATTTGATAAAATAGTTAGCATACTTAATAGGTATTTTATTAAAGATAAATACAAAAATCATAGTAAAATTTATAGTACATATTATTATATCACACTTGAGTTAGCAAAATAAAGAAATGCTGCTGAAAAAATGCGGTTTCTGCTGATAGCGACTACCAAATTTAGCTCACCTCTGGTGAGATAGCACAGTATAAATTCGGAAAAAATCTTTGGAATTTTTTTTCCGAATGATAGAATCCTTTTTAGGATTGCTGTATTAGGTACTTAAATGTATGAGTAACTCTCAATTTGTTCAAAATCTGGATTAACATTCATGAGATATAAACAAGAAATTATTAAAGTAGAGCTATATACTTTTGTCTATATTGGATTATTTCCGTGGATAGGCGTGTCTTTTACCATTACCATTACTTGGGCAAGCTTTGAATCTACGAGTATGAGAAAAACATTTTCATTATTATTGCTATTATTAGACATGATCGGAAGTACAACTGAAATTTTACACATGTGCTCTGTTTGTCTGCCGAATTTTAATCCCATTTCTATTTAGGTAATTGACAAAACGCAGTGAGAGAGCGAGGCGCCGTCGGAGTAAGGTTCTGTTTTGGCATCCCAATCCAGGAGGTGACGATTTGGATTTGTTATTTGGTTTTTCTGTTTGTTTTTCTGCAATGCCATGTCTTTTGGTATTTATGTTAAATATAAAAAAGTTCAAGTATGATTTCTTTGAGGATAAAACACAATGCTCCTTCACAAGGCTGATACGCACACTAGAAGGAGTGGGTAGCGCAGTATTACTAAGATCCTCTTTTACTTTTTAATTGGACTATAAACTGATAATGTACGAATCTTGTCAGGCCAAAATCAATTGACGTAGAATGTGTAGATGGTCACAACTGACAAGGTTGAATAAAATTGTTGTAGAGTAGTAGTGTAGTATAATGAAGGAACGGTAAATCAGCGAATGGTCCAAAGTATCTGAAAGAAAACAGCAAAGAAAACAAGATCAATTACAGTAAAATTTCGATAACTCGAAAACCCGATAGGTCGAAAATCCTGTTAACTCAAAAATAATTCTTCGGCCCTTGTCGAACTTAGCTCCTTATTCGAAATCCCGATAGCTCGAAACTAGTGATAGACTCGAGACAAGAGACTTTGATTTTGTATGGTCTCGTCTAGAAATCAAACCCCGAGACATGGCAGAAATCTCGTCTCAAAAAATGAGTAAGTTTGCAGCCTCGTAGGATGAGCTGATTTTAATAATAACAATAAAGCTCTTTAGTGGAAGGTAACCACCAGGCGAAGTTAATGCTTAAAGCATTTTTTACCACCTAACCCTTAGAGTCTCATTATTATGTGGTGATATAATAATGGCTTGGGTGGAAGAGATTGCCATAGGCAATAACCCCACCCTTTCGTTAGGACATATGTATACATTTATTTTGTTTATTTTTTTTCAGTTTATATTAATTTTTGTCAATTTTGTATTTTAATTTTCACCATTACTTGTTTGTATATAATATGTTCTTCTAATAAATCGTTTCATAATAGATAATAATAAAATATGAGGAAAAATTCATGCATTGGATGGGATTCGAACCAAGGGTACGCTACCTGGATTAGACACTAGCGCGTTAACCACTTGTGTACCAATAATTTTGGTTTTAAATCAAACGTGGGTTCCCGCTGATGTCCCGCTTTCTAATGGAGCTAGTGTAAGTCCTCGTTATCTTAATATATAAATGTCAAAGTCACTGACTGACTGACTGATTATCGCTCTACAGCCCAAACCGTAAGTCCTAGGAAGCTGAAATTTGGTAGGTAGCTTTTTCTTATAGTCTAGATGTGCAATAAGACGGGATTTTTCAAAATTCCCACTACAACACCTGCTATTGGCGAAAAAGGATTTTTACTTTCCTTATCCTATAATAAGGAAAGTATTGTATTCGTCGAAAATTTGACCTACCCAGTTTTTCACATTTCTGGACGAATCATAGCCTCAGGATACCAAAAAAGTTGTTTTCAGCCATTGGTCCGTGCGTCTGTCTGTCTGTCTGTGTGTCTGTGTGTCTGTGTGTGAACAGGATATCTCAAGAACGGTAAGAGCTAGAGACTTGAAATTTGGTATGGAAATTAATTTTATACACCAGACGAACCACGAAACTTTTGGTTGCAATCGGCCGCAGAATGCGGCCGCAGGGCCGCAAATATTGGCCGCAAGCGCCGTTTCTATGAATTGGTTAAAGATACAAAAAAAGTTGGAGAACAACATTTTCTTAGGTTAAAAAAATAATAGGGGTCTATTCTGATCATTTTTTTGATATCTTGAACTTTTTGGAACTCGGCCCCAATTTACGGGTATTTTGGGGGGGACCCGCTTGGAATAACTTTTTTATTATTCATCCTAGATGGAGGTTGTGACATATCAAATCCAATGATTTTAAGGTGCTGATTACGAATTTGATGTTTATTTTTAGCTAACTGTTACCTTTGAGTCACCAGTGGCTTTTGGTCCCGTTTCCATTCCTAATATGATAAGGAAAGTCGTGTGATGTTTACACCAGATTTTTTGCTTTCACGGCCATGCCTCGGCCCGCAAAGCGGGCGACAGCCCGCTTGTGCTTTATATTCAACACCAGCTTGGCTGACTAATTTCTGATATTTCACTTGCAAATTAAGTCTCGATGTTTCGCATTTTTGAAATGGGGAAAAGTATAGTATTTATATTTTGTAGTAGTGCTTTTTTGAAACTGTCGGCTCGAGACAGGGAGACCCATCATGCAATAACCATGGGAGTTCTATTCTCGAACTTGTGATCTCAAAATTTGGCTCTTAGTACTTTTGGGGTATTTTTTGGAACATAATAGGGACCTTACTTTTCATAAACAGCCGAAAATCAGCATGCCGTAAGCGATGCAAACTTACTCGTTAAATCGGGTTCAAACTACTGGACTAATATTTTAACACTGAGTTTGTTCTTTTTCTGAAGATAATTCGCTTATGAAAAACCATAACGGTCCATAGCTCATAAACCATCCTATACAAAGTAGCTATCGAGTCACAATGTGATGCAATTTTGCATCTCTCTTGAATACAAGACGTAGTACTTTTATATGAGTATAGGTATATTTATCCCAGTACTCTGTAATAACAACGTTTATCCGAGGATTATTTCTAAACTGAGAGAAATAATTTCGAGACAAACTAGGGTGATCTTTAAAGCAGAACCAAACTATTAATTGAATCAAATTGCCAGTGATATAGATAGACTCATTTAAATGATTTTAACCCTGTGCCACCACATAGGAAGATTGGGCGAGTTTCTAAATAGCACCGGTGGCAACAGGAAATTCTTCTGGTGCATTCCCCCTTGCCATAGACAAGCCTGCCAGTCGTCACCATATCATATTTGGTGATTCACCTGTGGCATCAATGACGTTATTTGTTTCTTAACAAAAAATGACGTCATTGATGCCACAGGTGAATCATCAAATAATATGATATGGTGACGACTGGCAGGCTTGTCTATGGAAAGGGGGAAAACATACAATGCCATAGAGTCTTTTGCCACATTATATGGCATCGTTTTAGTGCCATATATTATAATTTTTTCTCGCCATAGAAAATATGGCATCTGTGCCATATATAGTGTGATCCTACCTTTACTAGTGGGGAAAAATTTAAACAAACCAGGATCAACCTTCAAATTTCACGGTGAGTTGCGCTGGAGGAACTGGTGCACCAGTTGAAATTAGTACCCAACCAGTTTACTTCAGTTTCGGTAGCTACGTTTGTATAGTTTTTTTAGCTTTCTTATAAGACGTTATCGATAAGATTCTAGCTTATGTCCTAGTAAATAATGATATGATTTATATCTCACCTTAAAATGCCCAGGAAAAAAATTCATACAAATATATTAACATAAATAACACGACAATAAATTCAACTTTTTTGGCTTAGTTTCTCACAGTGATTCCTGTTTTATCATGTCTAATATTGGTCTGCTCGCACTTTTAATGAAGATGTCAATTTCAGCAACAAACAATTATTACTTTACCTACCAATGCATTGAAGGGTTAAACACGAGGACCCATTGTCTCTAATTTGGATAAGCATGATTTGTTCTCCTGAAAGGTGAATAGCTAATGATGCGCTTGAGTGAGTAGCCGAAGCTCTCAAGTCCTAGCACTCATTATGCACGCACGTTACCGCACTGAGTAGCTGGATATCAGTGAATGCCCTATGGTAATTAACAACTGAAAGAGGAAAAAAGATCATTCCTATGTTCTAAGTACTCATTTAAATTCTCGGTCCCTCAAGACTTATCTAGAAGTAGTTGATATTTTTTAAGTTGGTTCAAGTCCTTGTCTCCTTGATTGTTGGAATTTTACGATGTTTTTCAAAACCAAATGAGTTCATACTTTCACCATGAGCTATACTTTTGTGGCTATTAAGAAACATTAGATAATATTCTTGATAGGTTTCTTGAAAATTGTCACTGTTACTTTTCAATTATTAATTTGGATCAGTTTCCAAAACATTTTGTCCTACCTCTCAAAGTTTTCTACGGTACTTTTAAATAATATATGATCTAAATAAGTTGCTAACCATATGCCTTGTATTGTGAAAACATGACATACCTAAAATGTGTCTATCTTCCTAAAGATATCCTTGAGTCCACTTTAACACGGTAGTGCAGTTAGTGATTGACTCAATATCAAAGTGGGGATGATCGTTCAACTGCTTTAGGATCTTCTACTCACAGTTCTTGGCGGAATCCCTCCATGAAGATTGATGAAAACCAATGTTAATATGTAGGTACTATCACTATTTCGTCCTTTGTCATTTTTTCGTCGTTTTACATGTCCTTGACGAACTTTAACACGTTGAACACCATGAAACCTACCGGTTGGTTTCATTGTGTTTTACTGATGTTCCGTGAAAGTCACCGGTGGGTTTCATCCAAATTTTTCCGAGCACACAATGATACTCAGTCATGAAATCCACCGGTGACTTAGAGAAGATATATTTAAAAATTCCAATTTGTCCCATGCACCTGGGAAAAAAATAGAAAAAAGCCTCGGTGTTCAACGTGTTAAGAAAGAGTTTCTGATTATGTTTATCGGGCATTAGAAACTCTCCTACTAGGACATCTTTGGGCATAAAGTTTTGAAGTTGAATTGAAATTGTTATGACACTCCCCTAAACTCAACACAATTTTTACTAAATAAATTTTTACCAAATTTATTAATATCGATTGTTCTACTACATCGATAAATTTAATATAAGTTTTGTGTGATTAGGTAGGTATATGTAATATACTCGTATAATAGAATGTTAGCTTACAAGGTTTGTGTCTATAAGCCCCTCTAAGCAAAGGCAGGTTGGATTCCTTATTTATTTTATAAGAGTGGGTGGAGAGGCCACCTCGCACTCACTTTACTATTGAAACTAATTTCCTGCATAAATCTTAATGCTAAAACTCCAACTTTTTGGATGATTGCTCCGTTTCCATGGATACCAGATCCCCCTCTCAAAACATTCCTTGGACGGGAGAAAAACCTAATATCATTACTTTTACTTTCATTCAGTTTTTCTTCTTTAATTACGGGAGTTTTAGCATTTTCTCCTCGCTCTGCTCTCCCACTTCAAAACGCATTAATAATACTCTTACAGAAATATAACTTTACTTCTCTCCTTCTCAAGGGGAAAAGTTTCGCCTCGTGAAACAAAAGAAACTTTCATCATATCAAGCTGATGTACATATTGTATGTAGAGAATCTCTGATATCTATAATATCTGGACAGTGTGTCTTTAAGGATTGTTGAGATTTGATAGTTTTGACTTCAGTCCTGACCATTATGATGAATTCATTGTAATAGTTGAAAATGTTTTATTTATTTACTTTTGAGAATAATTACTTCTAATATAGTCACGGTGGCTGAGTGGCATAACACACCAGGTTTGCACGCAGGGGACCGGTACTTTGCATATTTCAGATCTGCATCTATCTTGTGACGAAGAATGAGGAGTTACTTGTATGAATAACCTAACCTAACCTAACCTAACCATTTGCAGTGGCATTACCAGAACGAAAAAGAAATAAAATGTTTGTACCACACCACACATATTATGATAATTTTTTTAGCCAAATGAGAAGGTTTTTCATAAAAATTACAACTTCCATAAAGTCACGCACTATGAGTAGTGTTCTTTCGTTCTCAAAGTAGGTAGGTAATCAAAATGATACCACGTGCATCCCAGAAAGTCGTAGCCTACACCTTGACGGCACAGGATGCTGCATTAAGCTTTCTCATACTGAAATGTTAGTGAAAAGTTTTCAGAATTCCTCTATTTGAAATTCCTACCAACTTAGCAGTCTCGCTCATTAACCCTTTCAGTCATGATGTCCTATATATAGTGCGATTTTTAAAATGCCCCCTATAACTAAGGAGGGTATGAAATGTGCGTTATTTCTTACAAAAGTGATAGCCAGTGTTGCCACCTACAAATCTAAACCATTTTTATCATCCTCTTTTTTTTTGTTTCAATGGAACAGATGTTTTCTTATCAGTAGATTGTAGATTTGGAAAAGTGTCAAAGTTGGTCATTTAAATCAATTAGAATTAGTGGTTTATAATTAATTAGAGTGCCTGAGTATTTTTTTTCTTATTATTTACACATTTTAGAACATTTCCGTGAAAGCCCAGAAACATACCTGGTATAGAGTTTGGAAAATGGCGCTTTGAAAAATCGTACCATATATAGGACTCTGTGACTGAAGGTACCAAATCATCAACATTAAAAAAAAAAAATATTTTAGCATTCTGATCACCTTTTCAAGTGTACTTAGCAGATTTTGCCTGAATTTTAATTTATTACAAAGTCAAATTTAAAATGTTCTTGTCTGAGTTAATCTAGGCTGTCTAAAATAACTGAAATTCAAATATAACATGTCTTGTCAGCCTTCACATTTGTCAGAAGATGAAATTTTTCTCTATCTTTTTGGCAATGGAGATGATTCTGAAAATGAAGACTTGTGTGACAATGAAGATGTTTTAGGAAGTGAAATGATAAGTGAAGAACTAGTAGTACCAAATCAAAGTTGTGACATCAATATAGATGATCTGAGAAACAACCCCGAGGATTTTCCTGACCCTGAAACATACCAGATAGTTGACCCACCTGTGGAAGAGTTTGTTGATCCAAACCATATTGTAGTTATACCCCAAGAAGTTATACCCCTAGAAGATAGTGGTGAGTCTGTTATAGTTGAACCTGAGATAGTAGAAGTATCTACACACGTAAGAAATATATCAGAGGAAGCCAATTTGACACCCAGGGAACAAGTAGACTGGATCAAAGGTACATATGAAACTGCCAAGGGAAATAACTACACACCATTTTCCAATGAAATCACTAGCTTACCAACACCTTTGAAATACTTTGAGAAGTATATTTCTAATGAACTATTGGAAACTATGGTAACTAAAACAAATACTTACACTGTGGAAAAACATGTAAAGTTTCAACCCACTGATGTAAAAGAAATAAAAAAATTCATTGGTATAAATCTTCTTATGGGCATTTTGAGTTATCCTAGAGTTAGACTTTATTGGGATCCCAAGTTTACCATTCCTCTGATCTCTTGTAATATGACAATGAATAGATTTTTCAAATTACGTCAGAATATTCACATTACTGTTGAGAACGATAAACCTACTATGGATGATAGATTCTGGAAAGTTCGGCCACTTTACAATGCAGTAAGAAATCGCTGTTTGGAGTTGGAACTAGAAGAAAACATGGCAATTGACGAACAAATGGTTCCATTCAAAGGTCAACTGAATATGAAACAATATATAAAGAGCAAACCTACTAAATGGGGTGTAAAAATATTTGCACTCTGTGGAGCTAGTGGTCTAATGTATGATTTCATGTTGTACCAAGGTGCTACTACTGAATTAGAATCTCATTACAAACCATTTGGTCTTGGGGGAGCAACTGTTATGCAACTCAGTGATAGAATAAATAAACCCAATTGCTCATTGTACTTTGACAATTATTTCTCAACCTATCATTTGTTTCAATTCCTAAAAAGCAAGAGTATCAAAGCTGCTGGAACTGTGCGGATAAATCGTTTCTGCAAACCTCCATTCATTCCAGAGAAAGAGTTCAAGAGAGAATCACGAGGTCATATGGAGGAGGTGATCAGTAAAGATGGTGCTGTGATACTCACCAGATGGTTGGACAATAGTAGTGTTACAATGGGATCAAACTTTGTGGGAAGTGGAACAACAGATACGTGTAAGAGATGGGACAAAAAAGAACATAAATACATCACAGTGAAGAGACCTGAAGTAATATCTCTCTACAATACTAATATGGGTGGAGTGGACAAGTTTGACTTCCTCTTAGCACTCTACAGGACATTCATAAGATCTCGCAAATGGACACTCAGAATGATCAATCATGCTTTAGACATGGCTGTTGTTAACTCGTGGTTTGAATATCGAAGGGATGCTGATGCTCTTGGTGTACTAGCAAAGGATCAATTTGATCTCATTCACTTTCGTCAGGCAATAGCGGAGGCTCTGATTTTGGCAGGGCAAATTCCAGAATCTAGAAGGCGAGGACGACCATCTTCTGAAGGTGCTCAAGCTCCAATACCAGCTAAACGAATGTTACAACTGAGACCACTTGAAGACATAAGGTATGATGACATTGGACATCTGCCTGAATTTCAGGATTTGAAGAACCAACAAAGGTGTAAAAATGAAGGTTGCACAAGAAAGAGCTATGTTGTATGTATCAAGTGTCAGGTTGCCCTATGTGTTAGCCGAGGAGCTAATTGTTTCAAAGATTTTCATGCAAATTAGTAATATCTAGCATCTTTATTTAATGTTTCTTACTTTCTCTTCTTTTGATTTTTTTGTTTATTTTTACCTAAAGAAGAATAAATAATAAAAATAAACCTTGCCTTGTGAAATACCCATCTTTTTATTTTTATATTTATGCATTTTATACATATAAGTAGGTACCTTTACCATTATATAGTTTTATAAAGACCATTATAGGCCAAAATGATAGAGACTAGAAAATGGATAATTCTTAGCTCCCTCAGTCACCATGTCCTATATATAGGACGATCCGTAACTCAAAAACGGTAAGTGATAGAGTGACGATTTTTTTTTTCTTTTGAATCTAAAATCAGAACTAAACTACAGACCAAAGCTTGATTTTTTTCCTCAAGCGGATCATAATTCGTGACTGAAAGGGTTAATGATCTTGTCAAGACAAACTGAACACCCACCAAAGATGCAACTACACTAACATGTGACTACCACACTAGTTCTTTTTTTTTTTTTAAGTGGGGTTTAACGTCGCTTTCAACTGCCATGGTCATATCACGACGGGGGTTTTACCCTCCATTCGCAGGAAACTCACAAACCTGCTACTCACATTGACCTCACCCAGCCTGAGTGGGGCCGGGAAAAGCCAGCGTCACGAGAATTAGAATTTGAATGGTCACCCATCCAAGTCTTAACCTCGCTGGATGTCGCTTAACTTCGGTGTTCTGAAGGGAACCGGTGTATTCAACATGCCATCGACGCTGGCTGCACTAAAGTTCAATTTACAATATTTAGGAATATTTTATACCATCTCTCTGACAATTTTATTCGTAACATTGTTAATACTGTCTTGTCATATTTGCTTGAAAGACCTTTAAAATTCTTCCATTAGTTTGAAGCTCGGATGAATGCTATGATACTGTGATAGACCCGTGATGCAAACAATATTGATATCTCACTAGTGTTGCAGGTCGCAATTTTTCCATCAGCTCTATCTTGCGCTTTTAATTTCCAAAGGATTCCCATTGATTTTACGATTCGGCCTTCCCACCTTGTGTTCGGTCTTCCCCGTTTTCAATTCATATAATCAACTACATATAATCATTATCTCTATTTAAAACTAAGAGGCAATTCTTTCTTTTCATCATAGAGAACTGACACCATAATTATTATTTATGAGTTGTATTTAGAATTCTTGTGAAGATCTCTAAACTTCAATATTTTCAAGAGGTTTCCTTTTCGGTTTTGTGTATTTACAATATTTGTTTCTATTAACCCATCATTACAATATGGGTTGGTTTCGCTATCTCTTCCTGGACCACTTCTGGACTCTGGTTTCCAAGTACTTGATTTAATGATTCCTCCACAATTTTACGATCTCCAGGCATGAGTGCTCCAATCATCTCCCCATTCATTGACACACGGATTTCGCATTGTGTAGTTTTTTCTCTCTCTGAAAATTTCAAATTAATATTACGGATTGCGGTTGCAAACTCAGTAATGACAGCTATTAAATACTCTGCTGTAGTTTTTTCAGCAGAAGCTGTAGATGAGGTTTGCTTAGAAGTGAATGATCATAGTACTCTGAATAAGTTTATTGCATTCATCTTATGGCTCTGTTCCTCTTCAATACATTCGTTGTGCAACTCTCTGGTATTGGTTGATAGATTGACGGCAGTCTCTGAATAGACTTAAACTATGATATGAGACCTTAGAATTTGTGCTTGATAAACTAATTGACTAATGCTGGGTGAGGACTTTTGAACTTAATTACCTTCTTTATGTTTGGATATTTTCATTCCAGCAATCATTTTTCAAGTTTAGACCTTCCTATCATTTACAATATTCAAAATCGTTCTATTTTGCTGGATTTGACTTACTCAATTCGGCATTTAGATTCATATCTTCGTCCTAACAGCTCCTTCATATGTACCAGTTTGTGATCTCAATAATTTTCAATCAAACATGGCACTCCAAAACAATGACTATGGTATAATACTCATTATGAATTGCTCAATATCGCTTGACCAAATCCACCAAGTCAGAACTGTCCATTTTTGACAGAAATGAGCTTGAAGACTTGAAGAGTGTCACTTAGCTTGTTGCACAATGGGCAATCCCAGGAACTTATTCGGCTGCTGGAAGTTTAACTCTATCCTGTTGTTCAACTTTCATTTTATTTCTGATTCCGAGAAAATGTAATTGTTTTCTCGGTTTCTTTACTAGAGTGTGGCGGGCGCCAGCGATAATTATTTTAATTTTCTTTGTTTTCTTAGTTTGCTTTTACATAATTATTGTATCGATCATTATTGAGTTTTAACTATTACCTATTGGTATAAATAGGGCTGTCGGCTACGAAAGCTCTTTGTCACTGCGTCCTGAAATAGATCTTTCTGACATATTCTGTAACTCTAAAAGAGATCACAGCTATTAATGTAGCTTAAAATTCTTTCAGGACTGAATTCGGAAACGTCTTTAGTTGTTAGAATTAGCCTTGAGAAGTGTTTCAGTCGGGCATGAGAAGCTGCTCTACATTTACGGAGAATGTGTTTTTCTGTATCTGGGGCCTCTTTACAGAGACGGTAGTTGAGGCTACATTGGCCTGTTAAAAAGCCAGTAAGGATTCTTCTTTGCTCAGACAGAGCATTTCTTTTGCTCTTTTGGGCGAATAAGTTATGAACATTTTCACCTACCTGTGGCCGAGACTCATTTAGGAAGTTCTTCAGAATTACTCCCACTTTCAAAGACTTCAAAACGTTTATTAAGCTTTGAGAAGCAGTTGGGATTTTGAATAACACCTCTGAATTTTCTCTACGAGAGAGTATAGTTGAGGTTGTTGGCAACTTCTGCCTCTTCTGCTCCATTAGCTTCTCACCCTGATGCTCTGAAGTTGTTTCTTCTGAACGAAGCTCCTTTTGGTGCTTGTTTACTGGAAAGTGGCTACGGCTTTTGCCCGACCTCTTGTGGATTAAGGCATTGTTTGAGCAGCCGCTTTCCAGCAGCTCCTGAGAGATTTATAAAGATCTCTTTCTTTTGAAGTTTTTCAACAGCTTCTGAGAGATGTTCCTGTTAGTTGCCTTTTACGACAGGGGGGAACAACCCGTGGTCTTATTCTTATCCAAGAGCTACATGGCAATCACCTAAGTAGTAACCTGAGGTTTCGGCACAAGAAAAACTAAACAAATTTTAAAATTATATGATACTGATGTTTTTTGGCTAGCTTCCAGAGCAATTCAAAGTCATATTTTGCTGGTACTTCAGCGATACTTTTCCATGCTACATACTCGTATATCTGCCCGACGAAAATCAGTATTATTATTACGCTCATTATAACAAAGCTATCCAATGTGGTTGGACTATTGATTCCAAACCAAAAACAATAACTATTATTGAACTACTTTTCAAGTGGAAATGGAAATCTATGAGACTTTATTATTTGTTCAAATTTATTAACTTCCAGCCAGTAGCCGAGTAAGGAGGCATAATCTATATTTTTATGATCATGAATAAAAAAGTCTTTACGAGCGTAATAAAAACAAAGAAATGGGAAATATTACAATAAAATAACTTTTATGTTACTTTTGGAAACAAGAACGCGCAAACTTTTTTTTTCTCTTCTCATTCTGGAACTAAGAGTCTAAAAAAAGTCGGAATGAAGCAAATTCAAATTCAATTTATCTCCCAGAAATTTTCAGTCGGTTGAAGTTGAGATGCAATGAATAAAACTGCACAGTTTGACCGTAATATAACAGCTGTCTGCTCCTACAACTTACCAAAGCTCCATGTGTTTCGGTTGTGTTGATGTAAAGCTCTTGTTCTGCGTGCCACGTCTCTCCCAACTGCATTGTTTTGCTCTTCTTGCAAGACTGAGTGGACTGGAATGGTTACAAAGATTCTATTTTATTATTTCCTATCCTATGTTTTACAAAGATTTACATTCTATTACATTATTTTTTATCCTATGTTTTACAAAGAGGAGTAAACTCCAAAAATAATTTAGTCATTACGAATATTCTGTAGAAACATATTTTCTATTTGTTTTATTTTAAATGAGGCTCTAACGCCTCTAACACTGATTTAGGTACTATTAATATCTACAGTGATACCTAAACAAGTATCCTGGGTCCCTATTCCTCTCAAGCTTGTCTACTTACACCACCTTGTATATCATAGGCATCAACAATATGATGTGGCACGCATGCATCTGACAATAGACTGATATTCAATAAAGAAAACTATTCCAGTCCGTATGAATATTCGTGCCACTCATGTTTTTCTTTCTTGACGAGAAAAATAGCCTAGACAATGAATAAGACATGCGAGACGCCATTTTGAAAATTCAAATTCCCGTATACAGTTTTCTTCGGAGAAAGGTTATTGGCTGAGCGGAAAATGGTGCATAGACAGGTGGTTTCACGTCGAGAGTTGATATTATATTATTATGATAATGGAGACGCTACGTGAGGCCCGACGACGCTATTATGTTTTGTCATTACTCTGATTATCAAGTCCGAGGAGTGGCGGCCGAGTGACCCTACAACTGGCTGGCATCAACTCGGACGGTCCAGACTCCTGGTGAAATCTACAGAATTTACTCTTGTGTCTGTTCTTTATAACTGCACCCAGATTTTAATTTCTTATCCAAAAAATAAAATAGACTTGATATAAAATGTTGAATAAAAATATTCAATTTCATTATTAAATAATGAAATTGAATATTTTTTTTTATATTATATTATTATATCATAATAATATAATATAATCGCGAGAAATTTTCTCGCGACCGTCTCGTACTTTCAGAAATATCGCGGATCTAACCTCATTGGAACATCTAAACATTTTCAATTGGTTTCAATTTCTGTGTTGGCCGTGTTTAGAAACACGGCCAACACAAGAGATACACATAATTATGAAGATGATAACCGGGAGGATTGATGATTCAATCTACACAGACTTTGAAACAGGATTTGCCAATCTAAGTGGACCAGGCCTAAACTTGTAGCTATATTCAAGCCGGGCTTTGTAGCTGTATATTACTTCTGTGGGATAACGGAGCCAGCCTTTGTCACTCAAAATTTTATTTTAGAATACCTATCGTTCAGCTGATAAAATCTAAGGGTCGGCTTAGATTTACTAATCCTGTTTTATAATACGGCCCTAAAACTGAATATGATGGAGAGGACCTATGAGAGCTATGAGGACATATATGAGAGACTTGAGGTAGGAAGAAGAAAATTACTCACGTAGAGGAACTGAAATCTACTGAAAATGTTTCTGTTCAAATCAATTTGGCAGTCATTGTATCAGTAATCACATCAGCTATGCCACTTTCTATGGCCACATCATCTTTGGTATACCTACTTTCTATGTAATATTATTATTCGATATCAGATTAGGCTTCTCATGATATTGTTTCCGCTACACAGATTGTCATTCTACGATACAAGATTTGTTTACCTATTAGACCAAACGTTGACTTATAGCAAAAAAAAGTTGACTCCATATGAATTTTTCTAACCCTAGCATGCACAATTGCACATAATGCATTGCCCCACTGCCTACATGTATTTTTCCTAACCCATATATGTACAATATGTACATATATAAATAATAATTCTACCAATTTGTTAGATGATAGTCATACCTTCCTAAATAGATGTTGCGCAATCCTTTGTATAATGGGGTTCGAAATAAAAATGTGTAGGACTGTAGTGCAGTGCTCGGCTTGTATAGTAAATGCTGAACATTGTTTTGGGTCTATAGTAGGGTTATGAAAAAATACATGTAGGACAATATCAATAAGTTTAATAACAAAAAAAAATGTGGACATTTTGATTTTGCTGTACAATTTTCTCCATATTAATATGTTGAGAAAATATATTGGGTAATGCGTAGACTACTCAGACTACAGCCTGTTCCTGGTATGGATCACGTACAAACAATTGAACCGTACCACGTACACACCTGACCACTAACCAAATTACAGAACCAAATTATAACTGAACCTCTATCACAAGTGTTATTAATGGTAAAATGCTTCGGTGCTATCATAATGAAATGGTAATGTTATCTATCATATTCTTTGTTCTATTCGTTCCGGCCAATCACTCCAGGAATACCTGCTGTGATGGCTCTATTAAATGTATCAGGAGACATACTCACAGGTATCCATATTCCGAATTGCGAGAGCTAGATACATTCATATTCATAGTATGGTCCGGAACGTGAAACTGCTGTCGCCGGCCGCCTCAGGTTTATGATGCTTTCAGTCCAGATGATGGTGCAGAATGCTTTCAGCTCAGGTAGTGGTGCATACATTCTGTGAGAATCACTTCTGTATCGTAGACGAAATATAAGAATATTCCTGGAAAGTCTGTGAGAATCACTTCTGTATCGTAGACGAAACATAGGAAGATTCCTGGAAATGGGTATGGGATGCATATTAAGTTATTAAGGAAATATTTCTTTCTATTCCAAAATATAGTGGGTGATACTATCTACATTCCCAGTATTGCTAATCCACTATTGGTTAAAACTAGGCCTTGAGGAAGGCGGGGTACCTCAACGGGATTGCTGGGGAAAGTTAGAGGTCGTACAATTATTTGACTTTATTTATAACAGGGGACCAGCACAAGGTAAAAGTGACAATGTACAACAAATAAACGTTTGCAAATAAATATTTTAAAATAAGGAGATATCAAAAATCATACTTTAGTAAAGAGTAATATACTGGGTCCGCCAAAAAATATAAGTACATACATAGTCTTGAAAACGGGTAATCTGATTTTGTACCTCTCCAGGGGTTGAGCATAACTTTGGTATCTCTAAAACCACTTGTTAAGGTTTTTCGCTTATAAATTCTAACCGACGCATTTAAAACAATAACTATACCGACCAAAATCCTAGATTTTTTCAAAATTGGATTTCCGTTAAGGTCTCATATTTATGTTATACGTTGCCGTTTTCAAACTTTCTCACCAATGATGGGCGACTACTTTCCGATAGGCATAAACCTTTTTCTGGAAAGTCTCTATCTACCTACTGTTGAGCCGTTTTTTTCTTTTTAACCAAAGCGGATGCAACTGGAATAAAATGAACAAACTGAAAAACCTCCCTGCACTAGGCCGTACCCTGCAATAACCTCCCGCCATTCCAGTGATCTGACGCAAACTGGTGTATTCAAAGAATTTCTAAGAGAAAGAGGTTGTGGTAACTGATTACAACTCTTCTTTACTATGGGTACGTTCTTTCCTACATTGACCTCTTCCCTACAGCCCAACAAGTGTTGTGTAAACGAAGCGATAGGAGTTTAAGTAACGTAAACACCAGGACCTGACCACAATTAATTTAATAAGGCGGTATTACCATAGAGCATCGGGTGTCTCCGGTAATGAGCTGAGGTTTGTGGAGTCTTTGAGTGGCGCGGATGCCGGTATGAAAATTACAGTAGCGGGTCCACCGATGATGTCCATTTTGACCCGACCGACTTCCTCTAACTCCCATTCTCTCCTTTCCCTAATTTGAACAAAAAATCAAATTAAGATTCAATTGACTATGAAATGATGGAACTATTGCCAAGTAACGGATGTGAGTGCTGGACGCTAATTAGTTGCTGAGAGACATCCTTCAGCTTCAAGTCTATTAAGGACTTAAGGAGGGATCAGAGAAATCTTCACTTATATCGCAAACAGTTTAGCTTTCAAATATAAAAGAAACTTCACAATAAAATTGTCTCTTCTTCTATGATCTTCATTTTATTGACTTATTTTTTTGAGAATTGAAGGACTTTGCTGCCACAGTGGTGTGTTTCTTCATCTAAGAAATATTCAAACTTACATATTTGTGTGAGGTATGTTTTCTTAGAAACACATTTTTTAGAAACAGAATCCTAATTTGTCTGAGTTAGTGAGAGATCAACTTTTGACATGAAACTTAGTGAGTCACGTAGATTACGGAGAATACCTCCTGTCAAGTGTCGCTAATAAAAAAGAAGCGCTAGACTGCTAATCCAGGTAGCGTAGGGATCCGTTGGTTTGAATCCCACCCCGTGCATGAATGTTCCTTCATTAATTTAAACTTGTGACCACATAATAAGGTGGTTACCTTCCACTAGAGAGTATTATTATTATTACCTATTATTTTGGAAGAAGACTAATTCGAGAGAGGGGATTTATTGGAGACCACCACAAAGTAACTAAGCTACTTGTACAAAGTACGCCCATCAATAATGGAGTCCTGGTAAAAGAGATAATTAGCTTCAGCTTGAGAGCCCTTTGAAACAGCTTATCTGTGAATAAAATATTAAAACCAAACGGCACAGGTTGAAAATATAAAGGCAATGAGTAGATAGAAATAGAGAGAGAGAGAGAAAGATAGAGAGGGAGGAAGAGATAGAAAAGGGGAAGAGGCCTGAAAACGCGCGATAAGACATAAATACAGTCTGGGACTTTGCCAGAAGTACGTTTCCCTTGTTGATAATTGCCCTTAGCCCCCGCTTTCCATTCGGTAAGTCCACAGCTCTGCCCCCTCAATAGTCCATTTAATTCACTAAACTCTGCTTCCCCTTTACCGCAGAGTATGGGTTTAATAACACCATATCTTCAATTATTAGTTCGTTATACGATCTCGTTCTATCTTCGTCTCTGTTCCTTTCTTTTTCTATTTCTTCCTCTGATTTTTAAATTACTTTATGCTGCCCGTTTTAACTTTTCTTGCTGTAATGTGCAAGATAGCATGTAAGGGGTTTTAACTTCTAATGATACATTACTATAGGCATGACCTATACAATAAATCTTTGTAAAAACCCGTTTTTTTGTCACCCAAGAGAACTGAAGGGTGTTAAGTAATACTTCCCATTTGATTTGGTATTACATTATTTATATTAGCAAACACTAAGATAAGATGATTGGATATTAGGATCACCAATTTGCATTAGCATGAAAGTATCCCTTGCGAATATGGTCTAATACAGATTTAATCTCACTAAATATTATGACTTCGGATTTTAAGTTTACAATCAGCCTAGAATCTTTCAAAAATCAGATTCCTCAAGCTTGCCATGAATGCTCAAAAGATACATTCAAATTATTAAGTTTCATAAAAGAATATGAGACATACAAATTAATAGAGACATTAGTATCTACTGGTACACTCTAGTTATTATTAAGATGATCCAATTCAAATGCATTCTTTCTAATTTCACACTTATTAAATGAAAAAGACTGCTACCAAGTTTAGAAGTTCTTTATTCACTTCTACATCATTATTAAATTATATCTTGTTCACACATTATTCTTGATTTGAGTCTGTCTCGAATTCCAGGCATGGAGTTGATTGTTGAGAATCTATGTTGACAAAATTAGAATGAATTACTACAATCATAGCACTAGGATAGCAGCTATTAGTAATGAAGATGAAACTCAACCTGTCCTGTCATCGAAAGTCTGCTACCAAAGTTACAAATACCAATTCAGTCCAAACGAGGAAATTTTGACAACAGGATTTTTCTCGCCGTTTTTTCATGAATTTTGAGTTCATAGATCCTTTTAACGACATTTTAGATTTAAGTTGAAATTAATGAACATTTTGTAATAACTCTTTGGAATTGAGTTTTGAATTTTGCATATTGTTTTATATGGGGAATGTAAGATCTGAATCGCGCCGTACCCTAACATTAAGTGATATCCACCCCCCCTTTTTCGTACAGAACTATATTACAAAACCCACGTACATACGGATACATATTCTATTTTCTAACCACAAACAATATATTCATTTAATATCTAATAATTAACGAACTATCTTAAATAAAATATCAATCTTTGTAAACACGACCACATTGGCTGTATGGCAAATTCCCATGATAAGGAGAATAACCAATGCCAAAAAATTTAAATTAAAAAAAAAGTGATATCTAGAGATTGTCCTTCATTGATATTATGGATCATAGATTTACATTATCTTGCACTATATGTGATAGCGTAAGCATTATTCATTGTAATGGAAATCATGACTGGTCCGCGCCTGTCTCAACATGTACACGAAAGTAAACGAGGAACTCGAAAGTATTTCTCAACTGTCTGATGATTTGATGTCATTATTACATTTGTAATGGTCGGATTGTGGTTGTTGTTATTCAAAAATCTAGAATGGCACCCCGCCACGACCACCCAGCCATTCTCAGATTTGGATCAGTCGGATCGATCCAATTCTGAGTTCAATTTTCATCGCGGTAATTACGAGGTCAGTCATGCGTCAAACTTATGTGAAAACGCGTTAGTCCTTTGTTCTTTCAGGATTCCTTGGAACGCATTAGCACTTGTTATTATTATGAATATTATGGTAGAACTTTTAAGCCGCATCCCCACCGTCTTCAAATTCAACAAATTTGCCTGCAGTGTGGGCGTTTTGAAAATTTAAATGCGGACGGTGCAGATCAACATTGTTGAACAACATCGGTGGGGACCCGCCTCTTTACACCAACACTTTCAAAAGTATACATTGCTATTTTTTAAATTAAATTTGTTCTATACTTGAGTCTAAAATGAGGTAAATTTGTATGAGGTAGATGTGCTACTGTGTAAGTACATTGTATGATATTTTTATTTTTTTGTCCTATTACATTGATATTTTCTATCGTGCTCCACTTGAAATTTTCTTTTTAAGGATATTACTATAGTTGCTACTTTTATTGATTTATTTTGTTATCAGTTGTGTGTCATTTGTTCGGTCATAATTACCTTCTTGGAAAGTTTCCGGAAATGGTAGTCTCATATTTTAGAAGAAAAAGTGACAGATTCAAATATTTTATTTACCTACTCCACAACACAGAAAGTATAAATACATTTTTTTCTATTAAAAAAACAACTCTGGTTTCAAAGATAATATAACTTGAGACATAAATCACAAAATGGTAAAAATTTATCCAACTCAAGAATGGAAATATAACGAGGGAAACCTAAATGCAAACTGTCCCGCGGGAATATTCGTGTGGAGGAAGATGGAGAGAGAACTGAAGAAATTAAAGGAGGAATTAATGGCTTTGCTGTAAACCTAAAGCCTATCATTTATGATTGTGTGAAAAAGAAGTACAGCTTTTGCCCACAATAATTCAAGTAAATAATGTGTCATTGAAATGTGGCAACAGATAAGAAATGAGCGAATAATTAATCCAACATTGTAATCATAATCAATGATCTAAAGAACGAACAATGTTATCTAATTCTCATAGACGTGGCAGTACTTAATGATAATAATGCTACAAAAAAGTTGAAAAAAAAACCAAAATATAAGGATCTTCCAATCAAAATGCAGAACATGTGGAGTGTTAAAACACAAGTAATATCAGTAGTCATAGGAGCAACCAGTATAGTAAGTAAAAACCTTGCAGAAAATCTGAGAAGCATACCAGAAAACATCAACCAGATGATTACAAGACCTTTGCAAAAGCCCACATTCAACATAGATTTCACAGTACCTACACACACAAATATAAGGATTAACCTTGCATAAGAAGTTTGTGAAATTAATAATACTATTAAAAATAGACCCTTGAGTGGATGGTAATCAGGCGAAGTTGTTGCTGAAAGATAAAAGTATTTTCTTGTACCTACCTAACCCTTTGGAGTTTAGAGTTTTATTATTTATTATATACACATTTCATGCTTATAATCACGACTTAGAGAATTTGCTCTCAGTTTGCTGGAAAATAACTATTTTTTAGCTTAGTAAATAACTAGCTATTAAAATTCATGTATTATTCACCATTTATACTCAATGTCTCTTAACTTGTATAACTATTCTTATTCAAATACCTGTTAAGGAATAAATCTAGATATATTGCACAATGCACAAGAACAGTTTTCATATTACTTGTGTGGAGGGAGGGTGTGGTAGCGTACATTCTCTGAGGCGTCCTGGTAGTGTGTCGATAAAACATTGGTCCCGCGGGAGGGATGCAGGGAAAGAAACAAGAAGTCTGAGGAAACAGCCCGATGGGGACTTTCCAGACGAGGGAGGGGGATAAAAGTAATCATATCTTGTCTCTGTCCAGTTTTCCATTTCCTCTTGGTCTCCCTCACTACTCTCAGATTAACAAACAATACAAGTGAACCGCTCTCCTGAAACTGACTAAGTCTGGACAAATGGAGCATTGTGTATTTGTCTAAGAACAAGACCGTTGATAGGGCCATTTCAGTTTGTTGATCTTGAATTCATGAGTTGATCTTCAAATCATTACTTCATAGGCCGCAGTCAGCCGTATTTTTGAAAGTATGACATTGACTATTCCACCTAAAATGATTTGAAATATCACTGGTTCTTTTCCGAGGAATTTCTAATATTAGAAATCGGAAGTATTTTCAATTAAACCTTTTTTGTACTAAACTTTAATGGAGCAGTGTTAAAAAAAAATGATACCTAATAAATTCAAAGGTATTCCTTATATTTATTTATTTTATTTTCTGATCTTTTTCTGAAAAAAAATCCGCAACTCCTGAAAATCCCACAATCACCTCAGTACTCCTCGGACACAGCACAGGAATCCCTCTGCGAGTATTGATGTATTAGAAGAAGCCATCGAAACATTAGGGAAAGCAATCCTATCTCTTACAAATGCATTTGCGGTGAAAATATTCATCTCTTTTCCTTATACCTCTTGGGTCTTCTTATATTTGTGTTTCTTCTACTTTTTTATTGGACGTTTTCCCATACGAAGGTATCTCCTTTTTTTATTGCATTACTTTAGATTTATATTTATTCTTTTCACTTTTTAACTGTATCAGTGTCGTAGGGTACCAAGGATCTTATCATAGGAAAAGATGCACATCAGCGGTCGAGTAGTCCAAGGGGAATGACAACGCTTGATTCAGTTTAGATCTACATAAATACTGAGCAACTCTTCATTTAAATCTACATAGGTACTGAGAAACTGTTCATTTTAGATCTACACATATACAAATATACATACTGAGCAACTCTTCATTTTAGATCTATTTTAGACATGCATATACTCAGCGACTCTTCAATTTAGATCTACGTTTCATACTGAGAAAATCCTCAGTTTAGATCTACATTTATATACTGAGCAACTTTTCATTTTAGATCTACATGCATATTTGCATATATTTAGCG
The DNA here is from genome assembly GCA_024516035.1 of Bactericera cockerelli. NCBI lineage: Eukaryota > Metazoa > Arthropoda > Insecta > Hemiptera > Triozidae > Bactericera > Bactericera cockerelli. Next base: position 22,102,532 of record CM044955.1, on the reverse strand, counting down.
ACTCTTTAATTTAGATCTACGTTTCATACTGAGAACATCCTCAGTTTAGATCTACATACAAACTGAGCAACTCTTCAGTTTAGACTCACCAGTCGCCACTGCCTCTCGCATTTTTTTCTACAATTTCTTTTTCCACTTTTAGAATTCAAAATAATGACCATTATTATACCTATGAAAGTAAAAAATCGAGGGAAATCCAGAAAGGAAAGTGCAAAAGGAGAAGGGAAGGGATTGTATAAAAATGTTATTTTTCTAACTTTCTATCCCTCTTTTTTTGTTATAAAAAATTCCTTACTTTACCAGAGCTTTTGTATTTTAAACCTCCTGGAATTTGTTTTCTCTCGGAGTGTAGACAGTGTTTTTGTAAATAAATTTTGGGAAATGATGATGTTCAGAGTGCCAATCGAGACGCAACGCATTTTAGAGAGAAATTCGTAAAGAAAGTGCCTTAATCACATACTTTCTAACTTTCTTTTTATCATAATAATATAATCTTATAATGAATCTTTTTGAATTTTCGTGTCCCATGAAACAATCTCAATGACTAAGTTTCAAACTATTGTCATATCAGTCATAACAATATCTAGGTAGTATGTAGGTATATTAGAAGGGTTTCAACTCACTCTTCAATTTTGCTTTCGATTTTTTTATCACCCCGATTACAAAATGAATATTCAAGATTGCGAAGCCATTCCATTCAAAGCATAATTTGGAAGGGTTGAAATAAAATTTAAATAAAATGGATTTATCTCTTCCATGATGAAAAATAATAATAAGTTTGAAATAAAATGGAGTCTTTTCCAGGAATCTAGTCACTCCAGGATAGATTTGGCGAAGCTTAACCTAACTAAAGTATGCCAAACTCTAGACTCTGGAGTAAAAGAGGCTAATTAGTTGATTTTTGGTGTTTAAGTAACCCGTAATTGCATCATGTACATACTACTTCTTCTTACCTTTAAACACTTAAAATTCAAACACTGGTACTAGCTACTTCTGGCAGTTAATGTGGATACCTGATTTATGAATTTCCAGTAAATAAAAAGTGAAATCCTGATTTTGAACGATTAATGACAGGTGGTTCCGAAACTTTTTTTTTCTCCTACGCGACCTCTAAGGATCTATGATGTTAAAGAGACCATTATTTGCAAAAGTAAATTTATATTATTTTAAACTAGAAAAATCGTATTCTAAGTTTCGTATTCTCTTTTCCACTGTACGCACGGAATAGTCTAAATCTCTAACTGCTTCCACTTCCTGGGGTAGCGAATAGGTATCCAAGTAGTGCCGATAGTCTGACTTGAATTGAAACTAATAAAAATAATGATAATAAAACAGTCAGTGTCATAATTATCTATAAATTCATATAAAGTACCTGGATCCATTATTCTAATGTGTAGAAAGTATCTGTTTACGGTTCTTATGTTTCTGGTTTGGATGGAGGCTATGTCCACATTGGACATTATTGCCTGGTTGATCTTGGTGAACATCTTGGCTCGTAAATCTGTTGACAAGAGACATTGGAATCATGGTAAGTAGAGTGGCATTTGCATCGAGTGTGTCTATGTTTAAAGAACATGTGGACGTTTACTGAATACGCAGTGCACGATCAGGTTACAAATCACGCGGCTAATTAAATATTTATGATTCCCATTGGAAACTCTATGGCTGAACTTGGATTCAGTAATGAGGTTGTTAAAAGATATGTGCGAACGATCTTGCATGTAGAGAATTGCAATTATTTTTCGCGATTGAATTTATAGACCTCACATGTATGTCGTTGAATTAGATGAGATTTTTTAATAACTCTCATGGACATATTTTCCAGGTTGGTTTCGCTCTATGGTATTTCAAAATCAACAATAAACTATTGGAAAATCTGCCTGTGTCTATGATAAAATAATAGAAAACACTTCTCCCAAAGAAATGTTTAAAATGTGTATTAATTATGTTTTCTGACCAATATTCATCAAGTATTATAATTGTTTCAAGAAGAATGGTAATTTGGAGTTTGTGAATTCTATATTCATTAATAAGAAGAGAAGAACTTTTAATAGGTACACACTACAGAATGGAAACCCTCAATATTCTTTAGGCACATGGTAAACTTGATAGATTGGTTACGTTAAAATAGAGGCCTTTCAATGTGCCACCAGACAATCCCTTTGCAGTTGCTAATATTTTTCAAGGTTTTCACCACACATAATACGAGTATGTGGAATTACCAAAATTTCAAGTCAAATAATACTTGTACTGAAATGAACATTGTTTTTGTAAGCTATAGACATAGAAGACTAGACATACAGATAGCTTGTGATAGAATATACTTCCCTAGCTTTACTCTATTTTTAAATAGGCTTATGAAAATGCACAGTAAAGTTTCCTAGGCGTCCATGATATACAAGATATACAACATATATTACTATTCACCCAATGAAATGTCGAAAATTAAGGGAAACCGAAAGAGAAGAAAAGAATGGGAAGAAAATGTCACCCGCATGTTGATGAAGAAATAAATAGACAAGATGACAGAAGGAAAAATGAAAGCCTTGGAAATGAAGAAACCAGGAAAGCAAATGATGTCGAAGGAAGAGAAGACGAGAGAGAGAACAATGGGGGTTTGTGGGGATGACAGGGAGAGTTTTTTGTTCGAGGTTAGGCCTCCTGCTGAATTTGGGGGATTTGAATTTTGTTCTACCCTCTCTGAATACAAAGCACCTTTCAGCAATGTATGGAAAAGAGAATTTTCCCATGTTTCTTCTGTCAAGTTTAGTATTCCAACTTGTTCCCGGGCTTGGAAAGTTCACTGCATCATTTTTTTTTTTTTTTTCTTGCAAAATCAAATCTTTTAACATTTTGTTTCAAGTGCTTCTCTTTCTCTCTCTCCCTCAACTTCACGTTCTCATATTCTATTATGTCTTCAACTTGATATATTCTTGCATCGATCGTATCACTTTTTGATGAGATGCAACTGAGGTATTGCTTGTTCATAAGAGGGCCGAATCAGAATACTTCGCTGTTCATACAAAGAAGAAATGATAGCGAAGTAATTCAATAATCTGCAAAAGACAACACAGTTAAAAATAATCTGTAATAACGATAAAGAGAAAAAGGAAAATGGAGAGATAAAAATAAGGAAGAAAAGGAAAACTCAAGGAAAAAATAGAGAAAAAGGAAAAGGCAATTATAAAAGAGATTGAAGAAAGGAGAAATCCCGTGGAGGGGATAGAGGAAAGATGGTGTAAGGACACAGGGAGGACATAAGAGAGAGGGAGAGAGGGTAGCACAAGGAAGTGGAGAAATGTCTGTCGCGTTTCTAATGAGGGAGAGGGACAGAGAGAAGGAAATTTCAAATGCTATTGTAAGATCAAATAAAACTGTCACAGTCCTAGGTAGACTATAGACAGTAAGTAAAGATGGTAGAACTTAAGCCTGTTCTGTTATTATCATTTTATCAATAAAGATTTCCCTATCTTCTTGAGAATTTTTGGTGTTGTGTTTGTCTGGTAGGTCTTTCTGTAATTTGCATTCCTTTCTACGCGCAAATCTCAGACTCTGTGTACTAAGCGGATTTAAAAGAAATTTTGTTGATTTAGAAAATTAAAAGTGAATCGGTTAAAATACTTTGAAGATACAAGTGATATAGTAAAAAATCTCGGAATATAGCGACTATCAAAAATCGATCCAATTCTGTTGCCAAGTATATACAATGTGAACCAATGACGAAGAAGTGTCCAAAATTAGCAGTGAATTTTTTACTTTCCTTAGGTGTATGTATGTAGGTGTAAGTATAAAAAGGAGATGTAATATGGGCTAAAAATGATATTTTTGAATTGACGAGTTTTTCTTATTGGTTTTCTTTCATATTCTATTCTGCATGTTGAGAAGGACATTATGTTCATTAAAATAAATATGTCTTTCTAAGAAGCCAAAAAAACACAAGTTTGATAATATGAATCCACACAGAGCCGTGTACAACGAACGTGTAAGGATAGCCATATATAGCCCCAACAAAGAAATGAGAAGGAGAAAGAGAAAAAATCTTTGCTCGTCTCAAAGCTATGCCTCAATCCTCATGAAGAATTAATTAAATTCGTTTATTACATTTTTGTCTTCTATCTTTTTTACTTTTGTAATTATTACTTACCACTACTGATAAGTTTCAGGAAGTATTGTGATAAGGTATAGAAAGTACTGTGATAAAGTACAGATAGTATTGTGCTAAGGTACAGAAAGTATTGTAGTCGGTACTTTTAGTGTTTCTCAACCACAAAAAAATACTAATGCTGGGTCCACACAGGTGCAATATGCAACATGTTGCTGCAACATGAAATCACTCTTTGTGGACAGCTTCTGAACATGAACATAAACATGTTGCAGCAACGTGTTGCATGCTGCACCTGTGTGGAACCAGCATAATAAGCCACGTTTTTTTCGTGCACTGGTGATCAAGTGGTTAACGCGCTAGTCTGCTAATCCAGGTAGCATAGGGATCGGTTGGTTCGAATCTCACCCAGTGCATAAATTTTTCCTCATTAATTTTAGTTTCTGCCCACATAATAGTAATAGGATTCTGAGTGTTAGGTGGTAGAATTTTTTTTTGAGCATTAACCTCAAAGAGTGTTATTAATAATATAAACCTTCCAATAAAGAGTGTTATTAATATTATTATTATTACGCCGTCTCTCACAAGTCATAACTCTTGGACAGTTAGAGGTAGAATCCTAGAATTTGGCAATAGGTCCAAATTCGAGTATACGAACTCAAAGTATAATATGAGCACAATCGAAGCTTAAAGGAACCTTTATTAGAAATAGATAACATAGTCAAATTATGTACAAACATGATTGTGATTAAAAAAAAAAAAAAAAAAAAAAAAAAACCTTAATAAGGAGCCTCGATCTGTAGAGCTGAAATTTTACGTATTGTCCGAAAAATTTCAGCAAGATCGAACTTCACACGTCATCCTGAGGACCAGTTTTCTGATGACGCCCGCGTGACAGCAATGACGTCATGTATAAATATTCGGTCCAGGTTGCAAGGGTGCCATTTTGAAATTTGGGTTCATGCGAAATTCCATGAAAAATATCTTCAAATGGTAATACAAAGTCGTGTGATATATGTATACAGCAGTTTATTTTCTTTCTCTATCCATTCTCTTCATTCCTGCATGAGTTTCAGATTTCCTTTCTTTGAAATTAGTCATCTTTATTAATTAAACTTTCCTCATTTCTTTCCGTTCTTCTTATTGTTTGATTTCCTTTCTCAAATTGAGAAACTATAGAAAAAAACTTGGATGTTTTTTCTCTGCTTGTATTGATATTTGTTTATTGATGTAACTCCCTATGTCTATTTTAATGAAACTTGGAGCATTGACGATATTTTTCTTCTACCGAAATGCTGCTGCGAAATTTCGCCACAGATGGCTACGATGACTATAACTTTTTAAAGGGTATTCTTTAGACAGAACTGTATTTTTTTTTATTAAAATTAATCTCCTGGGACCATCCTAGTCATCTGACCACTACTAAAAGTTTTGTGGTGCTTCTCTGTCAACTAACATTTGACCAGTGTACCAAATATCAAGTTTCTAGCTGTACTGCTCTTGAGATATTTTGCTTACAGATATACAAACAAACCCAAAAACCAATGGCTGAAACTGTGTATTAAGTACTGAAAAAAGTCAAAACCTTTGAATTGGGAGCATTGCACATTTTCACGAGTAAGCTAACTCTAAAATCATTATAATAATGCAACCTCAAAATATGAGGTGCTTTCCATAGAACTACTGCTGATATTAATCCATAACTCGAGAAAATTTTATACATTTTAGATGATTTTCGTAAACAATATATATACAAATGGATGCTAGAATCTAAATCCTAATTGTGGATTATTTTCTCTCGAATCTACAAAAACTCGATGGGGGAGATGTATGACTCATCCACAGATAATTTTTGCGACAGCAGAAGAAACGCTTTGATGTGCAAGCATAATTGAATATGTGCAAAGTGCACTCGATGCATAATATAATGTATGTACAGAGGCTGAGCAAGTGTCGGGGCAGTTGTCAAATAGTATGGACGTGTGGATTGGTACTATAATTATTATGAACTGAATCTTTGCGCAGTCGCCGGAACCTGTGTTGACACACTGACTCACAGTCTAATGAAATTTAATGAACCCTTTATTAAAAATTGGGGTCTGGCTGGGGGACTATAAACAGGGAGGAGACCAGCAGTCTGGCTGGGGGACTATAAACAGGGAGTAGACCAGCAGTCTGGCTGGGGGACTATAAAAAGGGAGTAGACCAGCATTGGCTTGGTTCTGGGGGCCCTTGTCAATTATTAGCCTCCTTGTTAAGACAGTGGTAGAAGTGCTGAGTCATTCATCCACTGTCTGGCTACCGTCATCGTTCACTATGACGCCACAATATGATGATGATTAAAAAATATTTATAAAATGACTCTCTTACTCTGTGAGTGAGTATAAAGTGTTACTCATTTATGCATGTGTTTCTTTTTAGTGTGTCACAGCCTTTTTCTTTGCTAGCCACGAAACGGTATCGACGGAAGACGCTTGTGGTTTGTGTTGTGTTGTATAGCTCACCCATCCCGTACTACGGCTCCGCTCTGATGAGCCAGTTTACACCAAGCAACAACTTCCTCGAGAAAGAAAGTATTACTTTGGTACGATAATAATGTTTATATTTCACGCTGACCTTTAAAAATAAAAAATGAAAAATTGAGAATAGATTTCTAATACAACTGGCCCTTTGGAATAGAGAAGAAATGCTAGCCCAGGACCTCTGCTCATTCCAATCATAATAAAATAATAATACTTGCTCATTTTCCTTCTTTTTCTTACTTTTGGGAAAAAAAATTATTTTGTGTACATTCTTCAACGCCCTTATTCATTTTTGAATAAATTTATGATAATGAAGGAACTTTTTTGTTTTGGGGTTATTATATACGTCCCTTTCAATCGCTAAGGCCATTTGGAGATGAGGGTTTTACCCTCGATTCGCTGCAGGATCCTAAGTGTGCGTAAAGAACGGAGCCCTGAACCTAAGGCTCCACCGGTGTCACGTAGAATAATCTAACCATTTTATTAAATGTAAGCAGCCTCAAAAGAGTCCTGAAAATCGTCTATATCAAGCTGTAGGTTCTAGGGACTGGGGTCTAGGGTCCGTGGTTCCGTTGTGGCCGTACCTTAAGAAACTTACGAACCAGCTTCGAGCGCACGATTAGCTCAGTGGTTAAGCACTCGCTTGCCATGCGGAAGGTCCCGGGTTCAATCCCCCGTGCCGACAAAAATTTGTATTCTTAATTTGGTTACAATTGTTTGTAAGGGATACCTTCCGGTGCGCTCGTGTTGACCCAGCACCTAATTGGGAAGTATTGTGTCACTTCTCGCCCATCGGAGGGGAGGCATACCACAAGCGTCTGCAGTAGCTCCTGTTTCATGGCTACGAAATAAAAAACGGCTGTGAAACACTCATCTTTAAATAAAAAAATAAAAAAATAAAAAAAAAGCTATCCACATTAACCATTTATGAATCATATAATTTTATTATTTTTTGAGTTAATTTTGTGAAATAAACATTTTTCCAGGATTTAATTTTTTTTTTTCCTCTTACTTTTTTCAGGAAGAACTTGTTCAGCCTTGGCGTTCCACAGAACTGCAAGATCTCTCTCATTATGCTAAGTAGTGGAGCCCTCACAAATCATCCCTAATGGACAAGACTCGTCCTCAGGGCAGAAGACGGAACGAGAAAACTGTCTCCCAAAAGTTTTAATCATACTAAGAGCCAAGCCTGGACAATATCAAATTTCATATTTTCTAAAAGCATTTACTCTAGGATTAATAATAAAAAATTGTTTGTTTATTCCAAGAACAAGCTTGGTGCCGAGTCTCTCCGTCGAAATTGAGAAATTGAAACAGAATAAAAAGCCGAATAACATATTACTGCCTGCATAAAAAATATGAATCAGAAGAAAAGTACAATGGGAATGAAAAATGAGCTGCTTTTGAAAGCAAACAAGATACCTGAATCATTTTGAGTGATTTGTCTGACGGCTGTAGAAATTGGAAACTTTTGAACTTTATATTTTCAGAAAATTCTAAACAATAATAAGTAAAATCTGTGTTCATCACACGAACTTCTATTACATAAATGAAAAGAAAAGAAATTTCTTATGGAAAGTAAGAAAATTTACGGGAATAATTTCAACAATGCTTTACGCACTTTCTAAAAGTTTCATGCAAATATATTTTCAGTAGTGTTGAAAATAATCAAAATTTTGCAATTTAGAGAGAAAAAGAGAGACCGGGAGATAAAGAGAGAGCGATAGAGGGAGAGAAAGAGATGGAAAGGAGGAAGAGGACGAAGAAAAATTCCACGTAAAAGCTTAGCAAGTAAAATGGGGAAAACTGACTCAATTTTCTTATTGGGAAGTTCACTCAAGGCCCACGGCTCCCCCCCTCCCCCCTCCCCACCCTCACTTGTATGGTAAACGAAGTTACATTGTGGAAAAATATTAAGTTTTGTATTATACAGAATGTACCCCTCGAGCATTCTCCAATTTCTCTTATTGTGGTGTCCTCCTCACTGCTTAACCCTTGCAGAGATATTTTCAATGTTATAACTTTGGATGTGAATTTACCCGATACCCAGAAAATCATTTTGACAGGGACAACTATCCTATCTAGTCAATACATATACATAATTATATGTATATAGTATTGCATAGATATCTAAATAAATATTGTTCAATTCTAAATTCTTTTGTAAATTTTTTTTTCCTGAGCCGTCCTTAAAAGTATTTATATTTAAAATTGCCGCAAAAAAATGCTTTTTTACAGTGTCATAATGCGACCTCCTCAAAGTGATTTTTGAACCAATTCAATTCAAACGGGTGTTCCTTCTTCTTCTACATGAAAAACCCACAGAAAGTTGCAAAATCTTCTAAAGAAATGTGTCATTTTCAAAGTAAGGAGAAATAGTTTGATTAGATTGGAAAATTGTCAATGTCCAAATAATTTTGTGGGCGAGTTTTTAGATATGAATACATAGATATTGATGGACTCTTATTCGGCAGGAATTCTTCCTTCCTATCATTACAAATAATGTTCATGCTAAAACAAGAAGCAAGATTTTTGCCATCACTCCCCCAGTGCGGCAGAAAGTTGTGGACTGTGATAGTGCTTTCCCAAAATTTGGGTGTGCATTGCGAGAAAAAGAAAATTTAAAATATTCTAGGGACTGACTAAATGCCGGGAAAAATTTCCTATTCTCTAATCAAACTAAAACAATTTTGGGCCTTTAAAAAATATAGAGGAGTCAATGCTAAAGCTTTGAATTTTTTACCCTTGGAATTATAACTATACATACCATTCTGAGTCGGGACTGGTGATGTAGGGAGGGATGAACACATATTACTGATGCATGAAGTTCATACGAAGCTGCAAAGGGCTAATTTTAAAAAGGGACTTTGTTCAATTGGCTTTAAATATAATTTTGATTTGGGAAAACCATACCCCTTTCCCTTATGATGATCAAAAACCCTTTGCTGTTTTCCCCATGAAGAAAGCAATAATAATAATAATAGGTTTAATGGAAGAAGTCTGCTAATGAAAATGGTGTAGCTATAACAGCCTTTAGGATATCAGGGGAAAAGGAGCTTAATATTCCACTTTGGAAAGTATCAGGAAAACCATCAAGCAGATGGTTTTTTTATAAAACCCCATCGATAGCCTAAGACTCTTTTCACTTGAAGAGAGGGAAAAACTAGAAAAGTGCCTATCAGCAATGTTTATGTGGTGATGAAAAATGTTGGAAAAAAACAAGTTTAACAAAATATTTTTTCCCGAAATTCCCTTTTAGATTTTCCCAACTTTTAAATTAAACCCTACCATATAAAAATTTAGTTTTTTAGTATAAAGATGCCCAAAAAATTTAAAAATACTTTTAAAATTAAGTGCTCCCAAAAAAAAAAAAGTTTAAAGCCAAAATGGGGGCAAAAGGGGCCGGGGTTTTAAATTTTTTTAAAAGTTACCTTTCAAAAACCCCTACCAGTTAAAAAATTTAAAAAGGGCCTTTTTAAGGGTTGTAAAATTCCTCATAATTTTTTTTTTAAATAAAAATTTTTTTCCTCCCTAAAAAAAAACCCCTTTTTTAACTTTATTTAAAAAACTTTTTCAAATTTTTTTGTTTTTACAATAAACCCTCCCTTGAAAATTTTCCCCCCATTTTGGGTAGTGCCGGGAAAGTGTTTCAAAATTTTAAAAAAATAATCTTTAATTTTTTTCCCCCAAAACACACCGTTTTTAAAACCCCTTTTTGTAATTTAAAAAAATTCGGTTTTGTTTTCCCCCTTTTAAAAATTTTAAAAATTTTAAACCCTTCCCCCCCCAAAAAAATTTTCAGTTTTCTAAGTCGGAAATTTGCCCTAATTTTATGATTTTTCATCTTCGTCAGAAAAATGAAATTTTTAAATTCATTTTAAAAGGGGTTTTTTTGAAAAAATTTTTCTTTAAATTTTTAATGTCTTTTTTAATGATTTTTTGGAAATTCTTTCCCAAATTCATTTTTTTGACAATTGAACCAATGATATATTAAAAAAAGGGTTTAAATTTCCTTTTAAAAAATTTTCCCCCTCCCGTGCTTGTGGCTTGCCGGGGGCCCCACTCCTGGAAAGATACTTTTCATTCCCCCTTCTAAAATAATTATAGGTGATTTTAAAACAAGGCCCACCAGTCTTTTGGGAAGGGGGGCCCAAAATAAAAATTAAATCAATTTTTTTTTTCCCCCCATTGGGTTAATTTATTTTAATATTTAATTAAACAAAAATTTTTATTTTTTTTGGGTTTAATATAAAAATTTAATAAATTTTTTTGGGAAAAAAAAAAAAAAAAATAAAACTATACTATACCCCCCGGGGAAGTTTAATTGGTCAAAAAAATTTTCTACCCTGTAACATTTCCATTTTTTTAAAAAACGCAAAAAAAAGATTTTTAAAAAAAAAAATTAAAAGCTTGCAAAGTGGGTTTTTAAAAAAACTTCCCCCCCTTTTTTAAATTGCTTTTTAAAAGCCTTCCTCCCTTAAATTTAAAAACCCAAAAAGACCCCTCCTTTTCAAAAAAAATTTTAACCCCCCCAAAAACCCCTTCCAACCCTTTTGGGTTGCCTATTCTGCCCGGGCCCAAAATTACTTGGGAAAAAACATTTTTTTAAAAACCCCCTTTTCTTTTTCCCTCTTTGGGTTTAATTTTTTCCTTCCTTTTTAAATTTCCCCTTTGGGGATTTTTTTTTTTTTCCCTTCTTAAAAAACCTTCAAGATAAAAAATTTAAATTAGGTATAAAAAACCCAAAAAAACCAAAAGGGGTAATAAAAAAAAGACAAAAAACCCCAAAAGGTTCCAGCACTACCCGGGGTTTTTTTCCCTTTTTCCAAAGGGTTTTTTTTTTTGGGATATTCGAAATGGTTTTGTAGCCGATAAAAAAATTTCTTTTAAAACCCAAAACACTCATAATAAAAATTTATTTTCATAAAAACCCTTTTTCCCCTTTTCCTACCCAAAAATTTTCCTCCCCAATTTTACCCTTTGTGGTTAGTAAAAGCCCTCATTTAACATTCGGTATTTTTTTAAAAAAACCCCAAAAATTTTCCCCAAGTTTTCCCTGAAACCCAAGTTCGCTTTTCTTTTTCCCCCAATTTTCTGTTAAATTCAGCGGGTTTAAAACCTCAAAAACTTGAAGGGCCCCAAAACGAAAACCCCAAGGTTTTTCAGCCCCCTGGGGTTTTAAATTTTTCATTTTTACAAACCCCCAAAGGGTTTTCCTTTCTTTTTAGGTTTTGGGAAAGGGAAATTTTTTTAAAATTTAAAACCCCCTCGACATTTTACGTTTGTTTTTTTTTAGATTTTTTCCCGACTTTTAAAATAAAATAAATGAAATTTTTTCTAGGTATCAAGTTTAAATTTTTAAATTTTTAATTTTTCTTAAAACAAGTAAATTTAATATTCCTGTTTAAAAATTTTTATTTTAAAAAACCCAAAATCAAAATATTTTTGCTTTCCCCTGTGTCGGGAAAAAAGTGTATAATTTTAAAATTTTTTTTAATTAAAAACAAGCATTACAAACCAAAAAATTTCTTTTTGAAAGTTTAGGGTTTTAAATTTTTTCTTTTAAGATATTAAAATTTTTTACATTTCAACTCGGAAACGAACCGAAAAAGAGGGGTTGAGGAAAAATTTTCCAAAAGAAAAAAAAGCCAAACGTTTGTGTTGGGGGAAACGGGGGGTGAAGTTAATAGTTTAAAAGCGAATATTTAAGGATCGTTTATGGGGGGTTTAGCTTTAAAACTTGAATAAATTTTTCAAAGGAAAACCCCCGGCCCGGGGGGCCCCGGTTTTTTGATTTTTCCAAAAAGTAAAAGGGGGAAAAATTTGAGGAAATTTTTTCCTTTAAAAAACGAAAACCCAATAGTATTTGTGCCGATTTATTGGGTTTTGAATAAAACCCCCGGTTTTCCTTTTTTTCACCCCAAAAAAAGGGGGGGAAAAAAAAACGCAGTGGGGGGATTTTTTGGAAAAAAACCTTGGCGGAAACCCAAACCCCCCCCCTTTTTCGGCAATATTGGCCATTTTTGGTTTTTGGGAACGGGGGTTTTTTTTAATTTTTTTTGTTTTTTCCCGGAAAACCTGGGGGGGAAATTTTTAACTTTTTTTTTTCCTTTTTCCAAATTTAAAACCGGAAAGAAAAAAAAAGGGGCCCTTTTTGGAAAAAAAAAACCGCCCAAAACCACGCAACCCCCTACCCATTTTCCCCAAAATTAAAAAACCCAAAGGGGTTTTTTTAAATGCGAAAAATTTGTCCCTCACCCAAGTTTTTTTTACCTCCCCCAGTGATTTAAATTTCTTTCCCTTGTTTCCTACAAAAACAAATTTCCCCAATGGGGAATTAATCCCCCGGGGAAAAAAAGGTTTAAATTTCGGCCTTAAAAACACAAAAAAAAGGAGGCTAAAAAAACATCCACACCCCCCCCCAATTTTTTAAACCCGGGCCCCCGGGGCCCCCGGACCCCCCCAAAAAGTTTTAAAGGGAAAATTTTTAAATACCCCAAATCAAAAAATTTTTGGGGTTTTTTTTTTTTTAAAACCGATTTATTTTTTCCGCCCCTTTTTAAAGTGTACACCAGGTGGGTATTACACAAATGAAGGCCGATGTGTAGAAGTAAAAAAAATTTGAATAAGAAATGCCCCAAAGTGTTAAAATTTACTGATGTATTTTGTAAACAATGAAACCCTTTCATCAGTAACATAAAGCAAAATCTCCCTCACGTGTCTATTACCTCCTTGATAATAATGTGAGACAAATTCAAAAAGTCCTGTTGCAAACAAATTCGAAGATTTAAAGCACCCCATTTTGAAAAGCAAAACCTGCAAAACACACGACTGAAAGAAAAGGAGCAGAAAAATGAATAAAAAAATATGGGTACGATATTTTTAAGAATTAAATTAACTAGATAATTCTTTCTTGGTGTAAACATTGTAGATTGCTCCCCCTCCTCTTCCCCTTTCAGCTTTCCGAGCTTTCAGATAATAAAAATAATAACGGTGCATTTTTTACTCTCGTTGTTTTTCTTAAAAAGGGGGAAGGTTACTTGACCCCAATGACCATACCCGGGAGTACACAGATAAGCCACCCCATTTTCTCTGAATACATTTCTCGTCTTATCTCGAAAGTGCATAATGATACATTCTCTTTTTTACGAAGGTTCTTTTTTTGTCCAAACTCCTAGAGACAACTTTCACGATTATTTTTCGCTGTCTTCAAGGATTTTTTTTTTTCTTTTCATTTTTATAAATTCCGCAAGCTTAAGGTATTACCCAAGAGGAGAAACTTCAGAAATACATTTTTCATTTTGGTATCTATCTATCTTCTATCTCGCTGGGAAATGTCTATGCCACTTCCTCGAAAATTGGGACACTCAAATTCAACATACGAAAATAATACTTCCGATTTCTAATATTAGATATTTTCGGAAGTAATAATCTTTTAATGATCTACTTCTGCTTCTTCTTTTACTCTGTCTTATCCCGCTTGAGCAGAGTCGACGTTGTTCAACCTCATGGTTTAGGTTGGCTGGTTTTGACACATTTTTTTACGGCTGGATGCCCTCCCCAACGGCAACAATTCTATTTGATTTAACGTCCAGGATTAGGACGGGGGTTTTACCCTCCATTCGCTAGGAATCGTACCAGCTACCCACATTAACCTCATGCACGCAAGCCTGGGTAGGGCCAGAAATGCCAGCCTCACATGTACGGAGGGAACAGAATTTTCTGTGTGAAAAATCTGCTCCGACCGGGGATCGAACTCAGGATCTCTGGACTACGAGCAGGAGTCACAACCGTTACGCCACGGAGGCGCCAAGAAAGAAAAGTTAATAATCTTTTAATGATATTTTTCTTTTTTCTATTAGTTATTCAGTGCAATATTTATTAAGATTGTAAATTCGTTGAAACTCTACATTATTTTCGTTTAAAGTCTAAATAAGTTATAACACCTATAAATAAAAGTAACCCAACATTTATTGAACTCTCTTAACCAATCGGTCATTCATGTTTCACAATCATGCATTACCATCAGGCAGACACACTCAAAGGAACCCCTTTCAGAAACATTTTCACAATAAGAAAAAGTCCGACCACAGCGTACGGCCCATTGATTTGCGGAAATTATTTTTCTACACGGACACTAAATTGATTGCTTTTTTTATCCAAAATTTCAAAATCACATGCACATATCCTGTTGGCAACAATCTTGAATGGTGGTTCCCAATCGATGCTTGTCAGTGAGAGAAGTTGTAGGGGCACTGGCGTTCTTTAGTTTATTTTTGGAAATTTCTTGGGTTTGGTTGTAGGAGAGTTGTATCTTCTATCTATCAGTTCCTAAATTACATGACTCATTACAAGAAAAAGAAGAAGTAATATTTAGTTAGTTGCAGAATTTAGAATATTGGTTCCACTGAAATAGGTAGGTACATATAAAGTAATGATATTCACAGAAATGGAGGACTCAGGAAATTCAAATTTTGCTGTTTTTCTTGGCTGCTTATAATATTCATATAGCATTATAGCCCGGTATAGACTTATTCCGTAAAAATCTAAATACAATGTTTACTATACTCGCTGTCTGGAATAACACTGCGTAATATAAAGACTCTTCCTTCGTGACACCAAAGAATAGAAGAGGCAGGACATTTCCTTGCAAGGAGTGAAGATGTAATGAGAAGGAAAGCGAGAAAGAGAGGAGAAAGAGCGTGAAATAAAAAGAAAATGGACTTGCGAGCTTTTGTATTAATATTAATAAATTTAAACCCTCTAAAAATGACCCGGGAAAAAACTGAATAATCAAAATTTATGAGACATTTCTCTCGAGTGTAATAATATCGCCCGTAGCTCTCTGGATTCTTTCCTAGGGGGGAGCTTACTCAGGGGGAAGTATTTGGGCTGATGCATGCAGGATTATGCCTCGAAGCTTGACGTAGAGAGAGTTTTACTCTGATAGGTGCTGGATGGTCAAATATTATTTTCTAGCCATTTTGCTGTGTTTATTTAATAATTCAACGAAATAAGGAGAGATATGAGATCGCTCCCATCCGGTCAATGTTTTCTATCAATTTACAAT
Organism: Bactericera cockerelli; assembly: GCA_024516035.1. Taxonomy (NCBI): domain Eukaryota; kingdom Metazoa; phylum Arthropoda; class Insecta; order Hemiptera; family Triozidae; genus Bactericera; species Bactericera cockerelli. The sequence goes on along the minus strand of CM044955.1, from coordinate 22,086,838 downwards.
GATACAACTCTTGGCTACAAGGGTTAAGTAGGGGAAGTGAAGATGTAAACAATACAAATATATAGAAATAACAGAGTACCATCATATACATAACATTCGAGTCAACGTTTTTCGAAAGAAATTTATACGAAAAACCCGGACCCATGTATTCCTTATGGCGGGTCAATGTTTTTCAATCGAGTCAATCTTTTCTGTCGGGTCCGGGTTTTAGTATCGCCCCACGAGGGTCTGCCTAATCGCTTGACCACGAAAAACGTTGACCAGATCGAAAAACTCGGACCCGGAGGGGAATTCCTATTATCATGAGATTTCATTCAACAACACCCCTCTTTTACAACCTTACGTGATTAACCCTGGTCAGCATGTGTTCAACGGAATTACATGGCTAAAATACAGTTTTTTTTTTTTAAATTTATGATTTATTCATGATGTATAAAGACTATAAGTTTTATGAATACTCAATAGAGACGATCTTTAAATATCATCCCGATCGCAAGTATGTACAAAAAATAAGATTTTTATTAAGATTCTTTCCACTATTCTGTATGACCCATTACTGCGGCCCTGAATGTTGTAATGTGCTCAGATCAAGGGAATCATAAGAAATTAAAACAAAGATAATACCCACAAAGTTTCATCTCGGTTAGCTGTATAGTATGCTCTGACAGACAACATTGACCAGATGGGAGGGACCTCAAAAATCTGCCCCTGTTGTTTGTGAAGATCTGAATTTTTTTACACAAACTTATATACAGTGCTGCTATATTCATGCAAAAAATTAAAACGTTATAAGCTACGGCGTGACCTACAGAGAAGCCATTGACTGGCCCTTGTAAGGCCCATAGCTGCGGCCCTGAATGTTGTAATGTGCTAAGATCAAGGGAATCATAAGGGATTATAACAAAGATAATACCCACAAAGTTTCATCTCGGTCGGCCGTATAGTATGCTCGTACAGAAAACATTGACCAGATGGGAGGGACCTCAAAAATCTGAACCTATTGTTTGTGAAGATCTGACTTTTTTAACACAAACTTATATACAGTGCTGCTATATTCATGCAAAAAATCATAACGCTATAAGCTACGGCGTAACCTACAGAGAAGCCATTGACTGGCCCTTGTAAGGCCCCTAGCTGCCTTGAATGTTGTAATGTGCTCAGATGAAGGGAATCATAAGGGATTACAACAAAGATAATACCCACAAAGTTTCATCTCGGTCGGCCGTATAGTATGCTCTGACAGAAAACATTGACCAGATGGGAGGGACCTCAAAAATCTGCCCCTGTTGTTTGTGAAGATCTGAATTTTTTTACACAAACTTATATACAGTGCTGCTATATTCATGCAAAAAATTAAAACGCTATAAGCTACGGCGTGACCTACAGAGAAGCCATTGACTGGCCCTTGTAAGGCCCATAGCTGCGGCCCTGAATGTTGTAATGTGCTCAGATCAAAGGAATCATAAGGGATTACAACAAAGATAATACCCACAAAGTTTCATCTCGGTCGGCCGTATAGTATGCTCTGACAGAAAACATTGACCAGATGGGAGGGACCTCAAAAATCTGCCCCTGTTGTTTGTGAAGATCTGAATTTTTTTACACAAACTTATATACAGTGCTGCTATATTCATGCAAAAAATTAAAACGCTATAAGCTACGGCGTGACCTACAGAGAAGCCATTGACTGGCCCTTGTAAGGCCCATAGCTGCGGCCCTGAATGTTGTAATGTGCTAAGATCAAGGGAATCAAAAGGGATTATAACAAAGATAATACCCACAAAGTCTTATCTCGGTCGGCCGTATAGTATGCTCTGACAGAAAACATTGACCAGATGGGAGGGACCTCAAAAATCTGCCCCTGTTGTTTGTGAAGATCTGAATTTTTTTACACAAACTTATATACAGTGCTGCTATATTCATGCAAAAAATTAAAACGCTATAAGCTACGGCGTGACCTACAGAGAAGCCATTGACTGGCCCTTGTAAGGCCCATAGCTGCGGCCCTGAATGTTATAATGTGCTCAGATCAAGGGAATCATAAGGGATTACAACAAAGATAATACCCACAAAGTTTCATCTCGGTCGGCCGTATAGTATGCTCTGACAGAAAACATTGACCAGATGGGAGGGACCTCAAAAATCTGCCCCTGTTGTTTGTGAAGATCTGAATTTTTTTACACAAACTTATATACAGTGCTGCTATATTCATGCAAAAAATTAAAACGCTATAAGCTACGGCGTGACCTACAGAGAAGCCATTGACTGGCCCTTGTAAGGCCCATAGCTGCGGCCCTGAATGTTATAATGTGCTCAGATCAAGGGAATCATAAGGGATTACAACAAAGATAATACCCACAAAGTTTCATCTCGGTCGGCCGTATAGTATGCTCTGACAGAAAACATTGACCAGATGGGAGGGACCTCAAAAATCTGCCCCTGTTGTTTGTGAAGATCTGAATTTTTTTACACAAACTTATATACAGTGCTGCTATTTTCATGCAAAAAATTAAAACGCTATAAGCTACGGCGTGACCTACAGAGAAGCCATTGACTGGACCTTGTAAGGCCCCTAGCTGCGGCCCTGAATGTTGTAATGTGCTCAGATCAAGGGAATCATAAGGGATTACAACAAAGATAATACCCACAAAGTTTCATCTCGGTCGGCCGTATAGTATGCTCTGACAGAAAACATTGACCAGATGGGAGGGACCTCAAAAATCTGCCCCTGTTGTTTGTGAAGATCTGAATTTTTTTACACAAACTTATATACAGTGCTGCTATATTCATGCAAAAAATTAAAACGCTATAAGCTACGGCGTGACCTACAGAGAAGCCATTGACTGGCCCTTGTAAGGCCCATAGCTGCGGCCCTGAATGTTGTAATGTGCTAAGATCAAGGGAATCATAAGGATTATAACAAAGATAATACCCACAAAGTTTCATCTCGGTCGGCCGTATAGTATGCTCGTACAGAAAACATTGACCAGATGGGAGGGACCTCAAAAATCTGAACATATTGTTTGTGAAGATCTGAATTTTTTTACACAAACTTATATACAGTGCTGCTATATTCATGCAAAAAATCATAACGCTATAAGCTACGGCGTAACCTACAGAGAAGCCATTGACTGGCCCTTGTAAGGCCCCTAGCTGCCTTGAATGTTGTAATGTGCTCAGATCAAGGGAATCATAAGGGATTACAACAAAGATAATACCCACAAAGTTTCATCTCGGTCGGCCGTATAGTATGCTCTGACAGAAAACATTGACCAGATGGGAGGGACCTCAAAAATCTGCCCCTGTTGTTTGTGAAGATCTGAATTTTTTTACACAAACTTATATACAGTGCTGCTATATTCATGCAAAAAATTAAAACGCTATAAGCTACGGCGTGACCTACAGAGAAGCCATTGACTGGCCCTTGTAAGGCCCTTAGCTGCGGCCCTGAATGTTGTAATGTGCTCAGATCAAGGGAATCATAAGGGATTACAACAAAGATAATACCCACAAAGTTTCATCTCGGTCGGCCGTATAGTATGCTCTGACAGAAAACATTGACCAGATGGGAGGGACCTCAAAAATCTGCCCCTGTTGTTTGTGAAGATCTGAATTTTTTTACACAAACTTATATACAGTGCTGCTATATTCATGCAAAAAATTAAAACGCTATAAGCTACGGCGTGACCTACAGAGAAGCCATTGACTGGACCTTGTAAGGCCCCTAGCTGCGGCCCTTAATGTTGTAATGTGCTCAGATCAAGGGAATCATAAGGGATTACAACAAAGATAATACCCACAAAGTTTCATCTCGGTCGGCCGTATAGTATGCTCTGACAGAAAACATTGACCAGATGGGAGGGACCTCAAAAATCTGCCCCTGTTGTTTGTGAAGATCTGAATTTTTTTACACAAACTTATATACAGTGCTGCTATATTCATGCAAAAAATTAAAACGCTATAAGCTACGGCGTGACCTACAGAGAAGCCATTGACTGGCCCTTGTAAGGCCCATAGCTGCGGCCCTGAATGTTGTAATGTGCTAAGATCAAGGGAATCATAAGGGATTATAACAAAGATAATACCCACAAAGTTTCATCTCGGTCGGCCGTATAGTATGCTCGTACAGAAAACATTGACCAGATGGAGGGACCTCAAAAATCTGAACCTATTGTTTGTGAAGATCTGAATTTTTTTACACAAACTTATATACAGTGCTGCTATATTCATGCAAAAAATCATAACGCTATAAGCTACGGCGTAACCTACAGAAAAGCCATTGACTGGCCCTTGTAAGGCCCCTAGCTGCCTTGAATGTTGTAATGTGCTCAGATCAAGGGAATCATAAGGGATTACAACAAAGATAATACCCACAAAGTTTCATCTCGGTCGGCCGTATAGTATGCTCTGACAGAAAACATTGACCAGATGGGAGGGACCTCAAAAATCTGCCCCTGTTGTTTGTGAAGATCTGAATTTTTTTACACAAACTTATATACAGTGCTGCTATATTCATGCAAAAAATTAAAACGCTATAAGCTACGGCGTGACCTACAGAGAAGCCATTGACTGGCCCTTGTAAGGCCCTTAGCTGCGGCCCTGAATGTTGTAATGTGCTCAGATCAAGGGAATCATAAGGGATTACAACAAAGATAATACCCAGAAAGTTTCATCTCGGTCGGCCGTATGGTATGCTCGTACAGAAAACATTGACCAGATGGGAGGGACCTCAATAATCTGCCCCTGTTGTTTGTGAAGTTCTGAATTTTTTACACAAATTTATATACAGTGCTGCTATATTCATGCAAAAAATCATAACGCTATAAGCAATGGCGGGACCTACAGAGAAACCATTGACTGGCCCTTTTAAGGCCCATAGATGCGGCCCTGAATGTTGTAATGTGCTCAGATCAAGGGAATCATAAGGGATTACAACTAAGATTATACTCAGAAAGTTTCATCTCGGTCGGCCGTATGGTATGCTCGTACAGAAAACATTGACCAGATGGGAGGGACCTCAAAAATCTGCCCCTGTTGTTTGTGAAGTTCTGAATTTTTTTACACAAACTTATATACAGTGCTGCTATATTCATGCAAAAAATCATAACGCTATAAGCTACGGCGTGACCTACAGAAAATCCATTGACTGGCACATATAAGGCCCATAGCTGCGGCCCTGAATGTTGTAATGTGCTCAGATCAAGGGAATCATAAGGGATTACAACAAAGATAATACCCACAAAGTTTCATCTCGGTCGGCCGCATAGTATGCTCGTACAGAAAACATTGACCAGATGGGAGGGACCTCAAAAATCTGCCCCTGTTGTTTGTTAAGATCTGAATTTTTTTACACAAACTTTTATACAGTGCTGCAATATTAATGCAAAATAACGCAATAAGCTACGGCGTGATCTACAGAAAAACCATTCACTGGCCGTTGTAAGGCCCATGGCTGCGGCCCTGAATGAAATCTGCTACGATCAAGGGAATCATAAAAGATTACAACAAAGATGACCGAGATGAAACTTTCTGGGTATTATCATTGTTGATATCTCTTATGATTTCCTTGATCTGAGCATATAGAATATTCAGGGCCGCAGTTATGGGCTTTACTATGGTAAATCAATGTTTTCTCTGTAGAACACGCCATAGATTATAGCGATATAATTTTTTTGCATTAATAGAGCAGCACTGTATATAAGTTTGTGTAAAAAATTCAGATCTTCTCAAACAACAGGGGCAGATTATTGAGGTCCCTCCCATCTGGTCAATGTTTTCTGTACGAGCATACCATACGGCCGACCGAGATGAAACTTTGTGGGTATTATCTTTGTTGTAATCCCTTATGATTCCCTTGATCTGAGCACATTACAACATTCAGGGCCGCAGCTATGGGCCTTACAAGGGCCAGTCAATGGCTTCTCTGTAGGTCACGCCGTAGCTTATAGCGTTTTAATTTTTTGCATGAATATAGCAGCACTGTATATAAGTTTGTGTAAAAAAATTCAGATCTTCACAAACAACAGGGGCAGATTTTTGAGGTCCCTCCCATCTGGTCAATGTTTTCTGTCAGAGCATACTATACACCCAACCGAGATAAAACTTTGTGGGTATTATCTTTGTTGTAATCCCTTATGATTCCCTTGATCTGAGCACATTACAACATTCAGGGCCGCAGCTATGGGCCTTACAAGGGCCAGTCAATGGCTTCTCTGTAGGTCACGCCGTAACTTATAGCGTTTTAATTTTTTGCATGAATATAGCAGCACTGTATATAAGTTTGTGTAAAAAAATTCAGATCTTCACAAACAACAGGGGCAGATTTTTGAGGTCCCTCCCATCTGGTCAATGTTTTCTGTCAGAGCATACTATACGGCCGACCGAGATGAAACTTTGTGGGTATTATCTTTGTTGTAATCCCTTATGATTCCCTTGATCTGAGCACATTACAACATTCAGGGCCGCAGCTATGGGCCTTACAAGGGCCAGTCAATGGCTTCTCTGTAGGTCACGCCGTAGCTTATAGCGTTTTAATTTTTTGCATGAATATAGCAGCACTGTATATAAGTTTGTGTAAAAAAATTCAGATCTTCACAAACAACAGGGGCAGATTTTTGAGGTCCCTCCCCTCTGGTCAATGTTTTCTGTCAGAGCATACTATACGGCCGACCGAGATGAAACTTTGTGGGTATTATCTTTGTTGTAATCCCTTATGATTCCCTTGATCTGAGCACATTACAATATTCAGGGCCGCAGCTATGGGCCTTACAAGGGCCAGTCAATGGCTTCTCTGTAGGTCACGCCGTAGCTTATAGCGTTTTAATTTTTTGCATGAATATAGCAGCACTGTATATAAGTTTGTGTAAAAAAATTCAGATCTTCACAAACAACAGGGGCAGATTTTTGAGGTCCCTCCCATCTGGTCAATGTTTTCTGTCAGAACATACTATACGGCCGACCGAGATGAAACTTTGTGGGTATTATCTTTGTTGTAATCCCTTATGATTCCCTTGATCCGAGCACATTACAACATTCAGGGCCGCAGCTATGGGCCTTACAAGGGCCAGTCAATGGCTTCTCTGTAGGTCACGCCGTAGCTTATAGCGTTTTATTTTTTTGCATGAATATAGCAGCACTGTATATAAGTTTGTGTAAAAAAATTCAGATCTTCACAAACAACAGGGGCAGATTTTTGAGGTCCCTCCCATCTGGTCAATGTTTTCTGTCAGAGCATACTATACAGCCGACCGAGATGAAACTTTGTGGGTATTATCTTTGTTGTAATCCCTTATGATTCCCTTGATCTGAGCACATTACAATATTCAGGGCCGCAGCTATGGGCCTTACAAGGGCCAGTCAATGGCTTCTCTGTAGGTCACGCCGTAGCTTATAGCGTTTTAATTTTTTGCATGAATATAGCAGCACTGTATATAAGTTTGTGTAAAAAAATTCAGATCTTCACAAACAACAGGGGCAGATTTTTGAGGTCCCTCCCATGTGGTCAATGTTTTCTGTCAGAGCATACTATACAGCCGACCGAGATGAAACTTTTTGGGTATTATCTTTGTTGTAATCCCTTATGATTCCCTTGATCTGAGCACATTACAACATTCAGGGCCGCAGCTAAGGGCCTTACAAGGGCCAGTCAATGGCTTCTCTGTAGGTCACGCCGTAGCTTATAGCGTTATGATTTTTTGCATGAATATAGCAGCACTGTATATAAGTATGTGTAAAAAAATTCAGATCTTCACAAACAACAGGGGCAGATTTTTGAGGTCCCTCCCATCTGGTCAATGTTTTCTGTCAGAACATACTATACGGCCGACCGAGATGAAACTTTGTGGGTATTATCTTTGTTGTAATCCCTTATGATTCCCTTGATCCGAGCACATTACAACATTCAGGGCCGCAGCTATGGGCCTTACAAGGGCCAGTCAATGGCTTCTCTGTAGGTCACGCCGTAGCTTATAGCGTTTTATTTTTTTGCATGAATATAGCAGCACTGTATATAAGTTTGTGTAAAAAAATTCAGATCTTCACAAACAACAGGGGCAGATTTTTGAGGTCCCTCCCATCTGGTCAATGTTTTCTGTCAGAGCATACTATACAGCCGACCGAGATGAAACTTTGTGGGTATTATCTTTGTTGTAATCCCTTATGATTCCCTTGATCTGAGCACATTACAATATTCAGGGCCGCAGCTATGGGCCTTACAAGGGCCAGTCAATGGCTTCTCTGTAGGTCACGCCGTAGCTTATAGCGTTTTAATTTTTTGCATGAATATAGCAGCACTGTATATAAGTTTGTGTAAAAAAATTCAGATCTTCACAAACAACAGGGGCAGATTTTTGAGGTCCCTCCCATGTGGTCAATGTTTTCTGTCAGAGCATACTATACAGCCGACCGAGATGAAACTTTTTGGGTATTATCCTTGTTGTAATCCCTTATGATTCCCTTGATCTGAGCACATTACAACATTCAGGGCCGCAGCTAAGGGCCTTACAAGGGCCAGTCAATGGCTTCTCTGTAGGTCACGCCGTAGCTTATAGCGTTATGATTTTTTGCATGAATATAGCAGCACTGTATATAAGTATGTGTAAAAAAATTCAGATCTTCACAAACAACAGGGGCAGATTTTTGAGGTCCCTCCCATCTGGTCAATGTTTTCTGTCAGAGCATACTATACGGCCGACCGAGATGAAACTTTGTGGGTATTATCTTTGTTGTAATCCCTAATGATTCCCTTGATGTGAGCACATTACAACATTCAGGGCCGCAGCTAAGGGCCTTACAAGGGCCAGTCAATGGCTTCTCTGTAGGTCACGCCGTAGCTTATAGCGTTTTCATTTTTTGCATGAATATAGCAGTACTGTATATAAGTTTGTGTAAAAAAATTCAGATCTTCACAAACAACAGGGGCAGATTTTTGAGGTCCCTCCATCTGGTCAAAGTTTTCTGTACGAGCATACCACACGGCCGACCAAGATGAAACTTTCTGGGTATTATCTTTGTTTTAATCCCTTATGATTCCCTTGATCTGAGCACATTAGAATATTCAGGGCTTCAGTAAGGGGCCCTACAAGGGTCAATCATTGGTTTCTCTGTAGGTCAGTGCGTAGCTTATAGCGTTATGATTTTTTGTATGAATATAGCAGCACTGATAAAGCAGCAGCTTATAGCGTTTTGTTTTTTTTCCGTAGCATTTTAATTGAATATAGCAGTAATGTAGGAAAGTATACCTGGGAAATTTCAGCACTTCACTTATACCAGGAGCAGAGATAAGGGGCGTTCCCCTCTGTTCACAGTTTTCTGTACGAGAATATCATACGACCGACCGAATTCTGTTTTATTCTTTTATCTTTAAAAAATGAGTTTTATCACAGGCTTTTTTATTTCTTAGCCGTGAAACAGGAGCTACCGTTGACGCTTGTGGTCTGTGGGTTAGCCTACCCATCCCGTAGTATGCCTCCCCTCTGATGTGCGAGAAGTGACACAATACTTCCCATTTAGGTGCTTGGTCAACCTGGTCAACTTTATCCAAATTTTTTTAATACAACTTTTTGTCGGCGCGGGGGTTCGAACCCAGGACCTTCCACACGACAAGTGAGTGCTTAACAACTGAGCTACACGTGCGCTTCATTTAATGGCCAGTCAACGTTTTCTGTTCAGATCCCGCCGCGTCGTAAGCTTTAGCGTTCTCATTTTTCGTATGAATATAGCAGTAATGTAGATAAGCTTACCTGAGAAATTTCAGAGATTTACCATTATCAGGGGGAGAGATATGAGATCGCTCCCATCCGGTCAATGTTTTCTATCAATTTACAATGATACAACTCTTGGCTACAAGGGTTAAGTAGGGGAAGTGAAGATGTAAACAATACAAATATATAGAAATAACAGAGTACCATCATATACATAACATTCGAGTCAACGTTTTTCGAAAGAAATTTTATACGAAAAACCCGGACCCATGTATTCCTTATGGCGGGTCAATGTTTTTCAATCGAGTCAATCTTTTCTGTCGGGTCCGGGTTTTAGTATCGCCCCACGATTGAGAAAAGCTCCAGTTCCCAGTATACATTGTACCTGAAACCCGCAGATCTTAGTTCTAATAAAATTGTGAGATGGATTTTTTAATAAATTATTGTGTAGACAGGTACGTTTTTTACATCGAAATTGAATAAAAAGCTTATATTTTTGTTATTTACTAGAAATTAAAGCCAACCCCCCCATTTTAGTTATTATTATTACCACTAGTCTTCCATGAATTCCCAGACATAATTCACATGCTCAAACGGGGATTGCGAGGGAGTGTTGGAGGATTTAGTGCAAGGAGCTTAAAAAATAAAAGTTTTAAGGAGATTATTTAAAATGAGACGTTTACTATGAAAACGAAATGAAAGAAAATGGTCGAGGGAGAGACAGGAAGATGAAATGCAAAGGTCTTCTGCTTTTCATTTGCTCTCTCCGTTAGAAAGCAGCTCGGTGATCGTCAAGCAGTCTAGCTTATACCAGACCTAGCCTTCGGACAACCCACGCCGGCGCGACACCTAGCCCACGTTCGTGAAAAACAGTTTTGTGAATGAGACAATACAGGGTGAGTCATTCAAAACCATGTTTTACAGCAAGACTGCCCTACTGAATTTTATAGAGGCGGGCCAAAATTAACATTCCATGTTAGCTGGCGCGCCAACAGAAAAATAATAATTTAGTACAGTGGTTCTCCATTTTTTATTATCGCCTTCTTTGACAGGTGAATATTACGTGCATTATGCATTTCTTATATACATGCAAATATTAGAGGATTGATAGAATCATTTTTTTTTTTTTAAGTTCTTAAAAGTTTGATGATAAAAAAAAGTTGGTGTTGGGAAGGACATCCAGCCGTAAAAAATGTGCCACAACCAACCAACCTCAACCATGAGGTTGAACAATGCCGACCCCAAGTAGTTTGGGAAAAATCATAAAGTTATGTGTGAGTACACAAAAGATCATTTCAATAACATCATCTGCTCGAGAGTTGAACCAAAATAACACTCTTTCAACTTTGAATTTGAAAGCTTTAAGGGAGAGAAAGAATTTTTCGGGATTTGATATGGGAATTTGTTACCAGTAACATGTTTTAGAATTTCGTCCGCCCATTTGTTTATTTACACCCTGTATAATAAGAGTCAAGACATCTCTCAAGGTTACGTCATTTCACCTTGCGCTACTGGATAAAGACAACTACATACAAGGAGGAAGCTATGTGGGAGAACATTTATTATGACACTCGGAACCGAGTACTCCGGCTTTTTTAAGAGAGGAAAGATATTTATATGTTCAAAATACCCTCTTTTGCCTCAAATACATTTTCAGTCTCTCTCTCTCTCTCTCTCTCTCTCTCTCTCTCTCTCTCTCTCTCTCACTCATCTTGATAGATGGTGTCATTTTTTATAGTGCGTACTAAAAAGTTATGTGTGGCCACGGCTACTATGAATTGCGAATGGAAATTATTCCCAAATGTATTTTCTCTTTAACATTACGTAGCTGATTTTTCAGATGGTTTAATGGCCTAGCACATTTCCTATCTGAAATGGGGATGAAATAATGAGTGGCTCTTTTTTATGCCAAATACATAATTACGAGGCGTAGTTTTGATATTCATGATGCAAAGTTCCCCTATTATGTCTACACTGTTTTTATTTTCTTTATCCAATATCTGCTTTCAAGATTATAATAAATTTGCCTCTGTATAAGAGCAAACAAAACGTAAGCTAAGGAAAGCCTCGCGCGGCTTAAAGGGTCGTTTATTAAATTTACAAGTTTGGCAAATATCAGATGACAAATAAGTGTTTAGCCACAAAACTGACGCATAGTTCACCCGTCAGTTTTGACAGTTCTTCAACTTGTCAAATAGTTCATGCTTGTCTTGCGCAATGCACATACCAGAAATGAATGTGTCATGCCTACCGTCATTTCTCACTCTCACCCATTCCACAGCAGTAATTTATCTATTCAGGAAAACTTTTTAAGTTGAGAAATACTATTACAAGGCTGAAACATGCGCATGCCCAACATGTATGTTTGTACGTAAAACTTGAAACCACCCTGCTACTATCATTTTCTCTAGAACGGCTTAAGCCAGGACCTTGAAACAAATAATTATTGGTCCTTGATATGAGTTCTGACGTTTAACCATCGCCAAACGCCCCTAAAGATACTATCCCTTACTCAAGGTACTGTCCCTTACTCAAGAAGCCTGGGAAACGTATCGGGCAAAGTCCCCTCATCGGAAATACAAGTGGTCTATGGCTGGCCCTGAGACGGAAACCTTAATTTTAGTTGTCCAAAAAATATCGAACTTGCCAGTTTTGAAATCTGGTTCTGTAGGTATAGAGTTTAGACTTCTGTTTTGTTTTGTGTTGATTTAAATGGGGAAATCTGGGTAATAATTGTCTAGACTCGATTTTCGAGAATTGAGAAAAACTCATGCAGATGATTTCTGTTTTGTTTTACCGAAATTAGTTGGAATCAGTAATGAAGAGAATAATAAGAATTGGACAGAGAGAGACCAATGTAAAAAAGAAAGAAAGGTAATAATTGTCTAGAATCCGATTTTGTCTATTAAATTTGCCCTAGGAATGGAAACACTCGCAATCTCAACGCAAGGCATGGCTCCTCAACCTCAGGCTACGCGCACATAATTATGATACTCCTCATACTATTCATCTCCCCTTATTCTTTATGAGTAAGCTTCTCTCGGTGACTGCTCATGTCGCCGTACCTATGTATATTATGGAGTAATCAGGACATACATAAATCCAGCTTTTGATACGCTTGTGTGCAGCATTAATGAAGTTCACCGCACCGTACTCCAAAATCTAAAATATACACAAAAAGGGAAAATAAGGAAAGAAATGTTCTTGATAAATGTGTCCTGGTCACGATCTTGCTTGCTGATTGAAGGGACGAGGGTTCATTTTGAGGGAGGGAGATCAACAAGGGAGTTTTCAGCCCCTGACATGAACAATGTTGCTAAATTTATACCGACATGGAAAAACTTTTACTTTACATAGAGAATTTTTTTCGAAACAAGTTTCTATTTTTATTTCCAAAAAGAGTAAAGTTTGTTTCGACACGTTTGCAAATTGTTCATAAAGTTTGTTTTAAACGTACAAGAGTATGGTATGAAATGAAATCTCCGGTTTGCCGCCAAGAAAGTACAACCACGTAATGGGCGCAACTCAGGCTGGGTGAGGTTTATGTGGTAAACAGATATGTAAGTTTCCTTGAATTGGAGGTTTCCTTGAAAACCCGTTCTGAATGACTAGTATCCTCGAAATTAAAGACGCGTCTAAAAACATTGTTTTAACTCAAAAAGAAATATTTTTTGTGGGGGAAAATGGAAAAATCAAAAAACTTAGGAATCTTTGTGTTGCGAAATTTTGACTCCCGAGTGTATTATTTTGGAGATTTACTCACATGTGTATGAGATCATGCTGGATTTTTTAGGACAGACAGAAACATCAGTGAGATTTTCGAGATTTGAGAAAAATTCACACGGATGATTTCTGTTTTGTTTTACCGAAATTAGTTGGAATCAGAGAACAATAAGAATAGGACAGAGAGAGACCAAAGTGAAAAAATTCTCGAAACGTAAAAGGTCACCCGAAAATGGAAAGAAAATATATCGAACGAAAAAGCCTGAACATGATTTTTCTCTGGCGTTCATGATTTTTGTTTCAAATTTCGTTCCCCATAGTGAGAAATGCAATGGCTAGCAGAAATAAGGGAGGGAATCAGACAGGGGACTCCCGGGACCCTTTTTTGTTGCTTTACGACAAATATTTGCTCAAAGAAAAATTGATTCAGGGAATACTGAAAGAGCTCCTAATATAGGACATGGGGGTGGGTGCCTGGTGTGGAGTCAGGTTGTTAAGAGAAGAAGAAAAAACTAAGAAGAAGAAAAAATCATTTTCAATAAATTCAAACACAAAAGGTATTTTTTAATTCAACACTGATTTTGGATTTAAAATATTTTTTGTAAAGCACTGCCGAGGGAAGCGTGCCTCTATTGCTTAAGCTGTTGTCCCCTGAATCGCCTGAGATATTGGATGAACAGCTGATGTAAGCAAGAAATAGAAACAGTTGAGATAGTTACACCTTTTTATGTGTAAAAGAAGCTTATATGAATTTATGTGGGTACTTATAATTAGTACTCAGTTGGTTTATAATAAATTGACTTCTCTCCTCTAAACATAGTCTTCTAGTTTATTGCGAGGCATGAAAACGCATCAAATTTTCTCCAAAAAATTAGTGAGTTTTTTCAAATAGCTATGGGTGAACGGTAACTTCCATGTGTGTCTATTGAACACCCATTTGAAATTGTAATTGTGTACGTGCATTGGAATTAGAAAAAGAAATTTCAGCCCTCAAAGCCGAATTATACAGAGGTTGAGAAAAATAAACCAAAATAAATGCCTCACAGCTGAGTGTGTAAGCACAAAGTTGTCCCTAATGCATTCATGGACAACTATTTCATAGGATAAGGAATAAGAGGAGGGGGTGGTAGAGGGGTAGCTTTTCCTAAAAATGTATAAAGTTAGGAGTGGGGGAGAGAAATACTTATTCTAGGGGGAAAAACTTGAACTGTTAAGCCGGCAACAAGACATGAGGCAACCCACCCCCATCGCATCGTCCAAACCTTGTCCCTTATCTGAATTAAAATGGCATTATGCAGGGTGGTTCAATCATTTCACGGATTAGGTTTGAAAAGGAGAAAGTTGTGCTGCACTGTCACGTGAGCCACCGGTTTGGAACAGATGGACCGAGCCGAACTTCCAAAAGTGTTTATATCTGCACTAAGAATAACAGAGATCACATTTTTACCTTTGAAAAATATTTTGTAGCAAACGATGTTTCTGTAAATGTATAGTACCGGAAGTAACAATAGTAAAATCCCTGGGAGAAGTTTTCTTTACAAATAAAAAATAAAACATGAAATATTACTGAGAAAAAAAATTAGACGTCGAACAAGAAACCTATCTTTCTGGGATGTGCTCAGTTTTTATATCTTAAAATCACAATATAAAATCGGTTTCCCAACAACAGGTTCTCCAAGCAATAGCCATTTCAAGTTTCCAGAAGAACAGAAGGTTAAAATGAAATATTCTATGTTAATAAGGGTTACTATTGTATAATGCTAATTGTAACAATTTTTAACAGTTTTATCGTCTCAATCTATCCATACGGTTTTTCTAGCTGTCTCATAGGATTTCACATGTAAATTGCTTTCTAGGTGCTATCTTTTAAACCCATGTCGTTTTTTTTGCAAGCTAATGGGAATTTTTCACCGTAGGTGTAAAATAGGCTCTTGGTCCTAGAAATCTTATGTGCTTTTTTTATCTTCTGTTAAGAATTGCCAGCTAAACCTAGAAATCTAAAAGGAAAATTGTATGGGAAAGCTGGAAAGTCAAAACCCTGTATATTGTCTTGGAACACTTTGTCCACCCTGTAAGCAAATAAAAACACACATGAGCAAAGGCTTTGCATTTTGTTATTATATGTTCCTCCTGGACCTTTCGGCATTAATTGAAAAATATAGGAGAATAATCTCGTATATTATTCTTACTGGAAGGGCGAGGAAAGCAACAACATCTAATTGCAAGGCCTGTCGTTTTTGATACGTCTTACGCTTGTCAGACTTCTGAGCTACCCGACGCGCCGTGTCCAAGGAATAAAGAATTGCTAATCAGGAGAAGAATAATTAGAAGATCCTACCGATATGTTCCTCAGATGGTAAGTGAGTAATGAAATTCAGATTGCGTTTTGATAATACTCCATTTGTACCATATAAATTATAATTTATACGTAGGTATATGTATATTATTGTATCTCCAACATGACAGATGGAAAGAATTGGGTATAATGTGGACACTCGTAAAAAAAAGGTTTCAAATAATGTGCCATTATAATAAAAAACACATTTATTTGTTATAAGATAGTATGAAATGATTGACATGCTGTAGTTATGTATATTTATGTACTAACTGACTATCGTTAGTAAGAGCACCACCCACCACCAAGTTGTCTGCAAATGCCTACAGTCAAAAAAGTTGTAATGGTTAGGGTAACTTCCATAGGCATTCCACACTCCAGCAAAAAGTCAACGTGGAAGGAACATTTGAAGTAAGATCTCTGTTTATCCTGTTCCACAACGTTCTCCGTTCAAAGTAAACTTTAGAAGTCAGAGGTATAGTCACCAGGGGTAGATTTTTCACCTATTTTGGGGGATGAAAAGTATTTTGATGTTCACAGTTCATATAAACTCGTATGAATTGTGAACATCAAAAGTCTTTTCATTATTTTGGTTAGCAGACCCATTTTTCTGGTGCCCCGCCTAGATCAACATTTTTTTTTACTCCCAGAGAAACAAACTTGGCTAACTACCACTGGATGCTTTCTTTTATAAGGGAAGTTGTGTGATGTTCACAAAAGTTCATTTTACTTGTTCAGCATTTTACTTTGACAAGAGCTTTTTTTCTTCTTTTTTCTATTTTCTTGAATCATTAAGATAAGGAAACAAGTGAAGAGCACCCAAATCACAGTATGAATTAATGAGGGTAATGATGAAAACGTTCGCCCTAACATAAAGAAGGGCGAAAGATTTGAGAGAAATCGAGGGATAGCGATAGGAGAAAGAGAGAGAGATAGAGAAAGAGAGAGAGAGAGAGATAGAGAAAGAGAGAGAGAGAGAAAGAGAGAGAGAGAAATTAAGGGGGTAAAATTGCAACCTCTTTGTAAACAAAATCATTTTGAACATAAAATCATAACTCAAACACCAGGGTGCAAAGACACTTCGTTGAACTTGCAATATTATTTATATTTTCTCATCTAAAGGAAAATCAAACTCATATTGGTAGTGCAGTGAAAATTTCAAGTTATAAGATGAAATACCATTTCGAAATTATATCAAAAAAGAGATTGATAAACAGAAAGCCAACAAATTAAAAAGCCCACAACTGAAGTTGTTTTTTGCAAATCTGGCATTCTACAAAGAGATGTTTATCAAATAGCCTGTCTCCATCAATTCATCAATAATATTACTAATTAACTTCAGGACATTCAAAAATTCTTTTGATTTCAAAGTTATATGCAGTAGGAAAGACCCTATAATGCACATCGTAATGAAACAAGTATTTCATCAATTCCGAAAATAAGAAAAGGAAAATAAATCAGCATTCAGCATCGTACTAAAATTTGAAATTCATAAAATCCCTTCGTTCTCTTTTTTGCTGAGATAGGTAGCTTCAACTTCGGCATAACTTGAGACTTTGTGAAGGTGGCTTGTGAACAAGCTGGTACACCTACTTCAGCATAATTTAACTAGCAATACAAAACATAATTATAAAGGATTTGAATTTCTTCATGGATCACAAGCCATTTCTCAATATGAAATACATAAACTTGAGGTACTTTAAAAATAAAATAAAAATCCTACCGATAGCAAAAAAGGTTTTATTATTATGACAGTGAAAAAAATTAGGCCGCTTCGAATCAACTACAGTAATGCAAGCCACAAGTAAGTAGTGGATGTGCCTCAACTACAGTCATGTAAGCCACAAGTAAGTAGTGGATGTGCCTCAACTACAGTAATGCAAGCCACAAGTAAGTAGTGGATGTGCCTCAACTACAGTGATGTAAGCCACAAGTAAGTAGTGGATGTGCCTCAACTACAGTAATGCAAGCCACAAGTAAGTAGTGGATGTGCCTCAACTACAGTCATGCAAGCCACAAGTAAGTAGTGGATGTGCCTCAACTACAGTCATGCAAGCCACAAGAAAGTAGTGGATGTGCCTCAACTACAGTAATGCAAGCCACAAGTAAGTAGTGGATGTGCCTCAACTACAGTCATGCAAGCCACAAGTAAGTAGTGGATGTGCCTCAAATATTTTTTAGTAAATTACAAATTTTACAGGCTGTCTGATACGCCGGAGAACTTTAGAACGTATAGAACATCATATTTAAAGCCGCCAAAATTTTGAGACAGGCTTTCGGTTAAGTCAAACCCACACACCGGAATACACAGGGCCCCATTATAATGATAATAATATTGAAAATGAATAATTCATGACAGAAGGGCCACCACATTCATACACTATTCAACACGAGTGAGAGAGAGAGAGAATAGATAATGTAAAATTTGTATCTCTCCGTCTCTCCCGCCCTCTCTTTCAGCTTGCTTCTGTTTTGAACTCATACAGTCCATTCACACTGTGAACCAAAAATTATACATTGGAGACATCGACCTAATGGAAATGTATATTGGAATAGTTATTATCATCATGGAGAAGAAATTGACTGATGCAAGTTCATAACTTGACCTGGGCTGATTCAAATCTGCAAAACACCTCATAAGGTTTTATTTAAGTTTAAGGTGGGAAACTACCCGACGGGCTGTGAGTGAAGCCTCTATTACTCTGCCAGCTTCATGGATACAAGCTAATGTTTTTTGCACCCAACGAGAATGGAGCCGGCTTCATGGCGATTAGGAGGCAGAATAATGAAAACATCTGATTTTTTTTTTCTCTTGGTGGATTTCGTTTCTCCTTTTTTCTTTTCTTCTTTCTTTGACTAAGAACGTTCATGACGAAAAATAACTTGCCTGCAAAAGGAATCTCTACATTCTTTCACATTTCCTAATCTAAGGTCCCCTCTCCAGAAATACAGGGATGATGATTCCAGCTTTGATGTCGCTGATTACTGAATTCCGGGATGTCTCCTCTTGCCATTCTCTGAATAACGTAAACAAAGGCCAATGTCTTCTACAAGTTTGACAACATACGAACAAGTTTCCATTATTCTCTTTGAATTTGAACCCTCTCTTTCTTTATCTCTCTCTCTCTCTCCTGCCAGCTGTTTTTTTCTGTCTTCTCTAAAATCCGTCTTTAACCAATTATTTCAGTCAATCTCTCTCTCTTTATGAAGAAAATGGGCAATTAGTGGAATTTTAAATTTGAATCTAGAATATTAGTAATTTTCATTTTCAAAGGCTTCATTCAAATCAGAGTGGATCATCGAGCTTCTAATATCCTCCTTCCCGTGACTGTAGAAATTTAAATTTGATCTTGCGGTAGATTCATTTTATTATTGATCCGACCAAAGATGAAAATATTGATGAATTCGATTTAAAGAAAAAATAATGCTCACGTGTATTTAGGTCTGTCGCGCAGATTTCCAAAGCTTATAGTAAGCAAATGAAGAAACTAACTCTACCTAATAAATATAAAACTGAAAAAACAAAAATAAATCTACTAATAGGGATATTTTTGAAATGAGATGCTCATCATAGGGTGGCGTCATCGTGAACGATGGTAGCCAGACAGTGGAGGAATGACTCAGCAATGTCTTTACAAGGAGGCTAATAATTGACAAGGGCCCCCACAACCAAGCCAATGCTAGTCTACTACTCCCTGTTTATAGCCTCCCTACATCCTACAAATCCTGTGAGATCCTACAAATACAAAAATGAGAAGAGTACAAGTTACGATCCAAAATGATCAGGCCATAGAAGTTGGTAAGAAGATTTAAAATATTTGCAATATTATTATTTTCTCCTTATTAACTTGTCAAGTTTTTTTACTGATATAATTGTACGATTTCTAAGTACCTAGGTAATAGGTATTACATGGTCTGATGTTTTTTGGATCGGAATTTGGCATTTCTTCTTCTTTTTCGCATTTTTATTTTCGTGAGACTATTGTCTCTTCGAACTGGTAAAATTCAGTGGACCAAAATTTTGTATTTAAGTTTCTGATAAGTATACTACCTATATGCATTGTGCAAATAATAAAAAAAATAAAGCATTCTATCAACTGGGACACCAGTTCGGGCATTTTATGTAGACAAAAAAAACTATTAATATTATTGTTGCTCCGTACTAAAGTTCTAGAAGATAACAGTACAGTTTTTGATCATTTTTTTCAATCTTTCTATGTCATTAGAGTCATTACCATTCAACCTCAATAAATTAGATCACTTCCAAATGAAACTGAAAGCAATCATACCTACATGGCATGAAACAATTCACACCAATTCTGCCAGTGACACTGATAGAGCAAACTTGGAGCTACGGGTATAATGAAGGAAAGCAAAATTGAAGAAAATGATGTCCGAGGGGAGCTAATGATCAAAGTTGACTAGGAGAAAATAATTAATGAAATAAGAAGTCATGCAATTGATGCATGACAACAAAGGAACAGTTTGGAAGAATGATTCATTCAAGGATCTTTTATATGCTCTTAGATGTATGAAAATTAATTGAATAACTTTTTATGGGTAACTATATTATGTTCTAGCTCTGTGGGTCTAAAATCTTCAAAATGATGAGTGGAAACAATACCACTTTTCAGTTTGATTTTGCAAGTTTTTAAGAAGAAGTCACTCTACATTTGGCCATTTTATTATTTTAATGATTTGTTGGTAACTTTGGAGGATTGGGGCGAGTGGTAAACACTCATGAATGGAATTAAAGCATAAGTTGAATAATTTGCACCACGTCTGATATTTTAATTGAGATATTGTAAATCCACGGTTTCGACCTCAAACTAAATAGTTGATAATATTCATGTTGATCTACATGTCCAGTAAAAAGGATAGTACTTACCTGCACTTTTAATATTGATTAACTTGAGTAATCGCATTGAGAAAATTGTTTCCTTAAATAATGTTTGGAAGTCCAGTACTCTGATGATCCATAAAACGGGTATCCAATTTCAAGAGAATGAACTGAAGTTGGACGAACTAGAATCAAGCCATCCTTAGCTCATCACAAAGAACACTTTGTCTTGGTGGCTATTTTAAATTCTAAAGGTATACTTCTTTTCTTCAAAGACAAATCTGAAAAATAATATGTGGTTCAAGAGCGCTGATTTCTTAAAAATCAAAAAGAATTATGAAAGATTTTTTTTTTTTTTTTTAACAAGCAGAATTAAAAAGTGATCTTTGTTTGAATAGTTTGCAAAATTTCTGAGAAATTTTGGTGATTAAAAATATTGGGTCTACCGACCTTACTGAAGAAAAGTTATGTTTATGGAAATATTCTAGATCTAGATTAAGTTTTTACATATTTATAATGCTTTAAAATATTTTTATATTTACTACTGAACTATTTTTATTTCATTATTGATTTATTTTGTTTTTATATTGAATCAAGGTGTGTGAAGTAGAAATATTAATTACATGATTGCACTTTGAATCTTTTGAAAAATCTTTTCACAAATGGTTTGGTAAGTATCAGTTATTACAGAATCGAGAAAACTTAGCCTCGAATTTTGTAATAAAGATACATTTATTTTCTGATACCTTTGAAAAAGTGAATATTTCTCATACATTATTTTTGTACTTCTTATGATGTATTAAATGTTAATGGTTAGTTTTATATATTATTGAGTTTAATTTCTAATTTAAATGACACAATACATATCTAACACTTGATGTTACAGATATGAACAATGAAAAACGAATAACCCTTTTTGAATAATAAAAAACGAAAATGGATTTAAAAAGTATGCTGAGACCGCCTCGTTTATTCAGATGATATGCATATTAGATTGCACAGACGCCGAATGATCCACTCACAGCACTTTTTTACCCTTTGACGCAATGCAAAATGGAGACGAACTTACCATCACAGTAAAAAAAGCCAAAGGGAAATTCAAATGAACCAACCAGAGAGCAGAATCCGCTGAGGCTGGTGGGTAGCTTTCTAACCCTTTGAAAATGTTAGCATGTGCTCAGACAAAAGATGTTTTTTACCCCTTCAGCAACCCTTTTTTGGATTAATAAAAAAACTCAATCTTTTTATTTGTATGAGTTTGCACCTTACTTTGATTTTGAAAGGGTTGTTGTGATTGAAGGGGGGTCCAGAGCGTGCTGTGTATGAACAGTAACA
Source organism: Bactericera cockerelli (assembly GCA_024516035.1). Taxonomy (NCBI): domain Eukaryota; kingdom Metazoa; phylum Arthropoda; class Insecta; order Hemiptera; family Triozidae; genus Bactericera; species Bactericera cockerelli. Next base: position 22,064,904 of record CM044955.1, on the reverse strand, counting down.
AAGGGCACGATAAAAAGCCAAGTTGAGGGTGTTTTGTTTTTGTGCCAGTACATGTTATCCTGTAGCGGGATGCTCAAGACATTGGCGTTCTAAGTAGGTATCAGGGCGCCTGTCATTTGTGTTATTATCTTTTAGCCCGACATACATGGAACTGTATAGTGTATCTGATTAAAGTTCCCAACAGTAATGAATCGGTCTTCAAGACATAAAATCCTCGTACCGTTAAAAAATACTTTCTTAAGCAGATTTCATATACAGTATGTTTCAGAAAAGGTGGCCACCCCCTCGTAACTTTTGAACGCGACGGAATTTTTCAATTCTGTAAAGTCTTAGGTATAGGAAGTGCCCTATGGCCCATCCTGTGGTCATATTTATTTTTGGCCCCGGTCGGCCCTTCCGGCTTTTAGGCCATATTTTTTCATTTTTCTCGCGAATTTTAAATGGAATGCTATATTTTTTATTCCTGTTAATTAAAGTCCAAGTTAGGCTGAGTATAATGAGCTTTTAAAATTTTCAAAAACCTTATCAGGGGCGGAGCTAGTAGGGTGCAAGTTTCAAAATTGTTACACCCTGTATTTCAGCGTTAGTTAGATTTTTTAGTACTTTTTTTATGTTCGTAGTTTCAAAATATTGTTTTACACCATATGAAATCAAAAAAATATTCTTGTTTACTTCTAATCAGGGTCATAGTAAGGTTTTTGTAAAAGTCCTTTTTTTCTCACGTCAATTTCTCCGTAAATTAATGGTGTTCTCGAAATTGGCATTTTTAGAGGTGAAAGTCTGCAGTGACATATGTTTTTTATGCTTGAAATCGAAAGAAAACTTAACGGAGAAGCGATTAAAATCATAAAAAAAGCCATTTAACCTGCTAGTTTTTTCACGACAGTGTCCGGTAAAGTGGGTGAATTTCGTATTGGATTTTTTTTTTGTTGAGGAAACCCAATTGGCATAGAAAATAAATAATACCTAATAAGGGAATAATACTTCAATTAACATAACTAAATGCGAAATTAAATGAAGATTATTTCTTCTAAATCAGTGCCGGATAATTTTTTTCTCTCTCTCTCTTTCTCTCTTCGCCTCTTTAAAATAATTGAATTGGTTTAATTTTCACCCTAAAGAGTTTGGTACTTGACCTGGTATTTTTTTCTCTTAAATTTCGAGATAATTAGATTTTTATTTAGAGACCTGGTATTCATTACTAGCAACACCAGTATGATTTTTTTTAAATTTGGGTTTAATATCGCGTTTCAACTGCATGGTCATATCATAACGGGGGTGTTACATTCCATTCGCAAGAAACTCACCAACCTCCTAAACACATTTATCTCACCCAGCCTGGGTTAGGCTGGAATGCCAGCATCACGAAGTCTTCTCCTCGCTGGACGTTGCTTAACTTCGGTGATCCTACAAGAATCGTTGCATTCAAAGCGCCATCGGACTGACTCCAGAATTATTGACAATGTGTTTTCTACAGATTTTACCAACTTACCAACTAAAATTGTCTCAAGAGGGGACCCCTAGGCCGACTTTTTCTTCTAAATCAGTACCGGATATTTTTTTTTTCTCTCTCTCTTTTCTTTTTTTCACTTTTCAAAGTTCAAGTTGTATCAAAAATAATTATCGGATAATGCTGCTTCTAAAGTCGGCCTAGGGGTCCCCTCTTGAGACAATTTTAGTTGGTAAGTTGGTAAAATCTGTAGAAAACACATTGTCAATAATTCTGGAGTCAGTCCGATGGCGCTTTGAATGCAACGATTCTTGTAGGATCACCGAAGTTAAGCAACGTCCAGCGAGGAGAAGACTTCGTGATGCTGGCACTCCGGCCTAACCCAGGCTGGGTGAGATAAATGTGTTTAGGAGGTTGGTGAGTTTCTTGCGAATGGAATGTAACACCCCCGTTATGATATGACCATGCAGTTGAAACGCGATATTAAACTCAAATTTAAAAAAAATCATACTGGTGTTGCTAGTAATGAATACCAGGTCTCTATATAAAAATCTAATTATCTCGAAATTTAAGAGAAAAAAATACCAGGTCAAGTACCAAACTCTTGAGGGTGAAAATTAAACCAATTCAATTATTTTAAAGAGGCGAAGAGAGAGAGAGAGAGAGAGAGAGAGAGAGAGAGAGAGAGAGAGAGAAAGAGAGAGAAAAAAAAATTATCCGGTACTGATTTAGAAGAAATAATCTTCATTTAATTTCGCATTTAGTTATGTTAATTGAAGTATTATTCCCTTATTAGGTATTATTTATTTTCTATGCCAATTGGGTTTCCTCAACAAAAAAAAATCCAATACGAAATTCACCCACTTTACCGGACACTGTCGTGAAAAAACTAGCAGGTTAAATGGCTTTTTTTATGATTTTAATCGCTTCTCCGTTAAGTTTTCTTTTGATTTCAAGCATAAAAAACATATGTCACTACAGACTTTCACCTCTAAAAATGCCAATTTCGAGAACATCATTAATTTACGGAAAAATTGACGTGAGAAAAAAAGGACTTTTACAAAAACCTTACTATGACCCTGATTAGAAGTAAACAAGAATATTGTTTTGATTTCATATGGTGTAAAACAATATTTTGAACCTACGAACATAAAAAAAGTACTAAAAAATCTAACTAACGCTGAAATACAGGGTGTAACAATTTTGAAACTTGCACCCTACTAGCTCCGCCCCTGATAAGGTTTTTGAAAATTTTAAAAGCTCATTATACTCAGCCTAACTTGGACTTTAATTAACAGGAATAAAAAATATAGCATTCCATTTAAAATTCGCGAGAAAAATGAAAAAATATGGCCTAAAAGCCGGAAGGGCCGACCGGGGCCAAAAATAAATATGACCACAGGATGGGCCATAGGGCACTTCCTATACCTAGGACTTTACAAAATTGAAAAATTCCGTCGCGTTCAAAAGTTACGAGGGGGTGGCCACCTTTTCTGAAACATACTGTATTGTCTTTAGTAAACTCAATCGATTTATTGAGACTTTACACCGGGGGCGACAAAAAAATTGTCTGTGGTGCTATTTAGTATTTATGGCCAGATTGGCCAGGTCTAGATGGGCTTGTTATTTGGAGCTCTGTTTGGGGGGAAATGGATCACGTGACCTTAAATATACATAGGTCTGAATCTGGCAGGCGCATCTCTGGAATAAGTTCTGAAATCTTGTTATTTTTCATTGAGTGTAACAAAATAATGTAACTGTAAGTACCTACGTTGTACATTATGATCCTCAAATAACTGATTTTTTAACGTCGCTTTCAATTGCTGGACTAACAACGCAGTTACTCAAATTAGCCTCACCCAGCTTTAGTGAGCCAAGGTCTACGGACAAATCATGGATTGCCAGATGACCATGAATTGATTCGAAATGAAAACGGTCACCAATCTATATCCTCACCACGCTGAACGTTGCTTGACTTAAGTGATCGGATAAGAACTGGTGCATTCAACTAATCATCTCTGCTGGTTCAGATATAACTTTACCTGCTATTCGATAATATAGGTGATGTATATTGAAACCAAAAATCCGGAGCTGATATGGAAAATGCTGTAAATTTAAATGAAAACTTGACTTGCTATACACATGTATGTACCTCGTGCCGAATAGTATAGAATAAAAATGACCTAAATATTTTGTACCATCCTCTGTCCCTTATGGAAAAATGTGCCTAAATCTTTCTGATAAAGGCCTCAGAGACTGATATAGGTACCTACATTATGTTTATCTATTTCTCATCTCTAACACTAGGATGTTAATTCTGAAACAACCCTTCCTGAACTAGCCACCCCTTTGTATTGCGTCTTCATTAGCAACCCTTCTATCGCACACTCCTACTTCCACTGCAATCTTCGCTCTAGTATGAATCCACGTGTCTCGTGGCAACGTTGCACTTTCCAACGAGCTACACTAAATTCTCATGTGGGGAACATTGCAGCTTGGATATGTCTAGGACCACTTATTCAGCATCCTTTACTCAAAATAATAATAATTCCCTGTCCGTGAGATAGGCACAGTTAATTTCTCACGGTGGTGAGAGGATAATATGGACGCCCAGATCCAATGTCTAAGCTCCTTTCATGTCCATTAATTCTAATTGGTTTTAACATCCTGATTTGAGTTTTTCTGAAAATTCTGCTCTCCTCTATGCCTATATTGATAGAGAAGTTCCAAAAGTTCTAACTGATGGCCAGCCGGTGCAGTTACAAAAGTTACCGAACCTCCGACCACCTGCCACTCCAGGCTTGACCTCTACAGCCGGTTTTCTCTCCCCTAAAGTCTGAATCTACAAATATAAAAGACAACATTTTACACCCGCCAACCGGCATAATGAATTTCGATGAACAAATAATTAAAAAACCAAAAAAATTATTGTATTTTATCTCCTAATTATATTTCGTTTTCGAGGTAAAAGCAATAATGAAAATGTCTATTTTTATGGTTTTGTTGCGGCTTCGTAGGTACAATACATACTAACGCCCTGATGGCTGCATCCCATATTCATTGCTCTATGACTTAACGTTATTTGGGATTTTTTGTATAATTTAGGCTGAATTGCCCTCACTAAGCGAAAAAAGCACAGATCACCATCTGGTGTCTTGCAAATGCTCAAAGCCCGAATTTCTGGACTTGAACATAACCTAATAGGTATAGGTAATAATACACAATTACAAACATACAGTCATACATACATAGGTAAGGTACACACACAAATTATTTTTAACTACATATATATCATAGAGTTGAGGCAATATAACATACCCTACTAAATAACTTACTTCTCACTTTTCTGTTTATACTGATACTGAAAGTAATGTACACAGTCACCGGTAATTTCAGGATGTAAATTAGTCATAATCATAGAAACACCATATTGAATTAACATGAATCACAACATTCTCGCTCCATTTTCTAATAAGACACGGCATGCTACCCTCCCTCAAATTTTCATCATGAAAAGCTCTTTTTTTATTATCTCTACAAAAGGGTGAAGGTTCATATTTTTTAAAAATGAAGACCTGTTGAATTTTTGATTGGTGCGCAATGGGGTGGGAGTACTCGTATGTAAATAAACTTGTAGAGGTAGCCACGCGTGAAATTCTAGTAATTAGTGGCTATACGACACACCTCCTACCCCCACACTTTTCTTTAGCTTGTTGAATCGACACACTTGTGAGGGTGGTCACAAGTAGTCACTTCTTGTTGAATGTGTTTCATGTACGTTTGCATGTATGTGAGATCACCACAAGTTACTGTTTTTACGTGCACCTTGTAGTGTAGGAAGAACCGAAGGAAATTTCGTCTTTTCATGGCTCTTTCGAGGTATTCTACTTGACGTCGTTTGCAAAGAGTAGTATAAAACGAGCAAATTAACAAAGAGTAGTAGGTATACAGTGTACTACGAGCAAATTTACATTGAGTATTATACAACGAGCAAATTAACAGTAGTATACAAATTCCACCGGGCTCAGTAACTCGATGGATAAGGCGACAGACCCGTAACCTAAAATTCGGTTGTTCGAGCCCCTTCTTATTATGGAAAATTAAATATTTGTTTATCCATGCATGACATCAAGTTTGCCTTTATAGGGGTCTGAATTATAAAACAGGATGAGATAAATCTCACCCTGTTTTGCCCTTACGCCCTCTAGTGAGAATTTCGACCAATCAACACAACTAGTGTTGTTTTTTACTTTCCTTATCTTATAGAAAAGAAAGTAATAAGGAACCACCCAAAATTTTTGATTGTCATTTTTTAGTGCCAAAACACGATTTAGGGTCCCCAGAGCCTAAACCCAAAGTTTCAGCCATTGGTCCGTGTGTGTGTGTGTGTGTCTGTGAACAACTTTTCTCATGAACGGTAAGAGCTAGATACTTGAAATTTGTAATGTAGTCTTCATTTATGGAGAAGACGCGACACGAAACTTTTCGATGAAATCGGTGCCGCCACCTGGTTTAAGTAGGTGTAATCGCGAGGAATTAGGTATCTACGTATTGTACGTTCTATTATCACAAAGCAAAGAGAATATGTATGAGCAAACCGGCAGACAAAATCTCATCCCTAGCATACAGATATTACAAGGGCCTTGGTTATCTCCTCTCCACGCATCACTCTCACATGTAACACCTCATACATAAATATCAAACAACAAATGTACCTATATAAAACAAGACGAAGAACGGACAGCAGGATACTGTCTCAGAATTTTGATTATCCAAGAGGTGGTGAGACCCTCTCTCTGATCCCTTCTCTTTTTTATCAAAAGTAACTTTTCCATCCTACCCCTCTACTTTCCTGTGCGGGCGTCCAACCTTTGAACCTTAGCAATCAATGACATCATTTGTTATTCAAGAGATACGAGTCGGGCTCCTTTTTCTTTCTCTATTTTTTACAGAGGGTTTCCTTAATTATACTAAAGTAAACAAAAGTTTCCACTGCTCAGTGCCTTGTTCATCTCTCCTGGTATCCCCGGGTGTGACACTCGGAGGAATTGTAAGAAAATGTTTTTTAAAAAAATTACACCTAAAAAATTGGATGAATTTATATTTATAGTAGTCTTTGTAAAAAATAAATTCGGAGGAATTACAAATCCGTCTGAACTTGTACTCTACATTCTAAAAATTATGTAATTCTACAACAAAAAATATCTACAAGATGAAAAGGTAAATCGGTTGAAAAGTATAAAAGTATGACTAAACTTCTAAAGTGGTGAAGCACAAGGCCCCTTCAAAAAACTCGTGGGTAGCGCAGCATTACTGAGAGCCTCCATTACTTTTCGAATTATGGTTAGGTGGTACGAAATGCTTTGATCATTAACCCCGCCTGGTGGAGTATTATATTTTTTTTGACCGTGGTTATGCTGGTCGTTTTTCAAATAAGATAAAACTCATTTTTCCTATAGATTTTTTTTTTCCTATAGATACAATACAACTCATTTTTCCTATAGATTTTTTTTCTACACCGCTGGAATACGAACCCAAATGATTTTATTTATTAATTTCAGAACTATCTCTAAAAAGTTAAACTCGAAGATATTAATTAAAAAGACATTCATTAGGTTACAAGTTAGAAATGACAAATTTTTGCTCTCTATTCTTCATAAAGCATAGCGAGTCGTTGTCTTGTCGCCAAGTCAAGAAACTCATATTATTAGAGAAAAACTTAACTTTCAACTTTTCTTATAAGCTTGAATAATTTGCCAACATATTTTCTCTACAAAAACCTAAAACCTCGTACACAATGGAAATCTCTGATGGATAAACCCTTTTATTTTAGTCTTCATTCAACTCGAAAGCAAAGGTTTCAAGAGGGAGAAAATGAAATTGTAAAATGGGGTGAAAAACTCGGCAAGCTGAATATGTTAGGAATGGACGTTTAAGTTTACAATGAATTTTAAAATACTCCAAGGGGTTGAATAGCGGGGGTTGATCAACCCTAGCGAGATGCTTTTATTGTATGATTTTTTTCCCTTTTTGTACAAAAAAAAATGGACAAATCCTCCAAGGTGTCATCTTTACAAGATTTATGTAACAAGATTTTTGTAAAGTCACTGACATACATGATATAAAAAGGGTGACGCTTTTTTTCTAGATATTTGTTTTATTTATGAATGGAATATTTTGAGTGTTGGCGTTGTTTAAAGCTGTTTTTTTTTAAATCTTTTCCATACGTCTCTGTGGCGCTGCACTGTTGAAAGTCGGGATATGATGATTTGGCTTAGGGTTTAGAGGTTACTTGACAATTCTGTTCCTAAAATCTGGTGGCGTGTGTTCATGTGTTGGCTCTTTTCATAACAGAATACTTTACAAAAAAAAAGATAGATTGCTGGTAAGGGAAGACATTTTACACTACATCAATATATCAATACCTACCACAAAAGACAAAGAATCAGTCGAACCCTAATCTGCGAATTAGTGTCACACTAATTTAATCATTTATGATTTCTGTCGCAGGACCGTTCTCTAATGGTGCTCAGAATTCCATGAACCTTTCAAATGTATATTGATACCTCGTCACACTATATTTTGACACTAACGACAAAAGATTAACTTTTAATTTGACAAAGAATGTGAGTCTCCACTAGATATTTTACCACCATAAAAAAACTTTTGAGTCGGATTGCATGAGGGAGAGATGATCTAGTTCGAGCAGGTACAACGGCACACATCTAGTTACTTTAGCTGTCAAACAGTATAAGAAGAAATGTACATACAAAATAAACTGGTAAGAACATCACACGGCTTTCTCATCCCTCGAAAACGACAAATTTCACTAATAGTGACTAAATTATGATTTCCTAAATGCTTATATTGGTAACGGGGTTTTGTAAATAAATAATAATAATAATAATGCTTTTTCTGTGTGTTATTATGTCACAATTTTAGTGGGTAGCGCAGAATCATAGGACTTTACCACTTTAATTTACAATATCTTGTATTATTTTTTTGCCTAAGATTCTGCCACTGGTCGCTGCTTCACATAAAAGCAGCTACTCATTTTTTCTCACGAGGTATGAGTGGACCCCGAACATCCAAGTACAGAGCAGAAAAAATCCTCCCCCGCTGGGAATCGAACCCAGGTCACCATGTGTGCAATGCCGAGCGCGCTAACTCGCTCTGCTACAGTGACTATTGTAAATACATAAGGAAGGTAAACGACATACTGTTGAATCAAGACATTATACAAATAGGTGCAATTTTCTTAAATAATAACTGATTATTATAGTTAGAGCATGCCAGAAGGAGACGATTTTTATCACCTTCTTAACAACAAGTACATGGGACTCGCTACATTTATATATTTAACCAATTACTTCCGATAAATTTCTAATATTAGAAGTCGGAAGAACTCGTTATCAATTTAAAAAATTAAATAGTCGCAACGAAAAATCCTTTACGAAACGAAGGAACTGAGCCACTTACTAAAATAAACATATTTCTATAGAGAATATGCTCTGGAAGTGATTTGCCTTAGAAATAGACTACTTAATAAAATTAGGACAGTGATAAATTGAAGAACAAAAATCACCGTGTCTAATTTTCATCAGTACAATTTGTTTTTTTTTTTTTTTAATCAGATGTCAGAGGTATCATTTGATATCCAAACAAATGTAAGATTAAGTAAGTAAAATGAATAAATAAAAGTCATTTGAAAAACACAACTTCTATCTCGTGTGCACACAGAAGTTATTTTATTATTTTTCTTATACTTGCAAAAAAAAAACTATCTTGAAATAAAATCAATAATCATTTAATTCAGACTTGTTTTAATCTCTTTGAAATTCAGTTTATTTGTCTTTCTGTATTAATTAAATTCTATATAATTTGTTCACAAGCTACTATGGCTAAGGGTCTGGAAAATTTACAAAATAATATTACAAAACTCATTTTTTACATACTGAATAAAATAAAATCATGAAGTATAAAATATAAAATAAACTTTTCGAAAAATGTATAAATAGAAATTATTACAAAGGTATAATAAAAAATACTCATTAACAAATACCGTAATACATGTGTTTTTATAATGGTTTCTTAAAATGAAAGCTCGAATTTGAAAACCTGTTCCTAAAAAATACTATTGCATAAATTTCAACTATTTTATTGCAGATTTTAATTAAATATTGCCAAAAAATGTTAAGGGGAAAATGCATTGATAAAAAGAAAATATTAACGATCATAACATGAAGTTAGTTATTTGATTATTTTTAGAAGGAAGGAAATATTACAGAAGAATTTCAAATATTATATTAAAAAATAAAGTTTTAAAAAAAGTAATCATATTTGTGTTCAACACAATCGTGATGTCACGATTTTTCAAAATAGCCTCACCAAATGTTTGCCGTACATGGGACTCGAACCACCGACCTCCAGGTTACGAATCCGCCCGCCTTATCCATTAAGCTACTGAGGTTGGTTAAATTGCAAATAGATTTACCTATTTAAAAAATTTAAGCTTTTGGTGAAATAAACTGGAATTAAAATGAATATTTACTTTATCGTGGTCTTTTCTGGAATATTTTGGAATAGCTGTCGGAAATTTTATAAGATCACATCTAAAATATCAAACATTTTTTAAATTATTATTCAGCCACAACATCATTTGTTGAGTGATGTATCAACTCAATTTCTAAAAAAAGAGGCAGATTGCTATACTTTATATAGTTACCTTGCGGTCCTTGCGGGTTACAAAAGTAAAAAAAAAAACATCAAAATTTAGATTTCATGAAAACTTTTTTGGTATGCATAATTTGTTCACATTTATGAATATGACACATCTCAAATTCTTTTTTGGATATTGTGTGAACAAAGAAAATGCATTACAAATCATTTGAATATCAACTTTCAAGGAATACTACTTATACATTTAATGTTGAGTGACGACTCTATGCAGGATGCACTCAGAACTTATAAAAGGCAACCTCTGAAAAATAAATATTCACGAAATGAGGCAATTCAACTGGGGCTAAAAAAATATGGTTAAACCCGTAGTAATAAAATAACTCAACTTTGTAATGGCATCAACATTTTAAATATACATAATCAAAGGCACTTTGGGTATCACAAAATGGCATTATAAATTTCTTTTAGTTAAAAATAATACATATCACACAATATTATTTAAAATACAGAAAGTTAGGGTTAGGGTACTCTATTTTTTTACATCATATTTGAAAGTTCAGTCCAATCTACAATTAAAGTGAAAATGCCCATAGAACTTATTATTTTTGCAAGTAGTTTGTATTTCATAAAAATGATTCTAAGACGACAAAACTATCTACCAGAACGCTAATACAGTTTCATCGTCAGCAAAATTTTGAAATTAAAAATTGAGCAATATTTTTTTTCTGTCGAAAGTTAGTAACTATTCCTAGAAAATAAAAAAAATTAAAGTTGCAAAAAATGAGAGGTAAGACTGAGACCACACCTTCAACAAGAGAGATTTAATTATAAGGTAAGATTTTTTAACTCTACTGTTTCAACCCCTATCTCTACATATAAAAGTAAATCAGTAACCATCATATTATAAAACTAAGAAGCTTTTTTTCTTACAAACGACTCAAGCAATAAATAATGATCATACCTAGCAGTAAGATGACTTGGTGAATCAAACTACAAGAATACATCCTGGGCTTGATGTTCTATAACTTTATGAAAAGCAAGAGAAATCAACTCTCTCTCTCACACATTGGAATGTGCGTTTTCCACCAGTAGTACATGTAGTGTAAGTATATAGACATGCTGCAGTGTCTATCAAAACGACTAACACTAAACTGCATCGAGCACCATTATGTAAATGTTAAGAAATACTAACATTAGAATCATTGAGAAAATTCAAAAAGGTTCACGTAGCAAATTCTTGCAGGAAATGATGTCATCACCATGGCTCAATCACACATACTTCCACTCCACTACTAGTATGCTAACATATTCCTCCGTGAGCATATGCAAGTTATCTTTTAATACAATCTGAAGAGAAAATTAGATGTCGAAGTTATGTATTGTGGTCTTTTTGTTGAAAAAAGAAAAAAAATGCACTTATGTTGAAAGTCAAGCAATTACTCTTTTAATTAGACTTCTGGGAGTTATATTTACCTGGTATACACATTAGTATACAGGAATTTTTGTGAAATTGAGAAGGTAGGAAAAACGTTTTTCTACCATATACAACACATTTGAAAAATCGGTTGAGCTTTATAGAGACACACGTGATTTTCTTAGGAATATCAGAATGTATCAGCTTCAGTGGAAAGTTGGAAAAAAATCATCACCAAATATATACATGAATCGTCTTCTATTTACTCAAAAGGAAGTAATGTGTCCAAACTTGTCAGTGAATTTTTCTTCTAGCTAGTTAACAATGCATCTAATCCTGTAATTACCGCGAAAGTAAGTCCCATTTCAATACAAATGTGTCTACACATATTATACAGGGTGTCCAAGTTTCCACTGGAAAATGTCAGAGTCAATTCCAGGGGACATTTTAGGACCAAAATAATCTTAGGTATTTTTTTTTCTTTTCTTGAAAAATTTATTTTGTTAAAATGAAGTGAAAATTGTTTTTTGACTTTATGTATTGCATTACTTCAGTATATTTACTATGTAGGTACCTAATAACTAACATTTCGTATCTAATACCATTGAAAAGTGAACTCTTCATTTTGTCCATATCTTTTGACAGCATTTTTCGAAAAATGAGCTGAGATCATGTTAGTTTTAAAATGACCCTTACAATTAATTCTGAAATATCTTTTAAAAAACTTGGACACCTGGTACTTCAATTTTGGATGTTTGGAATTTTTGAGGAGTATGTAAATATTCTTAAAATATTTGCCCACAGTAATTCTACATCTACCGCAACCTAAAAATTTAATATTTAAAAAGTTCAATAAATAATATAATTTATCTACAATATCTCTGGTACCTACATAATATAATTTGTTGATAATTTTAGAATGGAAGACACGGGAAAAACAGCATGACTTTTTCTAAGTCTGCTTTTAGATCTTGTATTGCATTATTACATTGAATCAGCGGTTAGAAAAAGCATTTTTCTAACCGCTGATTCAACAATCGACAAAATAATGTCTTGAAAAAAAATATTTTATAGTGCTTATTCAAACTATGTATATGATTGTTATTTTAATATGGAAGACATTGATCAAATACCCAAATTAAAAACGAGGTGGTCAATCTCAAGTGGTATTAATAAATACATACTACTATCGTAGGGAGAAACAACTTAGGTCTCGAAATTATTAAATCAAATGTTTTGTTTGTCCACAGTATCCACGACATATCAAGAGGGTTTATTTTTATTTTTATACATGAAAGCTCAATGAACGACCGTTTTATTGCGAAAAAGAAGGGAAAATTGATTGATATACATATCTGTACACTGAATTGAGACAGCAACCAAGAACAACAAAACAAGGCAAAACACGTATTTTGCAAAACATCTACAATTCTACATAATATATGGTCTGTGGTCTGATGAAGTCACTTTCAATATTTCAAGAGCGGGATTTGGGTGTTTTCCTTTACGATGGCAGAGTGCGCGAAATATTGCAGATGATGATATAAATAAAAATTTATAACAAATCATAAGTTATGCCATTTCATATTTCTACAATTTACATTTAAAATCTGGGTAGTTGGAAAGGAGAATCTGACACAATGTACTACTAACTGGATGAGATATATTCAGTGACTATACACTATACATATCTAGTACCTTGATATGGCTAAACACAATGATGTACGCAGCATAAAAAAAAAAAAAAAAAAAAAAAAAAACTACGTAATCAGATTTGCATTCATTAGTAGAAAAAATTCAATACTTGCCATCAAATGACTATATCCATAGATGGATCTTGTCAAAAACACTGTCTTATCTTTAAACAATCTACATAATAGGCACATTAAAATGACCGTTTTACATTAAATAAAATGCAAATAATATTTTGTTTATAAAAAAAGACACAACAGACCAATCAAATCAATATGTTAGATTGGACGTGTTGATTTCAGTATACATTTAAAAATCAACTCAATGAGTTTAGATTATAAAAACAAAGTGGAAAAACTTCTTACTATTTTAAAGTGAAAACTCCGAGTGAAGATGGACCTAACTTACCATCCCGCATCAGAGGTGTCACTTATAATGACCTGAGCAAAATAAAGTTGGTATCACTATTCGGAAAAGAGACCTACAAGTTCAGTCTCACTACACCACATGATGCACTTCTCTCATCAGGACATACTCGTACCACGAGAACCTGAACATCTCAAATCGTACAAATCTTCAATATTACTCGAGACCTGCTACAATAAAAATTAGAGCAGCTTATAGCAGCAACTGTAAAAGTACGTCGAATCAACGACGTTACTTGAGGAAAAGATTTCGGATGTTCATTCGAGGGAAATATCCCCACACTGCAAAGGCTGAACCCATGTGATAATAAGTTCTCCATGTCTTTCTAAAAAAGACCCACGACGTATGCTAAGACATATCAAAGATACCTGAGATAAGTTATAACACAGAAGACTGGATATGTGGCACTAACTGGTGGAGTGGGATCTCTTTCTCTTCCAGCAGTCCGGGTGAAGCATCTTCTGCTCGTGAGCCAGGGTCTTGGCTTCATTCACGTAGACATCCTTCTCGTCCTGAGGCAGCGACTTCCACGCCTCGCCCAGCAGCACACTGATGGCCCTGGAAGAGAGAAAAAGGTCGTTATTCAACTACCACTGAGATTCTTCAGTTCCCACCCACTTGAGGGTCTTAACTCTGACATTAATACTATTTTTTTATTAATATTTAACACACTCATTCGTCATATTTAAAAAAATAGTTATATATAAAAATGAGTTCCCACCCACTATTTTGAGTTTTCTGTATTTATTTAAAAATTCCAAACAAACATTTTGGTTTCCGATCCCCACATAACTGTATAGAACAATTTGAAAGATTAACTAGCACAATATAAAGGCTATTGAAAAGAAATAACTTTGATCAGCCATTTTTCTAGATGTTGCTCAAGTATTTGATAAAGTTTGGCAGAAGGTTTACATTTTAAAACAGTATCTCGCGATAGGTTTAGAATCGCACCTTTCAATTAGTTACTGCCTAGTCAGGCAAGAAGACAGCTATTTTGAACTTAAGCTACAAAGGCCGGGTCCTTCAAGGGTCTGTATTATGGCTCTTTTACCTTCTTTACACTGTGATATGCTAGAAAAATTAAATAACATAGATGCCACAGTTGCTCATGATAAATGTATCATATCTAACTGTTGGTTATAACACTTCACAACACCCAAATAACAGCATTAGAATTGAATAAAACCCAACTTTCAAAGTTGGGCAAAAATATGAAGTTAGAATAAATTAAGCAAAATCTGTGTTGGTAAATTTCACCAATAGAAATCTACCATACACGACAACTTACTTACTTCAATATTGTAATATTTCTTACTCCAATCAAGCAAAATATTTGGGCATGACCCTGGACTCAAAGCTTAAATGGAAGGAACAAGTGAAAAAGAATAGGGAACAGTTGAACTTGATGTTCAGTCAGATGTATTGGCTAATGAGTGGACATTCGACACTACCTGTTTAAAACAAGCTTCTGCTCTACAACCAGATGGCATCTCTGGGGCTGTACGTGCCAATACGACAAGTACGCCTTATAGTTGAAAAATTCCCAAACAACTTCTGAGATGCATAGTCGATGCACCCGGGTACATAAGATATGATGATCGAGCTCTAAATATGTAGTCTATTGGTAGATTTGCCTCAGCCCACAGATAGAAAAAGTATAAATGTTAGTAGTAATAACATGTTTGTTTGTTTTTTTTTTGGTATGGCCAGGAATGAAGCTAAGAGCTCCTGCCAGACTAAGTACCTGTTGTCCTTGCCAGGGTTGTTCTGGATGAGCTCCAGCCGGTAGCGCTTGGCAAACAACATGAAAGCATTCATGGGCCGCTTCGGCTTTTCACCTCCTCCCCCTCCCCCCGGGGTCAGATCTTTATGGGTGGGGGTGGTGGGGGGAGAGAGGATGGGGAAGGCAAAGAGTGAGGGGGCATGGGGGTGCATGGAGGTGGGGGGTAAGAATGTGGAGGGGGAGGGCTCGTCCGACACGGGAAAGCTGAATCTGAAACACAATGAAAAACAAATTGATTTTAACATATTGATAGAGGACTAATAGTCTAGTACCGCAAGCGCAAAAATAGCGAAATAAATGCAAGTTTTGGTGTAGTTTTGATTTTTTGTACCATAGTGTATTTTGAGCTGCTGAACACGAATCTGAGGTTTGCCAACAAAAAATTTACCGGCAAATTTTTTTACAGGCAAAAAACATGCAAAAAATTGGACTATTTTTAGTTTTTCTGAAATATCTCCCAAGTGATTCATTTAACGCCAACACTAACTCTACAGGGTGGACCAAAAAAACGTTTACACCCGTTAATGGTAGATTACTGACGACATTTCTAGGACGGATCTGCAATCCGTTTTTTCGGATTCGCCTTTATAACTGCACAAAGTGATTTTTTGCAACTTTCTGAAAAAGGCCGACTTTGGCTTATTCTTCAGGTCAGAACTTTTTTCCTGTTTAAGATGAGTTGATTCTGAACATTTCTGCAGAAAGCCAACAAAATTTCGATGTTTCTAACTACACTACTTTATTTTTTACGGTTTGGTTTGGCATCTTTTTTGACACCTGAATAGAAAAAAAATTCTCATGTAAATTTTTTACACTTTGAAACACTCAAGATTTGCCCGAGCAAATTTTGTCACAGACATGGGCAAGTTTGATAAAAGTTGGCGGCCAACCCAAAGATGCTAAAAAATAATTTTACGATTTTTTATCACGTGATCTTCTGGGTAAACAAACCAGGTAAGTCTCAAAAAATGATGTTCAAAATCTTAAAAGTGTTGACCGTGTAGGGTCGTCTTGTACTCAAAGAGTAATTAGCTATTTATGTCTGATAATTATTTTCATTGGAATTAATTAAAGGCCAGTCAAATTAATGATTGTTTGTTTCTCGATGATAGTTTTCAAGCATATTTTTCTGCATTCTATGAAATATTATCTTTAAACTTCTTGAGTTTTTTTAGTACAAGTTAAATTATTATAATTCGGATGCTGAAATGGCAGATACGCATTTAGCATATGGAGTTGCCAACAGGAACATTTGGGATCACGTGAAAAACATAGTTTACGAAATCTGGTAGCAAGAATCCTGTTGGCATTCGATGACCTGACAGAAAAACTTGGAATCTTCCGCGACATTTGACGGAACATGATGAAGAGGTTCAACCTTTGCATCCAGTTCCTCTAAGGGAATTGAGAAGGGAGGAGAGAGAGAGAGAGAGAGAGAGAGAGAATGAGAGAGAGAGAGGCAGAGACGAAGAGGAGAGAGAGAGAGAGAGAGAGAGAGAGAGAGAGAGAGAGAGAAAGGCAAGAGGGACAGTTCTGAGTTAGAACTAAGGTACTAAAGTCACCATTGGTTTCAAAAATTTGTGTGAGGAGAATCCATAGTGTGTACTATGGCTAAATAAAAAATGGCAACAGTCTTTTTTATTTTGTAGTCATGAATTTTTTGCTGGCTCTGGCGTTCGGACCGGGTGGACTAGGTTACCACTGAGCTAATCATGCGCGTCTAATCGTTTCTCATTGAACATACTAATACTAACACAAAATGTTTTTTTAAATACCTTTTTGTTTATATCAAATTAGTATAAAACATAATACAGACTGCAAAAGTTTATTAATTTTACAAAATATTATCTTGTTTTTTTCAAGACTTCTATTAAGAGTTGGCAATCGGTAAATATTTGTTATTTAATTAGTATTGTTTATGATAGAAGAACCTACCTACATATTTACCTGGATTTATTTCATAAACTCTATTTTCGTTTGGAAAATTCGCTAGTTTTTTTTTCTCTCGTAGGGAAGCATAATAAAAACCATCCTTACATTATCACGGCAGTCTCTCAGGGGCTTACATGAATAATAATTATGTGTATTGTGATACCAATAGTATCTGATATAACTCAATTTACAGATGGTATTACCCCCAAAAAAACCATATGTTGTTGGTGTTAGAACAGGTCAGATACAGGTATGAATAAAATATTCCATCAGATTTTTTTTGTTAATTAAAATAATATTGACCGTCGAGAATTGAACCTCGGTCATGCGACCAACACTTTTAGCACTACCACATCTAGCTAACACCACTGACAATCTGAGAAGCACGAAATTTATCATTTGAATTTTCCTAAACTGGCTGATAAAGGCATGTGAGACCGCGGTATTCAAAAAAAGCAATGTAAACAATTTTTGTAAACAATACAAGACGCCCTTACACAGTCTACAGCTAGAAAACTCTTAGGATTTTTGAAGAGTTTTTGGCAAACATCTAATTATTTTTCCCAGAAGATCACGTGATAAAAAATCGTAAAATTATTTTTTAGCATCCTCGGGGCGGCCGCCAACTTTTATCAAACTTGCCCATGTCTGTGCCAAAATTTGTTCGGACAAATGTCGAGTGTTTTATTTAGTAAAAAAGTTTTTTTGGGTGTTTTTTTTCTGTTCAGGTGTAAAAAAATATGACAAACCAAATCGTAAAAAACAAAGTAGTGTAGCTAGAAACATCGAAATTTTGTTGGCTTTCTGCACAATTGTTCAGAATCAACTCATCAACAGGAAAAAAGTACTGACCTGAAGAATAAGCCAAAGTCGGACTTTTTCGGAAAGTTGCAAAAAATCACTTTGTGCAGTTACGAAGGCGAATCCGAAAAAACGGATTGCAGATCCGGCCTGGAAATGTCGTCAGTAATCTACCATTAACGGGTGTAAACGTTTTTTTGGTCCACCCTGTATACAAAGTTGTTTACAACTAAATTCCCTACATTTTATGTTTTACAAAAAAAATTGTGCGACCAACTTTTGAGCTTTGAGGGCGCCCTCAAAATGCAGGCAAAAAATCAAAAGTGGCCAAAATTGCGATTTCTTTTAAATTTACTTCAAAATAACGCTCCTGACAATATTTTTGGCAGTTAAAGACGTCATTGATGGCTTATAGTCTAATGTTTGAGACTTTTCACCCTTTTAGAGGGACCTTTGCAGCCTTTTGGAGTGACATAGAGATCACAGTCACCTGTGTTTATCTAGAACCCTGGTTTTAAAACAAAAAGTTTTGCTGTAGGTACTTGTGATTTTTAGTAATATAGTGTATTTATAGCTGCAAAGTATGAATTTGACGTTTGCCAACAAAAAAAGTTGCCGTCATTTTTTTTAACAGGCAAAAACGGCCTGATGGAGCTTTTCTCAGTTTTTAACAATGTCTCCGAAACTATGTATTTCAAAGCAACGTTAGCTGAATACTAAGTTCAACATAACTGAATTTCCTACATATTATGTTCCTAATATTTTTTTGTGCAACCAACCTTTGAGCTTTGAGGGGTGCCCTTAAAGCTCAGGCAAAAAATCAGAAAAGGCAAAATTTGGACTTTTTGAAGTTTTACCTCGACATAACCTTCTTGGCACTGTGAATGATGTTGTTTAGTTTAGACTCTAAAGGTCTAAACTTTAGAAGCTCGATTTCGTGACCTTTGCAGTTTTTATGTAATACCTGGATCTGCATCAGGATCACTTGCATCAATCTAGGATCTTTCCTTTTGTTTTTAAACAAATAGTTTTGTTGTAGTCCCGAATATTGTGTTTGCAAAAATAAGTTGCCGGTCAACAAAGTATTTCCTACTATTCTTTCAAATGTCATCCTAAGTGAGTATTTCTATATTTTGCCGGTTCCACTCAGGCTGGGTGAGGTCGATGTGAGATTAGTTTGTAATGGCAACTGGTTTTACTGTAATGGTTTTACCTCGACGTAACCTTCTTGGCAGTGTGAATGATATTATTAATGGATTAAAGGCTAAATTTTTTGACCTTTGCAGCACATCTATGTGAGGGACGTGGATCAGGGTCCTCCATTGATGGCATGTTATTGCATGACCGTTCGCAATGCAAGCATAGAGCGGAGCAGGAGAGTCCTGCTTTCCTGCAGCCACAGTTTCTTTGGCAGTTTCTCGTACATTTGCAGGAAACGAGCTTCAGCAAAGGGAGCGTGGGGAGAGAGATTTAATTTAGGTTCTAGACCTGTTCGACTTTGCTTCCATCCCCATTCTTCAGGAGCTTTAGTTACTCCCAACCATTGTTGCATTTGATGGTACAGGGTACACCCTGAGGGAGTGCACACGGTGGTAACACAGCAATGTTGGAGTTCATTATAAAGGCTGCCTTGGTATAACATATGTATGGCAGATGGTTATGTGACGACGGACTTTTTTCACTGGACGCATAGAAGTGTATTAAGAAGCGTTCTCCTGCTGCGGCTACAGAGTCTTGGGACACTTCAGAGTCTTTTAAGACGTCTATAATTTTTCCAAGACTAGGACTTTTTACAAGGGTTTTTTTTTTAATTTCCTTGGATTTTTGGGAAAAAGGAGATGTTGTTGCAACCATTCGAACATCTTCATTCCATCTTTGTTGTCTCTTTTTACTGCTGCATCCTTCAAAGCAACGTGTTACTCAGAGCTAGAAAGCGAAACACCACAGAAATGTGTGATTTGTTCTGACACATGCTGAATGGATGTCATCCCCATTGTCCATCTTGTGAGAACGCTTTTTCCAACACCACGACCATGAGTAAGGCCTCGACCATTAGAAACATCAAAACTTTAAAATCAGGTGCCCAATATATAAATTGCAAATCAACTGCTCATAATGTACAAATATAGGACAGTAGGGAATAGATAGGCGTTGCCATTACAAACTAATCTCACATCGACCTCACCCAGCCTGAGTGGAACTGGCAAAATTTAGAAATACTCACTTAGGATGACATTTGAAAGAATAGTAGGAAATACTTTGTTGACCGGCAACTTATTTTTGCAAACACAATATTCGGGACTACAACAAAACTATTTGTATAAAAACAAAAGGAAAGATCCTAGATTGATGCAAGTGATCCTGATCCAGATCCAGGTATTACATAAAAGCAGCAAAGGTCACGAAATTGAGCTTCTAAAGTTTAGACCTTTAGAGTCTAAACTAAACAACATCATTCACAGTGCCAAGAAGGTTATGTCGAGGTAAAACTTCAAAAAGTCCAAATTTTGCCTTTTCTGATTTTTTGCCTGAGCTTTAAGGGCGCTCTCAAAGCTCAAAGGTTGGTTGCACAAAAAAAATATTGGGAACATAATATGTAGGAAATTCACTTATGTTGAACTTAGTATTCAGCTAACGTTGCTTTGAAATACATAGTTTCGGAGATATTGTTAAAAACTGAGAAAAGCTCCATTCAAGCCGTTCTTGCCTGTTAAAAAAAATGACGGCAACTTTTTTTGTTGGCAAACGTCAAATTCATACTTTGCAGCTATAAATACACTATATTACTAAAAATCACAAGTACCTACAGCAAAACTTTTTGTTTTAAAACCAGGGTTCTAGATAAACACAGGTGACTGTGATCTCTATGTCACTCCAAAAGGCTGCAAAGGTCCCTCTAAAAGGGTGAAAAGTCTCAAACATTAGACTATAAGCCATCAATGACGTCTTTAACTGCCAAAAATATTGTCAGGAGCGTTATTTTGAAGTAAAATTTAAAATAATCGCAAATTTGGCCACTTTTGATTTTTTGCCTGCATTTTGAGGGCGCCCTCAAAGCTCAAAAGTTGGTCGCACAAATTTTTTTGTAGAACATAAAATGTAGGGAATTTAGTTGTAAACAACTTTGTATAGAGTTAGTGTTGGCGTTAAATGAATCACTTGGGAGATATTTCAGAAAAACTAAAAATAGTCCAATTTTTTGCATGTTTTTTGCCTGTAAAAAAAATTTGCCGGTAAATTTTTTGTTGGCAAACCTCAGATTCGTGTTCAGCAGCTCAAAATACACTATGGTACAAAAAATCAAAACTACACCAAAACTTGCATTTTTAAAAGCCAGGATTACTAGACTATAAGTAATTTTGTACAGGTGTATCATACTGAATGAAGGTGTATCATACATTGATTTTGATTTCAGAAAACATTTTGCACATACATATCATGTACGTCTCGACTCTAGCTAACCTTCTGGCATAATTATGTATGTTACTTTTGATCTTCTTATCTGATAAGGTAGGATTTACTCGTTTATCTTTTACTTTGTTTTTGTATAATTACGCTATATTACTAATTTATTTCATTCTGTGGTTCAAAAAATTACTATAATTATTTGATAAGCTAATCTTTCCGAATAATTTAGTGCTGTTGGTCTCATTAGTTCAACAAGTACAAAATGTTTAGTCTGAGCTACAAACTGATAAAATGAATTTAACATTGAATTAAATAAATATTTCTGAACTCAAAATCTAGGATTTTTTTTCTTCCAGTATTAATAATAAAATTAGTACAATTTAAATAAAACATAATTAAAACAGATAAAAGATAAACTATCTACAAGTTACTGCATAAAAAAATATTATTAAGAAGCAGAAATCTGAATGGTACATTTAGCTTGTGTTGAGCGAGTTTATAGAAATGCATACCTTGACTGCAGAAAAGTTTTTACCAATTAATATAATATCAAGCTTGAAACTATAAAAATTCACATGCCCTGAATAATACAAAAAATTGAAATCTTCAAGTTAGACTTAATAATTCTTTTATTATTTGGTTTTGTTTGAAACACATGGTCTTTAAAAAAAAAAAAAAAAAAAACACTAAATCCAAGTGTTTTTTACCTTTAAACCTACCAAACGCTGCTGTGATATAAAATCTATCTCTACATAAAATAAATAGAACTAGACCAACTGGTTACTTAACATATCCAGAACATATTGGAACAAATAATGGCAATACAAATTACAAGATGTAAATAGCGATATCAATACGGAGATTACCACAATGGTAAGATAAACAAATTACACTACGTAAAAATTGATATCGACATGGAGATTACAACAATCAATGGTAAGAAGATGCACTTACCTCTTCATCCTATCACACAGGTCGGGCGACAGCACATGGGCAGGGGGGGAGAGCACGGGTAACTGTTTCTGGTGGTGGGGGGGACTGGAGGGCTGAACAGGCACCACGAGGTCATTGACCTGCAGCGGGCGGTACTTGTGCACCCCGCCTCCGTACAGCTTGCAGGCAGTGTCGGAGTCCAGACAGGACCAGCCCCTCTCCTTGTCGTAGAACATGTGCGAGCTACGGCACTGCGCCAACAGTTCACCTGGAAGTGGAATGAAACAACACTCTCATTGGATGTAGACGGTAGACCAGCTGTCTGACTAGGGACCGTAAATAGGGAATAGTAAATAAACTAGCAATCGGACTACACAAGCAATATGCCAGCAGTCTACCTGCATAATATTGTGAGTAATCTACAGTATTCCACAGACCTTGTATTTTTAAAGATTGGAAAATATATTATGTATTCTTGTCTCCGTCTAAAAGTATTTATTTTGTTATTAATATCATCAAATAAGTAGACAAGCAGTCTGAGAGAGGGTCTATGAATAGGGTCTGAATTCTGTTGAACCAGAAACACACTTATCCCAACTAGCAGGAAGTTAATGCGTAACTACAGTGATATTTTGGAAAAGTTTAGGTTAACGCGACTAATCGAAAGATATACGTGAGAGTAAGGCACATAAACATTGAATAATTACCTAATTTTGTGGGTTAAGGTTAAGCTTACAAAGCTCGTCAGCGGGTAACTTAGTGGGAACTGAGAACACAGTGTTGGACTCCGTGGTATAACGGTTACGAGCATTTATTCCGAATCCCATTACTATGTTTAGTACTCCAGTGAGGAACCTACCTCAGTAGCTTGATCGATAAGGCGGTGGACTTGTAACCTGGAGGTCGGTGGTTCAAGTCCCGGTTTCAGCGCAGATTCAGGGCGGAATTAATAGACAACATCAATAACTTAAGTCCTTGCTAAGTGTCGGTTTTCCCTATCTTACACAGTACGCAAACCGTGACTTAGCGCCACAGAGGTATTACAAAAACGTCTATTAATTTCGCCCTTAGTAATGCGAGTTTGAGTAGTTGTGATATCACGAAAGTGATTAACACAAATATGATAACTTCTACTCCAGTGAGGACTTACCCTCACAGCTAGAAAACACTATGGTATGAGTATCAGACGAGGAGTTTGAGATGAGTTGCTTGATCCTGAGTCTTCCGGGCCAGTCGAATACTATTCGGCTGTGAGCCAGGTCATCCACTAGCAGCCACTGGAGGTGGTGGAGGTTGGGGATCTGGATGAGAGTACCTGTCAGAATGGAAGAATAGGTAATTGTAGCACAAGATTTTTTATCTTTTGAAGGTGGGTATGGGTATACCGTATACCCTCATTGTTTGTAGAAGACGTTAATGTATAAAATAAATAAATGGAAACTTAAAAAAAAAAAAAAAATATGGAATACATCCGACCTCAGTCTCAATCGATAAGACGGTGTGAATAATACAGGATTATAGCTTTTTCTAAACCCGACCTCAAAACGCTAAAATTTACACATAGTTCCAACATAGATCGCAGCTCACATTGAAACAGCTACCTACTCACTTTTCCTCGTAAGGTAATATACTAATATAATATACGAACAGTCCGAAATTCCGACTCTTCCAATTTCGGATCTCGGTCATTAAAACACACACTCTTGGTGACGTTGATTACATCGCACAGGAGAATGTGTAATTTGATTAAGAGTAGATAGTATTATGAGATTTATGAGTCATACAAATTCAGTTCCTGTTATCTATCTGACGGGTCCATTGACAGAGACAGTGTGAACCACATTCTGATAACATTATTGCTTGAACTTGGTTCTTCATTATTGTATCTTACCCTTGGACCCAGCTCCCTAATACCGACGTATAAGTCCATATCCATATCCTCAGAAGTTCATATTTATCCTCATATCCAAGTGTATATTTTTTTTTATTCAATAATTTTACAGTTCCATTCTATTATGAAGAGTATGATTCATATGTCAACTCATATCCTAAAGCAAAACGAATGAGATGATTGGAGTGTTACCTGACATAAAGCAATGCCAGACTGGTGGGGGCCAGGGGAAGTTCCAGTTGAGTTCTTCTCTGCTGCTCCCCAGGGAGGAAGGGGCAGGACTCAGCAAGGCAGAAGTTTGATACCTGAAATAAACACCAGAGACACTGAATTGTAAACTGAAATCAACAGTTTTCATAATTAAAAAAATAAATAATCGATCACTTTCCTGATTCCAAAAATGTATTTTATCTAATGGTCTGGTCGTATGTCTGTGTATGTATGTACTTATGATAGGAGTAGGAGTGAATACAAAATATCTCAAGAACGATGAGTTGTAGAGCACTGAAATTTGGCATGCAGCTTTTAAAGTATTACATTTACACCCATAACTATGTCATACAAATCGGCCATTTTAACTTTATCTGGAAAATGGAATAAACCAACGATTTGTATGGCATAGTTTATTCCATTTTCTAGATAAAGTTAAAATGGCCGATTTGTATGACATAGTTGCGGGTGTAAACGTAATGCCCTAAACTTTGACAAGTTAACCTCTAATTTTTGATTTTCGCCACATAATAATACCTCTTGGGCTTACTACTGCTGGATTAATGCGACTTATTAGTCCTCATCGGGCAGTCCTCATCGGGTTAAAATGATTCTGTTTTCAGGATCAGGAGTAAAACAGAAATTGAAGTATCTTGCACAAGTATCATGTGCAAATTTGTGACATGTGACAAGTATCACAAGTCACAAAAACAAGAGACCCATACTATAGAGACCAATCTCTTAGTGTGACAAGTCTGTGTAAAACATACAGTTTCACTTTAATATTTCTTTACCTATGTGCTATATCATATATGTAACTATTATGTAATGTAAGAGAAATGTACAATAAAACACATTATTATTATTTATTCCACTTTCTCTCCTTTTGAAGGTAATTATTACCTTTCAAAGGGTATTACACCAGAAGCGGATCATATGATCAATTCTCCTGGTGTTGTAACTTCAGGAGCGGATCCGAAGGTCAAGTCTCCTGAAGTTGTTTGGTTCATAGTGTGGGTAGGCAATTTTTTATTATTATTATTATTATCTACCATAGAGGGGAGAGCTGATTCATGTAAGACAGTCTCTGCAGGGAGTGGTGAGGGTCCAGGATGGTGGACATGGACTGAGAGTGGCGCAGGGAGAGCTCTGGCGGCTTTATGTCTGCAAACAAATAGACAAATCACTTGTTTACTATTTACTAGCGGGCTGTCGGCCCGCAAATGCGGGCCGAGGCATGGCCGTGAAAGCAAAAAATCCTTTTTCGCCAATGGCAGGTGTTGTAGTGGGAGTATCGAAAAATCCCTTCTTATTGCACATCTAGACTATAAGACAAAGCTACCTACCAAATTTCAGCTCGCTAGGTATTACGGTTCGGGCTGTAGAGCGATGATCAGTCAGTCAGTCAGTGACTTTGACATTTATATATTTAGGGTCCATGCACTCTGTTAAGTCCATCAATTATAATCCAGAAATTGTTTAATATTCTTTTTTTTCTTTCTTTTTTAAAAAATATTAAGACTGCAAGAAAACTTTCACGTTTAGTGAAAATACTACACCAACCGACCTAAGTAGCTTGATCGATAAGGCAGCGGACTTGTAACCTGGAGGTCGGTGGTTCAAGTCCCGGTTTCAGCGTAAATTTAGTAAAGCGAGTTTGAGTAGTTGTGATATCACGAAAGTGATTAACACAAATATGATATCTTAAAAAAAAAAAAAATTCTACACCAGTATTGTACAAATTTAATATTGAATGAGTCAAATGGTTCCTCCACAGGGAAAGATTCCATAGTTTTGGAGTCAGTCACAAAATTGCAAAAGTTGAAGAAAAAAAATAAAGATGATGAAAGAATGGGTTCAAAACACGGGAATACTCGTGATATAATTTTCTATGTCATGTTAAATAAAATAGACTGAGCTAGGTTCTCATGCAACTGACCACTGTTGGTGGAAGTGGGCAGATATCCTCCACTGTTCATCTCGTGGGGAGACCTGGCAGTGGAGTAGGGAGACGACGGATGGCTGGGGAGGTGAAGATGATGAGAGCCTCCACTGCTCACTTCACTTGAAGTCTCCTGTTTGATGGCTGACACCAGACTTAAACCTGACTTGGATGAGCCCGCATTGGTTAGATTTGTACTGGGATGGTTAGCTGAAATATCAATTTACACATGTTTGATACTGTGTACACGTAAGTCGTGCTGAACCGCTTTTACTTTCTCAACAGGTGTTGTATAAAAATCTTGATTTTCCTAAATACGCTTTTACTCAATATAAAACTTGATGGCTTGCTCCACTATTGTCTATACAGATTGTTGCAAATAACATGGTATCCAAGATTTGAAAAGGTAACATGGAAAGTTGAGTACTACAAACTTTCATCTATAACACGGGTTCTTAACCTATGGGCCGCGGACCACAAGTGGGCCGCGAAGCCCTTCAAAGTGGGCATGAGATAGGCTCTGAGATTAGATTTTTCAGTATGTAGGTATTTCCCAAACCTGTAGTTTTTAAATTTTTAAAAACATTTTTTTTTGTTGTAAAAAATATAAATGTGTGCAATTGATTAATTTATGCTCCTACTTTTGTTATTATTAAAATAATAATAACAAATTTCAAGATGGTTAGATCCAAAAAAATATCATGTGGTCCGCGGAGAATTTGGTGTGGTATTAGTGGTCCGCAACTTGGAAAAGTTTAAGAACCAGTGATCTATAAAATATGTAGTGTGCACCAAGATATGTGGGAAAAAATACCTTTGATCTGTCAACATTTATTAGATTAAAACTCACATTTCTTTAATTCAGACCGAGTTCCTAAACGAACTGGAGTGCCTTTTCAATTTACACACGTGTATGCATCCAAACCTCTGACGTTTCTTTTGATAACTTAGGTATTGTGATAAGTGTGAATTATAATATTAATAGTGTCGCACATACATTGCTTTCTCTGAACCTTTCTTTTGCACACAACAATTTCACTTACATACTCCACGCATGATTGACTTACTTCCAGCACTGGTATTGGTGTGAGTGCGGGTGATATGGTGTGAGTGAGAGTTGTAGTGGGTGTGAGATAGATGTGACTTACCTCCAGCACTGGTATTGCTGTGAGTGCGGGTGATATGGTGTGAGTGAGAGTTGTAGTGGGTGTGATAGATGAGACTTACCTCCAGCACTGGTATTGGTGTGAGTGCGGGTGATATGGTGTGAGTGAGAGTTGTAGTGGGTGTGATAGATGAGATCAGATGAGCTGGTTGAGATCAAATGGTTCCTCCACAGTTCAGCAGAGGAAGAGGGGGGAGAGTCTAGAGGCTCCTTGAGTGGGGAGAGAGAGGGAGAGTGGCCTGAGAGTGTGGAACAATGGGCCCTGGAATGAAGAAGAAAATGGAGTGAGAGAACAATTGAGAAGGACTTACTGAAAATTTCAGAAATATGAAATATATTTATTAAAAACTAATATTTGTGAACTTCTTGAACATTTATATCTCTTTATGTTGTTTCTCATTATGTTGTTTTGTCAGAAATATGAAATATATTTGTTAAAAACTAATATTTGTGAACTTTTTGAACATTTATATCTCACTATGTTGTTTCTCGCAGTCTTGTGTTCATCACACGTCACTTGCACTCAAGTGCAGGGAGCTTCCTCTTGCCCGAACAAGTGATTACCAACAACCACAAGTTTCTGAAAAGATGGACATTGTATCTGAGCGCAACATTTTACAAATTGTCAAGAAAAGTTTTGTGAAGGTTCTAGTTTGCCATTTTCAAGAGATGGGCTATTCAAAACTCATTTTCTTAAACCAAGGTTGTGATGAATCTACAAAAAATTCAATTTTATTAATAGGAATTATCAAGACTCTCTATCTATCTGGTTATTTAACTAGAGAGGCAATGATAAACAGTTCAATGACCTGATTGAAGATTGTGACTAAAAATTAAAAGTGAAATCCATTGTGAAGGAGTAAACAAGTAGATAAAAGCAACGACTGGTTTCCTTAATTAACACGTCTATAACATTCAATGATTCATACATTAACGACCCGACAACTTTGTGTTGGGATTAGAATAAAGAACTAGATATAACATTGTATGTACAAGTGATAGGAAGCAGAGGTGTTGTATAACAGCCGAGGCTTAGAAACAAGTTCTGATTTGATAGTAAAAAGCAAAACAATGCCAATGGGAGAGTGCTATATTGTACAACTAAATATACACAACAATAAATAGATTCAGTCATTGTTCATTTTGTTATACCTACCTACATTTCTCAGTATCTAACTGGTGAATTCATTTTAATTACTAGCAGTTTTTTAACCCAATTTTCTATAGTCTGGCTGGGGGCCGTTAAACAGGGAGAAGACCAGTGTCTCGCTAGAGGACTATAAACAGAGAACAGACTAGCCAAACCTTACAAGCCAGGCTAGCTTGCAGTTTCCTAAGGGTTTAATGGCTCATAAAAAAAGCCTCATGATGTTTGATCGCACATAGAAATATGTGGTTCAGGACGAGCCAACTTTGAAATAAAGTTGACAGGAGACCATCACTCACCCCTTCAGCTGTAAACAAGTTGGCTACAGCAACAACAACATTCAACTTTTTTTAACTTTGACCTAATGATGAAATAATAGCACACGATGGATTAAGGAGAGAAACAGAAAGATTACAAAAAAACAAGCTGTAAATGAATTTTGTAAGAATGAATATGTTCAGAAGGATAGGAAAAACATATATCTATACTCTACCTATCTATAGCTCTCGCTTTATCAACCAATGTTGTCTAAAAATGATAAAATTCACTCACTTTTCCACTTCCACAAATGAAAAAATATGACCCTTTAAAAAGATGTGAGACCATAAAAGATAATACCTAAAAAAATTTAGCTTCAAATTTGGAAAAATGAAAGGTGCTGCTTTTAAGACAAACTTTAATTTAAACAAATGAATTTTTCCACCTGTGATTCATGCTTTTAAAGAATTCTATAACTTTTGAATTTCTCGAATCGTTTCTGTCTATTCTTTTCTTCTAAAGTTTCTCAAGTTTTTTTTTCTCGTCAGTCACAAGAAAACCAGAACTCACCTTTTTCTGAACGGCAGATTCTTCTGCTGGTGGTGTGGGGAGGGGGAGGAGCTGGCTGAAGAGCCGCCACTGCTGAGTTTGCTCTGGGAGTCCAGGATCTGCGAGCTCTGGCTGAGGTCCAGTGGCGGCGGGATGGGCTTTAGCTTCTTCACTGTCTTGTGAGTGTGGTGGTGGTTCATACTGGAACAGACAACACTCACTCATTTTACTATATGCATATCTACGCCCTAGTCTCAGGTGATGGTGCAACTGTGAAAGCACATTTAGCAACATGTCTATATTGTCACCTTTGTACCATGAACTCTCATAATTTTTTCAATATCGCTAACCGTTTGGGCTAATAAATCCTCTAAACAGAGAACAATTTACGCCATTGGTTACTTACTCTACGCAATTAATGAAAAGCTTTTTACGCGCGCGCGATTGTGTGTGTGTATGTGGTGTTTAGTGTTTGTGTGATAGCTTTGTGAAGCTGGTGTAACCTGCTAGTTATAGATAAGTAAATGTTAAATTTTAAAGTTAATGATGACTCCAAGAGACTTTTAATGTCTTTGCTCTCAGTCTGCGTGTGTGTGTTTGTGGTGATTCATGTCACCCACATATACCCACCCACTTATATCTTATGATATGGCTACCTGAGATCTTTGGGTTCCTCGCCGTCACTAGAATTAGAGGTGGAGTGATTGGACGGTGAGTTATCCATGCGGGCGCTCGTGTGGGGGGGATGATCCTCCATGCTGGACTGAGGAGGGCTTAGGGGTGTGGGCGAAAGGGAGGTGGCTGCTGGGGGTAGAGGCTAAAGGGCTCAACTCATCTGAAAGAAAGAGAAAAATGCGATTTTATTTATAAGTACAAGTGTTCTTGAAATTCTAAGAATCAACACATTCACGCATGCATGATCAAATTGTTCGGATGAAACATTTCCAGCAATCCCTCCTAGGAATTTGATTTTCGTGTTAAATTAAATATACATATTCTGTATTAGCTAAACAACAGTGTGTATCTGATTGTAGCAAGTACCTACATAATGATAAGTTAAGAATATGTGGTCTGTTCAAAGGATGTATCTAAAATTTCTTTTCAAGGTAACCTCGTCAGACCACTGAGAAGCAGTCGATAAAATTATAATGTTTCAGAGGAACACATCGAACAACTGCATACTTCTATGAATAATGCCTTCCTGTAGGTTCTGCTATAAAATCTAAATACCAGATCTCGTTGAACTTTACCGGTATAAACATATCTACTATCTATCTACCTACTATCCGTTGTTTTGTAAAGGATTCTAGGGACAAGTAAAATGAATATGCATGAATAATGGAGAGGAAAACATTAGTTCTAGACTAGCATCATATCCTCTTTCAAGGTACTTGAAGAGGCTTGTTATATGTACAAAAAATTATCATAAATGTACATGTACAATATGTACATATCAATGATATAATATTATGATAGTTCAGTAGCTCGATTGTTTATGAAGCCGACTCGTGAACAGCAGGTCGATGGTTCGATACTCAAGCATAACAGAGGGTTGGAGTATTGAAAAAGTTGTAATATCACTTTTGCGACCAAAACAACCTTTTCAATATGATAACCTGTTAAGAATTAATCCCACAAAACATAAAAATGTGACAAAAGAACAAGTTAAGTTCCGATTCAAAATAGATCAGACCATAACCGTCATGAGTTCTTCAAAACAGCTCGAATTGTTTTGTGTAATATACACAGCCACACTGCGTGCTTAAGCCAAATATATCGTAGCCCTGGCATAGCTGCTTGATTT
Organism: Bactericera cockerelli; assembly: GCA_024516035.1. Taxonomy (NCBI): domain Eukaryota; kingdom Metazoa; phylum Arthropoda; class Insecta; order Hemiptera; family Triozidae; genus Bactericera; species Bactericera cockerelli. Next base: position 22,033,417 of record CM044955.1, on the reverse strand, counting down.
ACTCTTGAGTTCATTAAACCTGCATGTGTCCTGAAAACCAACTGTTGTTAAAAGTTCTGTTATTACGTTACTTTCCTATCTTTACATAAGAGGGGAAAAATGAGAATTTGTAATTTGATGTACTTACAGCATTTCACAAAATGTATTTAACGACAACTTCTGCTGACGGCGTAGAAAAACTTCGTTTGTCACTAGTTATAAATAGGTGGGTAGAGGTAGATATTAATAGTGTATGTTAGAGGAAACATGTATCAAAATTAATTACTGATAGATATGCATTAGATGTGTGTAGACTAAACAATTCATAGAGTAATATGAGATTTACACGTATTATGTAGGTATGTTGAAAGAAAAATATTTACCTATTTCAACTTTACAGGTAGAGTACATTCCAGAATTACTATGAATTCTTTGCACTACACTGGAAATTTACATTTAAAATATACCTACGTAGATACGAACAATGAAAACATCATTCCCTACCTTTGTGAAATATTTGCAAAGCGCCTTGCCTTTTAGTCCCAACGTGTCCTATCTCATAACTAAACTTTGCATAATATGATCTCGTGATATTATGGTTACCTAAAAATCCAATTGTGTGACCCTGAAGACTAATAATAATAAGAAGAAGAAATGTGTTTCTTTCTGATATTATATCACAATTTTAGTGGGGTAGCGCAGAATTATAGGACTTTTCCTTATCTTTAATATCCCAATATCTTATTTTTGGCTATAATTTCGCCACTGGTCGCTGCTAACATTAGAGCAGCTACTCATTTTTCCTTATGAGGTATGAGTGGACCCCAAGCACCCAAGTACAGAGCAGAAAAAATCCTGCCCTGTTGGGGATTGAACGCAGGTCACCATGCGTGCAATGCCTAGCGCGCTAACTCACTCGGCCACGGTGACTACTATTGCTAGAATGCGCTCGTCAGATTGTAATTATGTATTAGAAAATAAATCCTAATTCGCCCAGGTCTATGAAGCCACTGGGTTCTGGCAAATGAGGGATTACAATTTTTTAGTTCATGCTCTGAACTTTGGACCTAAGTATCAAGCTCTCGACTATCTAATAGGAAATGAAACAACTGGGAATCACAGTAACAAGGGCGTTCGCATCGTGGATTAACTAACGGATAGCCCCCACATATATGAAAAATTCAAATGTATGCAATTTTGAGGGAGCTTGCTCTAAAAAAAAAAAAAAAAATAAATAAAACACGGAAAAAGATCTCTGACAAAAAACTCTCAAATTAGATTTAACTAAGAAAAAATTAATCGCCCGTAAATTCTTTACTTGTCAGATTAGACTTGTAACTATACTGGGATAAAAAAGTTAGAGATAGGAAATTCCGGAAAATTTTTTTAGCGAAAACGATTAATTAGGAGATATTTTTGGCTAACTTAATATAATATACTCGCACCTACAATAAAGTATTTAACTATTGTTTATTTGTGAAAAATGTCTTTCCATTCGTTTCCATTCAGTCTAATATATCACATGAGTTCCAAAAAATCGTGATTGGCTTTATAGACAAAAAAACTGCCTACGCCCTTGCAAAGCATGCCTCACATTATGTCCATTGTTCATATCACTTTCAATTAACTAGGGATTTGATTGTAATGCAAACTGTGAACAATACATCAAAGGCCCCCACTATCAGTTCCACGAATATGAAGAGCACAGCCACTTTTCTACTCTGTTCTCATTCGTAGTGAAGTATAATCGAAATTCTCGGTACATAGCAGTGCTACGTTACACTCGTGATCCAAGTCCAGAACATAGATGTATACATGTCGGGTTATACAAGTAGTGTTACATAAGTGCTTCAGTAAGACTAGGTAGTCATTCAATCATAAAATAATCTCATCGAATCGTTAACCATACATGACAGTAGTAGCATCAATCAAAAAGAAAATATTTTCATCAGAAAAGTAAAAAAATAGAAATGAGACCAAAACATAGACCATGTGGGCAGGAAGATTTGAAAGCCTCTGGTTCCTTGCAGTGTGGGATAGAATTTTAATAAAATAAGAAAACAACCCAAAAATATATATGTATAATGAATTTAATGATATTCATCAAGGGACAATTCAAAAGAGGACATTCTCTTTTGGATAAGTTAAGTTATCATTAGTGTGTTAATCACAATCGAACCTACTCAAACTTGTTGTACTAAGTACTAAATCTGTGCTTAACTTGCGACTCGAACTACCGACCTCCAGATTACAAAAGCTCCGCTTTATCGATCAAGGTGACGAGGTCGGTTTCTCTTTTGAACAAGTTACAATACCAACAAATGTATAATTTCAATAGTATTTTCTTTTCTATCTATTTGGACTCAACTTATTATTTATGTGTTCTAAGACGCGCTTTTTTCCATAAATTTCCAAACAAAGAACTCTTCTCTAGTCGGGAGCAAAAGGCGCCTATGTAAATGAGAAGAGGCTATGTGACGAGCAAATGTGATGTATTGTGATTTGTGAAAACCTCACAGAGTAGGAAAGCACCAGTACCACGCCACAACACACACAGAGGTTTGCATGAGGTGGAGCAAAGAAAGCTACTTGAAATTCGTCCCAATTAAATTGAGATAGTTACTGAGATGGTAGTTGGAGGTAATGCTGATACCCTCAACACCCTTAGCTAATCATGACAACTAATGTGACAATCGTGTTTTAATTGTCTTTTCATTGTTACCTATGTTTCATTATACTGGAACATGACCAGCGGGGCGACTGGGGACTAAAGATTTGATAACTGATTTTTTATACAAAAACATTAAATTAATTTTATTATAAATAATGAAAAATCTTGCAGCACAAAAAAAACCATGCTTTCTATTCACTAGCCTATTACCCATTTGGCGGATTTGGCAGATACCAAGGGCCCCGCGCTTTGGACAGCTTATATTAGAGGGGGGAGGAAGGTCAGATTTTTTTTATTTTAATTTGGTCATTATTTCCTTCAGCTGCATGGTCATATCTATCACGACGGGCTTTTACCCTTCATTCACTGTAAACTCACAAACCAGCAAAAAACAAGTTATCATATATTTTGTGATATTGTTTTCAATCGTATGTTTGTATGGCGTACCATTAAAAGGTTCAGGGAAACCTGCTCTACCAATGACAGGCCTTGAACTGGTAGGCCGCGGTCTGTGAGGACTAAAATAACAGCCAAAGCAGTGGCGGCTCGCACCCGACAAAATCCTGTTCGGAAGCAAAATGTCATGCCTGGAGAAATGGGAATTTCAAAAAGAACTATGGGAAGACTGTTTAAATATGATCTTGGGATGAAGGCCTACCATAGTACCACCGGACAACGACTGAATGCTGCTCTCAAGAAAATTAGGCTGGATAGATCAAAAGCTTTGTGTATGCTACTGGTACCTTATCACAAGAAGCAAAAGATAAAATTGGCAGGGTCCAGTGAGGTCATTATCTAGTCTCAGTGACGGTTTCGTGGGAGATGTGCTACAATGAGCTACAAAACTGCATTTTAGCGAACGAGGAGTCAAAACAAATCAAAAAATTACCAAGAAGATATTTTGGAGAAGGTAGTAAAACTACTAAATGATTCCTTGTTCAATGGACAGCATTGGATTTTCCAACAAAGGGTCGGCACAGGATCACAAGGCTAAATCAACTCAGTCTTGGTTGAAGGAACACGTTCCCGATTTCATAAGGGCTGAAGATTGGACGTCCGGTAGTCCTGATTTGAACCCCCAGGACTATCATGCTTGGGCCAGATTAAAGCTTATGGCCTGCAGTAAACCCTACAGCAACATTAAGAGCTTGAAGTTGAGTCTTGAGAGAGCAGTGGAAAATTACCCCCTGGATAAGGAGAGTGCCAAAGTGGATGACTGGCGCAACAGACTGAAGGCCTGGGTGAATGCAAAAGGTGGTCTTTTAGAGTAAATTTATTTAGAATAAATCGCCTCTGATAACACAAAGAGGCGTAAACCACAAATTTTTGAAATCGGTTTTATTGCTTGGATTGAATCTACTTGTGCTATATTTTGTTCTCACAAATAGACGAAATCCAATTATAATAAAAAAAAAAGATACAACAAAAATTGAAATCAGGCGTATCCCTCATTTTCTCTTTTTCAGACAAATCAAATAGGCGTAAATCGATAGTCACAGTTAAATAATCAAATTTGGCAACAGAAAAAGCTCGTATGGTCATTCACGAGTACAGGGAAGTCATAATGTTCCTACCGTGAACAGAAAATTTATGCACAAGAAAACTCATTTTGGCTCTCCTGTAAAATTTCGAAAATGTTGTTTACGCCTCTTTGTGTTATCAGAGGCGAAATGTTCAATTGATCATGCATGTTATTCAATAATGAATATATAATTTATATCGTTACAAATTATTGAAATTCTACATCTTGTGTTGTTATTTTTGTAACTTTTGGTGTAACAGAACTTATGGTACAACTACGTACAATATCTATATTTGTATCAGATAATGATCTCTATGGGTATGCACCAGTATGGCTGCATAAAGTCCTGCTAGAATTATGAAAATTTTAAGTCAAATTGTAGGAAAGAATTGACAAGTGGAGGAGCACAAGAAGGATGGGTGGAGAAAAAAATGAAATATGCAAAATGATTGTAAAATAGAATAATAATTAGATATTTTTGGAAGTAATAAAATCATTGATTGAAAAATATGTATCAAAGTTCATTGTTTCTAAGATACACTCATAATCACATGCATTGCACAGAAAAACAAATTTAAAAAAATCAGGCATGACACCACAGGACTTTTCTTAACACTAAAATATAAGTTAATTTCTTCCCCTGGTGATTCAACGGTAACAGTTAGCTGAAAATCAATGTCAAATTGGTCATAGTTGTTAATAATAAAGAATCAAATTTGGTGTAGGTTTTGAAGTGCAGAGATTTCTTGTGTTTTATGGTTTTTTTTTTTATCAAAGGGACAGACAGCTGCAAGTCATATGAAGAAAAGTAAAACCCAAGGGAGAATGGAGGACATTATATAGTTTGCCGACTTTACAACTTCTTATTTTATTATACACTGAGTGAGGTTTTGAACGCATGGCTTTTTTCTAGTATTTCTTGTTGGACAAAAATATTTTTCATATTTTTTCTAATTGCAGAAATCATACAAAAATTGGTACAGTGAGAGCAAAGCCAAGAAAACCAATTTTCAAAATTGATTAATGTACTTGTCATTGTTGATTTCCCATACAGGGTGTAGAAAAAAAAACCGTTTTTCAACTGTTTTTATTTTTTTTAAGCCAAAAGAGCAGCCCTTGCAGCCAATTATTGGGGCCACAGTGCAGCCAATTTCATCCAAGTTTTTTAGTTAACACGTATGAGACGGCGTGCCCACCAGTGGGTCACATTTTTATGTTCTCATTAGACGGCGTGCCCACTGGTGGGTCATGTTTTTTTTTTCAATTTCCCTTGTAACGTGACCCACCGATGGGTACAGATAAAGCTGATTAATATATTTTTGTACTCGTCCGTCCCAGAGGATAGTTTTTACCAGGTGGAATTTTGAAAATTGATTCAGGTCAAAAGATGGCCTTTTTAATGTAACCTCTTTTTTGTGATTTTTCACATATAGGTCTTGAGTATTTTTTACCTATACGGGTACTAAATTTGGCTGTCAGTGTCAGAATCATCAACACTATCAGCACCAAAATCATTATCTAGATTCCTAAAAACCCCTTCAATTTGATCTTTTAGAATTATTTTATTATTGTCCGTCATATCAGTAACATAAAACAAACTAACATATAGCACAAACTCCTCTAAATTTTAAATTTTAGAGGAATTTTATTGTGACCCGCCCATGGAACACACCGTCTGGAGAGCTATTTTAGTCCGTGGGACAGCATGCCCACCAGTGGGTCACAAAATAAAATTGCAAACAATAAACGTTCTGAAGCACCAAATAAAAAAATATTGATATATATTGTGTTTTTACACTAAAAAGAAATCAGTGAAGCAAAAAATTTTTTTTTTGTCATTTTTGGTACACAAACCCTAATTTGAAGCCTTCCCAGCATACAAACTATAGAAAATAGGACCCGTCTCATACGTGTTAATGTGGTAAATAAAATCAACTCCAATTCCAAAATTCTCTCTAGCTATCACCGTTCTTGATATACACTAGAATCCTGCTAACTCAAAATCCCGGTAAGTTGAAAATTCCAATCACCGTTCTTGATATTCACTAGAATCCTACTAACTCAAAATCCCGGTAAGTTGAAAATTCCAATAAGTCAGAAGAATCCTTTTGTTGTTGGATAAGTTGAAAAAAATCAAAAGAAATGCATGTAAAAAGTCCTCTCAATAAGCCAAAATATTTTTTTAACTATACTCCCTATAACTCAAAATTCAATATGGTGTCTTATAACTTGAAATTTTCTTCTTATGAAATAGCTGGACAGAGGATCCGCAGAAGTTTATGCAGGGAATCAGAAACAATAGTAAAATCTATCACTTGATGCTAACTGCCACAATATTAACTGCCCAGAACTTGTGGTTTCAAAAAAGAAGAGAATTCAACACTTGACCCCAAAGAAAGCTGTGAAGCCACGGGGACTTTGTCCCAAGTGGAATATTTTACCTGTTGTTCATTTTGACAACAACATTGCAGTGGTACGAATCCTGACTGACGAAGATATTTTGTTCAAAGTACAAGCTGACCCTACCTTAGATGATATGTTCATTTTGACAACAACATTGCAGTGGTAGGAATCCTGACTGACAAAGATATTTTGTTCAAAGTACAAGCTGACCCTACCTTACAAAATATTGTCAATAGTTAGCACAAGAGAAGCAAGAACCTTCCTTTGTAATTTCAGAATTTTTTCCTTCAGTCAAAAGGTGTTGATCAAAAAACCTTTGCAGCATTTGTTACTCTTGACGATAATATAAATCAAGATAATATAAATCAAGTTCTTAGAAGCTAGTTAGTTTTAGCTTAGGAAATGCTCTATGTATAATTTACTATGTACAAAATAAAACTAAATAAATCAAATCAAATCAAATCAAGTTCAAGGACCGTCATTAGTTCTAAAGAAAAATTACAGATTACTTCAAAAGTACCTAGGTAGGTAGGTACCTACTTCCCTAAACTTCTAAAATACAGTGACTTAAGTAGCACCTGATTTGTATGTATGTCTACCTACTTTCTTTGAAAAATTACATGACCAAATGTGCATATGTATTTTTCACTCCCGATATCTCAAATTCTCATTTATTCTGTCCCGGTAGCTCAGTGGTAAAGGCGGCACTCTGTGAATCCAGAGGTCATGGGTTTGAAACCCAGCCGGGACATGACAAGTTATCCTCCCATTTGGGATTTTTACCGCATAATAAAATGTCTTGGGCTTACTGCTGGAATAATGGGACTTTAATAGTCCTAATCGGGCAGTATAAATAAGGCAATATTATTATTATTCTCTCCCTATAAGTTGAAATCCCAGTTTCTCGAAACACACAATAGCTTGAAATAATGTACAAGTCCCTTGAATTTTGAGCTAATGGGATTTTACTGTATCATGTTTAACCACAGACACACACTTGGACCAGAGAATAAAAACAACTTTTTGAGTATTTGTAAAGGAATGTGAAAAATAGGGTATGTCAAACTTTTGACAATATCAATACTTTCCTTATTATAGGATAAAAAAACTGGGTATTACTTCAAATTATAATATGATTAATAACACTGTATCCAATGTGAGAAAAAAAAAAAAAAAAACATCCAATGGATTAAAATTAAGCAGCTACATTGATTTCTAAACATTATTAAAAAAAAAATATGAGAACTTCCCATCTTCAACTTTTTTTAAAATGTAATAGAAACAATAAAGAGAAGATAAGTTCATTTGAACCTCTTAATAAAATTAGTTGTAGGTCAATGAATCATAGCCATACACTCACCACTCACATCAGGCCATTGTATTGAGATGGGGAGTTACAACTAAATCAAGTTGAAATTGAAGACTCAATAGCAGCAGGCTCAGCATTGGATTCATTGTTACAGAAAATTTGCTTTACCTAGCAATATTTTATCATTTTACAGAGAATTTTATGCTAGTAATGTATTGTACTATTGTTTTGATTCATTCCTAGAATTTGATAATTCTTCACATTATAACCAACCTAAACTAACTTGCATTGCAATGCAATGGATGGACTGGTAGTTTCTGGTTTTCAAGATGCAGAAGTTGGGATTAAGGATTAGTTAGTCATTAAAGTTAGGGATTATTTATTTTGTAATAAAAATCTGAAGACTTGATCACTTGTCTTCAACCTTCAAGGCCAAACAAAAGCAAGGGTCATTAACACAAAGGAGATGGCAATAAACTTGAAAGATACTCACGTTACCGCTGTAACTCATTCAAGTAGAGTTCCACAGGTACATCAAAGGATAATTACTGAAACACTTGGTGATTGTTATTAGTTAAAATTGATTTAAGTAATATCTTATAAGAACTTTATGATTCACTAAAATTAATTATTAAAATAAATTCACACCACTCACAGACTCACACTTGTTGCATTTGAAATGACGCCATTTTTAGAAATAAACTCTTTTTGTTTGAGAAGATTTTTTTCCGTTCTGAATGGTATTGAAAATTAAGAGAGGGATTTTTGAAATCAATAAAGTCCCTCGTTCATAAAATCGTTTTTAATTTTCAAAAAACGGCCCCCATTTGGACCTCACTGTGTTCGGTTTCATAATAATCTGGTGTGAACATCACACGACTTTCTATTACAGTTTGGGAAGATTTTTTTAAGAAATAAACATATTTTCAGGTTAATTTTCAAAAATTCGAATTAGTAAAAGTGTTGAAATTATGTGTTACAATTGTTACATTTAAATTACCCTTTTGAACGATATTATCAAATATAAAAATTCATATATCTCTTATTGTTTAATATATTTCATTGTACATATTTCATTATTGTTCAAAACTTTACTGACGGACATAGGGGAAAATATCAAACGTTTCAAAAACTTGATATTCAAAATATTTAAATTTTGTTTTTGATCAGTTGATCACCATTGAAGACGATTTTATTCCATTAGTTTTTTCAATAACTCTGATGGTTTACGAGATGGGTATTTTTTTTTTTTTTTTAATGAGTGTTTTACAGCTTATCTTATCCCTTTCCATCTTTCCAATCTTCTTTCTTTTTTCCAAACCAATCCAAAAAGTTATAGGTACCTATCCAAAAAATAAAATTACGGATTTTGGTGAAATTGTCTAGGTTCCATACTCTTGGGGCGAAAATAGAAAAATTCTATAACTTAAGTAATTTCTCAGCGTCGTTTTTCCCTATCTTTTACAGTAGGTAGGTACACAAATACACAATCTGCAACTCAGCGCCAAAGTGATATTACAAAAAACGTTTATTAATTTTGCCCTTAGCGCCCTGCAGCTACATGCCAAATTTCATTGTTCTCTGACTTACCGTTCTTGAGATATTTTGTATAGGTACACAGACACACATAGGTACATTGGAAGTTCGAACGGACTATTTGATAAAAATGGCTTTTTAAGACCAGGAGAGTCTCATTCGTCAAGAAATGTTATCCAATTTAAAAAAAAAGACCGAATACAATACTTTCTAAACCTCTTCAGTAAAAGAAAGTAATAATCAATGATAAAATCCCTTCATTTAACAAAATTCCCTCCCTCTCTTCATGTCGCTGTAAACGCACAATTTAAATTTGTGTAGTTATATAACAGAAACCGCTAGAGCGCGCCATGTGATGTACATTTTAGCTAGAGGTGGAATATTTATGTTTAACTAGCCGTTTGTCTGTACTTCTTCGCAATAACACTAAATAAAATTTAAAGCATGGCTCCATGGCCAACGTAGGTACTGGAGTATAAAGGCATGCCTTCAAACTTTCCTAGGTTATAGAGAGTAATGGAAACAAACACCCAAAAAAAATTGATGGTCAATTTTCAGTACCAAAACACCCTGAGCAAAATACAATGTTTCAGTTTGGTCCATTTGTCCGTACTTAACCCTAGCACTCCCAAGCTTTGTTAGGTAACAGATACTCCCAAGGGGAGGGCACAAAGTACCCACATAGAAAAATAAAGAAAAATCTTGATTTATTTAAAAGTTTCAATTGTTTCTCTTTATTTATGAATAATGAAAAAATAAAATCAGGTTTTTACACTTCTCTTTTACTAATTTCTTAATTTGAGGCCAATTTAACGGCTTTTCCTAATTTATCAATTCTGAACAAATGAAATCAGGTTTTTACACTTCTTATTTACTTATTTCTAAACTTTGAGTAAATTTCTCTGTAGTAAGTAAATTGTTTGAGCCGACCTCCGTGGTCTAGTGGTTAGCATGCTTGACTACTGACTCGTAGGTTGCGGGTTCGAATCCCGGCCGGAGCGATTTGGTCGGACAATTCTGACAAACATTGAAAAAAATCACGTTGTCGTTTGAAAAAAAAACTACACTAGAATATGAAAAACAATATTTCTGACAATTACATGAAATTTCAGCCAAATTGGTATTGTATTATCAAAGTTACGAGCATTTTTTCTAGGTGTGGGTACTTTGTGCCCCCCCTTGGGAGTGCTAGGGTTAAACAAAATGTCTCAGGAACTATATTATAAGCTAGGCTTGAAATTTGGCATCTAGACTTCATGTCGCGAGAGGATGAATGCGACACAAAACTTTTTGTAGAAACCGTTGCCATAAGTATTGGCAATTGGCATTTTAATCGCGTTACCACATTGGTACAACAGTCAACGCCTGATTCCGGGTTGTCAGATATTTCGAGGTATTTCAAACAGAAACTGAAGGTTTTTGCTCTTAAAGGCCGCACAGGACGGATCAAGGGGGGTTTCAATGTACATTTAATGCTAGTTCAATTAGATACTTATTTTTCAAGTATTAGCTGATGTGTTCAACTTCACCGAGCCTTATTTGGACAGGAAAGCCAGCATCACGAAGTCTTTACATCGCTGAACGAGGATGATGCTAACTTAGGTGATCCAGCTTCTTACATCCTTGGTTCCCTTCCGGAAGGACGGTCCCTGGGACAAGTTTTTTATATTTAATAAAAATAAATAAAACATTCCTTTTCCAAAAAAAAGAAAAAAAAAAAAAAAGAGAGAATTAGTGTATTCGACGAGACAATGACGATTTTCAACAGACATTACAAACAACAACAGAAATTCAAAGCACAGCATCACGAAGTTTACACTTCGCTGAACGTTGCTATTTAGTGATTCTAAATGAGAATCTGCGCATTCAATGCGCCTCGACGCTGACTTTTAATAAAATCTGAGATTTTCAAAAATCACATCAAGTGAAAAATGTAAATAACTTTTGCGGAGTCGCTTGTATTGCGGAGTTTATTTGAGGAGTAAATAAAAATTCTTTCATGAACCAAAAAATCCGCACTCCGCAGAATTTGCGGAATGAAAAGTTTTCTTTCAGGAACAAGGCCCTGGGATTTAGCATTACTTACAGCCATACTATAGAATACCATTGCGAATAATGTCCCAGTATCTCAAAGGTCAAAGCATGAGTCCGGTAATCCAGAAATGGTGGGTTCAAAACCCGGCCGTTACATGACAAGTTTTACTTTCATTTGGGATATTGACCACATAATAATACGTCTTCGGCTTTCTGTTTGGATAATGGGGCTTTTTAGTCCTAATTGGGAAGTATAACCAAGATTTTCAGTGCGGATGTCCATGTGTCCATCTGGAGCTCCCCATTGTAATTTCTTTGACCCCCCAGTGAAACACCCTATAGTAAAAAATATAGGGTGGCGGTATCGTGAACGATGACAGTGGAGTAATGACTCAGCACTTCTACCACTGTCTTTACAAGGAGGCTAATAATTGACAAGGGCCCCCAGAACCAAGCCAATGCCGGTCTACTCCCTGTTTATAGTCCCCCAGCCTATAGTAATGAATACGAAAAAAATAAAATTCAATGGTTATTTATTTTTGATAAATCAGAATAGTATTCTTTATTAAACTTCTATGTGTTGACTCATGTTCAGACATGGAACTTCTTCAAATTTGTTATGGAATATAATAACTCTGTCTGTGGGATTTCGTTTTCTGTACTTCTGAAATTTAAGGACCGAATTATAAAACAGGATTAGATTTAATCTTAGTGTACACTATTCCTCAACTCGGGTTACAGTGCGCTGTGATTGTTTGAAACTCCGACTTAAAGGCGTGCCAGGCTTAGATTAACTTTAATCCTGTTTCATAAATATAATGTTACCCCTGGGGACCGAATTATGAAACCAATTAAATTTAATCTTAGTGGACACTATCCCTCATGTGGGAGTCTGACTATTACAGGGCACTATATCCTGAATTAAGGGATACCATCCACTTAGATTAAATCTAATCCTGTTTTATAATTCGTCCTTTAATGTGTCACTCAGGATTAAGGATTCTAGTGTCATTTGTACTTATTTAATGTAATAAATTAAACGCTAATTTGATTGGTCTGTATACCCACAGGGATGATAATAAATAAAAAGGCATTAAAAGATACATTATTACTATTATTAGCATATTAAAATAAATCGGTCTTAAGAACCATCGAAACAGGAATAGCTTTAAGACAAAAAAAGCAGTGCTCTGTTCTCTGTGGTGAAAAAGAAAATTGATGCGTCCAAACAAAGAGAAAATTTCAAGTTAATCCTTGGAAAACTACATTCATAAACGACTCTACGTATAAGTAGATACCTAACTGTTACCAATTCTCTCAAATTTTCGAAGGAAGATGACGGGAGTTTACAATTTTCGAGCATTGTACTGAGTTATTACACCCCGATGTTTTGGGGTTGTCTTGGTATAGATAGAACAACTCGGATCCTAGCTTCGATCGATTTTATTAGATAATTCTGACCCACTCTTTCTACGATTAACATGAAATTACCTAAAACAGCTTGGCACAATAAATTAGAGTTTGTCTTTCTAAAGTAATTTTAACGGTTTCATCAGTAGGCAGTGCTATTCGTCTATGCTATGACACTTGTAATATTTCATGTATTTTTCTTCAAAATCACCATATCGACATAAGGTAGCTGGTAGTGATAATACATAGCTATAATATCCTTACTTTTTCATTAAAATGAATAACTTAAGGAATAATAACAAAGCAATTGAATTCCATAAAAAGTACCAAAACAGCTTGCACCAACTCTCTCAATTTGAGCATGAATGCAACTAAACAAGATGATAGTTAAACTAACAGAACACTTAGGTAATTTACAAAAAAGTAATATAAATCATTATAAAACAAGAGCATAAAGGGAAATGGAGATTTTATAAATATTTGTACAAAATTGGCACCATTAAAATAAAATTTATAAAAAATGAATACCGGGCAAAAAATTCACTCAACAAGGCTTTTTATAGAGCAACTTATACAATCTCATTGTTAACAATGTTTTTTACCTCAAAGGTAAGACATTAAAAATAATAAAAAAATGTTTTTCTTCTTCTTTTCTTCAAATAATGTCTGGGCCAGGTGGCCACCAGTCTTACAAAAGATAAAACATTTCACCAAGTCAATTCTAGTCTGTAGTCATTAATGGGTTTAGTTGAAAATATTTTGTAGAAGAAATAAACCCATGGACATTATCAAAGTTTGTTGAAATCGAAGGAATGTGTGAGCTAGCTTTTTTCAAAGTGAAAATAGTCACTCCGATAACTTGAATAGTATTATTTTGCTCTCTCATTATCTCCTGTAATGATCAACGTTTGTAAAAGACAACTACTGTCCCATTACAGAAATAGATACATGACATTGTAATTGAACAATAAACCTACAGTAATATTACAGCTTAATTTAGACAATATTTATAGAAAAGTTAATAATAACAAGAATATATTTTTTCTCCATTAGAGACACAGGACCAGACAAACCTAGTAGTAAACACTCATTTGACAAAAATTGACATGTGAGCTTTCTTAAATAAAAAATTCTGACACTCCTTTCAGCTGGATTTTACAAAGCTTGGCGGAATCATACTGTGAGATGAACTGCATGCTAGAACATATGACTTACTTGATGATGAGAACCAATGTTTTTGTTTGCTATCTACAGCCGAGTCTAGTCGAAATGTATATCTACATTCAACATTATAAATAATCTTCTTCGCTAAATAACTTTAAGCTTCAAAGTTAGAAGATATGAATATCACAAAAATAAACCCACCCAATAAACACCTTGCTGACTTATTGACTCTTCAATATACCATGTTAAACATAATATTTATATGGGCATATACGTGCTATTGACATTCAATAATTTTCATTGGCTCCTTGGACCAGGACGAACTGTTATTTTGTTCTTTGTACGGCCGCGTGCAGTTCATGGAATATAAAATATGTACACAAAAAAAGGAAGACATGGAGAATAAGGTTGCGGTTATCACAGAAATGGCTCATAATTTTGACTTGTGCTCATTTAGAATATATCGTTGCAAGAACTGATCGTCTTATCTAGCTCCGTGCGTAATCCGTTCTGCACCTGAAGCCGTCTGATGCGGGACTGAAGACTCTCGCACTTGACCTCACTGCACCGCGGGTACTTGCTCCCGTTGATTGCTTTGATCTCCCGGATGACAACAATGTTCCCGTTCCTCTCCTTCATCAGTTCTAGTCCGATACATTTGCGTCCGTGCGTGGCAGGATTGAATATGGTGAGAGAGCTCCTGGCATCACCGGGGGGGGCGGTGGAGAAGCGAGACAGCGCGCGGGCGAAGGAGCCGTCACACTCCCGCGGCCAGACGCGCGTCTTGCTCTTGTTCCGCACAGCCTCCCACACGTTGTAGCAGGAGGAGTAGTGGCGGTGGTTCTTGCTGTACATTACGTCCAGCGTGTCGTCCAGGGAGATGATGCTGGAGCGGTCACTGGAGGAGTCCAGCGACATCTCACTGGCCGAGTCACTCATGGAGGAGTTGTCAGAGGACATGGAGCCGTAGTTGGAGGAGGGGGGTGAGGAGGTGTCGCTCAAGTCATCCACGATGAACAGCCGCTTGTACTTGAACAGGGGGTCGTCGTCCACCCCCACATGCTTGCTGAACCTGGGGTCCAGCTTGTAGCGCACCAGGTTGGGCACGGGCATGGTCTGCATGCTGGTGGCGCGGCGGAGGTTGCCCTCCTCCTTCTCCTCCTTGCTCCTCTCCGGCGCCTCCGTGTCTAGCTCCGCCAGCTTCCTCACCAGATCCTCCATATTCTTCATGAAGGAGCGGCGCCGCTCCCCATTCATTCCCTTGGGCGCATTGTCTTCTGTCTTATCTGTGGCGTCCTTGATAGGAGAGACGTCCTCACCAGCGGCTTCAGGGGCATTCTCCACCAGAGGACTGGGCACGGTACGTCTTGTACTTTCCGTCGTATCTTTACTTTCCACATCCTTCTCTTGATCTGAAGCGCTACTGTTTTGTTCGCTTTTGGTGTTGCTCTCGCCTTCAGAGGATTGCTCGGCGTCATCAGATGACTGCTCCAGGGATTCTGTGCTGGGGCAGGAGAGAGGTGAGGTGGCAGTCTGGAAAAACCAGTCATGCTCTAGACATTGCTTGGCACTCAGTCGGTCACTGTGAAAAGTAATTCAAAATAAAGTTTTGTTAAAATCAGTTAATAAAATTGTCTAATAAGACACTTATGAAACAGGATGGATGTGTTAGGCCCTGAAGGCGGAGTTTTCAACCAATTACTGGGAAATTAAGCCCAATTTAAAGGATAGTGTCCACTTAGATATAATCTAATCCTGTATTATAATTCGGCCCTTAGTGTTTTCCTATGCATGATGTGTACCTATACCTATTTATTACATTATGTGAATGGGTGAGTAGGAGAACCAGGAATGTCAAAAATCGATTTTTTTTTCTTCGTAGAATAAGAAAGAATGCACTCTTTTCTATCATATCTGTGAATATGAAGGAGAAATACCCCTTAAAAGTATATTTTTTTCGATTTTAAAGCAAAGACAAAATCGGGCGTTTTTTTCCTCTGGAGAAATGGAACTATCCACTCTGTACTCCGCCTCTACGCTGCCCACTGCTTTGAATATATATAATAAATACGCGACACAAATTGACATCTCAGAGTCGCATATATATTTTAAAGAAATGATAAAAATGGTTTTGGATTATCCATGATTTTGATTTTGCTCTCTTGTTTATGTTAAAATAATTGTATTGTTAAACTAGTAATTAAGATATTTTTTTTATATAGGTACATCATTTTACTTTGTAATTGCCCTTATTGTTGGGGCGTTAAGTAATCTTAAAAAAAAAAAAAAAAAAAAAAAAGTGGGGGAAGCGGAAAAAAAATCTGATTTAAATCAAGGAATGTAACAAAATCACTGACCACTTTTGCTAGCGGTATTAGTACCTAGTTGTCAGAATCTTGTCGAATAACAAGGAATGTAAAATTTAATTTTATTATACTCATTAGCATCAGGAAAGCAAAAATAAGACAAATCTTATTTCTGCTTTCCTGAAAAGTCGATTTTTGACATTCCTGGTTCTTCTACTCACCCATTCATGTAAATCTACATTCCTCCTTTTACCTGGTAGATTTCTTTTTTCTCATTTCAAAATTCCATTAACATGTTTTATTATAATTATTGAGGCTGGTCCTAATATTTGCCCAGTATGTATCAATGAGTGAGTAGGTCGTAAAATAATACGCAATTTTTAAACTCTTGGAACATGGAAAAAATTTAACTGGAGATTTAAAATATTGAACATAGTTATACAATTATACATATACATGTTGGTGTTGAGCCACGATTTGTTTTCAAGTTTCATGTCACACTTCTCATTTTGCCTCATATCAAAATCAGACCATACCTAGGTGAACTGTATTCTGTAAGCACTGCTGAAATGGAATTCTGGTATGATGTAAAGGTTAAAGTAGAAAGTTAAAACATGAGAAAACAAGTTATGGCAATGTAACCTTGACTTCTGGTAAATGTTGAACATGAAAATTCAACAAATTACTTGAAATTTTAGATGTCAAGATTTGAAATTCATTTCGTGGAGAGCTCATTGATAAGTAAAGTACTCGTAGGTATTAGTTCGCTTTTAAATAGATAGCAACTTGAATTATCACCAATTGGACTGGGACTTGTGAAATTTATGATGGTCTAGTTTGCGAGATCTTATAGCCCACCTATAAAGTGTAATTAATCTGTAACCTATCTAAACTGTACTATTTTTTACGGGGTACTAGGGTGCCTACTCTTGTGTCAGTTTACGGAGATAGGTGGATTCTTCTGTCCACCAGTTAATTCTATTTGGTTTTAATGTCCTGCTCTGAGATATTCAGGACGGTGGTTTTACCCTCCAATGGTACCAGCTAAATTCATTAAACTCACCCAGTCTGGGTTGGGCTGGAAATGTCACACTCACGTGTTATGAGCGAACAGAATTTTTCGTTAAGTTAAGGCTTGGTTCGAATCCCACCTTTCCTCATGAATCTATTTCAGTATGATCACATAATAATAAGAACCAACCTCAGTAGCTTGATCGATAAGGCGGCGGACTTGTAACCTGGAGGTCGATGGTTCAAGTCCGGGTTTCAGCGTAGATTTAGTAAACCTAGTTTGAGTAGTTGTGATATCACGAAAGTGATTAACACAAATATGATAACATTATAATAAGACTCTGAGAGTTGGGTGGTAGAAAATGCATTAACAAGTATGAGACGGGTCCTATTTTCTATAGTTCGTACGCTGGGACGGCTTCAAATTAGGGTATGTATTCCAAATATGAAAAAAAAAAAAATTGGGACGGACGAGTTCAAAAATATATTATTTATAGCATTATCTGTGCCCACCGGTGGGTCACGTTACAAGGGAAATTGAAAAAAAACGTGACCCACCGACCGACGGGCACGCCGTCTCATACGTGTTAAGCACTAACTTCGCCTGGTGGTCAACTTTCGATTATTCGCATTTAAATTTGACGTGATGTTACCTGGGTTTCTTCAGCATGAGCTTCCTCATGAGATCCTGGGCCGCAGGAGAGATGTCCTCAAACAGCTCCTCCGGGAACTCCAGCTTGCACTGGGCGATGTTGCAGAACGTCTCCTGCTTGGTGTCGCCCCCGAATGGGGAGCAGCCCGTCAGCAGCACATACATGAGGACGCCCACCGACCTGCGAGAACAAGCATGGACAGTAATATTAATATTAATATTAATAATAATAATAATAATATAATTATTATTATAAGACAAGATTATGAAGTACGAAGACTTAAAACGACAACAAAAAAATATGTACCAACTCAATGCAGTGTCTGTACTTCCCATTGTCATCTCTACAAACGGTCTTGTCCACAAAAACACAGAATATAACCTGAAGAAACTCTGTATCAGGAACCCACAAGCTGTCATCAAGAAAGCGCAATTTTCCGTCATCCTGTCCACCACGTCAATCATCAGGAAGGTGCTTAACGAGTGAAGATCATTCCATTGTACTGTAACCACCGATTGTAACTGTTTATGCATATTATGTTGAACTTGTTTCCCATAATCATGTTTATGATGTACTGAACCTTTAATAAAAAGTGATGATTAAATGTAATAGTCTTTAGTGGAAGGTAACCACCAGGCGAGGTTAATGCTCAAAGCATTTTCCACCACCTCACCCTCAGAGTCTATTACTATGTGGTCACAAACTCAAATTCATGAGGAAAATTCGTGCACTGGGTGAGATTCGAACCAATGGATCCCTGCGCTACCTGGATTACCAGACCAGCGCGTTAACCACGTGACTACCAGTAAGTAAAATATTGCACAGGATCAATACAGTAAGATTTTTTTCTCTTGTTAAACGTTTCTTTCACATGGGTTGGGTGGAAGAGATTGCCATAGGCAATAACCCCGATTGCGGATAGGTCTAAAAACAGGTGCCGCTCCCCGAAATCACGCTACATACAAATCTAGCTATATTAAATCGCAATTAAGTGCTACAGAGGCAATAACCCCGCCCTTTAGTTAGGACATATGTATATATGTATATTTTATTTATTTTTTTTACTTGTTTATATTATTAATATTGTCGATTTTTACTATTATTTGTCTGTATATATGTTCTACTAATAAAGAGTTTCTAAATAAAATAAAATAAATGGGTTATTCATAGTGGTCATTTTAGACGAGATTCGCAATTCGCGTCAACCAACAAACCAGTGACCCACATTTTAACCTCACCCAGCCTGGATTGAAATAAACAGCCACACGAGGCGAGGGTTCGAATCTGCGTGGGGATCCACCAAGTCCTAACATCTCGGGACATTGCTAAATAATATCAGCGCTGTAGCTTGAACTTTATATTTATGTATGTAATCAACGTTCTACTGAAGGTGGCTGTAAAAATAAATCAATTGGATATGAACACAAACTCTGGCTAAAGATCAAATCATTCATTAATTTCCGACACAACTAGTTACTAAGGATGCGAGGCACTGACACATTTTTTTTTATCTATATATATAAAATCCATTTACATTCATTCATAATCAACGCAGAGCCTAAACGGCTGGGCCGATTGACTTGAAATTTTGCAGGAAGCTTCCCCTTATGATGTAGGGGCGTATTAAGAACGGATTTTTTTTAAGGAAACAGGGGTTCTCAACTTATGGCCAAAAATTAACATTTATTGATAATCAACGCAGAGCCTAAACGGTTGGGCCGATTGACTTGAAATTTTGCAGGAAGCTTCACCTTATAATGTAGGGGCGTACTAAGAACGGATTTTTTGAAGAAAACAGGGGTTCTCAACTTATGGCCAAAAGTTAACATTTATTGATAATCAACGCAGAGCCTAAACGGTTGGGCCGATTGACTTGAAATTTTGCAGGAAGCTTTTCCTTATGATGTAGGGGCGTACTAAGAACGGATCTTTTGAAGGAAACAGGGGTTCTCAACTTATGGCCAAAAGTTAACATTTATTGATAATCAACGCAGAGCCTAAACGGCTGGGCCGATTGACTTGAAATTTTGCAGGAAGCTTCCCCTTATGATGTAGGGGCGTACTAAGAACGGATTTTTTGGAAACAGGGGTTCTCAACTTATGGTCAAAATTAGTAATTTTTAGAGTGTTGTCAGATTCTCAAAAGGGTTGAGCTGAATGACTTGAAATTAGGCAGAAAACTTCTTTCAGTGATGAAGAAGCTTACTATGAAAGGATTTTCCAAAGATAACAGGGGTCCTCAACTTATGGACAAAAGTAGACATTTTAGCGTCTTGCAAGATTCTCAAAACGGTTGAGCCGAATGACTTGAAATTTGGCAGACAGCATTTTTTGTGATGTAGGGGAATAATAAGAAACAAATTTTAAAAGAAAATAGGGGTTCTCAACTTATGGTCAAGCTGGATGGCGAATACTATGTTTTTCGACTCATTAAAAAAGATACTCTCCTGTCATACATTTGGCCGTCCATTTTGAAAATGGACAAAGGGTAGTTTTTACAACCGAAAATGTCCAACAGAGAATTGACAACCCTCCTAAAACAACATCAATGGCGTTTTTCCAACTATGCAACCAGGATGGATTTGCAAAGACTCTTTTTTATAATGAAGTACCAGCATTTTATGTGTGGAAAAACAACATGTTCCAAAGAAGGAAAAAAAGATCAATTGTTCCAGGACATCCGGGTGTAAAAAAAGACCAGGTTCTTGGTAAAATTTATACCGTACATCCGAATGACACAGAATGTTTCTACCTACGATTACTTCTACATAAAATGCGAGGACCTTCATTCAGAAGCCCGCTTCAAACTTCATTCAGAAGCCTCAAAATGGTAGGCGGCATTGAATACCCTACGTTCCATGCTGCATGCCTAGCCATGGGTTTGTTACTTGGGAACTTCACGATTCGGCCCAAATTACCTGAGGAGACCTTTTCCATAGCATGATTCGTCCCAAAACACACTATCAAGTTTTGATCCCACACAAAAAGTCCCACTTTCATTCTAACAAAAAGTCCCACTTTCATTCCACTAAAAAATCCCTATAAAATAGTATGGAAACGTTGCCCTGAAAGAACTGAGAACAATGCCGATTTTCACGATGTTATTGTTTTGAACTAGTAACAGTCATCTTTGTTATCAGTGTTTATTTGAGTGTTTGACAGTAGGGTTAGGTAAGATACATAGAAGGCCATGCCTCAAGAATATAGTAGGGTTAGGTAAAATACATAGAAGGCCATGCCTCAAGAATATAGTAGGGTTAGGTAAAATACATAGAAGGCCATGCCTCAAGAATATAGTTGGGTTAGGTAAAATACATAGAAGGCCATGCCTCAAGAATATAGTAGGATTAACTGAGAAAAATTAACTGAGAACAAGTAAAATACATAGAAGGCCATGCCTCAAGAATATAGTAGGGTTAGGTAAAATACATAGAAGGCCATGCCTCAAGAATATAGTAGGGTTAGGTAAAATACATAGAAGGCCATGCCTCAAGAATATAATAGGGTTAGGGATAATACATAGAAGGCAATGCCTTAGGTTTATAGTAGGGTTAGGTAAAATGCATAGAAGGCCATGCCTTAAGAATATAGTTGGGTTAGGTAAAATACATAGAAGGCCATGCCTCAAGAATATAATAGGGTTAGGGATAATACATAGAAGGCAATGCCTTAGGTTTATAGTAGGGTTAGGTAAAATGCATAGAAGGCCATGCCTTAAGAATATAGTTGGGTTAGGTAAAATACATAGAAGGCCATGCCTCAAGAATATAGTAGGATTAGGTAAAATACATAGTAGGCCATGCCTAATACATAGAAGGCCTGATATACATAGAAGGTAATTCCGTAATTTAATGTTGAATAATAAAAAATCCCTCAATATGTACGGTACTTAGAATGTTGCACTGGGCCGAATCGTTCGGTGACCTTTTTTACCTGAAATCGAAAACCTTTTTCATAAACCTTTTTGGGCCGAATCGTAATGCGCCCTGTTACTTGATGATGCGCAAGCAATGTGAACATTATTACCAACAGAACTTATTTGGCAGAAATTTCATACAACGCGTTTCAAATGAGGTCTTTCGTCTCTGAAAAAGTGCCATTACTCAATAGTGAACAGAGATACGTGTATGAAACTTTACTTCAGAGCGTCACTTCATCTCTTGATTCTGTAGGTAATAATTTGTTCTTCCTAGATGCTCCAGGTGGAACTGGAAAAACATTCTTAATAAACCTTTTGTTAGCTACAATACGCAAAGATGGAAATATTGCCATTGCTGTTGCATCGTCCGGTATTGCCGCCACACTGATAGAAGGAGGCCGCACTGTTCATTCTGCTTTGAAATTGCCGCTCAATTTAAATTCAGTAGATACACCAAGCTGTATTATTGGAAAGCAAAGTGATATGGCCAAAGTCCTCAGGGATTTCAAGTTGATCGTATATGATGAATGTACAATGACTCATAAAACTGGCTTAGAGACACTGGACCGTACTCTACGGGCGGAATTAATAGACGTTTTTGTAATACCTCTGTGGCGCTAAGTCACGGATTGCGTACTGTGTAAGATAGGGAAAACCGACACTTACCAACGACTTAAGTTATTGATGTTGTCTATTAATTCCGCCCTACAAGACATTCGTGGTGTTAAAAATCTTATGGGTGGTAAAACTGTGCTACTCTCTGGAGATTTTAGACAAACTTTACCCGTTGTTCCACGTGGAACAAGAGCTGACGAAGTGAAGGCATGTTTAAAATCATCCATTTTGTGGCCACAGATAACTGTTCTTTCTTTAAAGTTGAATATGCGTGTACACCTTCACGCTGATCAAAATGCAGAAGTTCTTTCGAAGCTTTTGCTTCGGATAGGTGATGGACAGTTACCTGAACAAAATGAAAAAATTGTATTTCCTACCGAACACTGTCAGTTATTAGTCGATTACAACACCTTCCTAGACTGCTAGACACTATCCACCCCAATCTAGATGACCCAAGTGTTGTTGTCCCTGTTTGGCTAAAGATAAGGGCCATACTAACACCAAAGAATGATAATGCTCTGGAAATTAATAATGACTTATTAAAAAGAATGCCTTCTGAACTATCAACTTACGAATCCGTAGACACTGTTGTGGAAGAGGAAGAAGCCATCCATTACCCAACCGAATTTCTTAATACACTAAATCCTCCTGGCTTGCTACCCCATCGGCTATGCCTTAAGGTTGGAGCACCAATAATATTACTAAGAAATCTGAGACCCCCGAAATTGTGTAACGGCACGCGGCTTCAAATTACATCCTTTAAAAAAAACATTATCGAGGCAGTTATATTCACAGGGGCTGGTGCAGGTGAAACGGTATATGTACACAGGATTATTTTTGTCCGCGCGGGGGTTCGAACCCGGGACCTTCCGCATCGTAAGCGAGTGCTTAACCACTGAGCTATTTGTGTGCTCATTTAATCTGTTCATTAGCAACTATGCACTTGGGTTCTTTTTTTTAATGGAAGGCAGGAAAAAATCTTTCAAAGACACCCAGATCCTGCCTGGGGTGTGGGATTTCCACCCACTAAAAACCCACCTTCTCTAAAAGCTAACCGCACTTGGAACCGAAAAATATCATTACTTCAAGTGCGGCGCTGTAGGGCACCTACTGATTTCGTTGTAGTGCCCTTCCATCTCTCTCTTGGGTTCTAATGTGATTTCCGACTACCACTTTAATTTCAAAAGAGTTCAATTCCCCAGAAAACTATGTTTTGCCATGACGATAAATAAGGCACAGGGGCAAACTCTTGAGCTAGCTGGAATTGACCTTAGAACGATTGCTTCTCCCACGGTCAGCTCTATGTAGCTTTTTCAAGAGTAAGGTCTGCCAAGTCCCTCATTGTGTTACAGCCAGATGGTATAACAAAGAACCTGGTGTATAAAGAAGTGCTTCAATAACCATAAAACTTATGCAGCGGCGGTGGCCATGCCTCTACTAAAATGTGCCCATGCCTTAGCCACGCGAAGCAGGCGTAGCCCGCTAGTTATTATATATTATTCGTTTTAAGAACTTCGTTGTTGATATATTAAGATGCTATTTGACCTCTATCAGTAAGGCGGCGGACTCGTAACTAGGAGGTCGGTGGTTCGAGTCCCTAGTATGGCACATATTTAGTAAGGCTGGTTTGAGTAATTGTATTATGTATAGCCATTGTGATTAACACAAATATAGTACATACTCGTAATTGATAACATGTTATCAAGCATCAAGCCATCTGCTCAAAAATCGCTCTCAGTTCGATATGTATAATTTCTATCGCGTATACAACTATACACCAGCTTCATGATAAAATCATTAGCCCACACAATCATCAGGTGGTAACTGGTTCGTCATATGTCAACCCTAGCTTCTATTGTGACCATCTGACCAGCAATAAAACCATTAGGACAGCCATGCATACACTGACAGGCCAAGGTCGCTAGGATACTTCATGCTAGCTGGAACGAGTTATTTTTTATCCAAGTTATTTTCTTCGATAGTTTTTGCAAGGAGAAAAATTAGATGGTGGGCGACTGGAATTGTTTAACCATGGACGGACATGAGGTATTGGGTTTCGATGAGATAAATATGAAATGGATATTTTATGAGCTATGACGCTCGCACAAAAATATTTTAGAACTAGCCGTTTGCCTGTGCTTTGCAACGGAATTGAATTTAAAATATACAAAGGCATGGTTGTACTGGTGAGTACGGTCATGTCCTTTGGTACTTCTTATAATGTTCTCATGTAGAGACGTTGATTTAAAGGGGTCAGTTCTCATAAATTTTTTGATCAAACACCTTGACCGAGGTGTAAGAACGCCTATACAAAGAAACAGTATTCTGAAGAATTTTGACATCCTTATTTTGTAATATTTGTCTTATTTTCAAGTTGTTGTTTACGAATGATCTTCTAAATATTTATATATTTCACTCCTTCTCTCTCATACCTTCCTCTGTTTTGTGTCTCCACCAAAAATTGTCTCTACCTCTTTTTCTCCATCCCAATCTCAGTCTACTTTCTACCTAAAGCCCCTACCAACTTCCTCGCGTACACTAAACTGTTAATTACTCTCTTGGATAGATCTGATGATCAATATGCCCAGTGTTGCCGAGCCATAACCCTGGCAAACATGGAAAAAAAACCTTATTAAATAGCGATTTAGTTTAATGCAAGACCACATCTCAACTGCAAGACAAGCGCGTGATTGGAATTAATGAAATCGACACTCGCAATTGAATTGTCTAATTAGCAAACTGAGGGACCTAATTGACAGCCATGTGTCAATCTTTCAGAGACGCATAATGAAAATGTGATTTCCGCTAATGTATCTTCTATACTTGTGGTGATCATGTTGCTTGCACATTGCACATCATGCTGTGGCTCTGAGTGAGGAATGAGGGGTCTTATTCATTATTTTGAAAAATATCACTAGATAGTATCTCTACTAAAGTTTTGCACTGTGTGGGTTAAAAAATCGATTTTCATATTCCTGCTATAATACATAATTATAAATAAACCGAGAACAGAGCACGTACTTAGTGCATTTTTTTCTTCATTTATTAATAATATTATTATGATCAACTCTTCAATATATATCATTCAAATTATTATTAGCATGACACAATCATACAAATTAACATAATATTTATAATGAGTCTAATCACATCATTTGCCTGAGAAAGATATTGCTTCTCGTAATGTCACAACTCATTTTTCCTCACAAGGTATGGGTGAACCCCGGAAATACGAAGTACACCCCCAAACGTACAGGATAGAAAATTCTTGTTTAAGAAAACTTTCTCACTCTCATAATAATAATAATAAAAATAATATCGCCTTATTTATACTGCCCGATTAGGACTATTAAAGTCCCATTATTCCAGCAGTAAGCCCAAGACGTATTATTATGTGGTAAAAATCCCAAATGGAAGGATAACTTGTCATGTCCCGGCTGGGTTTCGAACCCACGACCTCTGGAATCTCTGGATTCACAGAGTGCCGCCTTTACCACTGAGTTACCGGGACAGACATAATACCCAAATCATAATACCCAAATCATAATACCCAAATCTCCTTTTCAACTGCACTCTGATTGGGTCATTAGGGTAAATTTTGAATTTGTGACGATCTTGAGAGTAAGACTGCATTCTGGTGCACAACGGTGACTACTCCAGGCGTCCATATAATCCTCCCACCACCAGAAGATAAGTAATAGCTGTGCCTTTTTCACGCGCACGGAATTATTATTATTACTCACCACATGTCTGTTGATATACTGATGGGTTCATAGTTCAACACTTCGGGAGCTGCAATAATAAAGAAAAGAATAAAATTTTGAGAAAACTATGAAATGGGATTGTCAAAAAAGACATCCTCGATTGCAAAAAGTGGAGAAATTCTTACACACATGCACTGAACACCTCGTGCTTTAAGCGCAAAGAGTGAAATTGCGCATTTTTTTTTCTCAGTTTGCGCCTAATACATTCTGGTAAACCAATTGTTTTTCAAGAAATTGTTCAGAAACATATTTTAAGTTAACTAAATTTATAGTTCTTTAAGACCAAGTACACCGTCTTCTATGTAAGTTCGTCATTGAATGAGAGCTTGCGAACTGTTTTGGTAAACATTTTAGGGTTGTATGCAGAGTCTTCACTGTAGGGATGCCTGAGTCATTTGTCCCTTCAGCTGATTTTGTTTTTGAGACACGTTTTTTTTAAAGCGTCAGTGCGCATGTGCATTCAGATGTTTTTTTTTTTAAATTTTAAACATTTTATTTATTTATTAAGAATATTGGATTTTTACAAAGGTTTCTTTAATAAATAATTGTCAAGGTCGAAGTATTCCTTATAGGCCCTATAGCAAGCTCGGGACCACCCTACAGTGAACCCTATAGGGCTATAGGGATCACTAAATTGTCTCTGCTTTCCAGCCTTAATATTTTTTTCACAAAAACAAAATGCCACCCCTGAAGGACCAATACTACATCCGATAGTTTCTAATATTAGAAACATAGGACAACACCTCATAGGTATAGTCAAATATACAGAAATTTGAGATTTAACAGATTATTCTTGAATCCATTCAGTCCATACAGATATATAAAAATATTCAAATGAAAATCACAAGGTAACAGATAACCTGAAACACAGATGATAGCCCGCCAGTCTCACGTGTTTGGAAGGGACAGAATTTTCTTCGAAAAGTATGCCCCAACCGGGAGTCGAACTCGAGACCTCTGGACTACGGGCAGTAGTCACAACCATTACGCCACGGAGGCTGGCTCTAATAATAATAATATCGCACTCACCAACATAGTCAGGGGTTCCCAGAATTTCTCGCACGTCCACGTCCTGACTCAGGTGCCTGGAGATCCCGAAGTCGCACAGCTTGACGTCACAGTCTGGGAACTCTCCGGTTAGAACTAGGTTCTGAGGCTGGAAGAGGCAGAGGGAGAGGTTTTGGTTAGGCTTCCACTTTTTTTTTAACGAGATTAAAAAATTTCCAAGGAAACAGTGAACCCGATACGCAAATAGCAGACAAAACCGAACCCAAGAGCAAGGACCACGGAGTATAAATACATAGTGATATGTATCTACACCCCCAAGTCCCGGCTTTCGAGAAAGGCCCTACCAACCATGAGATCGGGAGAATGGGATTTGGCGAACCCACTAAAAACAACCCCTCGTTGAAAAGTCAAGGCCCAAACTATAAAACAGGATGAGATTTAAGATAAGCCAGAACTGTGCCCCAACTCGGGCTATAGTGGTAGTCTAGTGGTTAACACACTAGTCTGGTAATCCAGATAGCGCAGAGATCCGTTGGTTCGAATCCCACCCAGTGCACGAATTTTTCCTCATTAATTTGAGTTTGTGATCACATAATAATAAGACTGTGAGGGTTTGGTGGTAGAAAATGCTTTGGGCATTAACCTCGCCTGGTGATTAACTTCCACTAAAGAGTGTTATTATTCTAGTGCGTTTTGATTTGTTGAAACTCCGTTTTGAGGGCGTGTCTAGCTTAGCTTAACTTGAATCCTGTTTCATAATGTGGTCCGAAGTATAGGTGAAGAATTTGTTGAGAGAAGAAACATTAAAGCTCTAAACACCTAATATCTTTAAATTTTCTGGCTCGACATTTTTTCGACATTCAAGCCAGGATTTACCTAGGCGCTAGCACACAATAGTCTGTCCCGGTAGCTCAGTGGTAAAGGCGGCACTCTGTGAATCCAGACGTTCCAGAGGTCGTTAGTTCGAAACCCAGCCGGGACATAACACGTTATCCTCCCATATGGGATTTTTACCACATAATAATATGTCTTGGGCTTACTGCTGGAATAATGGGGCTTAATAGTCCTAATCGGGCAGTATAAATAAGGCGACATTATTAGTAATAGTGAAAAATAAGGAAACTGACACTACCTCCTCTTTCTACACCCTAGGCGCTAGCACACAATAGTGGTATCAATAAATAAAGGCAATACGGCTACAGTGAAGGGACGGCTAATAGATTCTTACAGGCAATTTAAAAATAAATAAATAATAATAAGGTCTGTTATTAGTGACATAATTATAATCATTTACTCTCAAACTCTGCGAGGAACAAATAATAATAATAATAACAATAATACCATTCACCATTTAACACACGTAGTTAAGACCAGATCGACTAATACTAATGGGTTCTACCGCATTAGATTTTGCAATGCGAACACATTAAATTAAGCTCAATAATGGATCTGCTCCGTTCGAAAGAGAATATTATTATTGAACTTGACTTCATTAAACTGCACCTCGAGATAGGTATCTAATTTAAGAGCTTAACCTTTGCTTGGCTAACACTAAACATGATAGCTCTTTGCCATTTCAAGAAACAATGTCTTCATGATAATGCATCAATTACTATGGTCTCGTGTACCGACCTCACCTGAGGGCATCCTTGTGACAAGCATCTCAATTGACCTATCAATACAGAAATTCTAGTATGTATTTGGAATTGCAAAAAATAGTATAAAACCAAATTTTCAGGATCAAAGTTTTCACTCTTTGTTTTATTTGCGAATAGGGAAAAAATGAACAGCTGTAGAAGCCATGCACCACGACTGCAAGTTTGAGAGACTTTAAATTTTTAAGTGAAGAATATTATTGACTGAGCGCACATATGAAAACGTCTTGACCTTATATCTAGGTTCGAGGTACTAATATGAGTAGCCTAACTAACCTATGAGATTTAAAATAAAACTTGAGATTAAGAGATCAACAAAATCGATTTCCAAATCTTTTTTTGTTTTCTTCCTTAAAAATATCATAAAATTAAAAATAGAGAATTTCTTCACAAAATCAACAAAACTAATTAATAGGATTTAGCCACTGAATATTATTTTGAAGAAAATCATCAATTAGTTTTTTTCGTAAGAATCTTTGTAAATCAAACGCAAATATCAAATTCAACTGAAGAAATAACCCTTAATAAGACTAGAAGGTTTCAAGATCGCAGAATTTCTTCAAGCAACCGGTTGGCCAACCCAACCAAAGAGCCCAACTCTTTTGAAATTTGGTGAAATGCTCCATTGGAGGGTATCATACCATACGTTTCTTTTATAGAGGAAGTGCTCGGACTCACATTGAGAACTGAGATTTCTAGGAAACAATGGTTTGTACTAGTATTTTCTCTCGACCAAGACCTCTTCCAGTGTAACCCAATCACAAGACATTGTATTTCTTGCCCCGAATAATTTATCACCTAGCATGGGGCAGTAAAGTTAGGCAGTCCTCTCATGTACAAAAGCATTAAAATATGAACCGCATATTTGTCGCTTTCCATAATAATTGCCAATTATTTTCATATTATGTATAATAATTGCCTTTTCTGTTCGTATGCAAGTACGACCAAATACTCTTGTATTTCTTACAGTACATAAAATTCTTTATTCTAAGAGATCTTCTAATCAGACGAGAAAAAAAAAACTTATGAAGAGAAAGACAGCAACACTGGGCTCTTAATCAATAGATATATTATGTATGCCTGTTGGGTAATAAATATCATGGTTGAATGTTCAAATAGAAAAATCATCTTAAGAAGGAATTCCTTGGTGTCCATAGAACATTGATGTTTTTTAAACGAGTGCTTTTTAGTCATTTCAACCTCTTGATGAATTACAAATTACTTACACTCGATGTCTTTTTGTCAATGCACTATACTTGACTATACGATCACCAAACTCCTTTTAAAATTGCTGACATGGGCGAAAAATCTCTTACGAACGTTCTTAACTTGGTTTTCGAACCCATTGAGATTCATCTCAGGTAAACGAGATTTCCAATGATAACAGTTGGAAGCATGTTGCAATGTGCAGATGCGAAATTCACAACATTTTAGATCTGCTTATTGACCACAGCGACCAACTCGAGGCTTTCATTAACCTCAGCACGGTCGTGATACCTTGTCATTGTGCTGCGCGTGGTGGAGTCTTATTTGCATGGGGTTGCTCAACTTCTGCATGGAGTGTTGCACTTTGGTATAATGAGCTCGAACAATGTGAGATAGATTTCCATCAAGAATCAAGCAGCACGGTCTCGTTGCAATACAAGTTGATGATGTTACAGAATTTCCATTTCTGTTCTCGTCCGTTGCTCTCGTGGGTTCCCCTTAACTCAGACAGAGACACAACGAGAACATTTTCTTGCGCAAAACACTTCTTTCACCTCTTGTGCTAGTGATGAAATTTAGATGGACGGGTGTCAAGACAAGATTGAAGTAACCTAACAGCCAGGCATACATTGAATGATGCAAAATAGTGCAATTAGTTTTGAGTGTTGCAAGAATTTTTGTTGATCAAGGAAAACGTGTCAATTTCAGATACACTCTGCCTCAAAGGAAAGACCAATAATTGGTGTAATTATTTTTATTCACGTGTACCATTTTCAGCAATGATATGACGTGTACTGACTTTGACAGAAGTATTTTACTATTGAGTTCCTATTGATAGAGGGAATACAAGCATCTCAGAAAAAGTACTCGCAGCGAGGGTCTTCGCGAGAGAATTCTCTTTCTATCTTTATCTGATGAATAAATCAAAGTGAAAAGTAAATGGGCCAATAAGGCACTCGATCGGAGGATGTAAGTGGTACTCTGAGATACTTCAGATCTCATTCGTCAAGAGAAAACATTTCATGGCCACTCCGTGCAAAGTCGAGCTTTTTCCATCTCTCCTCTCTCTCTGATAAGTCGAGCTTTTATGTTTTCATCTCGACAAGATCAAATGCAGCATCGCGATATCTAGGCTGCCATGCAGTGATGCAAGCGTACTAAGTGGAGTTTTGTGATCTTGTCACGAGTTGGCGGGACCTGGGACCTCGGTTGCGCTGATTTATTGCACCTCATACCTATTGGCAAAGTCCAAGGCATTGTTCCATACCGTCCCGTCGTCCTGCAGCTGTTTGCCAGCGTGGAATAAATTGATTTAGCAGATACCCAGTGGCGGATGTTCCAAACAAAACAACCCTGTAAGTGAATTGAAGGAGTATTCGAAGTAATTATAAAATTGATTCGAAGTAATCATGAAAAAAATGCAATCACCAAAGGGCTTTCGAAGCATTCTAGGGATGTCTTGATCTATTTTTACGATGATAGATGATCAATTGATTAGGTAAAAATTGCTCTTAATTGTTTCTGTCTGGCAAAAACGCATAGCTACCTGTTTCTTAAAAAAAGGTAAGTTGAATGATCCTAAATACAATATACACAGATGTCCTAACTAAAGGGCAGGGTTACTGTCTATAGCAATCTCTTCGACCCGACCTTTATAGTTTGAGTAATTGTGCTATCTCGATTAAGATTAACACAAATATGTTAAGTTTTCTTGTTCTCCAGAATTCCAATTCTAAGATTCGCCTCTGCATTCATGGAGGAGTGTATAGAAAATTCCACGGATCAAACACTCTATTACTTGTGTTACCTAGTTCAGTTTTATTTTACAATAAAGATTTATCTTTTTATCGCGCATTCAAATTTACTTTCTAATGCCATACTATATTTATGATGGGATTATAAATTTTATATAAAAAAAATAAAATTAGTAGGAAACAAGTAGGTTCAGATAAGTAATAGTAACTTTGGCGTATTTGATAATTGACTTGCCATAGGCCCTGGGAGGTGAGAGTTTATACTGCAGGTCGTGGCTAGCAACCTACCTCTAACATTATTCACTTTAATATTTATCTTCTCATTTTTTCAGTATATATTGAACAAACTATGTATCTGCCACTAAACTCTAAACTTTTCCTTCAGAACGCTGCCATGTATGCATATTGTAAACTTAAAATCTTAATAACTCAAGACATGCCTCTGATTCCACAAAATTCCCAAAGATACAAACAAAAAAAACGATTCATTTATAAATGAACGGATGGGTTACACATATATTTGGTTCTAAATTTGAATACTCTGCACATGTACATACCTTGGACTGAGGATGTGAAAAGAAGGAACCAAAACTAAAAATTAAGTTTTAATGAGGATTTTTTTCTCTCAGAGTGTCGTATCTAAAATTACATGCTTCTCATAAAGCGATAGGTATTTGTAAAAAATGTAACTTTCACGTTGGAAATACACATTTAAAATAAGCTTTCGCTTTTATTTGATAGCTATATTCTAAACATATACAGGGTGTTACTAAATTACTGTCAGATAGAAAATGTGCGTGTTTTTGGGGTCATTTTAGGGGGGGTTCGTTCTCTAAAAAAATCCCGAAAAATGCTTCCTCTCCCTTCCAGGAGCTGTGAAAGTTAAAAAAATAAAAGTGTTTTTTTACTATAACTCTTGAAATACAAGAGCTATCTTAACAAAATTTTGTGAACTTACCTTATATTATGCTCCTATTATTCCCACATAACTTGCATTTCGGTGACATTTTCAGGGTCGGCTGTATGGGGTCAAGCTGCAAAGAAAACCGCCATATCTTTTTGTATAATAAAAGTAGTGAAATAAAATTTAAGCCACTTTATTGTAAATGTTTTTTTCTACAAAAAAGCTCTGAATATTTTTTTTGTCAAATGCACGTATCACTCCAAAAAATCGAGTTGAAAAATCGAAGTGAAAGAACTTTTGACAACCGTGTGTAAGAGTCTTTATTGCGTATTAGGTATCAAATGCATTCAGCTATTTTTTTTTTTTTTTTGGCCAGCTACATTTTTTAGACTTAATTAATTACAAATTGTCTGTTGAACAACACAAAAGCCAGACATTTATTACGAGGTCCATTCAAGTAACAAGGTAATAACAAATAAAAAATGCTAAAGATAAAGTCATTTGTTGGAATTTTTTTCTTGGCATTCCTTTTTTTAAACACAAAGTGGTATGTGTGAGGGGATCAGATTTAGAGAGGGAAAATGTTGAAAGGACACACGCGGTTATCCAAAGTTTTTCAACTCGATTTTTTGGAGTGATACGTGCATTTGACAAAAAAAATATTCAGAGCTTTTTTGTAGAAAAAAACATTTACAATAAAGTGGCTTAAATTTTATTTCACTACTTTTATTATACAAAAAGATATGGCGGTTTTCTTTGCAGCTTGACCCCATACAGCCGACCCTGAAAATGTCACCGAAATGCAAGTTATGTGGGAATAATAGGAGCATAATATAAGGTAAGTTCACAAAATTTTGTTAAGATAGCTCTTGTATTTCAAGAGTTATAGTAAAAAAACACTTTTATTTTTTTAACTTTCACAGCTCCTGGAAGGGAGAGGAAGCATTTTTCGGGATTTTTTTAGAGAACGAACCCCCCCTAAAATGACCCCAAAAACACGCACCTTTTCTATCTGACAGTAATTTAGTAACACCCTGTATAATACTAGAGAAAAGTATGCACGTGTTTTTTGTGTTTTTCCAAAAACTCAACACTATCAAAGAGACAGGTCCCGTAAGCCTGCCTACCTACGACGGCGTACAGATTAAGCTGTATTTTTAATGTTATTCGGACCGTATACCATATTTAGGGCGCAATAAATAGACGTTTTTGTAATACCTCTGTGGCGCTAAGTCACGGATTGCGTACTGTGTAAGATAGGGAAAACCGACATTTACCAACGACTTAAGTTATGGATGTTGTCTATAATTTCCGCCCTTGGATTCCAAATGTCTCCCTGTTGACTTACTTTGATATCAAGATGAACAACATTAATGGAATGGAGATACTGGATGCCCTGCAGGATCTGCCTCATGAGCCGTCTGGTCTCCTCCTCTGAGGGGACTTCGTCTCGATCCAGAACCGACTGCAGCTCCCCACCTGACGCTCTGTTCGACAAAGAAAAAAAATTAATGCAACCTTATTACAGCATTGGTTTTATTTTTTTTAAAGAGGGAGATAGGGGAAAAATCGTTTAAAGACACCCGGTTAACATGGGGTGTAGGATTTCCACCCATTAAAAAACCTATCTCTCTCATTTATAGACAGTGCATCCGGAACCGTTACTTCTTACTTCAGCATTGGTACGTGTGTTTGTTGTGAGGCATGAATGTCATAATGTTAACGCTAAATGTAAAACGAAAAACAAGGTTATAATAAATAAAC
Source organism: Bactericera cockerelli (assembly GCA_024516035.1). NCBI lineage: Eukaryota > Metazoa > Arthropoda > Insecta > Hemiptera > Triozidae > Bactericera > Bactericera cockerelli. Next base: position 21,998,830 of record CM044955.1, on the reverse strand, counting down.
TATTTTAATTTTTTAGTAGGTAATTATAATACTTTCTTAACTTAAATTAGGTAGTGATAATTAAAAGGCAGAACAACTAAGGCCCGTATTTTTGAACGTCCCTAAAACTACTTTAGGGACAACCGTCGGGATTTTGAAATTTTTTGGCCAATGAAGTATACAAATTGTAACTTATGAATCTCTCGATTCCACTGAGATCATATAATATAGAGGGAACCTTACCTATCTCGAGTTGAACAAATTTGTGCGTCCAACTTTGAACAGCTGATGGTCCCTCTTTCACAAAATCCCGGCTTCTGATTGGTTCAATTTATTTGAATTTTTTGTTTACTTCATGTAGTGGCGGACAGCTAAACATCTTTAATTTTCACGTCAGATACCAACTCTTATATTACTACATAATAAGTAGAAAATAAGGAAAGTAAAAGAGGAAGCAAAGACAGAAATTACTAATATGTAAGTATGAAAATAGTAAAAATATTATTTCAGAAGAATTAGGTAGTTTAGGTACCCACTCTTTCGCGAGAGAAAAAATACTGCAAGTCTGGCACTGATTTTGAAATCAGCTGATGGTCCCTCTTGAACGCAAATCTTGATACATCGGGTTCCCTCTATGTTATATAACCTCAGCGCTCGATTCCGTTTCCGCACAGGCGCAATATTGGGCCCTATTCAAAAGAAGGAAATGCTTTTTCTTCCGACATCCAAAGAAGTTGCTTCGATCTACAATAAAAAAGTTTTGAGTACAATAAAGAGTTTTTTCTTTTATCAAATATCAAAAGCTTTTGTTTCTATGGAAGTAAAAGGTATATATGTACATCTAAAAGCTAAAAATAAAGCTTGCAAACATTTACTTTGCTCACGAGCAATTACTATTTTTCTATGAAATATGGCCCATTTCACACAGAGGGTATTATTACCTCTGTGTGAAAATCATTTGTGTTATTGTTTACATTTTCTAATCTTTTCCAATATAATTCTTGTCTGGTGATTCTTTTTGTTTAATAGTTTTGAATTGCTCTATCCTTTTTAAGAATTTAAACAAGTTTTTTTCCGAGATTGAAGCCAAATTGAAAATAATTATTACTATTCCGATCTCAGCCTTCTCAGCGAAAGAAGTACCTACAATTTATATCTCACAAGCACGAGAAAGTTCGACAGCAGTGTCGATGGCACGATGAGTTCATCCGTTTTTGTTTTGTCAATGATGTTAAGCAACGTCCAGCGAATTTAGGACTTGAATGGGTGACCATTTAAATTTGGACAATCTTGATGCTAGCTATTCCCGGTCCAACTCAGACTGTGTTATCTATTGTTCAATAATTGAATTAATTTATTAATAAAGAATGTTACTTCATTGTTTTATCACATATTCAATGTTTTATTTTCAATGTATTGCATTCTACTTATTTTCTACACAGGTATCTACAAAATGTACTCATTATTCATGATTTCCCAAGCCCTTCAAAGACTTTTTATGCTCTACGGTGTCAGGAGTCACAGTGTCCGAGTGGTCTAGCGCACTAGACTTACATTGAAGTGAGCTGAGTTCGAATTCTGGAGTAATTAGACTTTTTTATATCTGTATTTTGGATGTTACGTGGTTCACTAATATCTTGTGAGGAAAAATGAGTATTGGTAGAGACGAACACTTGTGACATACGAGAATAAAAAATGAATATGTTACTTGAAATTTTGTCAACATACGACATACGTTGTGATATAACATCACATCACATATAAACCAGATAGAGCCAGCGTTGATGGCGCGGTGAATGCACCTGTTCTCCTGGGACTACCAAAGTTAATCAACGTCCAGGTGAAGACTTCGTGATGCTGGCATTTCGGCCCAACCCAGGCTGGCTGAAGTTAATGTGGGTAGAAAGTTTGTAAGTTTCCTACGATCGGAGGGTAAAACCACCGTCGTAATATGAAGAAAAAAACGAGATTGATAAATGCTACCTTTGTCCTAAAATGAGGAGGGTACAGTAAAAATATTTTTTTTGCAGATACTTTATTAAAAGATACATATAATATTTTTCTTAATATTTAGAATATTACTAATAATGACAAATATTTAACTTTCAATATATACAACATGTCTTTTGTAAATAAATTAATTTGTCCAAACTACTTGTTAGCAAACTTTTTTCTTCATCAGATGTCTTGCTTGTCCTTCAGGTTCTATTAGGCCATTCAAAATAAGGATATCTCTTGAAAGATGTTCGTCTTCCCAATGTAAATAAATACGTGGATACAGTAATATAAAAAAGGTTTTCTTTCTTTCTTGGCGGTGCAAAATTAGCGTTTTGTTTGATTCTTGAATATTGTCAGCATAATTATCAAATTTGTTAAAAAGGCTATCTATTTGTTAAATAAATAAAATACAAAATATTAACGAAGTAAAATCACTTCCAAAAAATATTATAATGTGTCTTCACGAATTTCAAAAATACCGATGAGAAATCACCGGCAGTTGTAAAGTGACCGATTTCCAACACTTCAGAATTTCAACAAATTTCATTCACGTTTAGGGTCAGCTGATTGGAAATGCAAAGAATCGTGTTGTTTATTTATATTTATATATAGATCTTTCTGGCTGAAATGGGAAAATGTTGTGATCGACTGCTTTCTGCTCATGCGCTGAGCTGCGCTCAAGATTTGTGAGAAGCGTTCGAGACTTAAGTTCAAAATAAATTCTGTCTCTGTGGCTGATATGATTCACTGCGCATGCGTATCCGGACCACTCACACTAAATTTGTTTTAGGGTCGTTCAAAAATACGGGCCTAAGTTATTGTAGGTACTCCTCGTCTTAAAGCTACACTTCAACACAACACACCTCAGCAATCAATAAGATTCAATAATAATTATCTCATTAGGATGTTTGGTTCTGCAACTGCAAAGCAATATTATAGCTTGGTTGTCAACCAAAAGTCCACGAGCTACGGCCATGCCTATCGCTTGAGTCATTGCATATCCACATTCCGCACTTGACACTCAAATGAGTGCCTCAATGGCTCATGGTAAAGACCCGGTGTCTCACAGTTATCTCAAAACCTACACACACACATACACGTGAGTATGACTCATTGGGGCACTACCTCAGACTGAAAGACCAGTTCGGTGACTCACCAGTCACAATATACAGGGTTCGATTCTCTGAGGAAGTTTTTTCAATCATCTGTACCTTAGGATTTCAGGAAAATTTCATTCATTTTATTAGCGAAGGTCGAAGAATCTAAATATTTGTTGAAGGGAGCACTGGTATCTAATGACTAAGGGGAAAACATATTATTCTTTCCTTCTTTCTTACTAATATGCGCATAATTTGGTAGACGATGAGTGTGAAATACCCGATATTTGAGAGGTTTTCAGTTGACACTTAAATTTTATTTGGCTTTAACGTCGCTCTCAATTGCATGGTCATAGCACGACGGGGGTTTTACCCTCCATTCGCTGGAAACTCACCCATCCTTAGTGGAACCGGCACTAGCCAGCATCACAAGGATTCGAATTTGAATGGTCACCCATCCAAATCCTGGCCTTGCTGGACGTTGCTAACTTGAGTGACAGAAAGAGAACTGATGTTTTCAACGTGCCATCGACGCTGACTAATCAGGTGACTCTGTAAACTAAAATTCCCACCAGATCCGGGGGTGCAGCCTCCGATAGAATCGGCTATGTAAATTTCACTACACTGTATCATTGTCGGATTGACATTCGCTGAAAACGAGGATGAAAAGGATTAACGGGCCGGGTTTTTGGTCCTGGGTTCAGACACCTCCGGGACACTTAAAGTTCAGGAAATACTCGTTATTATACATTATACATATATACTATATGTACGAATATATACAATTATTGTACACGTCACAGAAGTCAGGAGACGGGGTGGTTCAAAACTAAATTTCGATGTTTCGTGATGCTGTTTGGTTGAGGTTCACATGACCAAATCCCTGTTTTCACCACCAATCTTCTGTTGTTTGTGAGGTACTTAAGACTAGCAGGTATACAAGAACAATTTTATTTATATATGCGAAAACAATTTATGGAAAGCTAAGAAACCACATTTGGCCAACTTTCGACTCATGTGAACTGTGTAGAACAAGAACTTGACAGTTTACCAAGACAGTCAATTTTCCCTAAAAGTTTGCGCTAAATCAGATTAGACTCGGCCAAATTTGAATTATCCGTCGGAGTTGGGAGTACGTATTCAGGTTTTCGAATATCTTGGTATCTTTATTTTTGTGGATTCTCAACGCTCCCAAAGTTATAGCTTTTCAATAGCAAAATCGCAAATTTTTTTTTTTTTTAATTTACTCACAATAATTAAAGAAGGAGGAAATAAGGAAAAATTGAACCTATCGATAAAAAAACTGTACTTTGAATTGAATAGATCTTTGTTTTTTTGGAGCTTTTTTGGATGGAAACAACTATATTTGAATTTTTCTAAGCTTTCCATAAATTGAATGTTCTCCCACATGACACACCTGCTAGTCATTATCACAAACATCAAAACATCGGAGGAAGGTCCCGACCTGTGGTAAAAACAGAGATTTGGCGTTAACTTCTGAAGAAATGGCCCCACTGCAATTTGGGCTTCATATGCTGAACATACCTAATATCAAATAAGTTCAATTTGTTCCGGGGATACCCTGTATAATGGCAGTTAGCTATACCTCAATGTGTACCCATCTATAGTTTAGATATCTTCATATGACCTCTTTCACATGGGTATAGGTTGAGATTAATTAGAACTTACCAGATAGGTAAGTAATAATTACCTAAAGCCCAGTGGCGTACCTATCTCCATATTATACCAACAGCTAAATGCTCCTTCAACAAAAAAATCACAAGCCTTCAATTCAACACTATTTTAGACGCTCAAAATAGCGTCGCAAGTAAATTTTATGAGGTTCCAGAGTAAATACAAAAAATTTTTAAATACTATCTGAAGACCTAGTAAAAAATGCAAAATGTCTTAAATAGCGATACATTATGGAAAGACCATTTTAAATGCGACTTGTATCTTATATTCATTAAGATATGTTTAGATAGCCATCATTGATCACTGTGAAGACACATGGAAAGAGCACATTTTTGATGGTAAGATTAGGTAGTATGTCTATGTATACATATTCCCAAGCACCTTCTCAGTACGCCACTGCTAAAATTTCACAAGGTAAGTAAGTAACTAGTCAGCATACAGCTAACCAATAATTACTATTACTTTGAATATACAATATAGAATAGTTATTTCTTTTCATAAATAATTACATTTATTATGCACACTTTACGATTTTATCAATGATTAATAAAATTTAAATACCAACCAATTATCTTAGACAAGAGATAAAACAGGTTTCATACATTAATAAGAACAATGGACTTCACACCTCAAAAGCATCAATCTTCAGGTAAATATATGATGATTCTATCTAGAAGTAACTGTTTTCATACAACAGTAAAAACTTGCAATTTGCAATACACCCCTATCTGTGTTAAAGTGAGGCAGTGAGCGAGTACTAGAGATATGCGGTTGAATACATGGGGTAATGCAATAATGAAAATGTTGTTTTATAATCTTCCCATTAAACATTTGATTTAGAAAATTATGAATATGTTTGGTTTAGAAATTTCCAAAAGATTTGCAAATACATTAATAATTAGTATTCTATTTTTTTATTTGCAAATTTTACTATCAAAATATCCTCTATTGTATTAGAAAGTCGTATGGTATTCACACCATCATACTTATCTTCTAAGATAAATAAGTAGAAAATTTCACTATGGACTGGCAGTCTAAATCTAAACGAATGTTGGAAATTCTAAATGAGCTAACTGAAAAAACTGGTTTTTTTTCAGGAAGAACAAAAAACGTCAGCATTTTCTCAATTTCACATAATTCATGGCCATTTTTAAATATGTTGTAGGCAATGTGGGCATACATCATACTGTTTGATTTTTATAAGTTTCAGCATTTCCAACAAACAAAAAAATCTCCAAAATTCTAAAAAATCTGGTGTAAACATCACACAAACTTTCCTTATCTCAAAAAGAAGTCGAATTCCGCCACTGGTGACTGAACTGTAACAGATAACTAAAAATCAATACCAAATTCGTAAATCAGCACTTCAAAATCATTGGATTTGATATGTCGCAACGCCCATCTAGGTGAATAATAAAAAAGTTAGTCCGAGCGGGTCCCCCTAAAATACCGGTAAATTGAGGCCGAGGTCCGAAAAGTTCAAGATATCAAAAAAATGATCAGAATAGACCCTATTATTTTTTTAATTTAAGAAATGATATTCTCTAACTTTTTTTGTATCTTTAACCGATTCGAAGATTCGGCGCTTGCGGCTAATATTTGCGGCCCTGCGGCCGCAGAATGCGGCCGATTTCAACCAAAAGTTTCATGGTTCGTTTGGGGTATAAAATTAATTACCATACCAAATTTCAAGTCTCTAGCTCATACCGTTCTTGAGATATCCTGTTCACACACACACACACACACACACACACACACACACACACACACACACAGACACACAGACAGACAGACAGACAGACAGACGCACGGACCAATGGCTGAAAACAACTTTTTTGGTATCCTGAGGCTATGGTTCGTCCAGAAATGTGAAAAACTAGGTAGGTCAAATTTTCGACGAATACAATACTTTCCTTATTATAGGATAAGGAAAGTAAAAAGCAGAAGGAGCTAATGTAAATGTACACGAAATATCTAAAATAGCTATGTTACAATAGTCTGGAAGAGCTATCTACAAGTAAAAGGAAAAAACATTTTGTTATTTTTGCTTATGAATCTTTACTTTTATTATGAATCTTTATCATGCATGGATTCATGGTTCGAGTCTCAAGCATTAGCTGAATTTCCTAGAGACAGAATAGAGTTGTAAAATTCCTTGTTATTTAGCCTTTTATTTTAATAAAGTTTGAATTAATTTTATTTTAACTAAATTTTACTGACAGCAACTAAAAGACAGTATTCAACCAACAGGTGACTGAGAAATCTAAAAATAAGGAACGCTCTGAGTAGTGAAGCATGCATGGCTGCTGATGCACATAGGTCCTTCAGACTTACAATACCACTATCAGTTAGCTCTAGTACCTTGCGGAGAAAAAAAAATACTTTCAGATTGAATTTTGCTATAGGTCTTTTCGGAATGAATGTGCGCTGGCAGATAGCTTCGAAAATTTGTCTGTTAGCTCATTTAGATTTTCCAACATTGAATTTCGTTTTCATTTGATAACATACATAGCCAAGTGAAAAAGCATGGGACAAACTCTGTCAATCCTCCTACCACCGTGAAAAATGAGTTCCCCCTTCAATTGCTATAGTTACATGTGTATTAGCAAAAATATTCTTGGAATGAGCAAGCAAATCATTGCAAAAAAATACACCCACTAGATTTCGATCTTGTTGGTTACGGACAAAGGTAGGGAGATTGAATATTGGCAGGCCACACACTGAGAACGCCTTTTCCACGTTATTCTAATAATTATGACTTAACAAGATTATATTTTGTTTAGTATTTGGCTCCTAACGTTAGTTAGCGTTAGTTACAGTTACGAATACTAATGTGCTTGTTATGTTGGCAATTATAAAGCTAACCGTAAAAATAGGTAATATGTTGTCCGTCAAGGCTGGGACTTTCTACTAGCTGACTGATGGTTCACATTGAAGAGTAAAGGTAAACTCCTGGTAAGACTCATCCTGTAATTGGTAATTTGAGTTTTATGTTTTCAAGTACCTAATACCTACTAAAAATCTTCTTCTTTTTTTGATATACAGGATGGTTGATCGCGAATGACCACTGAAAAGGTTGCCATGCTCTTCGTGTAGAGATCACGCCATCCATCGCTCAGATTCCTGACGACTTAGCCGAGTCCCTCAAAGATTGCGTTACTAGACAAGGACGTCACTTGTTTGACTTCGTTTTTAATTTATTTGTATGTAAAAAAAAACTTTGTTTTAATATCCATTTTTATTGTCCATCTACACAAATATCGTATAGAATCTATGTAATAAAATTGTTACATTGCGTACAATTGTACATACATTTTTGTATATTTCCACAGTAAAGATAAATACCAAATATACCTTAACCCTAATATTGTTAACCATTTTAAATGTGATCAATGCGATCATCCACGCTCCACCACTCTATATGTATAAAAGTTGTTACATAGGTACCTTTTATATGTATTGTAAAAGCAATATCATCAGAGAAACGACAAGAAATTTCTATGCCGTTTTCACTACAATCACTCAAACACTCCTGCTCTATCAATTTTCTTTGTATCTTTTCTATGTGATATTCTGTCACTTACAACCGACCTCAGTAGCTTGAACGGTAAGGCGATGGACTTGTACCTGGAGGTCGGTGGTTCAAGTCACGGTTTCAGCGTGGATTTAGTGAAGCGAGTTTGAGTAGTTGTGACATCACGAAAGTGATTAACACAAATATGATAACCTTTTATTTGTAAAGCCAACATCAAACTTTTTTTCTATGCTCTTTTTCCGTTTCCACCCTACTCAAACACCTCCTGCTCTATGAATTTTCTTTTTGTATCTCTTCTACGTGTGATATTTTTCTGTCACTTACAATTCCAGTAGCAGGACCATGTCGTGTGAAGACTCAAACACCCGATGCAGCTGTACAATCCTCGAGTTACATCTACACGCCTCCAGCACCGCCACCTCATGCAGGATCTCCGCCCTCAGGTCGGCGGACCGCCGCTTCTTTCGAAGAAACTTGGCGGCGTACTGAGTGCCGTTCTTCCGGTCGCGACACCTGCGGACAGTGGCGTATTTCCCCCTGAAAACAAAGAAGAGATAGGCATATTATAATAATGCATGATCAGCATGATGTGTGTATGGCATTTTTTTTTAAGCTTTATTAGGAGGACAAACAGGCAACAGTATAAAATTAAGAAAAGAAAGGAAAAAAAAAAACAAACAAAACAAACAAATGACAAAATAAATAAGTAAAAAAATAAAATAATAACAATAATGTCCTACCTAAAGGGTGAGGTTATTGCCCGTGGCAATCTCTTCCACCCAAGGCATTCGATCAGTATATGTGAGGATTTTATATTTTTACAGAAATATCATCATCAGATTACAAAACATGCACAGAATTTTCATCTACTTTGTTGCTACGTGTGAGTGAACTACTTCCAATACAATTTTATTCAGTTATAAGAAATAGTCAATACCGGAGCAAAGCATCAGCAGTTGCTACGTGTGAGTGAACTACTTCCAATACAATTTTATTCTGTTATAAGTATAGTCAATACCGGAGCAAAGCATCAGCAGACTACTTCCAATATTACACTTTTATTCTGTTATAAGTATAGTCAATACCGGAGCAAAGCATCAGCAGACTACTTCCAATGAACTACTTCCAATACAATTTTATTCTGTTATAATTATAGTCAATACCGGAGCAAAGCATCAGCAGGCAGCATCCGAGCGTGTCTAAGGAACTTCGCGCACACCCTGTCATGACTTCATGAGATGACAGTGATTACAAAACTGCTCTCATCTCTTTCAGGTTTCAATGAAACACAAATATGAACAGTTTATCCGCAAGGACAGCAACTTATTTGGATATTTGGTGTGACAAAGCACCAGATTCACGCGCGACGCGGAACACCCATCCGCTCGGAGGTCGTGCAGTGAAGCCATATGCCATATGCCCCACCAGGGAGGGTGTTCCACTGATAACGCAATAGTTTTCGTGCTCAACACAGTTTAACCAAAAATGATCACCAAGTGAGGAGACAAAGACAGGTGAGAATTTATAGGAATTCTTTTTGTGTCATTACTAGATTCTGATTTCTACTAATTCAGAAGCACTTTAAGTGATGAAACTTTTCATTTTTTTTTTAAGTTATACAGGGTGTCCCACCAAACTTGGACACCTCAAATTACTCGGCCCCTGAAAGAGTTTTTGAAAAATAAAAAAATTGAGGGTACATGTGTTAATTATGCGGTTTCAGTTATGAAATTTTTTTTATACAGGGTGGTTCAAAAGTCAGAAATTGAGATGTCAACTTTTGATTTTTAAATGAATCGACCTGAATTTTATTTGATAATTTTACTTCTAAATGATTTCTGAGTACTTTTTTAAACAAAAATATTACATACAGGGTGGTTTTTTTTCGACCAATTTTTTTTCTAAATCTTGAATAACTCAAGTTCGGTTAATTTTTTCGATAACAAGAAGAGAATGTGTTTGTGTAATGAATACACGCACTTTCAATTGGCATCAAAAATTTTTATATAGGGTGGTTCACAAGTGAAATAATGACTTAATTTTTTTTAAAACCTAGTTTTTTTATTTTTTTATTTAGGATTAATAATTCTCGTCTAATTTTTTACATTTTTCGTTAGTCATATCGAAAAACAAAACTAAAGTGTTGTACAGGGTGAGACATAATTTTTTTGTAACACCCTGTATATGGGCAGTCAAAGAGACGCAAAATTAAATATAAAGACTAAATATGCAAGAAAAACTTTGATTTTTAATTAAACTAAAAAGTTATGGTGTTTTAACTAATATTGTCGCATGGACCACCCTGTAGATATTTTCTTAAACCATCATGTAGGTACTCTAAGTTGTATAAAATTCAACGAACACTTCGAATCATGTGGAAAAAACAAGTAAAAAACACGAATTTCAGGCCATTTTCAATTTGGTGTCCACACTGAATGATTTTAAAACTTGACATAAAAAGTAGGTAGGTGTAGACACAAAATTGAGCGTGGCTTTTTGAATTCATTTTTTTTCTTTCAGAATTGGACTCCTTGTTGAATTTTAGACAGTTTCGACTACCTATATGATGGTTTAAGAAAATATCTACAGGGTGGTCCATGCGACAATATTAGTTAAAACACCATAACTTATTAGTTTAATTAAAAATCAAAGTTTTTCTTGCATATTTAGTCTTTATATTTAATTTTGCGTCTCTTTGACTGCCCATATACAGGGTGTTACAAAAAAATTATGTCTCACCCTGTACAACACTTTAGTTTTGTTTTTCGATATGACTAACGAAAAATGTAAAAAATTAGACGAGAATTATTAATCCTAAATAAAAAAATAAAAAAACTAGGTTTTAAAAAAAATTAAGTCATTATTTCACTTGTGAACCACCCTATATAAAAAATTTTGATGCCAATTGAAAGTGCGTGTATTCATTACACAAACACATTCTCTTCTTGTTATCGAAAAAATTAACCGAACTTGAGTTATTCAAGATTTAGAAAAAAAATTGGTCGAAAAAAAACCACCCTGTATGTAATATTTTTGTTTAAAAAAGTACTCAGAAATCATTTAGAAGTAAAATTATCAAATAAAATTCAGGTCGATCCTTTTAAAAATCAAAAGTTGACATCTCAATTTCTGACTTTTGAACCACCCTGTATAAAAAAAATTTCATAACTGAAACCGCATAATTAACACATGTACCCTCAATTTTTTTATTTTTCAAAAACTCTTTCAGGGGCCGAGTAATTTGAGGTGTCCAAGTTTGGTGGGACACCCTGTATATTTAAACTACGTTTTGTGAAATAGTGTGAGCAAGGTACTGTATGTAATTTAGGCAGTTTATGCTTATAGGTAAAGATCTATTCTAGTTTATGTATTTCTACCATGGTTGAGTATGTAACAATAAATACACAGAATATGGTGCCTTAATAACTGGCTATGGTAATTGCACATCATTTGGTACAAAAGCAAACTTGGTACATATAATAATAATGTTACCTACAAACTGTCAGTTTATAGAAGAGTCAATTCCAGCACATAGTGGCCCGCAGTGGTCACTGGAAGAATGTTAAAATGTTCAATTGAATCTGAAATGTCCTTCCTTTTTCTTCTTCTCTACAGTTGCCCTCCTGCTGGTAGGTTTATACAAACTCTCTTCTCCTGCGAATAGTGCAAATAGTCGTTGAATTTTGTAATTTTTTTTATTATTGATTACTCCAACTTATGATTTTTTCAGATCTTGGGCGATTGTTCATAATGTAAGAGCAAATCTCTGAATATCTAGTGGACGCTGCCCAAAGCAAGTTGCCCGGGGTCCTTGGCATCTGCCAAATCCGCCATATAGGTAATCCCGTAGTGGTTGTGGCAGATCAAATCTATATTTATGTTTTTCCCTGCTGATTACGAATTTAATATTAATTTTTTTCAACCCCCGTTTCCAAAATTAATTTTTCTGAAGTCAATATTATGGTCACCATTTGCGTAAAGGTAAGAATTATTTCTATTCGAGGAATAACGAATGTTGTGTGAAGTTCACACCGGTTTATTAAAAACTTTCTGACCAGAACATCCTCGAAAGGGATGTGCATTAATATTTCTCGTAATCTCATTTGAAGACTTTAAAAAGGTCTTATTAGCTTATTACTTACAACAAGATACGCGGCGGAGTCCAGTTTAGGACATTCTGGTTTTGATTAGCATAAAGTAAGAACCTCACTGCAACACTGAGATCGTCAAGTGCATTATCAAATCGACCTATAAAAGTTCAATTCGTTCCAATAAAGTTCAGTGTAATTGACAAAATCAAGCGTAGATAATTAAAACAATGAGGTCAACCCAAGCCAAGGCTCTTGGGTAATTATTCACAGCGCTTTGCTGTTTCAGAGATATATATCGACGATCTTGTTCACTCTGATTGTTAATAGGTATCTTGTAGATGTAGAGTATTGACAGGGTGGTCCTCAAGCTATATGAACCAGTTCAAAGTGTAAGTTATTACATACATAGTTTGAAATAATTGACGAATATTCTCATTTGGTATTTATATTCCATTTCCACAGTCAAAGCCCAAACTGTAACTTTAGTTAATTTCTAATTTAACAAAAGTTACAAAGTTAGTACTGAGGCATTTTAAGAGAGTCATTAGAAAAATGATAAGATACAAGACTATTGTGAATTTGTGGTACAATATGACGATACAATATACATAGTAGAATATACCTATCTACGTTGATTCAATATTCCTTACAAATCACGATTCAGTTTATACTGAAGTAACCTAACCACCCTAACCTATATTTTGTTGCAAACTGTAACATCATCTGCCATGGAATCAGAACTATCAAGATTCATTAAGTTCTGAAGCTCCTCTTTATTTACCTAAACTTTACACCATATTTTATCTTTTCTGTGTATATTATTATCCGAGTTTTATTTATCATCAACCTCAACTTGATTAAGTAAAGCGATTATTATCTAGTGTTGCAAAAGTCACGACTTGAAGTAATGTATTGTCTCTAAGTTCTGTACACCTAAAATAAAATGTATTTTTGTTTCACGAACAAGTCTTGAATCTGGATCTTTAAATCATTTGGGCAATACTTCTGAACATCGCGCATCGTTTTGTACTAGCACGTTACTTTGGACACCAAATTAATTTTCTAATACTGTTTTAATTTCTTCAATGTTACGCCGCTACCTTCGTTATTAACTTTTTCCAATATGCGCTTTAACTCCTATCGTTTAACTAGAAAAGCCGTCGGCGTCCATCTCTCTGGTATGTTGGTACTAGTGTACATCTGTACATAGCTTAAATTTATTAACTTTCATCATAGTATTCTTAGAACCTTATTTTCGTCCTCGATATCATTAAGATTAGCTATTTGTTACAAAATCCAACATGAAAGCCTAGAATCCAGTAGCATCAGATCTTATGCAAATGCTCTGACCCAAATCTTCTTCCATTGTAGTTTTACTCTTCATGATTCTGTCTGCAACCAGCTCGTGTGACCTGCCTGTGGCTTTCTTGTCGGCAAGGTGATCAACTCTGACGGTAAAAAGTAATTTCACTATCAGCAAAATTAGACCTTATTAGACTTTCAATTCTTGTTAGCAATGGAAGATAAGTATAAGACTTTTGTTGGATATTTCTGATATCTTCAATTTCATCAAAAACTTCTCACTGATCATTGAAACATGCATTTTAAACATGACTTTTAAACATGCATACGTTCAATACTAAAAACATCCGGGACCTTGCCATGTGGAAGTATTCTTAATTTGGTTACAATTGTTTGTAACGTATAACTTCGGGTGCGCTCGTGTTGACCCAGCACCTAATTGGGAATTATTGTGTCACTTCTCACCCATCAGAAGGGAGGCATATTACGGGATAGGCAGGCTACAACACAGACCACAAGCGTCTACAGTAGCTCATGTTTCATGGCTACAAAATAAAAATGGCTGTGAAACACTCATCTTTCTTTTTTTTAAGTAACGAAAGTTCACCCACTTTCAGCAGGTGAATACTCAGCTACTCCCAGCAGAACATTCCGCTGAGAGGAGCCATCACCAAATACTCTGATATTCCCCCATGTGGTCAAACTGAAGTCGGTCTTCTATCAGTCAAATTTTTACTAGTGTGGACTCTTTAGAGTAAGAGTTTTTAATGACCAATTTTACGAAACAAAATCTTTCCTTAACAAAAACCCATCAGGTCTAGATTCAGCAGCACGATATATTAAGGGACTTCTGATGCCCCGCGGCATCAGGTCTGAGGATATCACCTGGCTCATACTGAAACTTGATACGAAAGACCTTTATCTTAAACTCTACATCATCAGCTTCTGGGTGGTTTCCGAATACCAGCACTCAGCTCCAGATCGAGGTGTTTTTTTTTTTTTTTAAGCTTTATTAGGTAGAACAAAAAATATATACAGTAGAATACAATGAAATATAAAGAAAAACAAAAATATTAAACAAATACGAGTATACAAGAAAAAGAAGAGAAATGTCCTACCTAAAGGGCGGGGTTATTGCCTGTGGCAATCTCTTCCACCTAACCCTGGGTGGAAGAGATGGCCACAGATTGATTTCAAAGGTGTTCAATAGCTTCTCCGCTTAAAATCCACAGGTCAGATTTTTCAGAGTCATTGTCGTTTCCTTTTGCGACGGAAAATTGGGAAGCTCTGTAGATGTTGGAATAGTCATCGTGATAGTGAAGAATGTGAGGAGCCATGGGCCATAAGTACGCGCGTTACAACATCAGTTCTGCAATTTCAATGCTCGATACTCGAGAGATTTGATATTACGACTGCAAATGGGAATATACATAAAACCTTTAAATGTATCTCCAAGACTAAATTTTCATTCTAAAAGATATGGATTTAGAAATATGTAGTGAAAAAACATGTAACTCCATCTTGTTACATGTCTTTCACTGATGATGATTCATGAAATCAAATTACAAAGCAAATGAAAATTTCAATTAAATAAATATTTTTCTAAAGTACAGAGCTAATTGTTTTTTGTGACCTTTTTCGTGGCACTGAACTTTATGATAAGTGATTTTTTTTTTTAAACAGCAATTAGCCATTGTCATTCTCAGAGAAATTAAAAACGCTTCACAAGAGGATAGCAAAGAATGTTAGATGTACCATGTAAAATCTGATCTCTTAGATTAAACTTGTGTACAACTTTTATCCGTCTCTTGTTCTCATTTATATTCTCTCTCTTTTATTCTTCAAGTTCCAACTCATTAAGTTAATTAGATTACGGTCGGATACTTTTCCTCAGTGTGCTCCTTGTACCGTTAGAGGAACGTCCCATTAGAATAGCTCACATGTCGCGCAAATCTCAAGTCTTTCATCATAATCCGCCAAGTTAGGATTGAACGCTCGGGAGAAAAGAGAAATAGAAATTCTCAGGATGCACCGTCTCTCTCACTCGCTGTAATTAACATGTGGTCACTAGTGAAGGAGAACTGCAAGAGGAAAGAGATGGAGAAGGACGGAAAGATGAAATGCTTGCAATTGCAAGTTGTTTCCAAGGAAGCTGCATTCATGTTGCGGTCACCTCAAACGTCCTTGTGGGGTCATCCAACTTTATCCCAACTATAAAGAACCAATTTGTATGGATTTCTCAGACATAATTACATGATTGTGAAAGAAATCAATAATTTATTGTACACGAATGACATATTCTACATGGAACACTCCTCTCTCCGCACAACTCACAAGACATGGAGGAATGTCAGATTAGTGTAACAGGGCAGCGGGCAGCTATAGAGGACATTACTCTTTGCGACAGATGAGGGAGATTCTTTATTTATTATTCTTTTGTATGCTTTGTTCATGGAGTGAGATATATGCTTACCTATATAAATTAATTGTGTTTCTCTAGTTGTAATCAATATCCATGAGTGCGGCCGTTGGTCAAGCCAAACTAACCTTCCACATGTGCATGATTCTAATAATTGACTGTTATAATATAAATTATGTATATACCTTATTCCATTATCAAACTACCACCAGCTACCTATGCCTTACTGCCACTAAATCATCGCCTTATGTCACTACTATTCTTTGGTTATTCTAACACTCTTGAAACGGGTGTACATAACTTGTAGGTGTAATATGTCCCGGTATTCAACATAACGTAACGTTTGTTGTATAAGAATCCATGTAATAAAAGTTGAAAAGTTCAACAAGCAATAAATATGCAAACATTAAATTTTATGCTTTATTTTCAATTTGCCATAAAATAAACGTATTCCCTTTATGTTGCGGGGAGCTAGAGGTGTTATTGCTACTATTGAAGAAACTGAATATTACTGCTTCATGAAAATATACACATGTGCATTATCCACAAAGTATGATCACTCAACGAAATAGTTGCTCATCATGTACTCTCACTCACTGGTAAGCCATTCTTCACTTGACTTGCACAGTCGCACATCTCTTGATAATATTCACAGACACAGACACACACACACACTTATCAACACAATACACATAGAACTTCTTGCTCGTCTGTGTATCTTTCCTTCCTTCGAATTGTTATTCCGGAATGGGTGTCTCAATGACTCCATTTCAATTGAATTGAAGAAAATGTTGAGTTGTGTGATAAGAGCGTGAGCGTAAAAATGAAAGGGAGTTTTTACAAGAGAGTAGTCAGACCAGCGTTGTGGTTAAAGACCAGAAAACTGGTCTCTATCAAAAGCGCTTAAGAAAATGTTGTAGGCTGTGGAAATGTAATTGTTACGACGAACCATGACTTGTGTAAAGGGTGAAAAATGAGCTTACAAGGGGTACAGTGAAAGTGGGGCCTCTGGCATAAAAATACAAGATAGTAGACTGAGATGGTTTGGACATGTAGAACGAAGAGATGAAAACTATATGAGAAGGAGAATAGAGAAAAGAGAAATCCCCCAAAAAACACTTCGTGTAAAAATAGTCGTCAAGTGTTGGAATAATGAAAAAGAACTGATATCAAAAACGTCAATTTTCTATGTTTTAAGGAATTATTTTTCACGTAATTAGTCACACAACAAAATAATACTCTTGAAAGAACCATGTTGTATAGTTACAGAACCACGTCCTTGACTACTGCACACTGTTTTGTTCTGAAATTTATGTGTAGTAATCTGCTAACAAAACAGTGTGCAGTAGTCAAGGACGTGGTTCTGTAACTATACAACATGGTTCTTTCAAGAGTATTATTTTGTTGTGTGACTAATTACGTGAAAAATAATTCCTTAAAACATAGAAAATTGACGTTTTTGATATCAGTTCTTTTTCATTATTCCAACACTTGACGACTATTTTTACACGAAGTGTTTTTTGGGGGATATCACTACTTTTTGATTTAATTGATTTTCCTCAATCAGTGTTGCAAAAAGGGCGTAAATCGACTTACGCCCTTTTTCCATCAAGCCCCGCAAACAAAAAAGAATCTTTAGAAAGATGCTGAGAGAAAATTTTATAGTAATTTCTGAAGAGAGGAGAAATCTTGAGATAACAAGTGTGATCCTTTCAGTGACACTAGATAGCGCTCAGCAATTTTGTTGATCTTTTCAAATTTTGAAACCCACTGCTAGATTTACTAACAGAAAAGTACCCCGTTTCAGTATTGTTGGCAATAATTAGAGATGGGTGATACCGAGTATTTCATAGAACCGGTACTTCAGTAATCGATTACATAAAAGTACCGAGTATTTACCCAGGTTCTTTTGTACTTGGTTTTTGAGACTCTGCGAGCGGATGTAAATGGAATAGTGGATTCGAGTAATTACTCAAGAACCAAGTACAGAAGCACCGGTTCTTTCATCATTCAGTACACTAACTAAATCTCACAAATTTGCATTTTGCACGTGTACAGGAGATAAATCTCGGTTCACAAAATTTGTTAGGTGTTTTGATTTTAAATCTATATATATAAATGCGAAAGTTAACACTCACTCACGTGACAGTCACTCACTCATTCATCTCGATTTCTCAGCACTGGTAAGTCCTAGGAAGCTGAAATTAGGCATGTAGGTCACTTTTACGTCTTTAATGCACAGTAAGAAAGGATTTGGAAATATTCCCACTGGGGCGCCCGCCACGGGGGAAAAAGGGCACATTTGCATGAAAAATTGCGCTTTTTCATCTTTTCACCTTTTCATCAATGTTTCTCCGTACCGGTAAATTTCTGGTGGCTGAAAATTAATATATATAGCTTGTTTTTATATAAAAGATGTGCAATAAGAAAGGATTTCATTAAATTCTAACTGGGGCGCCAGCCCCGGTGAAAAGGGCGAGTCCTAAAAATTGAAAGGGCGACACATTTTTTTTTTACGTTTTTAGACCTAAATGACATTTTTTCTCAAAATTTATCGCAACGACCTATCAACTCAAAGCCAGAAAGTTTTAGGCAAGGGTTCGAGCTTTCAATTGACATATCGATCGCGAATTTCTGATGAGCCGTTCTTGAGTTACGCCAGGTAAGGTAAAAAAATGGATGGGTAACACTTAAAATATTGTGACCTAATTGACATTTTTTTTTTTTAAATTTAAAGTGACGACATATCAAGTCAAAGTGAGAAAGTTTTAGGCAAGAATCTTTGCTTTCTTTTGACATATCGATCGCAAAATTCTGATGAGCCCTTCTTGAGCTATGCCGGGTAAGGACAAAAAATGGATTGTGACACAATTTAATTTTTCTCATATTTTTACTTTTCTGTGCGGTGTGGTGTGAATGTGGTATGTGTGTTGTGTGTGTGTGTGTGTGTGTGTGTATGTGTGTGTGTGGTGTGTGTGTGTGTGTGTGTGTGTTGTGTGTGTGGTGTGTGAGTGTTTTTGTGTGATTTGAGTGTATGATGTGTGTGTGTGTGTGTGTGTGTGTGTGATGTGTGTGTGTGTGTGGTTTGTGTGTGTGTTGTGTGTGGTGGTGTGGTGTGGTGTGTTTTGTGTGTGTAATGGGCTGGCGAAGCGGCGGGTGTAAACCGCTAGTGTTTCAATATATTAGAAGTTCCACTTACTAGTTTAAAAACTGATTTACATAATCTACACTTCCCTAAAACGTCCGATTGTTTGAAACTGTTTCTTACTATGGCTTTAAGAAACGATGACCCATATATTTGCCTAACTTCAAGTTCCTAAACATTAAAGTTAAGTCACAACTACTCAAAGTCGCTTTACTTAATCCACGCTGAAACCGGGACTTGAACCACCGACCTCTAGGTTACAAGTCCACTGCCTAATCAATCAAGCTAATGAGGTCGGTATGTTGGTAAACATGGTGTCATTTCAGCTTAATCAGTATAAAAAGAAAAAGTAAGAAATTTTTCTAGATATACATTTTTATTATTATTATCTGACCTGGTTGCAGGGTTTCCAATGAAACCCTTACAATTAACACTGCGACCTAATTAGATCTATTGTGACCAGTTGATTCTATTTGGTTTTAACGTCCTGACTGAGATAGTCAGGACGGGGGTTTTACCCTCCATTCGCTGGGAATCGTACCAGCTACCCACATTAACCTCACCCAGCCTGGGTAGGGCCGGAAATGCCAGCCTCACGTGTTTGGATGAAACAGAATTTTCGTCGAAAAGTCTGCCCCAACCAAGATTTGAACTCGCGAACTCTGGACTACGGGTAGTAGAGTAGTCACAACCATTAAGCCACGGAGGCTGGCTAGATATACAGTTTTTAATTATTAATTAATAGGCAAACATGTATTTATAAAACATACCCTGAAAATTTCAGCTCGATTGGACAAAATATGCAACTTATATCACGTTACATACATGTTGACCGATAGTTAGATTGTGACATATCAATGTTGATCAAGTTAAACCATACTCACTTCATTCGAAATTAAACGGTCATAGGAGGTTGACTCAAACTAGTAACTACTGTTTTTTTTTCTCACGAGTTATAACAGAAAACCGGCCATCCAAAGTACAGAGTAAAAAATTCAACCTAGTCGGGATTCGAACCCAGGTCACCTTGCAAACTTTGTGTTTTACCTACACCAGTCGACGATCACAGAGTAGTCTCTGTGATCGTCGACTAATATTTTATTATATTTATCATTTGATATACATTAATCAATATTTTGCCTCTTACTGGCCAATATTTATACTTTTCTAATAATATCAGAGGCACGCTTCTTCTCAGTAGTGAGTTTGAAGAAATGTTTTACCTTTGAAATATAATGATTGTTATGATAATATTATCGTGATGTAGAAATCTTTGAACGAACTTATAAAACGTTATTATTCCCATTCTGATAAGTCGGTCTGTTGGCAGCTTGGATGAAGAGAGGACGATAACCGCATGAATTAAGTTCTATGTGTGGTGAAGATTTTTTGTTACTCTCATAAATTAAAATTCAGTTTTTTCTTTTTATCCCTCAAACTGTCGCTAATTTTTTTTTAAATTTATTTACATCGTAGTATAATTCTGCGTAATTAGACCTTTAGAAAGAACTTTCAGTCATCCACTTGGGATAAATAGGCGTGGCTCCGGTGTTCATTATAGATATTCCTTGAGAGGGCTTTAAATACTTTTCTACTTGTTTCAACCATCTGAAATTAAGTGTGCTTGTTTCTATTGACTAGACCTTTCTAAAAACACCAAAAATACATAATTATTTAAGATATCTAGAAAAAAAGAGAAAAAAGAAATCCGGTTTTCTTGTAAAAGGCTATAACTCAATTTTGGTCCAGTGAAATACTTTGGTTATACCAAAATATTATTCCCTATGATAAGGACATTTTCTAAATACCACAATAGCAGCTCCAAGATGACCAGAAAAAAAAGAAATACGGTTTTCTTTTAAAAGGCTATATCTCCTATCCTATAAAAAATAAATACGTGAAACTATAAAAGGTATGCAGAGATATAAATTCCCTATTCAAAAACGTAGCTCACGTCTTTCCACGATAAGCACACGTTGCTGTACCCTTGACAGAAAATTGGTCTGAAAAAAAAAAAAAAAAAAAAAACCCGTATGAATAATTTCATGAAATTCAAGATTTTCGGCGTGGCCAGTAAACGACTTTAACTTTACGTAGGAACCTCGCGCTTTCATGAAACACAATCTATTTTCGCGTCTCATTACGAATTTGAAATAAAAATTGATAAAAGTTAGCGGGAAGTGGGCGAAAACAATAAAACAAAATACATATAAACTCTGTTTCGTGTTAATATAGGCCGGTTGGCTGGCGCTACTTGACGAGCGCTCGCCTACCGGCGAGCTTGATAGTAAATATATTTTACTACAGACTGACATCATTGTGATGCTTGCCGTGAGACACAGTACTGACAAACTTTAACATTTTTAAACATTTTTTTTTCTTTTTTGTTTCTTGGGATGATTCAAGGTTTGTATAGATGGTTGTGGATGATTCGACTTGAACCTCGAATGGCTGCAATTGTGATGTCTTTCACCATCGATTTGGGAAGGTTGAGAAAGAGACGGTGAATGAAATGGGAGAGACCAAAGATGAGAAAGACCTAAGAGAGAAAAAATGGAGAAAAGAGGAGGCGCAAATTAGAAAAATATGGAAGAAATATTCATGGATTAATTACCAAAAACCTACCTGGGTATGGGAGAAGACAAATAAAAGAAGACTGACTTTATTTTCCTTCTAGTCTAGTGAATAGAGATGGGACCTGGAAAAAGCTGGACATTTTGCCTTTTTTGCCACTTTTTCGTGAGTTTCGCTTGTGACTCCAAATAGTCCCAATTGGAATGAATATAGAAATCTTTATCCGATCTGCTGGCGGGTCGCTTAAATCTGTAAGTTAACGCACACCGACAGAGGAAATTCTAACAGGGGAATCCACCAATTACTTTTTGAAGATTTTTTGGGTGTTTTAATTGGGCCATAATTTAATGCTGAGTAGTCAAAATATTAAACTATCATTTATTAAGATTTTTAAGCTTTTTCATGTTGAATGGAAAGTTGGGCCATGTGATTATACAGTCTAATAAACAGCCAACTAATAATAATATAATATAAAAATCAAATAAGAAGTATCTAAAACAAATTTCAAAACAGTTTCAGTACTTAGTCCTTGTTCACCGCTGTCAATCTCTTTGGCATGCTTCCTAATAACTTACACAGTTCGTTTTGAATAGTTCATCTTTATCATGTGAACGGCAAATACTCCACAAATTCTTCAAGAGTGGGGATGATCCAAATCGGTTCACTCTGGTCATAAATCAGAATTCCCATCATCTGGTCCCGACATTTACCGTTGCGAGCAACTGCATCTTCACCCACATTGATTGTTTCTTTATTTGAAGGTTATGCTGTAACCTTGCGTGGAACTCCTCTGACCTTGGCTTCATGAGATAGCGGACCTGGTGTTAAAGATAGCTCCACCACATAACAGTGTATATTAAATTGACTTCGCTGCCCTGCCCTGAGTTCATAAGCTGTGGACCTGACCCAGGGCGATGCATTGGCTGCAACTTTGCGGTTTTTCAATAACGTCTTCTGACGAGTCATATTGATTGTAAATATAATTTCTGATTTGTCTGTTACAATGGAAGTGTAGACATTGATTTTATGTGGTTGGTGTCGGGTTATTTTGCAGCAGAACTTCATTGTCTTCTGAATATGCATAACCTAGCTTACCTGGTCAACTTTGAGGTCATGGAGTTTAATCTGGTGCAAACTACTGGTATGTGTAAAACTTTACTATTCAGTTAAGTGCAAGTTGGGACACCACTGTTGCCAAGTTCATAATCTTCGATGTACAATCGACCCACTACTCAGCAATGTACATTACTATCGCCTAATCGACCATTATATGTACCGAAGTACGTTACTGAATGATCCAGAAAGGTTAATTGACGTAGCTAGAACACTATTACAAAAGTTTTCGGAGCAAATGTTACCTGCCATTATCAATATTCCAACAGTACAAAGAGAACTTAAAGTTCACTGAAATTCATTCGTCGGTTCGTCTCATGAGCTCAAAAGTTTCTTAAATTCGCTTTCATAAGAATACTTCAAACAGTATAATTTAAGCATAAGCATGGGCGGTTATAGGGAGGGGCACGTGCCCCCCCCCCCCCCAGTTTTTTTCGGCAAGCGGTCTTTCTCAAATTTCATTAAAACTAATCCCGTAAAAAATACAATACTTTCCTTATTATAGAATGAGGAAAGTAAAAATGATCTAAATAAGTAAGGGGGGCACTTACAGGTAAGTGCTTTACTTGGCATTCGACTGTCTTCGTGTTTTGTTGTGAGTTAGGACGCATCACTGATATGGTAAGAGTACATCAACAATCTGTTTAACCCAAGTAGGCGGCCACAACGAGGACCCTGGCTTATACCCTGCACCCTAGATCCCAGACCCTGGTACCTATTCCCTACAACCTTGGTACCTAGAGCTTGATATAGGCGATTTTCGGGACTCCGTTCTGGCCGCTTACATTTAATAACATGCTTAGATTATTTTACGCGGTACTGGCTCTACCCCAGAGTCCAGGTTATAGGCCCTCCGTTGTGTCCGCGCACTAAAGTATAAAGCCGCGTCCCCACCGGTTTTTTTCAACAATGTTGATCAAACAACACTGCACCGTCCTAACCTAAATTTCAACACGCCCAAAATTTTAGAATATCATGTTGATCATCGGTGGGGACCACCGCCCCACCGTAAGAATTTTGGTCGATTATATCACTAACAATTGCAATTTTCTATATTTATTTTGAAATTTTGAAGAGCCAACAAAATTTTCATGAGCTTTTTAAAATAGGATAATAGTATAATTATTCTGTGATAATAGTATAAAAAGTATTGCAAATTCTTAATTCCTCAGTTTTATCTTCGAAATAGTGCAAGACGAAGATAAAAAGTAAAAGAAAAGAAAGGAAAATGCAACATTTTGTGATCAACATTTTCGTCCTCGTTCTGGCTCTTCAGCTAGACGGCAGCGTTTCGAAACAGAGACTCCGCTGCTGCTACGTAAGCCATATAAACCGGTGGGCTGAACCGGACGAAAACTGGGTTCCATTTTACAACAACTGGACAAGCACCGGTTGACCGGGCGCCACTGCCTGCCCAATGGATACCACTGCATGCAGTACCTGGCAAGGAAGGGCAACAACAAGAAAGTCAAAGTGTTCCGAGGCTTCGCCAAGCTCGGCGGCAAGACGTGCGCAGGTATCTCAGCGCTTCTGTACTGCTACGAGTGCAACAACCACAAATTTACACTTTATATTACTTTAATTTTGATTACAGTGTGGAATTTATGAAGCTAGAACTAAAATTTATTGTCACAGTAAAACTAAAATTGTTGACACTAGACCGACTTACATGGCCAATTAATCCAAAATTTGAACCAAGAAATAACAGTAATTGGAATTGAAAATTTATTACTTGCATGCATTCCATAGAAATGAAACATCGCGATTTCCGAAACATTTGATACTGTAGCGACCCGGTCTAACCGCTTGCGCTAATTTCAACCTAACCAAAGCCCCTCTACCAAGCTATCCTAGCCGGCTAACGAAACACAACATTTAGTCTGACAACCGTTTGTCTGACAAGGAGTGTCCTCTCCTCGTGTAAATTTGTGGTTTTTCTGGTGTGAAATCATTTTCTTATGAGCTTCTAAGTATTCTGTGAAAGTTTCATAAAAATCCTTCAAGAAGAAACAATTCGAGAAGATCATGATAATTGTGTAGATGCAGTCTAACTCACAATTCGGACCCTCGTGTTCCCGGCCCTACTAAGGCTGGGTTTATTTGAGTTATAGCTGGTTTTTGAGTTTCCAGTGAATGGAGGGTAAAACCTCTGTGGTGATGCAGTTAAAAGCTACGTTAAACAAAAAATATCTTTACCTACTCAATGCGTTGGTCTGGTAATCCATCATTCTTAAGTTCGAAACTAAGCCGAGACATGACAATTTATTCACCCGTTAGGGATTTTGACCACATAATAATACGTCTTGGGCTTCCTGTGAGACTCATTCATCCTATTCTGTCATTATAAATAATAATAATTTCTTCTCACTCTATGGAGTAAGAATAGAGTAAATATTTGAGGTAGAAGGAAAGGACTGGCAGACCCAACTACTTCCTACTGAGGCAGGGATGTGACGGGCTGGCGTCACTCCGCAGCCTGACGGACATGATGTATGACCAATGATAAACAGTTAGAAACCAGTTGCAGCATGCAGTTGACATCATATGTCAATTATTGCTTTGTGAATGTCATCATTAAGTTGTTTGCAACAGCGAGACACAAGACACTTCTATTTGTGTCTTAATTTATTGTGTATTTGCTGATCTCTAATGTGATCCATATGCTATATAGCGCACTTGATACATGAGGTCACTTGCTTCTATGATAATATACAATATTAACAAGTATGGTGATATTGCACGATACGTTTGAACCAGTCACTTCTCTATCTTCCTCAAAACTGTTGTTTAAGAAATAAATAATGATGAGGATTTATGCAAGATAGAGCAAAGAATGTTTCACTGGAACGATATATCAAATGATCATTACCCTCATTTTTAATTTGACAAGGATTTACAGCTTTCATATATTCATATGCATGGCAAGTGACAACTCACAATGTAGTCAGGGAATTGAAACTGAAGGTGCAAATTATATTGACAAGTCCATGTGAGACATGTGGGAACCAGAGAAAGAGCTGCTCTCTCACACTCACCTTAATGCTGCTCTTAATTTATTATAAGCATTGTTGTAATATGTACAATGTACATGGCAACCTAAAAACAAACACAGTAACGCACCAAACTAATGTGATACACAATACCATTGCAACACATACGGCCTAACCACCTATGAGCAAATCTTTACACAGGTTGATAAGAAGGCGAGACTGGTCAGGCTTGTAGGAAACCAACCTGTAAAACTTTTAGAATTATAACAACATGGGGGACTTAATGAGCTAAGACTTTATGGTCAGCAACAGGAACAAATCGTGCGTTTCCATTAGCTCATGGAGACAGACTGAAGAAGAAAATTCTTGGATAAGAGACAGTAAAGGACTATAGGGCTTGCTATCAGGGGGATCACCTCAAATTAGCTTTCAAAATTCAAATACTTTTTTGAGTGTAAATGCATGGTTATATCACGACGGGGGTGTTATCTCCATTCGCAGGAAACTCACAAAAGTGCTACCGACGTTAACCTCACCCAGCCTGATATGCGCCAAAATGTCAGCATCACGAAACCTTTACCTCGCTCGACGTTGCTTAACTTCGTGATCCTACGATAACCGGTGCCTTCAACGCGCCATCGACGCTAACTAAATGAAATACTGTTTCTCTGTGAGTGAGAAAAGCCAACTTGGTAACGTAAGTTGATAGATATTAATGCTTTCTCCCCCTGGACTAAAGAATTTTGGTTTTACTGATTTACAAATGAAGAACTTTTTTACATGTACTGTACATATATTTTTTTTTATGAACATATGTCAGTATGATAATTGAGTAATCAAATCATTGTATCATACAGCTCTTCAAACAACGTATAACACGTGTTTTTTTCATCACTCAACACTCAGTCTGTGAAACACCTTCCTAGGATAAAAAATTAGGATACAGATGGCCTTAATGTTTGTTCCATATTCCCTTTATGCTATTTTTTTATGATTTGCATTTAGAAATGAGATTGTTGACCTCTCGCATAGGCAGGATTGCATCAACATTGAAATCATGAAAAGAACACACCTCGCCGGGTTTATGTAAAAGATTTTACGTTCAAAAATCACTGCTCAGTTTAAATGCATCTGTGTGGTTGTGGTGCAACTGGAAATGACGAGGTATGAGAGTGCATTAGTTCCCTGTTAATGTAAGTGGATTACGGAGTGATGCTTAAGCTTCTGATTAATACAATAAATCTGAGAAAAATGAGGCGATTGCTGAAACTATCAGGGATTGTTAAGAGTTGCTCAAGATGTCCGAAAAAACATTTTTTTTTAAATCGGAGGAAAAACTTTAATACGTATACAATCTTAGAAGTGTGTTGAGTAATCCCGTGAACTCGCGGGATGAAAATCAAATGCTTTTATTAACTTCAATAGAACAATTGAATCGGCATATGCAAAAACCATTCATCTGACATTTTTTTCGAAAATGTTTTTTTTGTTGAAATGAACTCCTCTTATGAAGCTCTATGAACTGTGTAAAAATCAGTCATGTGACACTTCTCCCTACAGAAGTATCCCAAGGTCAAAATTTCTAGAATATGTAAGAACCGTTCATTTGCAGCAGATGAATGGTTTTTACAAAGTTTCTTCTCAAATCCCATTTCTATAAGTAGGGGAAACTCTCATGTGAGAGGGGAAACCATGCTCTTATCATTAGTTTGTGGTTATGTTAATGAAGTTGGGTGGAAGAGATTGCCACAGGCAATAACCCCGCCCTTTAGGTAGGACATTTCTCTCTTTTTTTTCCTTCATGTATATTTGTTTAATCTTTTTGTTTTTCTTTATATTTCATTATGTTCTACTGTATATATTTTTTGTTCTACCTAATAAAGCTTAAAAAAAAAGTTGTAGGTACCTTCTTTGGTTTGTTTACATTTTAATGTTTATAAATTTGTTACTTTTCTAGTGCTTATTAGACCCAAATTTGTGAGTTTTTATATCTAAAGTGAGTGTTCTGTATGAAGCTTTCATTGATGGAATTATTACGTATACATTCACACTCAGAAGCTCAGCACAATGTGGTCAACATCAACTTCCAGTCAAAGAAGCATACGATGGAAAGTTAACTATAGAAAAGAAGAAAATGGACAATGTTCAAAGTTTGATGGCCTATGTTCCAGATACTTATATTGCTTTCTGGGAAGAAATAAGTGCATGGCCTGTATACGATAAAACAACAGAATAAACAGGTGGTGTTATTCTTGGCTTAAGCCAATACAGAAGTGTTCAAATCCATTTATATTGTACTAGCGGACTGTCGCCCGCTTTGCGGGCCGAGGCATGGCCGTGAAAGCATAAAATCCTTTTTCGCCAATGGCAGGTGTTGTAGTAGGAATTTCGAAAAATCCGGTCTTATTGCACATCTAGACTATAAGACAAAGCTACCTACCAAATTTCAGCTCGCTAGGTATTACGGTTTGGGCTGTAGAGCGATGATCAGTCAGTCAGTCAGTGACTTTGACATTTATATATTAATATTTTTCTAATGCAAACATAAAGAAAGAAATGTTCAAATTTATTTTGCAAAACCATTATGTTGCAATTATATGTTTTCCCTTTACTTTAGGTGAAAAGAAAAGTATGAACCTACTCCAAAAAGTTGAACTATGCAAAAACCATTCATCTGGGAAAAAATAAAATGGCAAATACGACTCATAGAAAATTCTGAGGAGTTTTTTTTTCTCTTGGGAACATGCGGAAGACACATATTTAGTTGTGTTTGTAATTACACATCAGTATCTTAAACCGTTTTTCAGTAATATTGTTTTTATCGTTTCCTGAAAAGTTTAAAAATTGTCAGATGAATGGTTTTTGCATATGCCGATTTCATCACTCAACACTCAGTCTGTGAAACACCTTCCTAGGATAAAAAATTAGGATACAGATGGCCTTAATGTTTGTTCCATATTCCCTTTATGCTATTTTTTTATGATTTGCATTTAGAAATGAGATTGTTGACCTCTCGCATAGGCAGGATTGCATCAACATTGAAATCATGAAAAGAACACACCTCGCCGGGTTTATGTAAAAGATTTTACGTTCAAAAATCACTGCTCAGTTTAAATGCATCTGTGTGGTTGTGGTGCAACTGGAAATGACGAGGTATGAGAGTGCATTAGTTCCCTGTTAATGTAAGTGGATTACGGAGTGATGCTTAAGCTTCTGATTAATACAATAAATCTGAGAAAAATGAGGCGATTGCTGAAACTATCAGGGATTGTTAAGAGTTGCTCAAGATGTCCGAAAAAACATTTTTTTTTAAATCGGAGGAAAAACTTTAATACGTATACAATCTTAGAAGTGTGTTGAGTAATCCCGTGAACTCGCGGGATGAAAATCAAATGCTTTTATTAACTTCAATAGAACAATTCTCGATGGAAAAAATTGAGTGATTGTAAATTTGTTTCGAGTTGACCGTCCAGGTATGTTGCAATCTCCTTTGCTACATATTGTATATGTATAGCAACACCACGAAGGATGTACAATTAATGAGCCTGAACAATTTACTTGAATGTGCTCAAATCAGGACGTATAAATCAGAATCAGTGTCAAGCATGTATCCTAATACAACACAATTAGGAGGAGAAGACATGTATCCTGAATTTCCATGAAGAACTCAAGAAAGAGAACAAGAAATCCTAGTACGTACAGAAAAGGTAAGCAATAAGTGTAATGAAAAGATGGTTGATCTGATTGTGTCCAGATGCGAATTTCATTTTATTCCAACAGATTTACTGTACAACTCATACGAATGATAAGAAAGATTGTCAAGAGGAATTTAACAATCTGTACGTACCCAAAAACAGACAAAAATTTCAAAGAAAATGTCTCCTAGCTAGAAATTAACAGTTATTTCCATCTTTACCTTCACGACAGCTTCCACATTAGTTTGGCAGTACTTAACAGTAACACAACTACTGTCTGTCACGCTCGATCCTACTGCCTGGGTTGGATGACATCAAAATGATGATTGCAGCGAGAAATTCCGAGCTAATGGATGTCTTCGCCTGGTGTGAACTAATCGTAAATAACTCCAAAATTGTTTCGAATTTTTAAGAGGTCCATTAGAAGTTATGGTTGACAGAGACTCCGGTACCCATTGTGAGAAGTTATGGCCATGGATTAAAGAAAGCACTTCGAACTTCAAAGTGCATTCAGAAAGGTTCGGATTAATGAGCGCTATGCATGTTTAATCACAAGATAAACATGAATTTGACATTGTAAATTAGTATGTAATTTTATATAAATTATATAATCAGTTTTAGTGTTTCATAAATGATCCATGCAAAAGAAATAGAAGCTGTGGGGGAATTCTCTCCGCACTCACATAATATTTAACAAGAAATTGATTTTCAACACTAAAATACATCGTAACAACAGCTATCAACGATCAAAACCCATGTGTAAACCCAGTATACACAGATATATTGACTCGACACGGTAACTTACGAATAATGTGTATCCATCGTTTTTAGTATCAACTAGGTGCATTATATATTATGTTTTTGAAATAATGAATTCCATACATTGTCAGGCAAATAATTGCATCTTATCAATGTCAATACTGCATTTAGAGTATTTATTTTCATTGGCAGCGCGCTAACAGATGCATTATGTTCCTCTGTATGATAATGTATGTTGATCACACATGGCGTTGGATTCCTCACATTCCTTGGTCCCATCACTGACTTCTTGAGAACAATACTGCAAACATTCTTTGAATATCTGTACATTGGTTACGTCAATATTTCATGTACTAAGAAGTACTCGAACATACAAACATAATATTTCTTACATACAAAGGAATTTACTTTTTATCTGATACATTAATTTATGGGAAAAATGTATTTGAGTTCATTGATACGAGAATTCTTTGTTGCACTAATGCATGTAGAAGTCTTTATGGTAGAGTAACGGGAGATGCATCAAGCATATTGTGCATTTTATTGCTTCATATCAACTAATTAATAAACTTCTATTATATAATGCAGAGTAAAAGAGACAATAGGAGTAAAAAAACCCAGCAATGAGAAATTTGAAATCAGGGCAAAATAATCTCACATCAGATTTAGGATCTATCCTCAGATTAACGTGCATTTGTGAAATTAGCCAGTATGAAATTCG
Source organism: Bactericera cockerelli (assembly GCA_024516035.1). Lineage (NCBI taxonomy): Eukaryota > Metazoa > Arthropoda > Insecta > Hemiptera > Triozidae > Bactericera > Bactericera cockerelli. The sequence continues at coordinate 21,967,717 of CM044955.1, read as the reverse complement.
GTCGATAAAAAGCAAAGATCTCCAATTGAAAACTTTCTGGTGATTGTAAACAGAGAATTGACCCACATTGAACGTATCGAACAATCAGAAGAAAAATACAACTTGATATTGGACAAGATAGAGCTGATCGAGCTGACGGAGACCAACGCATGAGCAACAATCCCACGACTAGAATGACCTTACCTTCCTTATCTTGATGGATTATCAAAACTATCTTCATGACCAACTAATCTGCGGCTTTTCAATTTAATTTACCTACTCCAATATCCACTAGACTAGACCATATTCCGTAACGAAGCTCATCAGAAACTAATGCTTTGACGCGACCGATCATAAAGAGCTAGTTATTTGTGTTATTTTGTCACAATTTTTAGTGGGTAGCATCGACATTACAAGAACTAATGCTAATGCATCATATCTCCAACTAAACGTCATATTCCAATATCTATATCTCGTAATGCCGCCACTGGTCGTTGCCCAGTGGCGGCATTACGAGTGGCGGCACTCTACAACTACCCCAATTGTCCTCACGAGGCGAAGTACAGAGTCGAAAAAATTCTGCCGGGATTCGAACTCGAGTCACCTGGAGTGCAAGCCGAGCATGCTACCGCTAGGCCAAGTGTCTAGCAACCGAGGATCCGGTGGTTAGAATTCGAATACAAACACTAAGGGCGTTTTTGAGATTATTATCATAACAATATTTTATTTTTATTGGGTACTCAATACAAAGTTGATAAGACCTAAGAGAAAAACTGGAGAAAAGAGGACGCACGAATAGAAAGATATGGAAGGAAAGAATTCATAGAAGAAATGTCGACCCAAATTAAAAGAAGCGCGCAGTGATCATAAAAGGACGGAATGAATAAGGCTCTAGAGTCCAATGGACACTGTCAACTGATTTCCTCTGCTTCGGATCAGTCCAGAACTATAACTGTAAACAAGGCTGAGCTGAACCATCATGTCGATAATGTTATCTACCATGTGGAAGTAGGAGAAATTTGCATACACGATAATCTAGGATTCAACTACATTGTTAGACGTCAGAATAGATAACGTCCGCTGTGTTGGAAGGGAACATGGTAGTCACGGTTCATCAGGAAATCAGTTATCTTCAAGATAGGAATAATATACGAAAGTAAAGTCATTGAAGATACCGGAGCTGACATCGGTGGTCTCTAACTTGAGGAAACTTGGTGCAAAGAAACGAAAGGTCGACCCGAAATATACGTTCGGGAAACTGCACAGGAGAAGAAGAATTTATGTAAATCGAGGAAACCTGTAGAAAGTTGTCTCTATCTGGTGTCCGAAGAACAAGTTAAACAAAGAAACATTGGAGCAATCATGAGTGATGTGAACTGTGGAGGATTGCCATTTTAAAGAATTACTAGTCACTACCTACTTTCTTGAAGAGATGATGATGATGATTTCACTTGCCTTGTTTTCTCAGTGTAACTGTAAACTGTATCTTAATAGATCACACTTCTCGGATAGTAACTGAAAAAGAATTAGAAATATTCAAAAATATCATACATATAATGCTTCAAGTTTTCTCATTTTTTATATAGTTATCTAGACCTACAAAAGCAAAATCCAGTCACTGATTGATTCTGTCATCGAGAAGCGTTTTATCTCTAGAATGACAACACCTGGAAAGCTGAAGTATCGTATCGAAGTTCTCTGGCCTGGTAAACGAGTATAATAGGTAACACACTCTCTTCCTTTGTACAGGCGTTCTTTACACCTAGGCCGAGGTGTAAAGAGGCTGAAACAGAAATTTTTGACACTGGTTTGGTAGTGGTAGCTGATGCATAAAATAATTTCATGAAATTAGTAGATAATAGTTATGGAGTGATTTTTCTAATCTCGCTCTCTTTACTCAACGGGTATTTAGAACAGAATATTTCTTTGTCTGAAAATTGATTATAGAGAACTAAGTATTGGTCATTTTGAAATTTCGCATTATTTTTCAAGGTTATTTTCAAATGGTAGAGTAGGTAGAAAAAAGTGATGATTTTTTTAATGCTGGTTCGCTACCAAGATACGACTAGCCAGATATAGGAAAAAACACACATAGTGCTTTCGAATATTTCGATGTCTATAGTTTGCAATTTACTTGCATTAATAACTGTACTGTACATAATAGGTAACACATATTTAATGCGACTACTCCACACTAAGGGGATACAGCTTGTTTTGTGGGGTGGTTTCATTTCTTATAATTTTATTTTCTAGATACTTGAAATAGCCCAGGCAAATTAGTGCTAAAATGGGGTCTAGCGTCAAAAAATTGCTCAATAGCTGGAAATCGTTTTAAACCCTTAAAGGGGTCCTGAATAATGGGTATATGAGTTTGCGACGGATTTTAGGTTGTGCTTCCGAGTTTAGGGCCTAAATAGTGCAAATTTTTTGCACTTTTTTTAAAATTGCGTTTATAACTCAAAATGTATTTATTCTACAGAAAATTTTACTCAGTTCTTATCTAAGGAACATAAAATTATGCGTCTAATGACGTTTGAATCATTAAAAAAGGTTAAGCCGTTCAGCCACAATCGCTCCTCAAAGATGGGTGGTTTTTTCAAACATAGCTCAAATTTTGAAAATTCTCAACTTTTAACGCCTGTAAGTCAAAAAGGACTGCACCAATTGAAAAATTTAATAGAATCGAACTTGTAGAAAATGTAATTTTAAGTAAAATACTGTTTGAAATTTGAAATTTGCTCACTCCAGTGCTGAGATATGATTTTTCGTCTATAGCGCCAAATTTCCGCTAAGGCAGTGCAACGCAAGAAACTTCATCTGAACTCTAAAATTCTCATATTCTTACAACTTTTCAAGCAAAACTGAACGTAATCTATTGAATTCAGTCGAATAGGTAATTTAAAATTTTGAGAAACTTGCACTGAATTTCACTAAGATCTTCACTGAACATGTTGTGATTTCAAGACAGCTGGCACACTATGGAGGATGTAACTTGTTTTATATGCGGGAACATTGTGCAAGAAGGAATATTAATAATAATATAATTATAAAAATGCATTTTCTTTGTGTTGTTATGTCACAGTTTTAGTGGGTAGCGCAGAATCATAGAACTTTGCCAGTTTAATTTACAAATCTTGTATTATTTGTGTGCCTATGATTCAGCCACTGGTCGCTGCTTCATATCAAAGCAGCTACTCTTTTTTCCTCACGACTCACGAAGTATGAGTGGACCCCGAACATCCAAGTACAGAGCTACAGAGCTACAGAGCAGAAAAAATCCCATCCCACTGGGAATTGAACCCAGGTCACCATGCGTGCAATGCTTAGCGCGCTAACTCACTCGGCTACAGTGAGTACAACATATTAAAGGCAAAGATAGAGGAATATTAAAGGAAAAGTCACTTCGAATGTTCATTGAGGACAGCAGGAGTAGAAATGATGTGCATCACACGTGGTTACAGACTCAAAGATCTGTTATACTTCACGAGAAGTGTCGCAAAGGTGTCTACACGAAGGAGTCAAACACTGTAAAGGCCGAAAAAGAAGCAAGAAACGGAAGCCGTGTGACAAGAGGCCGTGAGGAAATACCAAAATTCAACTTCAAGGAGCTCTGCTTCTACTGTGGAAAAGATATGGAGGTTCTGGGTACTAACGACTTCTTAGGAGTGAACCACTTTTCATGGCCATCAATGGTATCCATGTTTATATCGGCGTTGTCATATACGAATTGAGTTAACGAATTTTTATGATGATAAGGCCATGATACGTTCCATGCTATGGGGGGGTATTCAGTGCTTCACTCCTAAGAAGTCGTTAGTACCTAGAACATCCATACTGAAGGTGAAATCAATCCCACTAGTGACCAGTTTGAGCGAACTCTCCCTGTTCACGCCATGTGACTCCAGTTTGAATTGACTCCAAACTTACCCCGCGCATATCACTCGATCTCTACGCCCCTAACTGTTAGAGATAACACTTCGATATCAGATGATAGGCATATCATATGATCTTACAAAGAAAGCCAGAGATTCGGTACGATAGATTGGGAACGACGATGCCTCGTTCAGATTGTAACAACCAGTGGTCAGGGTACGTCTTCTCTCCTTCCTCGATCTACCACCTTTGATCCCCTTCTAAAGGCGTAAGTACTTGGTAGAAGTACTCAAGGTAAGATCATCCAATCTCATTTCATAGTAGTAGTTTATTTCTTCCTTTTATCTTTCCGTGTAAATTTAATACTCTTTAATACACCTACACCTTTCGTAGTAGCGTTATTGAACCAGTGGCCTTTTCTTCGTTAAACCCCAGTAACTGGGAAACTTAGGTCTTTCGGCTTCAAAGCCCCAGTTACTAAATTAATTTACACCCCTCGTCCAGATATACCTTGAGCTGCATCAGGCTCCATAGATGGGCGTGAATTAAAGAACATACCACGACAAGAATCGTACTTGCCTTCAGCGGCTACGAGGTCTGATTCAGTTGCCATCTTACGCAATACCACCGCCCCCTTTTCATCTCCTCTGGCAATTGCAGAACCTTTAATTTTTTGCATTATTTCTTGTGTCTGAATTTCACGTCTATGAAGAGGAAGCTTTTTCTGTTTAACCTTAAAGCTTTCAGAGGCATCTTTTCCACAGTAGAAGCAGAGCTCCTTAAAGTTGAATTTTGGTATTTCCTCACGGCCTCTTGTCACACGGCTTCCGTTTCCTGCTTCTTTTTCGGCCTTTACAATGTTTGACTCCTTCGTGTAGACACCTTTGCGACACTTCTCGTGAAGTATAACAGATTTCTGAGTCTGTAACCACGTGTGATGCCCATCATTCCTCCTCCTGCTGGCCTCAATAAACGTTCGAAGTGACTTTTCCTTTAATATTCCTCTATCCGCTCCTTCTTGCACAATGTTCCGCATATAAAACAAGTTACATCCTCCATAGTGTGCCTGCTGTCTTGAAATCACATGTTCAGTAAACAGATCTTAGTAAAATTCAGTGCAAGTTTCTCAATATTTTAAACTACCTATTCGACTGAATTCAGTAGAAAACGTTCAGTTTTGCTTGAAAAGTTGTAAGAATGTGATAATTTTAGAGTTCAGACGAAGTTTTTTGCGTTGCACTGCCTTAGCGAAAATTTGGCTCTAGGAACTCTTTCGGTTTAAAATTCATATCTCAGCACTGGAGTGAGCAAATTTCAAATTTCAAACAGTATTTTACTTAAAATTACATTTTCTACAAGTTCGATTCTATTAAATTTTTCAATTGGTGCAGTCCTTTTTGACTTACAGGCGTTAAAAGTTAAGTTTCAAAATTTGAGCTATGTTTGAAAAAACCACCCATCTTTGAGGAGCGATTGTGGCTGAACGGCTTAACCTTTTTTAATGATTCAAACGTCATTAGACGCATAATTTTATGTTCCTTAGATAAGAACTGAGTAAAATTTTCTGTAGAATAAATACATTTTGAGTTATAAGAGCAATTTTAAAAAAAGTGCAAAAAATTTGCACTATTTAGGCCCTAAACTCGGAAGCACAACCTAAAATCCGTCGCAAACTCATATACCCCTTATTCAGGACCCCTTTAAGGGTTTAAAACGATTTCCAGCTATTGAGCAATTTTTTGACGCTAGAGCACTAATTTGCCTGGGCTAAAAGTAATGAAGTGAAATTGGTTTTCAGCTCTGAGGAAAAATTTTGTAAAGTACTTCCACCTATGTATGCGCTGTAAATTGGATACAGCTGGTATAGAAGATGATATTCTGGTACTTGAGTTTGATGTCACGGGTCACCTGATAGACCTAACGGCACAGTCCACGACAGACAAGATTTATGTATCTCTCTTACAATGTCAATAGAGAAATGCAAAATACATGATGGTAGAATTTAATAGTTGGAATACTGGGGACAATCTTGTGTACAGAAGAATGTACCGTTTAATTATATTTCAGCACCACCATGCCAATTAGAAGAAAAGATTACACGGGTTCAATGTATCAGCTTTCTTCTGTTTCAATTCCAGGAAACTTTCAGCTGAAGTGAAAGGAACAAAGAAGACAGAATACTTTTCACTTGTACAAAAATAAGATAGTATAAAAAATTTATTTTCAAACTTTTGAATGAACAAAAAACTTTCAATATTGGACCAATATGCAATAAATGATTATGGTTGAGCTATTACTTTATACCTATACAAATTCCTTTCCTTGCACCAGAAATATTTGAAAATGAACGTCTACTTGAAGTAGAACTAAACAACATTATCCTCTAAAGCCTCCAGGTATTTTACGAGCTGAGATGAATGACTTAACACCAGTAAAACAAATATGGCTTGTTGAATGCAATCTTCATTCCACATCTGATCAAGCAATAAGACACGGTCTGAAAATTCCGACTAGGAAATATTTAACGATCTGACGAAGACGAAGACCTACACTTTTTTTACAATCTGCCAATTTACAGATTAATTTTATTTATTTATGAATAAAATGAGGAATGCAATTCTTATGTGGGCAAAGCTGACAACACACACGTGCAGCATTGCCCCTCTAATTATTGAACTTTTCAGACACTTTCCTTAGGTAAATAAATCCTTGATCTTGGCTTCCCTGTTTTTTCCTGTTTAAACAACATTTGTCTTAATACATTTTTTCTTTCCATGCACCAAACTCTCTTTGTTTTTACAGGCACCACAACCAAATATATTCCTCTTATTTGATCTATGAGGACGTAAAGCATAATCTCGATGACTGAATCACAGGATCCCCCAAGTCGACAAAACTGTGAACAATAATATTCACAGAATTACTTTGTATGTTGTCTTTGTATAGCCAATTCTGCAGCGGCACCAGTATAACTAGCACATGAAAAGACCTACACTTACTTCTAAAACAAACAATCCAGCTCCAGCGTAGGATATTCATAAAAAGTAAAGTTAGTAACTTATTGCCAAGAAAATGTTTAGAATGAAACACTTGGTAAATTAAAGCTCTGAAACAAAGTAATATAGTTCATGGTGTTTGCCTTGTGACAATGTGTGTTTCCATGGTGGTTCTCCTACTCAAGGAAACTGAAGCTTCAATAACATGTAGAAGTTATAACCACCTCACACATAGCGACTGGTAAAGTTAGGAGAGCTTTACAATAATGGTCGTTATACAATCTATATAGCTGACTAATAGATTTTATGAAGAACTTTTGCCTAACAATCTGAGGATTTCTGTTACAAGCTGGGTCACGATCAATTAATGGTTTATATATTATGTCTATCTTCATGCCTTCACTCTTGTTGTCATCAACTCTCACACGAATTATGAAACAGGATTAGATTAATCTAACTATGTGAAACTTTTAATAGGTGTCAGAAAATCAGGACATTTAGAATCCTTAAGAATGCTGGGCTTTTAATGATAGTTAGAAACTCAGGGCATTCAGATGGTCAAGGGATGTTGGGCTCCAAATAAGTGTTAGCAATTTAGGGCATTCATACGCTCAAGGAATGCTAGTCTCTCAAATGTGTCAAAAATTTAGGCCATGGGAGACGCGGGAGTGCCGTAGTGAAGAAGCTTAGCCGACGCGATATGATTTTCAGGGATCATTCAGTAAAACTTGGAGAAAACCTTGATTATGAAGACTTCACTTCACATCAGAGCGTTTTGTATTGTACACAATTACAATTACATATCTTAATATACAGGGTGGACCAAAAAAACGTTTACACCCGTTAATGGTAGATTACTGACGACATTTCCAGGCCGGATCTGGAATCCGTTTTTTCGGATTCGCCTTCGTAACTGCACAAAGTGATTTTTTGTAACTTTCCAAAAAAGTCCGACTTTGGCTTATTCTTCGGGTCAGTGCTTTGTTTCTGTTTAAGATGAGTTGATTCTGAACAGTTCTGCAGAAAGCCAACAAAATTTCGATGTTTTAAGCTACACTATTTTGTTTTTTACGGTTTGGTTTGGCATCTTTTTTGACACCTGAATAGAAAAAAAAATTCTCATGTAAGTTTTTTACACTTTGAAACACTCAAGATTTTCCCGAGCAAATTTTGGCACAGACATGGGCAAGTTTGATAAAAGTTGGCGGCCACCCCAAGGATGCTAAAAAATAATTTTACGATTTTTTATCACGTGATCTTCTGGGAAAACGAACCAGGTAAGTCTCAAAAAATGATGTTCAAAATCTTAAAAGTGTTGACCGTGTAGGGTCGTCTTGTACTCAAAGAGTAATTAGCTATTTATGTCTGATAATTATTTTCCTTGGAATTAATTAAAGGCCAGTCAAATGAATGATTGTTTGTTTCTCGATGATAGTTTTCAAGCATATTTTTCTGCATTCTATGAAATATTATTTTTAAACTTCTTGAGTTTTTTTAGTACAAGTTACATAATAATTATTATTCGGATGCTGAAATGGCAGATTTGCATTTGGCAGAATATGGAGCTGCCAACAGGAACATTTGGGATCACGTGAAAAACATAGTTTACGAAATACCAGTGGAGACGCAAGAGTAGCAGAATCTGGTAGCAAGAATCCTGTTGGCATTTGATGACCTGACAGAAAAACCTGAAATCTTCCGCAAATTAGACGGAACATGATTTGCTGTCTCTGGCGTTCGGACCCGGGTGGGATCTTCCGCATGGCAAGTGACTAGCTTACCACTGAGCTAATCGTGCACTTCTAATCGTTTCTCATTGAACATACTCAACAAAATGTTTATTTTTAATACCTTTTTGATTATACCCAAATAGTATAAAACATAATAAAATTTTATTCATTTTACAAAATATTATCTTGTTTTTTTTTTCAGGATTTCTATTAGAAGTTGGCAGTCGGTAAATATTTGTTATTTAATTAGCATTGTTTATGATAGAAGAACATACCTACATATTTACCTGGCATTATTTTATGACCTCTACTTTCGTTAGGAAAATTCACCAGTTTATTTTCTCTCTTAGGGAAGCATAAGAAAAACCATCAATTATCAAGGCAGTCTCTCAGGGTCTTACATGAATAATAATTATGTGAATTGTGATACCAATAGTATCTGATATAACTCAATTTACATATGGTATTACCTCCAAAAAAAACCATAAGTTGTTGGTGTTACAACAAGTCAGATACAGGTATGAATAAAATATTCCATCAGATTTTTTTTGATAATTAAAAAAATATTGATCGCCGAGAATTGAACATCGGTCATACGTCTAATACTCTTAGCACTAGCACATCTAGCTAACACCACTGACAATCTGAAAAGCACGAAAACTATCATTTGAATTTTCCTAAACTGGCTGATGAAGACACGTAAGACCGCGGTATTCAAAAACAGCAATGTAAACAAATTTTGTAAACAATACAAGACGCCCTTACACAGTCTACAGCTAGAAAACTCTTAGGAATTTTGAAGAGTTTTTGGCAAACATCTAATAATTTTTCCCAGAAGATCACGTGATAAAAAATCGTAAAATTATTTTTTAGCATCCTCGAGGCGGCCGCCAACTTTTATCAAACTTGCCCGTGTCTGTGCCAAAATTTGTTCGGACAAATGTCGAGTGTTTTATTTAGTAAAAAAGTTTTTTCGTGTGTTTTTTTTCTGTTCAGGTGTGAAAAAATATGACAAACCAAACCGTAAAAAACAAAATAGTGTAGCTTAAAACATCGAAATTTTGTTGGCTTTCTGCAGAACTGTTCAGAATCAACTCATCTTGAACAGAAACAAAGCACTGACCGAAGAATAAGCCAAAGTCGGACTTTTTTGGAAAGTTACAAAAAATCACTTTGTGCAGTTACGAAGGCGAATCCGAAAAAACGGATTCCAGATCCGGCCTGGAAATGTCGTCAGTAATCTACCATTAACGGGTGTAAACGTTTTTTTTGGTCCACCCTGTATAAATGTCAAAGTCACTGACTGACCACTGACTGATCATCGCTCTACAGCCCAAACCGTAAGTCCTAGGAAGCTGAAATTTGGTAGGTAGCTTTGTCTTATAGTCTAGATGTGCAATAAGATTTTTCGAAATTCCCACTACAACACCTGCCATTGGCGAAAAAGGATTTTTTGCTTTCACGGCCATGCCTCGGCACGCAAAGCGGGCGACAGCCCGCTAGTTGTGTATAATTTACAGTAGTGGATGAGAAAGGTTTAAAAAGGATCAGTTGAGAGTATAATAATTCCAATTGGAAAGGAAAACATTTTGCATTCTACATGCTCGTCATTTCAAGTTACTGGAACTTTATTTACTTCCAGCCAAAGGAGACTTGGGTATCATTTGTCAGTTTCTTGTAGCAGTAAGTAGTGTGTCGTGTATGTTCTTTGTTTTTATAGTTATATAGAATGATTCTCTTTGATTGTGATTTCCAATCTCCGGAGACTGAAGACCTGACCGGTAAAATGTCAACTTTCTAGGTTAATGTCATTAAGTCATGCATTATTACATTGACGTTGTGATCTTTAACCCATTCATCTCGTTACCACTGTGCCGTTACAATATAGAATGGATTAATAGAATATGGAACAATTAAAATCTGTTTACAAATCAGCACTCTCTCAATCAGCCTGACCAAGTGAGCTTTTCATTTATTTAGTTACTTTTGTGGCAATGAATCTTCATTGAAGATTATTATTTTGACACGCATTTTCAGTATCATCATAAGCACTTGATGTGAAAGATCCATTAAGCATCTCAATTTTTAATCATTGGACATTAGCTAATTGCTCTATTTAGTTGATTGAAAAACAGTTCACAAGATAGCATGTAGGTACTTCAACGAGCAAAACTGTCTTCATCACATAGCATCTACTTTCTATTTCGACTTTACACGAATCTTCTAGTCAATGGATTGCCACAGTAAATTACAAAAGTAAAACGAGTTACCTGTTTTAGAGAACGAGTAAGCTGGTAATTAGTTTTATGGGAATCGCAGTAAACAATACACTCATTGTTGTGAAAGACGAGCTAAGTAGACCAACTCAACTCTCCAATCAAGAGCTCAAATTGTTCTAAGATGGATGTACTGTGGTGATTTTAGGATAGTATTGTACTCGTATTTACTGTTTATAATTTATAAGACATTGTAAAAGATGGTCAGCCTCTTTAACTTATAATATAATAAATATTAATAATATAATGTTTTTTCTTTGTGTTATTATATCACAGTTTTGGTGGGTCACACAAAAAGCAGAGTGCACAGGACTTTTTACCATTTAATATACAATATCTTGTTTTTTCCATGATTCCACCACTGGTTGCTCACATCAAGCACTTTCTCATGTTTCCTCATGAGGAATAAGTCGACCCCGAACATCAAAGTACAGAGCAAAAAAAAATGCTGGACCAGATTACCATGTTTACCAACGCCTAGTGTGCTAAGTTAATCCGGCCACGGTGACTACTCTAACTTATTGTATTATGATTTGAAAACACATGGGTTTAACCCAATAATTTGTATGAAAAAAGCACTATTATGATAATTATTTTTATTTTGTTCTTTTTTTTCATTTAGGCGCTTTAACTCTGCTAGAGCAGGTCATTCGCGCCGATTTTTGTACTTTCAAGGAAATAAATTTCTTGAAAAAATTTTGTATCATATTTCCTGACTAATAATATTCAGGTAAATATTAATTATAACTAACCCATGAAAATTTCATGAAAATCTACATCAAGATATTGGTAACCTAAGCAACCAGGGCAGGATCGAGACATTGATCTCATTTCTGAAGATGACAAGATTTTCCCAGCAACCCAGAATTGGAGACACAATAATATTGATGTCAAACGGTTCTACTTGATTTGGTTTCAAATGACGATAGCGTTTAGTTAATAGCACCGTCATTAGTTCAAGATATGCTAATACGCTTGAAAATGCTGGACGGCAACGCCAATGATCACTGGCCTCGTTAGGAATATTCTGTGATTTCAGGAGAAATTGTGGAAAAAGGAAAACCTCCTAAAAAACTATCGTTGAAAACAAGTCCAACGATTATTATCGAATTGCGATCTTAGCCTATAAAACTAGTGATATCTTCTTTGCGGCCAAATCCATCTTGTTAAACCATGTCTTTCATCAATATATTCATTTTCTGAGTTTTACCGTAAATGTATATGTATATGTATACTTGAAAATTACGATACTCAAAAATATTTTAAGAGAAGAGGTAAAAACAGACAAGAACCCATCAGTACGGACATGCTTCAGTCTCAGTTAATTTATATTTTAGTCCCGTTACGGCCGTTACCTTTGTGGGGTTTTGGTATAAAGTAATTTTCTGGATATTTTAAGTGATTTCAAGAGAACACGGTTGTCAAATCTCACATTTTTATGATCACAAATATCACAATAACCGAAGATATTGTGAACTGGGAGAATTGTTACACTGGCCAGCTTGCTGGAAATTGACTTGACGCACTGCCGGGTAATCAGATCACCGGTAGAGTCTCGTTTGATGATCTGACAGACACTAGTGTCTGGATAAGTTATAGATCGACGGAAACGAGGTGAGACTCTCCATGAAAATTCAACACAAGACACACTGACAACTGACATGGAGGAATGGATGCGGTTACCGGAAAAAATAGATAAGTTAGGTTCACTGTGAGACTTTTACTAAAATACAGTAAGAGTCCTGATTGCTGCAGAAATATATGGTTGTAATTAGAAAGAATATGTTATGCAATATCATCACTATGAACAATTGTCAAAGTGTCGACAACATGGTAGGTAGTGTAGGTACTATTGATACATTATTGAGACGACAGAGGTGGGACACTTTATTGCATGTGGTTCGTTATTTCAAAAATCTAATCCTTTCAAAACGTCTCTGTCCAGTGCCCATGTTTGGTGTTCCTAATTGGTCTGGTTCGGTCCTTGTACGACTTCTCTCAACATCAGAACAACTTTGTAAAATAATTTTTCGCCCAGAGATTGCGCTAATACATTCACCTGTATCGATTGGGCAGAGAGAAAGTTCTTTGTCAAGTTTAAGTGTAGAAAGTTATCTCACCACGCCACCGCCGTGTGGAATATAATCATCAACTTTGAAATCAAATTCCCGAGCCAAGTGTTTCGATATGATTGGGAATCAAAAACAAGACGAGACCAGCCCAGCCACACCACACGTAATCAAGTTGATCTGATCAATAACCAAGACCATGGCTCCTAGCGTCCATAACTTTTAGAACTTGATCTTACACAAACCACATCAGGCAGAAATGCAATCATAATGTAAAAGTTCCCTATGACAAGCCCCTAGCTCTGGATAGATATTGCAATTTATTCTCGAATCTCTCTTAAGTGGGGAATGAGTAAGGAGGGTGTAACTTTTGTGTATGCTTATCTTTCAAGACATTGATACCCGTAGTAAGAGTGCATTACCAAACGCACATGGGTATTTATTCAAGATCTCTGTAAAATAAACCAAACTGTAAAAGTACATACTTTATGCAATCAATCACATTTCCGAAAGCTGATGTTAATATTTTATTCATGAACTAGGCTCTCCTTATTCCAGAAAGTGGAAATCCAAAAAGTCATTTTATCAAACGTTGTGTGTGTGTTTTTTACTGTTTTATTTTCCTTCAAAATTTCTATAATACCAAAAATGTTGAAATAGAAAGTCGTGTGATATTCACACGAGTTAATTACACAAAACTTACCAAAATTTGAAGAATTCACCAATCATCTTTACACTAAATTCATCACGATTGAATGAGACATACCTGTAACAAAACAAAAAGATAGGTTAGTATATCTGCAGCTTTAGCAGCAAGGTTGGCTTCAGGGTTACACATTGTGGGTGAGGCTAGCTTACTTTACAATGACATTATTATTTTGTGCTCTGCATCTTTGGCGAATTCTCGTAGGTCGGAATATAAACGTCACGTCAAGAGTGAGCCGAGACATGTTTCATAATAGCAATATTATCAGAAGCATGATGATGAAGGCAGCTCCTTGTAAGGGGAGCTCTTATAAATGACTCATCCATACATGTCTAATACTTTAACATTAAGGTGTTACTGGGTGGGGAGGGGTGGGCAACACCAGAGCAGACTTGTAAGTCCGAGTTCCTACAAGAATGTCCCACGTCATTAGTGCTGGTTAGAAACTGTGAGAGAATTCGTTTGAACAGAGCGACATAGTTGAAATAATGATCCGGAAGAAAGTTGACACAGAAAACTCTGTGAGCAAAGTAAAGCGAGTCGGAGGTCTCTGGATTGAAACTATCTGCAAGAATGACTGATAAGGCCATAAGGATAATGAGTGTCCAATTGAGCCGATTTTACTTGAAGCTGAATTCTTTTTTCTCATAGGAAGGAGTGTGAAAAACAATGGTTAGAAATCGCGAGGACTAGAGTCTAAAAGTTTCCTCTTGCTTAGTACCGTGCGGCTAAAGAGTAATGTACACGTACCTAGTAAATTTGTAGATGAACACTAGTAGATTTTGTACTCAAATGTTAATTATAAACTGTCTAGAGTAGATTACGCTCAATTTCACTTTGAAGAAGATGAAATTTTGTTAATTTTTTTTTCCTCTATCAAAGTAGAATGTTTCTCAATGTGTATTTTAGAATGAAAACTTTGACATCTGTGTGTACAAATGTACATTCTAATCCATATGAAAATAAATGTCCACGCATTCAATTTATTCTTTTTTTATATTGGAAACACATGTCATAATGTGATAATGCTAAGTTTAAAGATACCTAAACATACCCCAATGAAGATCAACACTAGTAGATTTTGTACCCACATGATAATTAGGAACTGTTAAGTGTAGATTAGGCGATAGAGAATGGGAGCCATCCTGTAGTTGTAGGATACGTGAGAGCCATGCTCAAGATGACAAGGCCTGATAAGACCATGAGACCGTTAGCGGTAGAGGACACAGACGATTGTTGCGTTCACAATCTTATCTCAAGATGACTATTGGCTCTACTTTGCAGCTGTGAGCTGGGTCTTTGAGATCTAGCGTCCTTACAAAGATGGCTGAATTAAAAAAAATGGGACATTGAAATCACATCGAAATGGAACACATTGAAATCGCTACATCAGACTGCATATTTTTTGTTTGTTTTGAAAATGAATGTATGAGGGTGCCGTGTGTTTGTTTGTGTGATAGGAAAGCGGGTGCAGTGATGCACTTAAATAGGAGTAAATGATCATTCCTCATAAATTGAAAACTCCCTACTATTCCACTGATAGGTGACCGAGCATGCTATCACACTTCCCTCATAAAATATGCATGAGCCACAAGCAAGATATGTCAAAATGCATAGCATGTGTTATCAGTTATAAGATGGTAACTTCAAATGAGTAGATTCACCTACACTTTTGAATAAAGGTGTTTTTTCGTGTTTAATGCAGAGTTGAACATCTCATTGAAAATCAAGACTATTTGCCAGGAATTCCAATTGGAGGATAGGTAATAAATCCATGACCACTTCAGTACAAATGAAAATAGACTGAATATTCCGTCTGTAATGAGAAATGTCTGAGTGGTTGCATGCATTTCAAGGACGTTCGATATAAAAATAATCTAATACATATAATAATACATAATATGCAATAATTGCAATATACATAATACACTTTATAAGCATGCAATATTGAAACTAACTTATATCAATGGGAGAAAAAAATGCAATAACATCCATAACATAATTATTTATTAAATAACTTTTGGTCTACGTCAAGCACGGTAGTTTGAGAGCTGGACTCCAAATCACGAGTTCGCGATTCGAGTCCAGATTCATGAGAAATATTACCGGAATTACTTAGTCTTAAAAGAGCAGCTCCACTTTCAAATGAACATGTTCTTGCATGAATGACAATGTTCACCAAGCATAAGTATTAGGGGTGGTCCAGACAATTTCAAGAAGCTATTAGGGTGTGGAATTGTGGATCCGTGTATTTTCCCTCATGAGTATTATGTGATCACATCATCACAAAAGTGTAAGTACTTAAGTGTCAAGGTAAGTCAAGACTGAATTGTCTACTAAAGTAAAATGAACTTACATTATTTTCAAATAAAATAACAGTCTTGAACTTAGGCTTGGTATGTTTTATGTGGAAATTTTCCCGAACCGAAAAACCTTCACTTTGTTTAAATTTGTAAGCAGCAAGGTATGGCATAAGTATCGTAAAATTGACAAAAAGAATGGTACCTTCACATGAACGCCTATTTTAGAGTCCTGTATTGAACAACATCAAAAGCTAGTGCTCAAGTGATGGATAAGCATGACGTATGGTTATTTCGCTTCACAAGAATGCGAATTCTGGTGCTGATACTGGTCTTGAACCGAAAACCAAATAAATCACCACTGCTCGCGTAGCCTGGCATTGAACGAGCAAGAACAACTTTCAAACAATGTCCTTCAAATTGAAAATATATTACTCAACTCGTGCATAAATCATGGTGGAATTCAAAGGCTGTGAGATAATACAATTACGAGTATTATGAGCGGTTAATAATTGAGGCTTATTCTTTGATTTATTATCTAAAATCTGTTCAGAATGTGAAACTCTATTCAGTAATTTTCAAGAGTAAACTGTGGGAGTAGTTATACTGAAATCTCTTAATTCTTAATTAATTCAGAACTAAATGACACAACAGAGAACATAATTTTACTTTATTTATCTTGTAGAAAAGAAAGTCCATAAGGTATGGACTTTCCCAAAATTTCTGATATTTGGTCCGTTTTCAGTGCCAAAGCACAGAGTCCCCCCTTCCTAAACAAAAAGTTCTATTGGTGCATATTTTCTGTACTTGCAATTTTAAAATTTGGTACACAGATGAAATGATAGGAGTTTTACTTCGAACATATTTTCAAAACTCAAACTTTTTGGGACCGACTCCTTTAGTTTAGAGGGCGGGGTCTCCACTAAATTTCTCATTATTCATCAATACAATTAATACGTTGTGATGTATTAAAGTAATGTTCTTCTAGAATCTAGGTGCTGAATAAGAATATCTGAAGTTGAATTTCACTAACTTTACTGTTATTGAGTTAAGTGGCGAAATTCGAACAATTTTTGAATATTTGGCGGCTTTTACAGAACAGGTTGTGATATTGAAAGTGTTATGCGTGTTCACCCCCTTGACAATTAGAGACTTTCCATAATGAAATTGAGAAAAAGTAATATAGTCAAGTCACCCTAGACGCAATTTAACAATTGTCGTCGTGTAATGTTCACAACAGTTTATTCATTATTATGATTTACTTCCACTCTTATATTCTCATTTCAACTTCCATTCCTTTGATGTCGTCAAAACATATCCTTAAATAATTTGTCAATCTTAACCCCACCGACCCCACCCCATTTTTCTTTTCATTTTAAACCTATCTTCTCTCTTTCTTCTCTTCCTGTACAAATCGAGAGACCCTCTCACTCGTGTGGATCCCTGAACAAGTGGTAGCTAAACGTCTACGCGGGAGAACCGACAAGTATATAATATTTATTTATTTATGTATATATTTATTTATTTTTTCTTTATTTTTTTCTTCTGTTATATTGTAGATTGTATTTTCATTTGTAATTATTTGTATTGTATATGTCCTATTACCTAATAAAGTGTACAAAAAAATAAATAAAACCATTTTGTAAGTCTCTGAGACGTAATGGAACTCTACAAACGGTGCTGTTTCAATTTTGTTCTCCTTTTTTTAGATCTGTGGGAGCAAGAAATTGCTAATAGGTAGATGTCGTATGTCGTCCGGTTCATGATTCAAAGGTCTTTTCTCTACACATGCAGTACACATACACATGTACCAAATTTTATCCAAACTCTATTTTAAACATAACTTTTCATATGTTAGAGATTTTTTAAAAGAGTTCAAATCTTACTTGTTTTTTTTGTATCCGGGGTTAAGTGGCAGAGAATGCCTAAGGCATTAACTTCGCCCCGGATTACAAAAAAATTGTAATTAAAAATTAATATTGATCTTTATTTCTTTTTGTACATACTTACAAGTGTTTTTTAATTTATTGTTAATTTTTTTTTGTTGTTGATGATTGTTTTGTAAAAAAAAAAATAGTGTAAATAAATAAAGTAGGCTACTTGAGTTGAGTGTTGTTTGACCCTTTGCAAAAGGACAAGATGGAATCATAAACTCGTCACTCTTGTGATAGACAGCTGATTTTTTTTTATGATGTGTTATACCTACTATTTACACTCGGTAAATAAATAAATATCTATATTAATCACATTTTATCATATTTGTGCGAATCATAACGGTAATGTCAGAGTTTTTCTAATCCACTGGTCGGTAGAATAAAGAAAATACACTACTTTCTTTATTGTATTAGGATAAAGAAAGTAAAAATGAATGGAAACTTGAATACATTTTGAGAAGCCCTATCTCTCTATCCGTTTGTATCTTAATCACTTCCTGTGTTGAGGACATTTCATCCTGTATCCTTCTGATCCTTCTCTCGTGCTCATGTTAATGTTGGTGAGCAAACTCCTCCTGTATTGTGAGCCCTACATTAATGGAGCGATACATATTTTATTATTTTGAGATTCTATGTTTTTAATGTTCTTTCTAACTGCAGTTTTCAGTTACATATTAAATAATAATTAAATGTAAAATGGTCTTTAAGGGCGGAAGAAATATTCATAGACTTTATACATGATTAGGAAATGAGGCTTTATTTTGAGAATCGACTAGCAGGCTACTCCCGCTCCGCCAAATGATGACACACAGTACACACACCATCCACGCCACCCACGCCAATAAGATGAATTTCATGTTCCGGGGGAAATCTGGTTTAAACCGAGAGAATCTCCAAAAAGGTGAAATGCAGTATGTCACTGCAGAATATGGCACTTTATAGGGGTTCTTCATATATGATTTATTAAAAAAGGTTAGGTATTCTTTTGAATATAAGTGAATGTTATATAAAATATAAGTGATCATGATAAAATTCTAGATAATCTTGTTCCAGGGCCAAATTTGGAATAGTAAGCGTGTCGTCTTCTATGTCTGATGTGTTTTTTGAGAGTGTGCATGTGTTGTTCCCTTTTGTATACAAAAGGCAGTGCGGGATGACCGCTAGTCAAAGAGTATAATCTATAATTGAGAAAAAAATACCAAAAGATACAATGTACCTGTATAATTAAAATAGTGTTCATCTTCAAAGTTGAATAATCAAAAAATAAAAAGTCAACTTTTTGGCTCTTGAGAAGGATCTCAAAAAGGCCAAAAAGTGACATCGATAAACAGAACTCGAAGAAGAGAAAAGAATTTTTTTACGAACTAGGAGGGATAGTCTATAGATAAAATAGGGAATTAATTCTCTGCATTGAAAGTAAGAGATATTGTTTTGTGCTAATTGCTATAGCAACGGAGGTATAGCGTCGTCTTGAGCGTCTTAATGTTTCTTGTACAGCAATAAAATAGATACTTAATGAAGATTACGCTAAGGTTAAGTGAACGGAGAGTGCAACTTTGACTTGTGTACAAGCTCTTAACTCTATTATATTAGAAAGTCTCAGGTAGGTCGCAGAACCTCTGCTTCAGGTGGAACTTTTTAATTGTGCCTGAATGTGGCCAAAACACGAATTAGAAATTTACCGTTTCAAAACCTAATGGGCTTTCTAAAGATGGGGAACATCCATTGTCCAGACAAGCGCATGTAGGATGATGGTATACTATACAGTATACAATCTATACATATGAGAAGAATAATGAAAATTTATAGGTACCTAGAGAGAAAAAGAGTTTCTCTTAAGTGTTAAAATTACAGTTATTCATATCCCACACACAGATTAGTTTCTCTTAAAGACAAGGAATTTGATGTAGTCTAAATAAACATTTAAATATCTATAGAAAATCTTTGGAACTTACCTATTTTTCATACCTAAATAAACAAAAGAAACCACAAAACCCCAAATTTTGTGGTCAAATCAGACTAAATTTACATAAACAAACAATCCACACGAGCAAAGATACAAAGAATAATAATATTTGAAAGAGTTTACTATTAGGCAGACACATTCACGAAAAAAATGGTTCAAGTTCAACTCATTCTATTCGGATTCCTGCCCGTGTGACTCATGGAAACTATGACCAATATCTAACAATAACAAAGCATAAGAGAGATGGAATGAATGAGCAATGGGTTAAAAATAATAAACTGTGTATCATAATAAGCACCTATTAAGGAGGTCTTATAGATTTAGGAGGTTAAGGCGTCCCTCTCTATTGGAACAGTGATGTAAGGAAAAGAACGCCAATGATGACGAAAAGTTAAAGCAAAACCAAAGTAGTCTGGACACAACCGAAACTTTTCTCCTAGGAATCTGGTGCTAAAGCAAAATGAATGCCAGTAGATGAAGAATAATAGATTGGTGTATAATAATAGATCTTGTATTCGTTATTATAAATAACCTTATTTTCACTTAGGTATGCCCGAATGCCTCAAAAAAAAAAAAATCACCACGCATGATGTATAAAAATCTTTTAAATCCCTACAATCTCGCGCGAGTCGTGAAAATAAATACCAAACCTCCTTCTCTTTTTCCACAAAAATAATAAATTTGTATTGACCCGTTTAAATAAAAAATTGGAAAGTTAAGAAAATTGTCATTTATTGCATGTGGGCGTAGTTAACTTGCTAAGCCAGCAATGTGTAGACACTGTAGACAGTACCATTAAAAAAAAAAAAAAATGTGTTCAGTACTGAAAAGTTATAGCAGCAAACGGTGAGATGAAAGATCTTGGCGCTGGGGCACCACCCCGTGAACCACATAGCTTTGATGTGAACGGACGTCCTTGCTAGTGATTCGAGATAGATCTCTCCAAGGTCGACCAGTAAAATGTTCCTGCGCGTAGTAGCTGCGACCAGCGACCAGCCGAAGTTTGCAGGATCTGTTTGTTTTATTCATGAGGGACAATGACCCCAGAGGCTGCAACCTCTACTCCATCTTATTGTGTAGTGAGGAACCGATGGCGATTGTTGGAGCAATTGTTTTAATGTTCATACATACATAACCAATTCACACAGAGAGGAGCGAGGTGCAAATTAGAGGTGTTCTCAAGAACCCAAGCTGCTTTCTTTAAATTAATAGTTACACAAGATAATTATTTAGCCAAAGAAATATTTCAGAATATTAGAGAAGGATAATATTAAAGTAGAAATTAATATTATGAAGATCCTATTTTGTTCTACATAATAGGTAGGTGTATTACAATAGAAACCAAACCGATACCAAGTTTTCGTTAGTAAATTAAATTATCTACTAGTACACTTAGATCTCGAAACTTCAGGGTTTCCAAAATATTATTTTAATTTTAAAATCGGGCAGCATCGAACTCCACCGAAAACTCCACCGAAAGAGGGACGGGGTCAAAGTGTCTAATACGAACTCTCCTACTTTTTATTATACCTACTCCACCGATTTTGAATCAGGTAAAAAGAAGAAAACATGGATTTTATGATTCGGAGACACACAGTATATTTATTTTATTTGGGGAGACTCCTTGTCAGACAAACGGTTGTCAGACTAAATGTTGTGTTTCGTTAGCCGGCTAGGATAGCTTGGGTGAGGGGCTTAGGTTAGGTTGAAATTAGCGCAGGGTTAGACCGGGTCGCTGCGCGACCCGACCAAACCGCCTGCGCTAATTTCAACCTAACCTAAGCCCCTCACCCAACCATCCTACACGACAAACTGAAGTCAGTGATCTATCGTGCAATCTCACCTTGTTAACTTTACCTAACCCTACCTAACTACAAAATTCCTCTAACAAAAAATTCACTTACGCATCAATTTTCAATAAACAATAATTTCATTTTCCTTTATGAATAAAACCTTATACGGGGTGTAGAAAAATACAAATCGGTGGAGTTCGTATTGGAACCTTTTTTGAAATCGGTGGAGTGCGACATGCGAAAATGTTCATTTAGGTGGAGTTCGAGTATGCAAAGGTCAAGTAGGTGGAGTTCGTAATCGCCCTTAAAATCGACCATTTTACTACAAAAACGGCTATTCACAATAAATCTTAATTCTACGACAGACAGTTATGTATGTCTATTATTCGAGGATCTCAGAAGTCTTCAATTCACTAATTAGACTTTCCTTAACTCAAGTCCGGGCTCCGCTTATTTACTAACAAACCATTAACTAATTGATTCATAGGCTTAATTTATTTCCTTCTCAATTTTAAGATACTTCCCAAAAGAGTAGAAACAAGAATTTTCTAATGTTAACAAGAACAAATAATTGGAACATATTGCATTTCAACATTGAAGAACTCACTGACCTCTATCCACACGGTTGGATTTGGTGTGAGTCTATGTACAATTATTCTTCTTCATCTTCTTTTACTCTGTCTTATCCCGCTTGAGCAGGGTCGACGTTGTTCAACCTCATGGTTGAGGTTGGTTGGTTTTGGCACATTTTTTACGGCTGGATGCCCTTCCTAACGCCAACGATTTTATTTGATTTAATGTCCTGGATTAGGACGGGGGTTTTACCCTCCATTCGCTGAGAATGGAGGGTAAAACAAGGGTAAATTAATCGTACTAACTACCCACATTAACCTCACCCAGCCTAGGTAGGGCCGGAAATGCCAGCCTAACATGTTCGAAGGGAACAGAATTTTCTGTGTGAAAAATCTGCTCCGACCGGGGATCGAACTCAGGTTCTATCGACTAAAGGCATCGGGCAATACTCACAACCGTTACGCCACGGAGGCAATTGTACATCTCTAACATCGAACCAAGGAATATCGCTCTATCTGTCCGCCGAATCGCGCCAATTAGACTTCAGAACAGATAGAAAGGTCATTATTTCATTCGAGACGTCCGAGATAATCTCTGGTGAATTCTAGGTCAGCTATTTGAGTAGAGCGGTGACATGTCAAACGTCACCACCATCGCCGGTCATCATGATGTGAGGCTCTCATTATGATGACTTGTCTTCAGGACTTTACTGTAGCTTTTAACACAAGCAAATAAATAAAGTTCATTTTTGGCTATTTGCACGTGTGGTATCACAAAAAAACTGAATTAAATCGTATCTATTGTTCACAAGCATATTCCCAATATTATCAGGGCCAGCCATAAAAACCAACTTGAACCGAATGCCTAATAGTATTTAACACAGTTTTGCATTACCTACCCACAAGACTTATCACAGTTATCACCACGGTGGAAGCTAGTGAAGGACTTCTCGGCTAGGCGGAAGAATAATCCGAGTCTTTCTCATTTTCAATCCAAGCAGAAGATCTCACATGCATGTCTCAAATATGGTATCACGGTGCCACAACAGGTTGCCTATATTGACTAATTTGTCAACCATCTCGCGTCGGGTTATTGCGTAAAGAGCCATTAAACAACACTGTTTAGACATTCACATATATGGATCACTTGCCCCCCGCCCGGGCTAACGGTAATGGCATCCCCCACAGCACGCAGGCGAGAAGAAAGTGAGAGCTCTAATTAATATGCATTGTGTTCATTATCTGGTATGACCTTCTTAACATGATATAATACCACAGTGTGTACGCGACCGATGCCATAACCACATCCTTGAGCCGTGCAGAGGACCGGCAAGAACATTCACAACTGTTCGCTTTGGTCTTTCTTATGAGGTGGTGTCTTCTCATATCAACGTGATGAGGCTTGGCATTTATTTATTGTGTGACAATATTGATTCTAATGGAATGAATTTGTGAAAAGACCAGGAGATGTGATCTTGATTATTCAATTTTTATCTAAGAAAAAAAGGCAGGCTGTCAGAATGTCTAAAAGTAATCCTACCTTATCAAAAGTAAACTCATGCTTCTTGGCTATGAATTCATGGCATCTTAGAGGGATATTAATGAAAATATGCAAGCAATAACATAAAGGAACATGAAAAATAATTTAGAATGAATTTTTTTATGAAAAATAATTTAGGAGTAACCTTAGTAATTCATTATGACGTTGAATGGAGGAAAACAGGATTACAATCTACTTTTCTATTCCAGCTTCAGTGCAATGGCAACTTGGCATTCTTCCATACGGTTTTCACGGGAGATATACAAATGCGGATCTAAATAATGTATCTAGAGCTTGCAGGATACGTATGCATCTGATACGTTGTTGTAATGTAAGACGTCCTGATCCTGATACAGCATGGAGTGATACTGAATAGATAAATAATCAGTTGAACACCCAACACCTAAATAACACTCTATACTCTAGTTGCGTGCAGAGAAGGTATCTCATCAACATGCATGACATAACGCAGCCATATCAACTGGTGTAGATGACTGGCAACGCTAAATACTTTAATCTAGGTTAACTGAAACTTCAAATCGAAATAACAAGATCATTAATCTTGATATGAAGTTGATTTTGGGCTACCTGAGTGAGGTGGTGTCATTAGAGATTGGTCGGTAGCACAAACCCAACGCACAGATTTCAGCTGACAATGCAATATTGAAACTCAACTGAACTATTACTACTTGGTTGGAATTCCAACAATTCAAATCCAAATCCAGCTTGTCAGGGTAACACGATGAAAAGTAGATAAGAACTTTTCGATGTATTCTAGATGAGAGAATCCCGGGAAAAAGTTTCTTCATACATTCGTCTAATGGGGCGAATATTATTTAGGTGTCATTGTCTTAGAGGAGAGTTAGTATGTATAAAATAGTATAGCATTCAAAGGTTTGTATATCTACGTAGAATTATTCTTACCAGGAGTATCTCTCAGAGTAGTTACACCGTCAATGTGAAGAATTTTTTGGTATATTACCTGCAACAGAAGATAGCACATTTGACATTAATGTATTTTCCAAGGAAAAGGTAAAACATTGAACACATCACCAGCTTTTGAGCAGGATCATTAGCATTATGAGGTGTATGTATACAAAATAAATAGATATAATCATTACAATTTTACAATCTACAGTTATACCTTCTCACATTAGTGAGCACGACCGACAGAAGTTTATAACCAAGTTTCTTTAGTTCTAATATGCCTATATTGCCTATGGGTTGGGTCATACAGGAGATGGTCAATGTGATAGGTGCAATATCTTAGTATATTATTATTCCACATTGAATATGGTGAGCTTAGTTCATTGATTTTTGTTTGGTATACTACTTTTAAAGTTATAGTAATATGTATACAGGGTCCGCTCATGTTCTTTTTACTTGCTCGGCTA
Source organism: Bactericera cockerelli (assembly GCA_024516035.1). Lineage (NCBI taxonomy): Eukaryota > Metazoa > Arthropoda > Insecta > Hemiptera > Triozidae > Bactericera > Bactericera cockerelli. The sequence continues at coordinate 21,942,589 of CM044955.1, read as the reverse complement.
TCTTCAAGACTATCTGAATTTCTTCATACTTTCTGAGTACACTGTTTGGACATTGCAATCTTACTTTTAGATTCAATAAATCCCCCAAAAAACACTACGTGTAAAAATAGTCGTCAAGTGTTGGAATGATTAAAAAGAAGTGATATCAAAACGTCAATTTTCTATGTTTGAAGGAATTATTTTAATTCCTTGATAATTCAACCAAAATAATAGCCTCACAACAACAATACACCTTTGAGCAAACTTCGATTTGGTATTTTGAGAATTTAACAAAAAATAGCCACACAACAAAACAATGCTCTTGTAAGAACAATGGTTTTGTAATTATGCAACATGGTTTTGTAATTATGCAACATTGTTCTTACAAGAGCATTGTTTTGTTGTGTGGCTATTTTTTGTTAAATTCTCAAAATACCAAATCGAAGTTTGCTCAAAGGTGTATTGTTGTTGTGAGGCTATTATTTTGGTTGAATTATCAAGGAATTAAAATAATTCCTTCAAACATAGAAAATTGACGTTTTGATATCACTTCTTTTTAATCATTCCAACACTTGACGACTATTTTTACACGTAGTGTTTTTTGGGGGATATCACTACTTTTTGATTTCAAATAGACAAAGAAGTTTCAAATAGAAGACTTGTTTCTACGAGACAAAGAGAAAAATATTAGTATACCGACAGCCTGAATATTATTCATAGATAATATCGGAACAATTCAGTACCTCTCTCTGCTGTACCCAGTTCTAGATATGGGTATTTGGGTAATATTGTAATTTTTTAATACCGAGTATTTCATAGAGCCGGTACCCGGTATCGTACCCGGCCACAGTGTGTAATACCAAGTATTTAATAGAACCGGTACCCGGCTACTATGTACGATACGTCGGTACTAGTTCCCGGTGTGTCAGTGTGAACAGAAAAGTGAGAAGTTGTACTAGATGTACATGAATATCAGAACATACCTGGACAGCTGTTTCGAGCTTATTTGCTCTCATCAGCAGGTAATAGTTCTGAATATCCATGTGTAATACCGAGTATTTCATAAAACCGGTACCCAGTACGGTACGCGGATCCGGTGTGTTATACCGACTACTGAGTATTTCATAGAATCGGTACTCGGTTCCGGTACTCCATTCATGAGTATAAAATCGGTTCTTGTACTATTGCTGTCTGAATAATAAAAAAAAAAAAGAAATGGGTAAAATATTATGATTCGAAAAAAAAAAAAAAAAAAAAAAAAAAAAACTATTGTAAGTGATTGTACCATTATAATACGAATCACGCACTTTGCATTAAAGAAAAACAAAGCTTTCGAGAATACAGTTATTTTTTTCATGCAATTGATTACTCTATAAATAAGAACCAGTACATACTAATTACTCTCAAGAACCGGTACTTTTTGAGTAAAGTAATTACTCGTACTCATCTCTACAATAAGTACATTAGGTAATGATCGACTCTCGCCTGAGGGCTATTTATATTTATATACAGAGCATCTATAAAGTCTCACCTAGGCCTGGGTTTCTCGAAAACGACTCAAAATATCAAAAAACGCTAAAATTCGTATTCCTTTATTTTTAAGACGATTAATTTTCAGCCAAAAATAAAATTTGCCTACACGGCCCCAGTCAGGCTGGACATGGACCAACTTTAAAATATTAAATGGAATGATATGTCCTGTGACATATTGTTTTAAAGGTCTCATTGAGAGAATTTCATTACAATAAATTTCAGTGAATTATACAACTTGCCGTTCATGAGATACAGGGTCGGACGTCCTGCGTAATATCCATATAATTATTTTTTTAAGAGATTGGGTGGAAGAGATTGCCACAGGCAATAACCCCGCCCTTTAGGTAGGACATTTGTGTTATTTCTTTTTACTTATTTATTTTGGCATTTGTTTTTTTTTCCTCTAAACACGGGAGTCTGGAATCACAGCCCTACCCAGGCTGGGTGAGGTAAATGTAGGTAGCTGGAACGATTCCCAGCGAATGGAGGGTAAAACCCTCCGTCCTGACTAGTTCAAATCAGAACGTTAAAACCAAATACAATCAACTGGTCATCACCATCGTTTTAAAATGAGGTTGGTGTGATAATTGGTGTTTCTTCTGTGGAACTTCAACCAGTATATAATAATGAAGAAAAAAAACATACCTATTTTAATCATAAAATCTATTACCAAAAATTAATTAATAATCAACTAGTGTTTTAACCATGTATTGAAAAATTAGTAATGAACTCGTTAAAAAACGGACAACTCTGTTTCGTGGTTTTGTTTACAATACAACTTTAATTATATTATGTACCTGTTGTACCTACGTACAAACGTACATACATGGTAGGTAGATGGAAATTCGATCTTGGTAAAATAAAGAGGGAAATGAAAGTGCCGAGTATTATTGTATGTTCCGAAATTGCCTCTTACTATGGCTCTAAGAAATGTTGACCCACATATTTGCCTAACTTCGAGTTGCTAAACATGGTGTCATTTCAGCATAATCAGTAGATATAAACAGAGGAAGCAAGAAATTATACTAGATATACATTTAATAATTATAAATTCATAGGCAAGCATATATCCTGAAAATATTCTGAAAATTTCAGCTCGATTGGACAAAAAATGCAACTTATATCACGTTACATACAAAGGTAGATGGATAATTTGATTGTGACAAATCAATGTTGATCGAGTTCCATACTCACTTCGTTCGAAATTAAACGGTCATAGAAGGTTGACTCAAACAAGCAACTACTGTTTTTTTTTCTCACGAGAATACCAGACATCCAAAGTACAGAGTAAAAAAAAAAAATCTACCTAGCCGGGATTCGAACCCAGGTCACCTTGCAAACTTTGTGTTATACCTACACCAGTCGACGACCACAGAAACTGCTCAATACGTAATATCTATATCTATAAAAGAAAGCTGTCTGTATGTATGTGTGTGTGTGTGTATGTATGTATGTTCTTTATACAAATCCACACCGTTTGACCGAGAAACCTGAAATTTTGCACATAGGTCCGCTTGGATCAGGAAATTCTTCTAGGCTAGATTATATCTCCCTGAGGTTAAGCTACAATGAGTAAGGATAAAAAATAGATGGGTGACGCAAAAAAAATGCACGTTTTTTGACATAAATGACATTTTTTTCTCGAAATTTGTCGCGACGACCTATCAACTCAAAGCGAGAAAGTTTTAGGCAAGGGCTTGAGTTTTCAATTGACATATCGATCGCGAATTTCTGATGAGCCGTTCTTGAGCTACGCCGGGTAAGGTAAAAAAATGGATGGGTAACATGTAAAATATTCACGTTTTTTGACCTAAATGACATTTTTTCTCGAAATTTGAAGTGACGACCTATCAACTCAGAGCGAGAAAGTTTTAGGCAAGGGTTTAGGCTTTCATTTGACATATTGATCGCGAAATTCTGATGAGCCATTCTTGAGCTACGCCGGGGAAGGCCAGAAAATAGATGGGCGACAAAAAATATTCAGGTTTTTTTTCAAACCTAAATGACATTTTGTGTGTGTGTGTGTGTGGTGTGTGTGTGTGTGGTGTGTGTGGTGTGTGGTGTGTGTGTGTGTGGTGTGTGTGTGTGGTGTGTGTGTGTGTGTGTGTGGGGTGTGTGTGTGTGGTGTGTGTGTGGTGTGTGTGGTGGTGTGTGTGTGTGGTGTGTGTGTGTGGTGTGGGTGTGTGTGTGTGTGGTGTGTGTGTGTGGTGTGTGTGGGGGTGTGTGTGTGTGGTGTGTGTGTGGTGTGTGTGGTGGTGTGTGTGTGTGTGTGTGTGTGTGTGTGTGTGGTGGTGTGTGTGTGTGTGTGTGGTTGTGTGTGTGGTGGTGTGTGTGTGTGGTGTGTGGTTGTGGATGTGTGTGTGTGGGTGGGTGTGTGTGCGTTGTGTGTGTTTGATGGGCTGGCGAAGCGGCGGGTGTAACCCGCTAGTTTTATTATATTTATCATTTGATCTACATTAATCAATATTTTTGCCTCCTACTGGCCAATATTTTATACACTTCTCATAATATAGACCTAGGTTGTTTACCTCTTGATGTAGAAACCTTTGACTAGACCTTTCTAAAACCTACCTCATAATATAGACCTAGTTTACCTCTTGATGAAGTTATAAAACGTTATTATTACCTACCGATTAACCGGTCTGTTGGCAGCTTGGATAAAGCAAAGACCAATGAATTCCATCCTTATTTCAAGTTCTATGTGAGGCGAAGTTTTTTTTGTTACTCTCATAAATATAAAATCAGTTTTTTTCTTTTTATGTCTCACACTGTCGCTGATTTTTCTAAAATTTTATTTACATCGTAGTATAATTTTGCGTAATTAGACCTTTAGTAGGAACCTTCAGTCATCCACGTGGGATAATTAGGCGTGGCTCCAGGGTTCATTATAGATATTCTTTTAGAGGGCTTTAAATACTTTTCTACTTGTTTCAACCATCTGAAATTAAGTGATCTCATTCCCTTTGACTAGACCTTTCTAAAAACACCAAAAATACATCTCTAGGATAACAATAGACGGCTCTGGGCTCCATAATAGGTATTCCTTTCAAAAGCTATAACTCAAGTTTGGTCCAGTGTAATACTTTGGTTATATTTTTATATTTTTTCCTATGATAAGGCCTTTCAAAAAATACCACAATCGCAGCTCCAAGATAACCAGGGGCGGCTCTGTGCAACTTTCCCGTTTTATTTTAGAAGGCTATATCTCCTATCCTATAAAAAATAAATACTTGAAACCATAAAAGGTATGCAGAGATGAAAATTCCCTTTTCAAAAACGTATCTCACGTCTTTCCACGATAAGCACACGTTGCTGTACCCTTGACAGAAAATTGGTCTGAAAAAAAAACCCGTATGAATAATTTCATGAAAATCAAGATTTTACGCGTGGCCAGAAAACGACTTTAACTGTACGTAGGAACCTCGCGCTTTCGTGAAACACAATCTATTTTTGCGTCTCATTACGAATTTGACATAAAAATTGATAAAAGTTAGCGGGAAGTGGGCGAAAACAATAAAACAAAATACATATAAACTCTGTTTCGTGTTAATATAGGCCGGCTGGCTGGCGCTACTTGACGAGCGCTCGCCTCCCGGCGAGCTTGATAGATAACGTGAGTACTTTTAAAATTTTCAAGAGCGTTTACTGGTGATAAAAATGGTGTGGTCTCTATAAAATAAAAAATATTTCCTCTGGAGTATCTCTTTTGATTATTATTATTTTTGTTAATTGCAAATTTACTGTTATTCAAAATGGAAAAATAAGAATACAAGATCTTAAGGAGCCTAATGTTTATACGACCAAGAAATTGAGAGAGTGAGATCGTTCTACAGCGACCAGATAAGTTTATCAGCTGAATAGTGCTGCCAATAATTACATGGTTGGTACTCGTAAAATTTCATTTTATTTCTTCTTTACTACACCAGATACCAGCATAATAAGGAGACCGAATTCCGCACACCAAACTGTAAACGCCTTCCAGAGTAATTCTGAAAGGTACATGGTAAACCTGTTAGTTTTTGAGCAAACAACCAAATTTAATCTCGTTTCAATGTCAAACAAATTATAGGGTTACTACGAGGCAGGCCAGAAATAAAAATAACTTCTCAATTACTTCCGAGCAATTTTCAATATTAGAAATCGGAAGTATTGTGTTCGTTTTTTTTAAAAAAAAATATGTTTTTGCTTCGATTTCAATTTTTTTCATATTTCTGGGCCTCCTGAGCAATTATGGCTTTGTGTCTGTGTGTCGGTCTGTTAAACATATTCCTTGTAACGCGCAAATCTCAGAAACTACTGAACGGATTTCGATGAAATTTTGTACACATATAGGACACGTTCTGTAGATGGTTCCATTTTAATTTCATCAACTTCGCGCTAGCGTTTCTGGGTGAAAGAGACAATGCGCCAGACTACTGCCTTTTTACTTAAACGCTCATATCTCGTGAACGGTTTTGATGAAATTTTGTATGTATTTGTATATGCATATCATCTTTTTACATAAGCCATTTATAATTATTTTTTAATTAATTATGATTTAGCACTGATATTTAACTTCGACTAACTAATACAGATTTTTTTTTAGAATCTAGAAAAATAGTATTCTACCATTTAAAACAAATTTGAAGAAAATCGGTTCAGCGTTTTGGAGATACAAGTGATTTAGTACATAATCTCAACATTGCCACGTGTGTACAATGTGAAACAATCACGAGGAAGTATTCTTTTCCTAATTGGCATTGTTTTTTATTTGAGTCGTTAAATAGTTGTTAACAATATTGATCTTTTAAAGCATGAACTAATAACGACTCAAAATTAAATAGGTATAATCAAAATTAAAGACACCAAACACCCCGTTTCCACTTACCGATACTTTTCCTGTTACGATTTTTTCTCGTCATCGAGCCTCGTCAAGCTGGCCGCGCCACTTATCACATAAAATTTTAGAGCTAGTCTATTTTTATGTGCTGTTTTTCCCTTTTTTCTTCATATTTTACGGCGCTTTCACTAGACCGTAAGCCTGTCGTTCACGCCGGTATGTGCTGTTTACGAGCTTTCAAGTTCTCAAATTAAATAATAATAGCCTCATTTTCACCAGCGTGAATTTAGCGCACTATTTTTTGCGAACCCTGATAACATTGGGTCAGTAGGACGGCGCACATTGCAGATCATTAGTCCGACACCCCATTAGTATTAATTCAATTTAATGACGAGATTTCGTATCCAATAAATAATCTACCAAGAAATTAAATACCTCTAGATGTAATCCCCCCGATAACACCAAAGTGATCAATAATTCATATTAGTAAAGGTTTAATCGACCTACAACTAGATGGTGGCTGTTAGGTTTAGGCAGATATTTAATAGTGTATCCGTTGCAGATTATAATCAGTGCTTACCATAAGAATATGAAGCAATCATGGGCAGTGCCAATTTTGTGTTGTGTATCACGTCATCCAAACCAACAGGTGAGATTTTCAACAAGAAGCTAGTTGACAACTCTGAATACATTATCATGTTAATTCAAATAGGATGAAATGAGATGGATTAAAAAGTTGTTTAGATCATGAGCAGACAAAAGTTTTATAAATTGTTGCCGTCTAAGATCTGTATTAATTAGCATGGTAATGTCATTGCATTACCACTTTCAGGGGACACCCTCAGACTTTCGGCTTTTTTCAGTTTAGATCAAGGAAGGATCAGAGAAAAGAATATGGTACATTCTTAAATACGGATTTATTTACACAAATGAGTCAGCAAATTTGAGGACATTTATTTATGATTGATTGATGGGGATACTTCACAATATGTATAATAATTTCAATTACGAATTCAAACTCACATATCAAATTGGGAATTTTCAACGCCCCGGTATGTTTAAGTAGAACCTCTACTCACTATCGACAGATGAGACCTTACATTGAACTGGCGATATATCGCTGTCTTGAGTGAGTATAAAAAAGAACTTTATGAAGAATGCTTTTCCAATCATGTAAGTTGTCTTATATTAGTTTGTTCTGCGGCATCATATGAATCCAGTATTTGCCTAACTCGCTCTGTCGGCTGAGAGAAAGAGAGCCGACTAGACACACATCTGAGCAGCTGCAGTCCTCTCTCATACGCCTGTGCAAGAAATACATGAGAGAATTCAGCCAGCTAGAAGAACAGTAGATCATCCAAATGTAGGTCTTTCTTTCCATTGAAAACATGATCTTCCTCCGGTTCTTGAAATATGACGTCCGCGGAATAAATCGTTGACCTTGGCAGATGAAACATCTCAGTAGAGAGATAAACAGAGATAAGTATAATGATCCCAGCACCGAGCGTTCTCTCTAAGAATATGGGAAAGATATTTGAGGTAATGGCAAGAGATGTGACAGGACAGATAAGTACCGGCGCGGCAGTTCTAACGGCATGATAGACATAGCGGCGGTGTAGCATTAGGAAAAGTGTGGGATCCTAATTGAGGTCCTGATGGAAACATGACAAGGAATGTTAAACATACCGAGCCAGGATAATAATCTAATTGTGAGGCATTTGCTTGAAGAAGTAATGAAACCGCCAGTGTTTATGAAGATTTGCGAATAAAAAACGATACAATACATTAAATTGGAGAAACATTTTTAGATTATTTGAAAAATGTGTTCACAAGTTGACCATATATAAAAGTAACGCATTTCTTCAGCACCTGCTCCCTAACGACACTGTTTCTAGTATGGTAAATGTTTCCTAAGTCTAAAAGCATACGAGATGAGAATTTACTTGAAAACCGAAATTGGTAATTCTAAACCTTTCGGTAATCCCGGTATAACAGATTATGGTACAAGTACTTCTTACTTTACAGGAAGTTGCATTAATTTATCTTGCTTCTTTATTCAACCATTTTGATCAATCTTCTTCTAAGTACTTCGCCCGTTATAATTGAAATTTTTACACAGCATTATGCCAGGTATTAATAGGTAGATAAGCACGGCTTAAATTTCAAGCCTGTAATAGTACATGTGAATTAGGAAGACATTGAGGAGCTAGAGGTGGTCCGATGGACCGTGTGTTGGTTTCCTGATTCATTTTCATTTGGATGATTTAGCCAAGACAAGGCACCTCCCTGGACTCGCTAGCAAGATATTTGATATGAGAATAAAAGTATCGGGTTTCGTTCACATCAAAAACATTATAAAATTAATTTATTTCCTATATTTTTTGTTATTAAAATACTATGTTTAAGAAAAATAAGTTGAGAACAGGCTAAAAAATTCTAAATTTTTGAACGGTTGATGTTACTTGAACATTAACTAACAAGTAAAGAAAACCATTTTATTGACCCCATTTAACTGGAATAAGATGTCTCCCAAGAGATTCAAACACAATATTTTGCTTCTCAAGAGGAATAATGAAAGTTGTCCAAATATTAAAACTCAAGTCAAGGATCTTACGCACAGTTAGCTCAGTGGTAAGATCCTCGCTGAATATACGGACGACCCAGGGTTTCAACTCTACAGCCGACGAAAATTGTTCTCATATTTGAACATTCAGTTGTTCGAAAGATGAATACATGTGTATGAGTTGAGCCAATACCTAAAAATTGGGAAATACATATTGTGTCACTTCTTGACCATCAGAGGTGAAGGCAAGCTAAAACACAGACCACATGCGTCTTAAGATGGCTACGAAATAAAAAAGTCCGCGACCTTTTAAAACACTCATCTTTAAAAAAGATACCCGAACAGCCTAGACACAAGACGGTTTCTCACGGCGATATTTATGAGAAATATTTCATCCTCTCTCCTCTCGCATCAAATGAATGCACATTATTCGGGAACTTGAAATTTTAATAACACACGAACATGCCAAAGTGGACCCTCCTACAGATAAATCGGATTCATAATGGCAGGTCTCTTGTATAGGCAAAATAGAAGAAAAAAGTTTCCAACTTTACTCCAAAGCCCTCAATGCATATTACAATAAAGTATTATTATGGCCCGATCTAGGCCAAGTTTTGCCTCGAGGCAGTTCAAGCACAGCCACTGAGTACACTTTTGACCTGACACAACTCAGCGAGGCCTTGCAATACTTTCTATCCAGCGCTGCCCAACACATCCTGAGGAGAAGGCATACCTAAACCTAGACCCTGATTTTATTATTCAGGACCATTTCTACCAACTTCACCACGAAACTATATTTAGAACCAACAAACAGCAGGAGGAATTCAATTGAAGTCGGACTGCAGGATCGATTTTTTTAGACCTACGCTAAACGGGTAGGTCGATAGGTACATAAAGATATACCAATGTTATAAAAAATATAATTTTTCCTGTGTCATCAAGTTCGCAATAGTAAAATTAAACTCCGAAGTGTCAAAAAGGAAAGTCTGAAATCTCATAAATTATTATTCAACATCTCTAGCCTTACTGTCAGAACCACCAGATGTCACGCCTCATATTAGCTCAGAGCTGCCGAATTTTGCCACTAGTGATTCAACTCATTCAACTGCGATAGTTCATGAAATCAGCACCTAGCAATGTTTGATATTTCACTAACTAAATTTAGGAATTTAGGGGGAATAATAAAAAAGTTATTCCAATCCTAATCAATTATCTAATTAAATAGTCATTTGACCACCATTTCATAGAAAGAGGGGACAATACGGGTATTAATTGCACGTATGTATGATTTTATTTGTGGTGAATGCACAAGGCCTCTACACAATTTTTGTGGGTAGCACAGCATTACTAAGAGCCTCCTGTACTTTTCGAATTCTATTACATTAATTTCTTTATAATCTGGTAATGCCGCCACTGGTCGTTACTCATACAAGTAACTACTCATTTTTCCTCACAAGATAATATGAGTGGACCCCAAATATCCAAGTATAGAGCAGAAAAATTCCTGCCCCGCAGGCAATCGAACCCAGGTCATTATGCGTGCAATGCCTAGCGCACAAACTCACTCTGCTACGGTGACTACTTACGGGTTTTAATTAATAGTTCTCGAAGTTCAAGACGTGACGATGCGACGAGCTAGGCTCCCAATGACATCCGTTTGGGGCCCGCTGCCATTAAACTTGTGCAAGTCACATGCAGCATTTCAGTTTGCCCCTTTACTTTTTGCTTCTAATTAGTTCTCTACCGTGCCAGTGCATGGCATGGCCTGGCTTAAATGTCAAAGCTTTTTAGAAAATTAATTACCAACACCATACTAATCTAAGCTCGAATGTATCGGACCAAGCCGCTCTGCCCCGGCCGATGTTTTGTTTTATTTATACACGTCTGCAACTATCCAATGTCGATATTTTCCCTCTTTGCCGTCTTTTTATGTTCAACTAGCGGGCTGTCGCCCGCTTTGCGCGCCGAGGCATGGCCGTGAAAGCAAAAAATCCTTTTCGCCAATGGCAGGTGTTGTAGTAGGAATTTCGAAAAATCCCGTCTTATTGCACATCTAGACTATAAGACAAAGCTACCTACCAAATTTCAGCTTCCTAGGACTTACGGTTTGGGCTGTAGAGCGATGATCAGTCAGTCAGTGGTCAGTCAGTGACTTTGACATTTATATATTAAGATTATGACAAATTGCCCTCTTGTTGTAACTTCACTTACGATGTTCTCTATATTGACTTTTAACATTTGTTTATTTTGGGTTGAGTTGTTGTTGTTGTTGTTTTTTTTTTTTTAATAACATAAGTTAAATGAAGGCACAAGTGAAAAGTGGCCAAATAAATGTCCATGCTTTCAAAAACTTTTCATTATATTTTCTGAATATTTGAAATTAATATAGGCCAGTTGGCGAGTCCTACTTGACGAGCGCTAGCCTCCCGGCGAGCTTGATACAATAGGTAGGTAGTTGAATTGTATTATTATTATTATTATTATTATTATTATTATTATTATGGCCATTTAAAAGATATATGATTGGTTGAAGATGAAAGAGAAACACTGTTCGTCCAGAGTCTCCTCCTAGTAAGTTGTTTTGAGAAGTGTTTAGGGTTAGGGTGTATGAATACCTACATCTGCTATAACAAAAGATATAACATGTCATTTTATTATGACTGTGCTGTCACGCATAGAATAAATTACAACTAATCTGTACAATACCTAGGTAGGATCAGTACAATACATAGCAAGGATCAGTACAATACATTGCTAGGATCAGTACAATACATAGCTAGGAATACATAGTACAATCCATAGGTAAGATCAGTGCAATACATAGCTAGGAATCAGTACAATACATAGGTAGGATCAGTACAATACATAGCTAGGATCAGTACAATACATGGCTAGGATCAGTAGAATACATAGCTAGAAATCAGTACAATACATAGGTAGGAACATTACAATACATAGCTAGGATCAGTACAATATATATAGCTAGTATCAGTACAATACATAGCTAGGATCAGTACAATACACAGCTAGGAATCCTTGGGATAAACGTGTTAGTTCCACGATATTTTCACGTCCATTAATAATTTACTAGTCACTAGAATAGTAAATACATCGTAAATTTTCTACTTACTAATTAGTGAGCTAAATGAGTTAGTTATTCATACAGCCAGGTGAATGACCCGACAGTAGTTTCCTAGTGTGTAACGCCATAGCCATAGGAAGTAGATAATCTGATCACTGAGGAGACAGATTGAATAAATGATTCATTGGGACTTGCTGGCTCGCGCTTGATATATGGTGTTTTAGTCTGGGTCCCAATGAACATGAATATAGACGCCATATGATTCCTTTTATGTTTGTTTTTTTTTTTAGTAAACGTGCCTCACTCATTCATTAAGAAGTACGTGTTCCAAACGACAGAATTTTTTTGTTGAATAAAGTATAATAATTGTTAACCTATTCGGATTCGGACAGTGAAAGATTGTATGATAAACCACTAGCATGCATGTAGGCATAAATCGCATAAAATGTACATTATTATTTGATCGAAATAACAGTAATGTTTACTTTATGTTCTTATCGTGATCAATTATTTTCACAAGATGGTTACCCAATTTGAGCTATTCTGCATGAAGTGTGTGTCAATATACTTTATGCGTGGTCTGTATATGATAAAAAGTATGTTTAGGAAAATACGTACATCATATTATGATGCTTGAAGTACTGACGGTTCTCATTTCAATTCAAAAGCTGTTCACGTAATCAATTTGGCAGGTAATTCAGTAGTAGGTCAAGCAAATCTTTTTGACTCTATTCCTACTGAGTAAACACGAACATGAATTTGAATTCATGTATGAATGTACATTGTACATAAATATAAAAATAACAATCATTATTTTTATACGGATGTAGTAATGAATACAAACATAATATATTCTTTTATCATCTTACAATTAAAACTAAGCGCGGTGCTGTAATTAAGCGCATTAACAATGCACAAGGAATAAGGCCCCAGCTCACCCAACGCTTGAACTTTCACACGCATCATCCTTCACTGCAAGGTATCACAGGCCAGGAGCTGAGCCGGAAACAAGTGAGCCAATTTCCCACACACCGGAGAGCGTAGCTGAGCGCGGGATCTCGCCCAGTGGCGGAGGGACCACAACATTCAAGTCAGAACGCACCAGAGATTGACACTAAAAGCCGCATTATGAAACAGGGTTAAAGTTAAGCTAAGCCAGACACGCTCTCAAGAAAAAGTTTTAAAAATTAAAAAAAAAGTTATCATTTTTGTGTCAATCACCTCCGTGATATCACAACTACTCAAACTCGCTTCAGTAAATCCCGGACTTGAACCACCGACCTCTAGGTTACAAGTCCGCCGCCTTATCCATCAAGCTACTGAGGTCGGCTAGAAAAAGTTCCAACCATATTACAGCGCCCTGTTGAGGGACAGTCTGGCTTAACTTAACTTGATTTATGATTCGGTCCTAAATGTTGTAAGACCATCTTGCAAGACTTCAAAAGACATCCCGGTATATAATGTATATCTCAGTGGTCAAGGTGTCAGTCGGACCAGTAATCCAGAGGTTCAAAATCCACTCCGGAAATGACATGTTATTTGGGAATTTGAGGGCGAAATAAAAGGCATATTTTTGGCGCTAAGTCTCGGATTGCGTACTGTGTTTCATGGGAAAACCGATGCTAAGCAATTACTTAAACTATCGATTTTGTATATTAATAATTGCGCCTGAGTTTGACACATTGTAATACGTCTTCTGCTTACTTGCAGGAATAATGGAATTCAAAAGTCCTAATGGGGTCATATTATTATTATTCTAAATTGCGAGATCATCATGTCTTACGTAGGTCATGGATAAAATAGTTGACCTAGAATATTGTTAAGAAACCAATTCAATTACTGATGACTGCGACTATTACAAACATAATTTTTCAAAGAAAATATCCTAGCAACTCAAATCGAGAGGCAAAAAATTGTTCTAATTTTAAGCTGTTATTTCGTAGTTTTTATTGTACCCATTTTAATAAATGTTTCATAACTCGCAAAAGTAAAACTATCTATTACCGTAACTATTCATTATCATATTTCGTTAAGCAATGAAATTCTTGAGGAATTATTGAAACAAAACATAAGAGAGGATTCAGAAACTGATAGTCTGTATGAAGTACTCGTACATGAATTACCCCGACCTATGTACTATCTTCATTACAGCACTGGATCTTGTCTTCTGCATACATTTCACGCTTGTGCGTTCTTTAATCATACTTCAAGTTGCCCAGTCCTGGCCATATGCTAAATACCAGCTCTTTATCATTCTCAGCTTTCTTCTTGGGTGCTTCACCTGTATGAGTGCACTAGAAGTTCGCATTGTTAACTTCTAATATCTGATGGTGTAGCGAGATATGTGTTTCCAATTCCCCACATAAGATATTAAAAAATTGATATTTTGAAGAACATCTTTTTCGCAATCCTGTATACGAAGATTTAGGAGATGTTAAATACGTCTTATGCAATGTCTTCATGGGTGGTGAGCTGATGAAAAGATGTTATGTCAGCGATTATAGTGAAGTTTGTTGTTCTTTTTTCGTTAAATTTGCAATTACATACCATACATGATGTACAATTGTACATACAAAAACTTGCGTCTTACAATATTTTGCACTTGTCAACTTTTGATTTCTTTTCATGTTTGTTTCCATATTATGTCCTGAGTGGTACACAAGATATTCAAGTACCTATAAAAGTTTCTGTGTGAAAGTTGAGTGTGCAGATATAAATGTAGGCTACTCGAGGTTTATCTTCACAGGTCCAAATGAATTCCTATAGTGTCCACAAACGCTAAATTACATTTGAACTAGCCATATTCAATTTAATTATTGGTCATATACAAAATATACATACTTTAAGTAAACTTGCTTGACTTGCGTAGCTTGTTACTTGGTACATATTCGTTCTTATGGCAACACACTACAAGCTTTATCTGTCGTATAAATCTGAAGGTGAATTAGGAATGAATAAGTGTCCCTATTTAGTTTAAGCAAGAGTTGATTCTTGGTTGTAGGTATTTAGTATTTTTGTAATAAATTACAACTTTGCTTGTGGATGAAAATAATAATAAAGAAAAACACATTCCACAATGTCTGAACCGTCAGATTGTCCGTTGTGAGTAAGATGGAATATGGCGCCTTCGTCCTACACGGAGCTAATCAATGCAGCAGAATTTTTCTTTCATGTCGCACTAAGGAATCAGATTGAGGTTGGAATAGGTCAAGGCCACTGAAGGTCAAGGTCATTTAACCCAACAGAAGTTGGAACATGGGCATAGTGAATCATCTCAGTCGTAACGCTGAATTGCACCAAGATGTGAAACCAGAACAGAGCCAGAAATCAGTCAGATTAAACCAATTCATAGGTTTTTTTTTAAATATATCTTTATTCCGATTTGACGACCATCACCCAAGTTACAAACCATGCATTGAATATTATAGTACAATAAAATCAACCGTTCATCATAATTTGTGATTAACTGATTACCGTGATGGACGGTCAGAAGATAATGAAAACTGTTCTGATCACTAAAAATACTCTGCAAATTCAGAATGAAAGAAAATCTTGTTTAGATGCATGTACTGCGTTCACTGTACAATAGGATGTCTGTCGTAAGAGATGACAACTAAATTACTAAACTATGGAAAAGTAGGAAATGCAGATATTTCTGCTGACGTAAACAACAAATTTCAACAACAAAAGAACTGTAAGCTCATGGTAATTTTTATTTCCGATACAAATGCATAGTTCAATTCGAATCATCATCACAAGTGCTGTCATTCATTGGTCGTTTCCAACCCTCTTCAACTCATTGAAAGATTTGCAGTTCATTGACAGTTGGATTTCTTGGAAATTTCGTTTTCTGGGTCTGCCTCTTGATTCTTCTCCTGTCACTTTGCCCTCAGTCTTCAGCAATGTTGTTAATGAAATCTGGTCGTACTACAACTTGACTTGTTCCATTCAAATAGCATAATAACATTATCAAATGAACACACCTGCTATCTCCTCATCTCTGACACTTGGCATGAATGAACAAAACATCTTTCTTCTTGGTGCGGTACGAGGATGTCCAAAGTCACTCTACTAGATGATCTGGTTGACATATCAATAATATTTCCGCGTGTCCTATCTGAATCTGACACACACATGACATCTCGAGATCCAGTGCGAACTTCACCACGCAATGCCCGCCTTCTTTACAGAACAATTGCAATCCATTAACCGAGTCGTTTTTCCTTCTCTCGACACTGCAAAACTGATAGACCCTGTTGAACTCCGGCAGTGCAGTAGACTCACTGACAGGGGCGTACCGTGGGGGTGTTGGGGTTCAACCCGCCCCCCACAATTTAAAATATCCCAGAAATGGGATATTTTATAAGTTTCAAGTGAATTTCGAACTATTTCGGATCTATTTTCAGACACAGTAAGCCAAAGTTGTTCAGGATGTCACGACATACTCAATTACTATGTACCTAACTACCTACATATGTGAATGTTTATTTTATTATTTTTTTTATAGACAGTTCAGATATCTGCGGATATCTGAATTATATAACGATAGACAAAAAGTGTATCTAGAAAAAGGCGCTGATTGAAAATTTGAGTTTGATACTTCCACAACCCATAACGAGGACTGAACACATGTCATAGGAGACAAAGCCAACACAAGCAGAACACCAATCTCTGTTTGAACAACTCGCATTCTCACAACTGCACCCTATGAGATGCAGGCAGGTACTTGGCGCGTAGGACGATTTGCGTGGCAGTAAAAAACAATAATGTGCTATAAGCTATTATTTTTAGGACAAAGGCAAGCTCAGCACACCATATCAAATGGCGCCTACCCGAGGATTGAGATACACGCCACGCGCGACAGTGATTTACATCTATTGGTTTTCTTCATAATTATTGTTATTTATAGTTGTTAATTATTATTTATGTCTGATGGTTTAAGAAATTGCTCCCCTCAATGATTACCTCGCGGGTGAGGCATGCATGGAATTCCGAATGGGAATTCAGTGCAGACGATATTTCTTAGGAAACTACTATTACTTCCCATAAATTTCTAATATTAGAAATCGGAAGTATTGTGTTCGTTTTTATATAATAAAAATAACCTCTTGACCAACTTTGGTTTTGTGTTTGTCTGTCTGTCGGTTAAAAACATTTCTTGTTACGCGCTAATCTCAGAAACTACAGAACGGATTTCGACGAAATTTTGTAAACATATAAGGAGACATTCTGTGGATGGTCCCATTTTAAATTCATCAACTTCCTATTAGCGGTTCCTGGTGATAGAGACCATGCGCCTGATCACTAACTTTTTACTTAGATGCGCTTATATCTCGTTAACGAAACATCCGATTTTAATGAAATTTTGTATGTATATGCGTATTAGCATTCTACATAGTGCATTTTAAATTATTTAGATTTAGCTCTGATATTAAAGAAAATCCAAATTTTTGGAAAATAAAACCTACGACTTGCCGATACATTTTTTTTTTGTACAATCTAGAATAATGTAGGAAAAATAGTATTCTACCACTTAAATTAAATTTGAAGAAAATCGGTTAAGCTGTTTTGGAAATACAAGTGATAATTAGTAAAAAATCTCAAAATTGCCACGTGTATGTATACAATGTGAACCAATCATGAGAAAGTATTGTGTCCATAATTGGCAGTGTTTTTTTTAATTGGGCTAGAATTTTTTCTGACGGCCAAGTTCATTGATACATTTTTGATGTAAGAGATGGAGAGTATGAAAAACGTAACCAATGTAACTATAAGGTCCACCGTTGAACAATATGCACCAATCAATTTGCAATCGTTGAGGTTATAATAAACAATAGAGGTAACTCACGTAACGCGGAGATTACCTGGACTGTAATCTATTCCTGGATAAGTCCAGTGGCATTGAATAATTAAAGGGTGCTTCACTGCTTCAACTCCAACCAATGAAAAATGTGAAGAAATCAATAATTTGATAATCAATGTAGATCAGTCATCAAGTAGAAGTTTGTACAACAAACAAGAGGATTAACATTAAGGTCTTGAACTTTATCCATAAATAAAAGCAGGACTTCTGAAAGTTTTAGCCTTGGCTGAGCGTCTCAAGGTGTGCGGATGCAAGGTGTAGGTAAGTAGGTAATTTAAATGAAGAACACCAAATTAAGGCTGGACACGCACTCTCTTGATTGTTACATTGAATGAAGAAGGAAAACCTAATAATAAATTGTTTCGGTCATTTCAATACTCAAAATAACTACACAAATGATACGAGTGCTAGCTTAAACCCGGTATTTTGTCGTATTTATGGTTTTTGCCCGTGGCTGTGGTCCTATTGGGAGTTCTTTAAAATCCTTCTTAGTACGCACATAAATACCAAAAAGAAACTCTGTGCCAAATTTCGAATCATTTGGCCCAGCCATTTCGGAGCTGTGCTTATTAAATATGACGAAATTAATGTGAATCGAATTTACATACTAATATGTAAGTCTAAATGGCAAAAATAAGACCTTCATTTTTTTGGGATTCACAAGGTTTGGAATTACTGACAAATGAAGAAAAGTGACATAGAGAATGTAGCTCTTGTCTGACATGGCAGCGATACTTTCTATGGACAATAGAACAAATGGAAACACAGCTGCAGTCTCAGGTTCAATGCTCGGATTGCGTACTGCATAAGATAGGGAAAAACGATGTTGCGCAATGACTAAGGTTATGGATTTTGTCTATTAATTTCACCCTTAATACAAATAAATGAGTCTTTGAATAGACTGTAAGACAAAAGGGACTTTTTAATCTCATTCTAGCAGAATAAACAGAGTATTGTAATGTAAATTGATCAAGTCCCGGATAGGGTAAAGTGAAGAAGCAGAGGTTGGATAGTAGAATGCTGACACAGCTAACCACTTTGTTAAATTTAAACTTCGCAAAGAGATTAAAAGATTCCTCTGTCATTCTTTATCTTTATACCAAATTCAAAAGATATTGTTTCATATGTATAATGTTTTTTTTCTCCTTGACGAGTCTTCTACAGGGGTGAGTTGGACTGCCTCACATTAATAACAAAATTATTCTATATAGCAAACTTTCTAAATAAAATGAATTCATGAGATGTAAAAAAATAATAGGTATTACATGAATTTTGTGCATCGCCACTGTGGAAGACTTTTATTACATGTTTCCAATTTTTCATGCTTGCCTTCTACTGATATCTATGATAGTGCAGAATCGCACAGGAAATGGGAAACCAGCAGACACCATTAGCACAATACATCTCATGGTTCGGTCTATTCGGCCACAGGCACTTCATTGATAATGATTAAATCGTCGTCCAGCTATACTCGCAGGTATTCGTCTAATGGTGTTCTTCAAGACTCACATCCTTGTCCATTGGACATGAACTTGAATTTTGCAACAAGTACATTGAAAGTTCTCGATGCAAATTAGTATCCACTACATTAACAAGCAAATTTGTTAATTAAAAAAAATTCATCAATTCCACAAATAAGGGAAAAAAATTAACAAAAATCTGAAAAAGACTTTGAAGAGATCTTTAGACAGATTAGAGAGCTTGGCAGTAACTAACAAGATATTCATTTTCAATATCATTGCAAGGGCAAAGGTCATGTCCGTAGTTTCTGGCAGTCAGAAATATAAAGCAAATTTCTCTTGAATGTGAGAATTAGAAAGAGCTCTTCTCACGAGTTAAGCTGCAGTCACATACATAGCGCATTAATCTGTACCGTTACTATTAGTGTTCCTAATCAAGCGGCTAGCTGAGTTAATGGGTCGTTCGTGAGACAAAATATGCTGCTATTTACTGGTGATGCACCGAAAAACCAAGAGAATGACTGCAGAAGTCATGAGGACACAGGAGTCGTGATTCCAATATCCGCTACAAGTACAACTGCATCACTGAACTCAATGAAACGTCCAATATTCTTTCCTGAAATCCCTCGCTGTGAACTCCACCATGGTTATTACTGATGAACTGATGATTGTAATACTCTCCTGTGACCGTTACAGTCCCTATACTCCTTGTCTATCACATGAAGCGCAACTGTCAAGGTTTTATAGGATTAAGCATTGAAATAGCGGGCAATGTGGCTTTGTTGACTATTTGAAATTTGAAAATGAGTAATTCTGAAACACAGTAAGGACTATAATAAGTAAGGAGTCATTTAAAGTAATCCAAAATAACCATATTATTAAAAGTCATGAAAGTTTACTAGAAAGAAGAAAAGTTAAACAAACAGAAGTGAACTATGCAGAACTACTGTAGTTAAGTGATAGATTAGCTTCTTTTTCTTTAACGGTATCTGTTTTATCTATTTTACTCATTAGGTAATAATTCAGAATCAACTTCTCATTCTAGCTCGAAGCAATCATATCTCTGTTAGTGAAACGTGATATAAATTTTCACAATAATATTGAGTTTTACTTTAAAAAGGAATTATTCTCATTTTCAAGCATTATGTGCTATTTGCTAACCAGTTATCTAGTTGGCTTCTATTGAGTAAGTTGTACAAGTTGAAAGAACATCTCATTTCCTCGTCACGACTTCCTAACGGACTGACGAAGGCGCTTTGTTAAGTCCTGCACAAGATCCCAGGAGGTGAATATGAAATCAGGAGTACGGTACATGGGCGAACCAAGCACACATACAAAGAAACAAATAGACATGTTCAAATAAGAAGACATACGACTTGCTCGACCCACAATGAAGAACCTAGCATGTATTATTCAAATAAATATATTTCATGGTCCATGCAGAGATACTAAGTTACTAAGCTCATCTTGTTTATATTCTGACTAGTCTAGAGAATACACATGTAAGAAGTCAGAAATCTGATTAATTAATTTAAAAATTCAAAAAGCATAAGATAAGTCTATCCCTATACTAGCTCAGCTTTCAGATAAGAAGTCGATGTCAGCAGAACACGGCTAGGGGCCAGAGTTAGCGTGAGTCGATTACTCACACATCTTGACATACTTCTGAAAGCTCTCAGACAATTAGGCTACACCTCTTTCTAATGAAAACAAACTTGAAATGAATAATAATTATTCGTAGACCTGTTCTGCCTCTGCCCATTGATAGTGCCATCGATTAATTGTGCGCTGTATCCGTTACATAGGATCCGAGGCGGAGTCGGCTAATGTCTGCAAGCCTGAGGGGGACTAGTTCTACATTCTTCCCATTAATTGAGAGAGGAACTTTGAGAAAGTTGCCTCAGACCGTGCGAGCAATGTTACTCCTTCATATCTGTCTGCCCGAACAAGACCAACTCGGAAACTGGTTAAAAACAAACGAGACAGTGCTGACTTGAAATTCGAGCGCATGTGATTCTGTGTCGTCGATTTGCATTTGACAGTGGAAAATTGCTTCTAACAGCACTTACCGGTTCATCATCCATCTTGGTCCCTGAGATGGCTACAGATTCGCATGTGTGGCCACGACGACACAGTGCAGACACACATAGACACCCCAGTCATGTTCCATTTCGCTAAACACGTAACCTGTCTCAAGCTTGGGCTAGGGCAATTCATTACCTGGCGTGGCGGAGAACATGCAAGGAAATGAGAGAAATAAAACTGAAATTTCGAGATTTGAGGAGACTGTTGAGTGGAAAAGGTCAACATTTGCATACAATCTCCAGCGACACTGCTATTGATAGGGAAGACAATAAATAGTCATACTGTACCGTTCGGGGACGTTTTCCATAAGACGGATTGAGAATTCTTTCGTGTTGATTAACAAACACGAAACTAGTACTTACTGCTATTCTCAAGATCAGAGTAAATATCATAAAATTCTTGAGAAGGTTATCGCAGCATATAAACTCTCCTGCTTCAATAAAACGCACTCAAAACAGCTCATACCAGAGAGAAAATGATTACAAAACTGATTGAAACATTAACCCTTTTGATATCAAATCTCAGTAGGCTCAAGTACCTATTTATGAATTAAAAGATTTTTACTTTTCAAAACCACAATGATTTTAAATTTCAAAACCAAGTACCCATCTGACAATTTACAAAAAATACTTTACTAATTTGGTACACGATATAAATGTTCATGATGAATATTTCATTTTGGTTTTGTAGGCTTCGGACAATCCAGGTGATTGACCTACGTTTTCCGGTGCTTTGAAAAATATGTATGTACATAATATTTTAGTACCATAAAAGCATAGAATATAAAATGAAAATTGATCATAATATAGGGACATAGTAATAAATTTCGTGAAGGTTTTTTAAATCGAAAATATCTACCCTGAAATGAGAAGGTTAAAGTGATGATTTCCATTAAGCTCTAATACCTGTATCAGTTCAATGTTTCTTCACCGGCAGAATGAAATTTTCTGATGATGAGATCATAATGGTTGTTGAATCACCTGACAGACCCGCATTACCCGGAAACGCCATCCCTACAAGTGATCTAGATAGAAGTATTTGCCGTTTTCAGTTTCCCCAATCACATTGAAACGTTTCAAAACAACTGAAATATTATGCTAGCTTCACTTCACCCCTAAGTCTAAAGACTCTAATAAGTCTAATGTATAAAACCATAGCACGCAAGATTTTTTATCTCATGGAATATCTTAAAACGGTCCTGCAAGCACTAATCCATGCCTTCTCTCATTGCCATTGTTTCAAATTGAAATAGATAATATAGATATACACATTATATTAGACATAGATATATAAATTATAATAGAGATCTCGAGTCTGTCTGTTAAAAAAATATATGTATTTCAGACGAAATCGATGCAGTTGAGGGGTAACCTACAAAATCAGGTTAGTCATTCGGTGTAAGAGCACGAGTAGGGTTTTAACGATTGGTTTTAACTTTTAACTGATAAATCCTATTTATTAGTCTATATTTTGGAAATATGGGATAAATAAATAAGTCTGACAATCCAAAGAGGAAATGCGGCGGCAGTTGTGGGCTGTGTGCCCCAGGGAGATGAGTTCGTTGACTTGTTTTATAGCTAGTAAAAGAAATATATAAGTTCGGTGCCTATACCATTAACTTGTAGATAAAAAAAGAGAGAAAGAAAAAGATAAATACTCGTAAATACTGTGGAGGTGAAAAGATCACATTGAAAACATCATGAGAGCAGGATCTTTAAGCCGGATTGCCGGAAACGATACTGTAATTTTTAGGGAGGACTCCAAAAACCTTCTCGTACATATCAACAGCGCCGATTTGAAATTTAATATCTCAAGGGACACTAATAGACTGCACCTCTACCTGAGTAAATGTATAATTTGAACTGCTAAGAATTTATAGGTCTTCGGCCTCCAATCAAATAGTCAAGATACACAAGCAACAAGTTCATCTAAAAACAAAAGTTGCCCCTGGTAAAAGATTGCTGATACTAGTATCGAGTATTTTACCAGAATATCTAGTTTAGGTATTGACTCACCGCAACAAAGTTTTAACATCTGTTACCAACTTCATGCTCTATTGGATTCGGTTTAAAAATAGAAACGACAAGCTTGAAAACAATCTAGTCACAATTCTGACCTTTCTAGAGATCAGAGAATAATGTGGACCAAATAGAAGGGAATAGCATTAACAAGAGGTCGATTACAAGATATTTTATGTAAATCTAAAAAAAAAAAAACAAAGAATTACATCAAGCACAGCTGGCGCTGGCAGCAAGCCTCCTAAGTCTAATAATAATAATGCGGATTCATCATCTACTACCAGAACCATGCATCGTGGCTGAAGTCATGATGAAACAGTTGTGCCTTCCTATGGCAATTGGGCAAAATCGAGATGCAATAAAATTATTGAAAGGAAAAAAATAGAAGATCTTGAATTCCTTTTAAGAGATACAAGACAACATTGAAAACAAAAACCATAGGTACGTATCACACAAAAAGCTCGTTTGCCTCTAAAAATTATCAACAGATGAAACGCTGCAAACCTCAGGAAAAGAACATTCACACATCCACACCTCTGCACAGAAAGTACTAGTATAATATCCTCACTTTACAGCTAATATTGAAATCAATTAATAAAATATTTTAAGGCTCACCTGAGTTAAAAATAAAAGAGCACGGGCCTAGCTTTTTGTTTCATGAGTTGTAAAAGAAATACATTGCGTGAGCAAAGATCAATCAGTCTATAAATAGAATAAATGCAATAAGCAAATGATACTGAAAGCTATGGAACATAAAATAATGTAAGTACCGTGAAAAACAATTGTCTGACCTTGACGGGATAGCACTCTGCAGAGATATATGAGAGCAACACAAGGATTGGAAAATCAACACCATCACAACGCCACTCTCTATCACTCTACAAAGTAGAAACATACCTACTCCGTACGAAAAAAAAATCCATAATGGACATAGTGTCTTACGCAAATGTGAACAACTATAGGAGATAAGACTCAGGTATTTATGGACATTTTTTACACAATTGGCCAGAAGGTTAAGTGGCAGGACGTTAGATAAGTAAAACCAGACATTAATGCATGCAGCCGCACGATACGCAGAACCTTTCAACGTGATTTTCACCCCATAGAGGTCGGTAGCAACTAACATTAAAAATGGACAGTGGCAACACACAGTAATAGGAAAAAGCAGAATCAATAAGAAAATCTAAAAAAATAGATACGGCCAAGAGTTCTGACAGATTTAATATCCATATTGTTCTGTCTGCACTTACATACGCAGGAGAAAGAAGAAGAAAGTTTAGTAAAGCATCAGAGGATGAATGAAAGAAGGATATGTCACATCTTATTGAGCACATCAGAAGCACAGATATCAGGATCAGAAAGAAAAAAAAAAATACTTTTTATAACTCATAGGTAATAGAAAGTAATTAATGCAAAAGAAATTGAGAGTTAAGCATATGTATTGTATGAGAAAAAAGAGATTGACAGCACACGTGGCTATTAGGATGAAGGATAGCAGGTGAACAATGTGACAGGGCAGTGGTACCCCCAGAGAATCCAGAGATGAGAAAAGAAAGCGATGAAGAACGAATATTAGACGGGAAGATTAAAATATCAATTGGGCCAAAATGGACAAGGGTGGCACAAGATAAGGAGAGATGGAAGCATTGCAACCTGCAGCATTGACGATGACGAGATGACGATCTACAACGCTTTTACGCTTGGAACCTATGAATCACGAAGACAATTTCTTCGACATTTTCATTTTTTTATTATTTGAAATGATTCTTATCACTATAATGTTCACTTGGTGGCTCTATCCTAATTTATTATATAACATCGATTGCAATTGATCATTCAGATGAGTACACTAATTGGCACCACAGGTTCACTGGTAAAGATGACCAATACTTGGCGACAATGTTATCAGTTCATCAGTTATTGCTCTGAATAAAGAACGACATTATAATTACATAATTTCGAAATTATAACAAACTAATCTAAAGTAAACTAAACTCAACCATGTGAAAGCTACCAATAATTTGTGTATTTTTTATTTATTTCTTTGGTCTGACAAATCTTATCTGTTTAACGGCATTATAATTTTCTCCAATAACTCTCAAAATTGCTCAAAAGAAAATGATTTTACAAAGTATTTATTTCATTCAAATGCACTCATAATGGTCAAATGAGTCATTCAGTTGAAATGTTTTTCTTATTCTTTTTTCAATCTAAAGGTCTAATGTTCTTCAATATGAAGTTGTACTCTGAAAAGATTAACTAAATTCAAAATATATTATACAAACTGTGTATTTTGAAACTTGTAATACATTAATTAATTTGTACTCTCATATTGATAGCAAACTCTATGTAAAATACGGATTTTGAATTGTCACACACCGTTCAAGTATTCTATGGATCCGAAAGATGGATGAATCCTCGGCTCACACACAGATTATTAGAAAACGATTGTAAATTCAATGTGAAGGACCTAGTAGCATTGTGACTACGCATTAACAACATAGCGGAAGTGAAGACACAAGGGGGAAATGTTCTGAGATAACAGAAACAGGACTCAGAAATGCAGCACCGTTTTCTCATCATTAAATATTTGATGAGTTATTTTATAAAATGCGACCGATTGAAGGAACAACTTTGTTGGAATGTAAGAAGCTACTACTTTGACAAGGTTTTTCCTCATTTTGATTTTTGAAGAACACTTGATCTTCCTGAAATCTAAAGTATTTAGTATTACAACATGAAGACTGTCACATTGCCACAAGGTTCTTCCAGGACGACCCTAGTGTATTGATTATTTATAAATGTTGGAGTTCAACAAATTTAATATCTCTATGAGATCCGTTGTGACCTAGTGTATTAATGACCAGCAAAATTCAACTTGCCAAGGCTGTGAGAGTAAAAGGACTCTGTAGTCCCATTTTCGCAGGATAAACAGAGTATTTTTTTTTTTTTTTAAGCTTTATTAGGAGGACAAAGTACAGGTAACAGTATAAAATTAAGAAAAGAAAGAAAGAAAAAAAAACAATGACAAATTAAATAAGTAAAAAAAGAAAAAGAAAATAACAATTATGTCCTACCTAAAGGGCGTTATTGCCACAGGCAATAACCCCGCTTGTATACAATAACACTACAATACAATACACTAATTGTATTGTAGTGTAATCTTGCAGCTCTTGTAGGTGACTCGTTAGGACAATTCAAGAGCTGAAAAACAAGATAAGGGATAAAAAGGCATAATTATTACTGGCGAGCAACTCATTGAAAAAGTTGACCATTTCTTATCTAACAACTCGGCCAAGGTGTGAAGAACGCCCTATGCAAAGAAAGAAATACGTTATAACGAAGACCCTCTAATCAAATTCAAATTTATTCAGGGTGAACTCCTGAATGCTGGACTGCAACAAGCGATCAGATGCTTTGACTACTTCACTACATACTCTGACTTCATACATATTGTATGATGCATCCTGGAATCAGATGACCATTTCCTTTATATTATAATGCGAGAATTAAATATCATTTACTACGACTTCCTGTGGATCGGCTCTGAGGATATTTGCAAGGAATTCGAGATGAAGGAAGTGTACCAGTAGGACATCAAGGAATTCGTGGGGTATAAATGGTATAAATACTTGTGGGTCATTTTCATTTATCTTGGGCATATCATGTCCGCAACCTTTCTCCTTTAGTAAATGTGAAATAGAGATGTGTAAAGAGTGAGTGAGTCATAAAAAAGAGTTACTCATTTCAGTGAGGTACTCAGCGAAAGAGTCGCATCCTAAAACATGTGACTCACTCATCAGCTCTCTGTGTAGAAGTGGCAGTAACTGAGTAAACTGAGAGACTGAAGGCTATTGAGCGCGCTACCTCTCTTCTCTCTCTCTCTGAGTCAAGAGTTGCAATTTACAATCACTCAGCGAGGCAGAGGCAGAGTACCTCACTATCTCAGATCAGTGCCTCAGTTAGCTTTAGCTAAGCGGAGAGTAGAGGGGAAATTATTCGTATTGTAGAGGGTAGTGAGTTGGAAGGAGAAGGCACTGTTTAGATTTGAATACTGATATGAGATATTGATTTAGAATTATATTTGTATATAGATTTTAGTTTCAGATTAAGATTGTGATTAATAGATACTTAATAATATTTTGGTTTGGGTACTCATTACAATGTAGAGAAATGTAAAAGTGAGAAGTTCTGTACATTATTTAACAAACATGAAAAGACAGCACTTAGTATGACACGGCGATCACGGCGCACGCTACAGTATGATTGTGATGCAATTTCATGAATGAGAATGACGATGTTTTTCACGTAATTTTTTACGTGATAAAAAAAAATCATGATCAAATAAATTTGATCTGATATTAATGTGAGGCATGCATTTTCAGAAAATTTTAAAGAAAGGGGGAAAAAATTAAATTATAAATTAGAGCCGTTGGTTGGGAGATTTTTTTCTCTTCGGAGAAAAAAAATTGAAATCGAAGTTAGAAATCAAAATATCGCTCATGCGCATACAACACGGCGGGAATTCAACTCAAACAGCTGTGTTCTGTTCTTCTCCGTGTCGAGACTTTGAGAGTCAAGAGTTGCTGAGTGAGTTACATAAATGAGTTACTCATTTTAGTGAGTGAGTTGCTTGTGAGTTATTCACCAAGATGAGTCAAAAGTCGCATCTCTAATGTGAAAATAATAGGGATATATGACTAAAATCTATTTGATCACATAGGAAACAATTTTTTTTATAAATTACAATAATAAATTGTCTTTTAAACTAATGTGGAGACTCAAAATTGCCAGTTATGTAAGTAACGTTCATGATATTTTAGGTGTCCCTTAGTCTAAGATTTTACTGTGTCTGATAGAAAAAAAATGTATTTCTCCCCATTATTTTCACCAAAATCCAATATAAATGAGAAAAATACAGTTTATTTAGGATGTGACCATTAGTTTTCATAAAAATAATAATGTTCACCTCATTCTACAGACGTGTAAAGTTGAGTCCCTACGAAGAAAAAAAAATCTCCGTCATGAATGTTACCCCCAAAAAAATGTAAACCATTTTGAAAAACCCTTAGAATGAGAAGCTAGCAGCTGCCGCCATTTTGCTTCTTACAGATGACATTGTTTTTGTTTTGAAATTTCCTGTCAGTTGGATGTTGGATGGAGTACAGTGAGGGACAATGGTGGGTCTAATTTTTTTTGACAAGAACGTTACGCGGTTTTTTAAATAAATTGTAATGATTCTTTAATATATAATGTATTTCTTTAATTCTTCTGCAGGTCCTCTTTCCAATCAAATATTTGACATTTTCATGTCTTTGCTCTGGCACATAACCAAAATTATGTGACGAAATTATGTAACGATATTATGTAACGATATTATGTAACGATATTATGTAACGAAATATCGAATTGTAAAGGGAGAGAAGTCTTCTAATATCGGATATCGATATTATGGTTTCGATATTATCGATATACCTAATATCGATATTTTCGTTTCGATATTGCAACCCTAAGAGAAGAGGGAAAGTGTGTGTCATGCGCACAATACGAAATTTGGTCAGTTGGGTTTTGGACCTTGAATAGTAAAGATGAAAATGTCGAAATGGTTGCAGACTCGAATGCAAGCGTTTTTTTAAAGAAAAATTTAACATCGCTTTCAACTGCATGGTCATATGTGTAGTCACCGTGGCACAGTGAGTTAGCGCGCTAGGCATTGAACGCATGGTGACCTGGGTTCGATTCCCAATGGGGCAGGAATTTTTTTTTTTTGTAAAGTGAATATTCTTTTATTGAGAAAAGATTGTTTTAGTGGCGTGTTACTCATGAACGTTACCGTCATGAACGTTACCCGTGGTCGTGAACGTTACCTGGTACGTTAAGTTTTTGTAATTTTGTGTGAAGAGGTAGCTGCTAGAAATACTCAAAATGAAAGCTTTTGCTCAAAGGTATTTGTCTTAGTCTTCTGAGCCTAAAAATTGTTTAGGAAAAAGGTAACGTTCATGACTTGAAAAAATCCAATTGCCCAAGATAAATGAAAATGACCCTTGTATAGCGTAGTATTTTCTTTCGGTATAAATCAAGATGTCTCGAATAACACCGAGTGCTTTGATTGGAAATGGTCTGTGTATTATTCTACAAATTCATGCTTTCTTGTAAAATAGTTGGTAAGAAAACGTAGTACATACAAGCAATGTTGTATTTTTGAAAATAATTGTTAGTTATTTCGGTGTAAAAAATAGACGTCGATTCTTTTATTTATAGTATTTTTCAAAAATTACTATTAACAAGAAAATTTCTGAGCACCACCGCCTGTAACAAGTCATAACTCTTGACTATACAGAGAGAAATTAATATAAAACCTAAGGAGTTTTTCAGAGCCCATTTTATGTTTTTCAAGAGTTATGACGCATCATTATCTATATCTATAAAAGAAAGCTGTCTGTATGTATGTATGTATGTATGTGTGTGTGTATGTGTGTATGTATGTTCTTTATACAAATCCACACCGTTTGACCGAGAAACCTGAAATTTTGCACATAGGTCCCTTTGGATCAGGAAATTCTTCTAGGCTAGATTATATCTCCCTGAGGTTAAGCTACAATGAGTAAGGATAAAAATGGATGAGTGACGCAAAAAAAATTCACGTTTTTTTACATAAATGACATTTTTTCTCGAAATTTGTCGCGACGACCTATCAACTCAAAGCGAGAAAGTTTTAGGCAAGGGTTTGAGCTTTCAATTGACATATCGATCGCGAATTTCTGATGAGCCGTTCTTGAGCTACGCCGGGTAAGGTAAAAAAATGGATGGGTAACATGTAAAATATTCACGTTTTTTGACCTAAATGACATTTTTTCTCGAAATTTTAAGTGACGACTTATCAACTCAGAGCGAAAAAGTTTTAGGCAAGGGTTTAGGCTTTCATTTGACATATTGATCGCGAAATTCTGATGAGCCATTCTTGAGCTACGCCGGGGAAGACCAGAAAATAGATGGGTGACAAAAAAAAAAAAAATGTCATTTAGGTAGCTCAGTGGTTTACCTAAATGACATTTTGTGTGTGTGTGGTGTGTGTGTGTGTGTGTGTGTGTGTGTGTGTGTGTGTGTGTGTGTGTGTGTGTGGTGGTGTGTGTGTGTGGTGTGTGTGGTGTGTGGTGTGGTGTGTGTGTGGTGTGTGTGTGTGGTGTGGTGTTTGTGTGTGGTGTGGTGTTTGTGTGTGGTGTGGTGTGTGTGTGGGGTGTGTGTGTGTGCGTGGTGTGTGTGTGTGTGTGTGTGGTGTGTGTGTGTGTGTGTGTGGTGTGTGTGGTGTGTGTGTGTGTGTGTGTGTGTGTGTGTGTGTGTGTGTGTGTGGTGTGTGTGTGGTGTGGTGTTGTGTGTGGGTGTGGGTGTGTGTGTGTGTGGGTGTGGTGTGTGTGTGTGTGTGGGTGTGTGTGTTGTGTGGTGTGTGTGTTGTGGTGTGTGTGTGTGTTGTGTGTGTGTGTGTGTGTGTGTGTGTGTTTGTGTGGTGTGTGTGTGTTTGTGTGGTGTGTGTGTGTTTGTGTGGTGTGTGTGTGTGTTTGGTGTGTGTGTGGTGTGTTTGTGTGTGTGTGTGTGTGTGTGTGGTGTGTGTTGTGTGTGGTGTGGTGGTGTGTGTGGTGGTGTGTGTGTGTGGGTGTGTGGTGCGTGTGTGGGTGTGTGTGTGTGTGTGTGGGTGTGTGTGGGTGGGTGTGTGTTTGTGTTTTGGGGCGTTGTGTGTGTTTGATGGGCTGGCGAAGCGGCGGGTGTAACCCGCTAGTATTTTTATAAAACACCCACTTCAAAACAAAATATATAGTTATCATACTTGTGTAGATCACTTTCGTGATATCACAACTACTCAAACTCGCCTTAGTAAATCTACACTGGAACTGAGACTTGAACCACTGACCTCCAGGTTACAAGTCCGCTGCCTTATCGATCAAGCTTCTGACGTCGGGTTCAAAACAAAATATAAAAAGGCGTGAATTTATTCAACAGTACTTGGAGTAGCGTCGCTCTCTTTCAGGCGTTCAATGAGAAATGCTCTTACAATAACGATAAGCGAGAAAGAGATTTTTGAGAAAGGACAGTTAGTTGTTGATTAATAAAATCAAATTAAAGAGTGTCATATTTAACCACGCTCACATTTTTGCGGTTGCAATAGCGTCTCTCTGAGATAGACATTAACATTCCGGAGATATCAGACATTCCCGCTATAAGATAAGATGCACTTAGACACTTATATAACTCAGTACCTCTACTCTCTACCTACCTTACTATCTGTAAGGTTTAAGTAGGTACGGTTTATGCATAGTCCAAAGAGATGAAACTACGGCCGCGGGGGAAAAACAGAACTCATTAGACTACTTGAGTAATAATGTCACTTTTTAGTAAAAATAAAATTTGATGAACAAAAAACCTCATAATTCACATAGATATTTAAAGTGCGTCGATGGCATGTTGAATACACCGGTTCCCTTCAGAACACCGAAGTTAAGCGACATCCAGCGAGGTTAAGACTTGGATGGGTGACCATTCAAATTCTAATTCTCGTGACGCTGGCTTTTCCCGGCCCCACTCAGGCTGGGTGAGGTCAATGTGAGTAGCAGGTTTGTGAGTTTCCTGCGAATGGAGGGTAAAACCCCCGTCGTGATATGACCATGGCAGTTGAAAGCGACGTTAAACCCCACTTTAAAAAAAAAAAAAAAAAAAAAAAAAAAAGTGTTGGCTTTACCTTTTACTTTATTGTACTCCTTGTAACACGAGTAACATCGTCATGAGTTGGATATTTACCTGAAACAAAAAAAGAAAAATCCAAGCATTAGGTATAGCCCAAGCAAATTAGACAAAGAAACAGACATGCTTTCGGAAAATCCCCACAAAATTTAGTAACTTTACTTTACTTACAATGGAATTTTCGCACAAATTATAAAACAGGATTATTGTTAAGATAAGCCAGACACGCCCTCAAGTCGGAGTTTCAACTAATCACAGCACACTATAGCCCGACATGAGGGGGACAGCCTGTTTTATCATTCGGCGCTAATGACTAATATTTAATGACAGAAAGTATAAGTGAACGTAAGTTTTCTTCACCTCTTTCATATGTAATCAACTTATCACTGTAATCAATAATCACACATTACCTAACTGACCATAATTTATTCAAAACGTCAAATAATTGAAGGAACTCCCAAATAGAGGGGAAAAAGAATTTGCAGAAGTTTTTATTTAACAAAGCAAAGTGTCCCACTGCAACATAGCCTATGCATGACCTACCCTTACAGATTTGCATCCTGTACATTGAGCCATACTGACAAGAGCCGCGCTATTCTATTTCTGGCCTGAATTAAATACCTTCCTCCTCCTATGACACAAGACATTATATTCCTGTGAATCAGAGTTCACTCTCTCCTTGCACTTGAGACGAAACTGGCGCGAGTGAACGTCCAAGAGTAAATATTTGGCATGCTAAATATTTGCACATGTGATGCTGCCTGTCTGATAAGCCCCACTGGAATGCGAGATAGTGCCTCGAATTATCAGGGGAAAAGTGTCATGAGCACTTGATTTTTATACTGGATTTCTGACAACTACCTTATGCATACACAATTATGTATACCTATACTATAATATAATATGTTCTTTTAGCTTTTCATAATGATAATCTGAAAAGTAACATAATACCTGCTACTGTTAGCTTTTCATATATGTAGAAGTAGATAAGTATGTCACAACAAGAGATAAGAACTTTCAAAAAAAGAATATTTATGCAATTGCGCACTTGATGATGGCACAAATGTCGGATTATTATTATGATATTATTGTGCACTCTGGGCTGGATATTTCACAGATTCCCTAATTTATACATATAACTGCTTGTCCGTAATAATAAGACTCTTTAGTGGAAGGTAATCACCGGGCGAGGTTAATGATCAAAGCATTTTCTACCACATAACCCTCAGAGTCTTGTTATTATGTGGTCACAAACTCAAATTAATGATGAAAAATTTATGCACTGGGTGGAATTCGAACCAACGAATCCCTACGCTACCTGGATTACCATCAGATTAGCGCTTTAACCACTTGACTACCAGTGCCCGTACTAGGCTACCAATTTTAAATTTACTTGCCGATACAGAATTTTTGTAGAATGTAGGAAAAACGGTATTTTACCGTATAAAACAAACTTGAAGAAAATTGGTTAAGCTTTTATGGAAATACAAGTGCTTTAGTATAAAATATCAAAATTGCTACGTGTATACAAACTATACAATGTGAAACAATAAAGAGGAAGTATTGTGTATATAATTGGCAGTGTTTTTTTCAGGTGGTGTGATTAATTATCAAGTGGGTCGATTCTCATCAATTTTTAGACATACACTAACACACCATTTGAGAATTACAATAATATTTATATTATGCAATTAGTATGTATTATAATTATAATACATACTAATTGCAGGACCTAGACGGGCCATACATACTCGTAGTTTCTTCATCTCTGTCCTCCTTCATGTAGAGTCACTATTGACCCCGACAACTTGTGCTAGGTACATCATATATCTATACGGTATAGTGTAGACTATATAGAGTACAGCTCTTTCATGAGATTGTTAGCTATTTCAACTAATCCTGTTGTAATATTAAATCCGTTAAAATGTCACCGTCAGAAAATGAGAAAAAAAATACTGTATACATGACAAATTTTGCAATAATTTAACCACCCGTAAGGTGTAAAATATGTTTCCTTTAGCTAAGTTTGTTTTTTTTTTTTTTTTTTTTTAGTGAATAGTTGAATATGAATACTAATATGAGATGAAGATGCCATATATTATTATATTCTTGTGAATATGGATGAAACCTTACTAATGAAGATTACAGAACTCTTAAACTAAAGGATAAATGTGCATAACTTATGTAATTATTGGGGAAGACCACATCTTATCTCTGCATGACTCTGCAAAACTTAGCTATTGTCCGGTGGTGGGCGATTGCTGGTTTGTAAAACTAGTCATTGCGACATGAACTGGAGTAGCAAGGCTCCCAAATCAGTATTGACCAAGTCCCTAGATCAGCGGTTCCCAACCGGTGGGCCGCAGGCAGTTCGCTACTGGGCCGCGAATGCTGGCCGAAACTCAAGAAAATATAATTAAATAAAAAAAAAACATATATATAAAATCGGGGTGGGCCGCAAAATTGTTTTAAAAATATTATTGGGTCCCCAAGCTAAAAAGGTTTAGAACCGCTGCCCTAGATGCAACATTTCTATTTCATGCAGGTACCTATATTTATTATGAACGCATTTGCTTATGTTAGGGATATACCAAATATATTAATTGATTTAAGAAACTCAAGAGAAAGAGACAAGTCAACAAACCAAAAATTTACACCCATTAACCAAAACCACCTACTCATATCATAAATTTGAGGCCAAAGTAGTACCTATCCATGGATTTCAATGTCATCAAGTCCAGACTTGGAATGTCCTTACCCAGGATACATCCTGCTGCATCCACCAGCGGACATACAACCTGGGCAATCATGCCCACACACTCAACATCTTGTATGAATCAAAACTGCTATTCGAAATTGTAATAAAAAAGTAACTCTATTCAACACGAGATTATGTTTAAGAAAAATCAACTCTATTCAACAGCTCGAAAAAAAAATTCCAGCCCATCACGTTTCATTGAATTAAACTAACAAGATGTCGACTGTAAGGTGCCAGTTCTCTGCCTGCAGAACACTGGTGGGCGAGCCCCTGTATCCTTGAGCAAAATATGAAACTTCCAAAGTAAAATACTACTAATCCATATCATTATTACACACACACTCTGAGGCAGCAACATAAATATGACACATACATAGCTATCAATGGGGAGGCAGAGTTACTTGCTCCTCAGCCAATGCCCTGGTGCAGTGGTGTAGAGACTAATGAGTCCTTTGATCAACTCTCAGCTGAGCCATACTATTCTCTTGCACTCAAAATACTCGGTACTCAATAAACTGCAAGTCTCTTGCATCTTACTAAAACCGAATAAATCTCCATTCTACAAATATAATTATGAATTACAATTGTCAAACAACTGGTTTTCACATTAGGAATACCTACTTATAGAACTTGAGAGGCTTATATAAAGTGAAAAAAAGTGTACGAGTCGCAAATCAACTGAATAAAAACGAAGACAAAATGTGGAAGTGCATAAAGCTAAATCAAATATTTTACGGATTTAGGGCGGAATTAATAGACAACATCAATAACTTAAGTCGTTGGTAAGTGTCGATTTTCCCTATCTTACA
Source organism: Bactericera cockerelli (assembly GCA_024516035.1). Classification (NCBI taxonomy): domain Eukaryota; kingdom Metazoa; phylum Arthropoda; class Insecta; order Hemiptera; family Triozidae; genus Bactericera; species Bactericera cockerelli. Next base: position 21,906,887 of record CM044955.1, on the reverse strand, counting down.
CAGTACGCAATCCATGACTTAGCGCCACAGAGGTATTACAAAAACGTCTATTAATTCCGCCCTTAATCTCGGACAGAATTCAAGCGTTCACATAACCTCCCGCAACGACTAAAGCGGTTGATACCATGAACATGATACATGTGATGTAAAAATGTGTATTTGAGAAAAGAAAGTAGTTTTAATTTTTTTCATTAATAATAAAAAAAAAATTAATAAGTCATTCCTCTTTGAGTATGTTCTCAATTCGTGAGAAGACATTCCACCCAGATCAAGTCAGTCGCCTCACAAATCATGTCAGCTCACTTTAAACACGGCACTCATTGTCTCACTCTTTACAGAAGTTACACTTCGGTGAAAGAAAGTTCTCAAATTCCCAGCCTTCGTATTTTCAGAACGTCGAAATTCTACAGTCTTCATACTGGCTTGCGTCCCAGATACAGTATCAAAAAATCTAAGAGTACCATGTAATTTACTAGGGATCTTATAATTCTGTTTCTCAAAACTGCCTAGTGAGCCATTGCACATAAATGTACAAGTATGGTACACGAGAATTTCAATCATTAATCTTTGCAATACTTTGGTTATGATTGGTTATGAATTTGCAATTCGTAGGTATTATTATCACGACAAGAATGTTTGTAATTTTTTTGCTGATATTACTTAAAACAATGAGGGGGGCCCTCAGCCCTCAGCAAGACTCGAGACTGTACAGGCAAGTCACCCACTCTTCATTCAAAAACCAGATAACACGATAAATGCTCACAAAGAGTTTTTTCTTCTTCCTTTTAATTAATTTTAATGAGACATTGGAAATGAATGGGAAAAATACACATTTTAATGATGAGTGGAAAATCGATTGAAAGGTAATTCCAATTAAGTGAGGTTTCAATTCGAATATAGTGATTAATTTTATTCCAACAGACGATCAATGTTTGCTGTCATTTGTTATGTTAATTCCATTCTACAATTATAAGAGCCTGATGTTTGTCCAGGGAACACCCTGTATGTTCACAGGATGTTGCCGAATAGTACGAGAAGGCTGGTGATAGCCATATCGACCTCCGAACTCCCTGGTGAAGATGTGATCCCTTCTACCCCTTTATCAGGGGATGGTGGGTTCGAGTTCCATCTAGGGAAATTTTGTAACAGCTACTCGTAAAAGTTGGTGGAAGTTTAGTTTAGTTGATAATTTACAAATTTAGCTAACAGGGTGGTAGGTAAATTTGTAAATTATCAAAATATTCATATTGAAAAAAAACAAGGCTCTTAAATCAGGATGGAATAGTACTAAAATGGTATTCCCAATAGAAGACGGCATGTAATATGTTATATCTAATGAAAGTATAATAGTAAAATGCAAGCGTCTGAACTATCTTGGATAAAAAATATAAGTAAGTACTTATCTGATGTTCACGAGCTAAAGAAATCAAACCCATAGGTACGCGATGGTAGAGGGCATAATGATTTCCTCAGGCGTTTTACTTGAGTGTTCGGCACAACCTTGGCTTGCCTTACATGGAAAAGCGAAGACCTTGCTACATCTGATGGGAGCAGTCTCAATCAGCGCACAATTGGGACCAGAATTTAATTGATGAAAAAGTATAATTATGATGGAGACGAAACTTTAATTTAAAAAAATCGAATGTCGTAAATTTTGCCCACTGTTCTTTTCTGAATACTTGAGGTTTCATTTAGGTACTTCTCTACTGCTGTTTGCTATGTCTTGAGGTGGACCTGCAAGCAGCCCCGTTACAACAATTTCCATCTTGCTTCTGGTACATTGTCGCCCACGCTCCTATCATAATCACAACCGATCATTTAGAACTCACTTCAACTTCATGTAGACCATTACCTCGCTCACAATGCATTGGTGTGGAGAGCCAGGAATCAAGAGCTGTTGATTGCATTCTAAAAATATTCCAAGGCTTTCCTTCCATTAGGTAACACTTTGCTCTTTATAATCTCTTCTAATACTTGGGTCTTGTTGTTCATGGTCTATTCTTTCACTGCGCGAACCAATGGCTTTGTGCCAAGCGAATTGGCTCTCCTGAGTGTCTCTAAGGAGGTATGAGTATCAGTAAGAGTCTTGAATGTTTACATCAGAAGGGTTCCAAGGTATTTAGCCTTAAATTAAATGAAATATCAAAAGATTGTAGCTGAAGAACCACAACAGCGATTGAGATGACATGAGTATTTGGCATATTTTAAATATAATTTTAAAATTGATACCAGTCTAGTTCTGTCATATCATTATTATAATTATTATCTAGCTCGTTCAGGTGTTTATTCTCACTAACTTTGAAAACTTTGATTAAATTTTATTACAAATGTGTCCATTTACCATAATTTAATATTAGTATGACATGCTAGAATTGTGAGATATCGATTTTGAATCAGATACTGATATGGCATGTTGTAAGATAGGAGCAGAATACGTAATATGCATGAGATGAGTACACGACATAGATACATACTATGTATAATGTATATGCTGGGAGTGTGCAATTACGAACAGTTCCCATTTGCTCAGTTCCTGAGATCAAACTTTCTTTAAAGTAAATTATTTTACACTCAAAACATTAATTTACACCTCATATTGAAATAATTTAGATTTATACCTACACCTATGTAAGAGTATGTATATCTGGATTGGCACATACCTGTCAATTAATTTTGGAGGTTTTAATCAGTTAACCAAATTTCTTCCTGATCTTGATCTTGCTAATTCTGAATCAAATCAAATTATCTCGTCATCGAACGGTGTGTTCAAAAAAATTGTCGAATAAATAGTTACTTTATAAATAATTGACTTTGTATTTGTCATTTTGCATTACCATTATTTAAAAGATAAGGATTATTATATTCTGGTTCTATTCATGGGGTACTTTAGAGATAATATGATGATACATATTTTTGGAAAAATCTTTGGCAGTTTCACCTTCAGTTAGTTTCAATACAAAAAGGTAAGGTAAGTTTCAATACATGAATCGACACTACATCATTATCAGTTTTCATTTCTTTTATGGCATTTGGTACTTCTGGTAGAATTATAAGCTCTTGTTACTTCTTCTTGAACAATTCCTAGGTCCTCGTCAGTATCATTATTGTTTTCTTCTAGTTTTGATTCACAATTCTTTTATGAAATGTAAAATAAGAGGTTGGAATCCGGTTAATTTCCATTTCTTTTGAAGCTGTTTTTTAATATAATAATCATCTTCATCATTGAGTCATTGAGCAGCATCGTGTTGGATGGGCCATCTTTTTGTATTAAAAAATAAATCGTGTTTCTAAAGCATATTATAACAGTCCAGTTCCCCTTTCAGTCTTTCATGTAAACCCCGTCAATATGTTAAAAATAAATACCACTCCATAAAATTGGTTTTGAATTCATTTATTTTAATGGATTTTGCAAAAGTGAAACTACTCCACAGTGGTAGGTAGGCATGAATGGAGTTGATTTACATCTTCTGATGGATTTAAATTCAGCAGAGAAACACGCTTGGCAAATTTGCTGAGAGCTGTTATATTAGTGTTGAAATTATCACAATCCATCAGTGGCGGCTCCTGACTTCAAGACTAGGTGAAGACAAATTATACCCAGAAGTATTGAAAAAATAAAATTATTAATTTATCAGATCTTAGTTCTTATGGTCTCATAAACACAGCCCATTGTAAGTTATGGCTGTTTCCCTGCAGAGCATGATTTTCTCTCATACCAGTTTTGCATCATATAAGTTTTTATAGGTACTTTTTTTGGAGAACACTTGGTACTTAATAAATAAACAAGGCCAGCAGAACAATTTGTCAACACTTGAGCTGGTTCACAGCCATTCATTTTTCATAAGCCATTCAGGCTTGAACTGTATGGCTGTGGGGCAGGCATTTGCTTTACTTTTTTAGTGGTGGTTATAGTAATTGGAGATCCAGTAATCATAATATCTTTCTTATCCTCATTACTTCTTAATCTGAATGGGGTTACTTTTAATGTTTGAACCCCATGATTTTGTGGGGATCTCATTGTTTCTTTGAAATATTGTTATTAATTATTCATCTTAATAAAAAATATTAACTAAAAGTTGGTAAAAAGGAATTAAAATAAAAAAATCTGGTGTAAACATCACACGACTTTCCTTATCTCCCAAAAAGGAGTCGAATTCCGCCACTGGTGACTGAACGGTAACAGATAACTAAAAATCAATGCCAAATTCGTGATCAGCACTTCAAAATCATTTAATTTGATATGTCACAACCCCCATCTAGGATGAATAATAAAAAAGTTAGTCCAATCGGGTCCCCCTACAATACCGGTAAATTGGGGCCGGTTTCCAAAAAGTTAAAGATATCAAAAAAATGATCAGAGTGAACCCCTATTATTTTTTTAATCTGAGAAAATGTTGTTCTCTAACTTTTTTTGTATCTTTAACCTATTCAAAAAAGCGGTGCTTGCGGCCAATATTTGCGGCCCTGCGGCCGCAGAATGCGTCCGATTTCAACCAAAAGTTTCATGGTTCGTCTGGTGTATAAAATTAATTACCATACCAAATTTCAAGTCTCTAGCTCTTACCGTTCTTGAGATATCCTGTTCACACACAGACACACACACACACACACACAGACAGACGCACGGACCAATGGCTGAAAACCACTTTTTTGGTATCCTGAGGCTATGATTCGTCCAGAAATGTGAAAAGCTGGGTAGGTCAAATTTTCGACGAATACAATACTTTCCTTATTATAGGATAAGGAAAGTAAAAATTAGAATTATACCTCAGTAGTTAGAACTAGGAAGGAAAGAAAGTTAGTTGAAGACTAAAAATTACAATCCAAAACTGGAAGAAAATCCACCACCAGATTACAAAATAAATCTAAGAAAACATACTTACTACAAATATAAAATAAGCTTAAATTTGTGTTATCATTGATGTTTAAATGACTAGGTATTTAAGAAAAACACAGATATTGCCTTATAATTTTAAGTACTTCACTGGAAGCTGTGTGCTTAGCTACCTGCAACCTGCATAATTATAATGTTATTTCTGACACTGAAAGAAGTACATAGCTTTTTTTTCTTTTTTTTTTTTTTTCTTTTTTTTTTTACATAGAAGTACATAGCTACTTCATATTCAACTTATTATGAAAAGCACAGGTCAGATCAGGTAGTAATAATGTTTCTATCCAGTATCAAATACTGGGAAATAACTTTATTAACTAGTTACACCAATTAAAAGTCACTTGATTACCGTTGAAAAGATTTGAAAATGGTCTAATAAAATTTAAAAAGTGCGCGACAAGTTTTGTTTACATTCTAAAGATAAGAGATACAATGTTGCCAAGTTAATTTCATTGCTAAATTTCTACAAACTTCAAGAGCTATATTTTAAATTTAAAGAAATCCCTCAAATCATGTAAGATGTATTTATTTATTTTAAAAAATAATACTACACCGCCTGAACAGAATTTTCTCTTGAGAATTTCATTTCAACACGTCTAATTTCATGATTTTTTTTAAAGTGGTTCCATAGTCAGGATCTTAAACAGGACCACCATTGTTCCTATTTAAAAACTTCTTGGAACAACTAGATACCAGATTATCTTATTTGGCTCAATTTCGGTACCTACATTAAATAATTATTTCCGAGATTTGACTTCAATCGAGATGTCCTTTTTAATACTACATATAGTTGACAAGATACATAAAATATAGTTAAAATTTATTGGTATCGGCTATCGTTTAGGAACTATGTACAAAACTAGAACCCAAAAAATGAGAAATAATATCCAAAATTCCTGACACAAAATCCTGCTTTCCTAGCGCCTACGTTATTATTATTATTATTTTTTTTTTTAATATTACAAGATTGTGCTAGATATGGGAGGCTAAATCATTGACTGGTTTCCTAGGTCTGGCATAATGCTACTGGCAACAATGTTAATATCAAAAACACATGACATCGCACATGGTATGTGGCTTCGTGACATTTCGTATGAGGTCGTGTAGATAATGTAAACTGAATACAACTGAAGACTGTCCTCAGTAGCATATTACATAGATATAGTTCTTGCCTAATATTTCATGATACCTACTTGGAAATACTCAACTCTGATTGGTTGATTCAAGGACAACTGAAGACAATTTCGAATTGTCTTCACATTTGGTGTTCTCCTTGGAAAGTAACATGAAATGTTAAGCAGCATTGATCTATTTTACACAAAGCTTACTCTTTTTTTTTTTTTTTTCTTTGAGTTGGATCAATTGTGCCATGTTCAAGGGATTATGAGTAGTGTTTTCACTGTTCAAAATTAGGTGAAAATGTCTTCAGTGTCTTCACCCGACGAGCCGCCACTGCAATCCATTGGCACTATGTAGAGCTTACTGCTGTTGATTCCTCAACACTCGCATGAAAACATTCATTAGGTAGAGTACCACTCTAGCCCGCAATCCCGCATCAAAGAATATTTTTACGAATATTAATTTTAACTGACAATTATACCAAACATTATTTCTAATTGTAAGTGTTTATCTATTCTTACAACAAAACGATAGATAAATATTGAGGAATGATTCAAACTCCTGAATTTAATAAATTGGTAAAAATACGAAAATTGAACAAACCGATTACTTAATTGAGAAAAAAATTGAATGTGCTAATTTGTGGAGGATTTTCTATGCAATATTTTATCTGTCTGATACATAGTCACTCCGACTATACTTGTATGTGAGACGATTTCTTCATTTACAAAAGTTATCGATAAAACTTAATTCTGGTGTAACGGATCTCAAACACTACACCCTTGCTAGACTATTTTCAAAACTTGCCCCAAAGAGAAACCATAACTCTGGCTATGCACAATTGCACACTCGAGATGATATATCGATACCCACATGTTGGTATACCAATATATTGTCGCTGGGTCCATAACATTCTCTCTTGAGCTTTACAAATACTAACTTATGAACTTTCTTCCAGTTCCTTCCTTGATACTGGTCCATACATATTACATATTATCACCTGTTTTGATTCCTGATGACCATATACATTTATTATGGACCTGGTGTTTCATAATCTCTGTTCTCATCTCATTGATAATACCAGAAAAGCAGAATGACGATGGAACTTAAGTGTTTACTCATGATGCTGACTTAGGACTAGAGAAGAGACACAGCAGAGTTTTTTTGTCACTCACTATAGGGAACCCTCGATTTTTTTTTTATCGTCCAGTCCGGGTTGGACGAAGTCTGGACATCACTAGGTTTTGCTTAACTTGAGTGATCTGTCAAGAACTGAGAATTATTCAACGTACATCGACGTTGACTTTTGATATTCATGATTCTTTAAAAACTGAAGATTACTAAAAACAGTACCAAATTTTAAACCTCTTGTTTGTATGCAAACATGGAGGGGTACAATGTTAGAAAACACCTGAGACAAATCGGGAGATATTTTATTTTCTGGTCAAAGGGAAAGAAACAATTGGCGTTATCTACCTACTTAGTTTGATGAAATCCTGACTATGTCATAAAGGTCCAGGTCCACGAATGTCGCTATGGAATAAATATACTACTTGCTTAGTACTTTCCATTTCATGGGTGTACATTTGTACAACTATACACTCCTTAACGTCTACTATTAGCTTTTAACTCTGAGCAAAACATTTCTCCTGGTACAGCAAATTATGAATTCCCGCGTGCAGCAATAGCAGAGAAATTCCTAGTGGAAAGTTGTTGGTTCGGTAATAATTGACCGCGCTATTGTGCTGGACGATTAAAATAATTGACTTCTTGTCCCTAACCTAACATCATGATTGTTCAAACACTTGAGATTCCTTTATCTGATAAGGAGAGAGATGCAAAGGTGAAATAGCAAAGAGTACTACCGGATGCTTCATATAGTTAGTGGCATTTTATGCTGAAATTACCTGAATAATGGACTTTGAATCAGATCTGCAAACCCCCAAAGCCCAAGAGCCTGGGCTTATGATTTTCATCTATTTATAGAAATCTGCGAAATTCCAATGTTCATATTTCCTTTCCCAAATTTCATTCGTTCATACCCAAAATTCATCATTTAGAAATATAACCATTCAATTAATAATTCGTTATTGTAGAGCTAATGTGTATAAAAAACATTTATTACAACACATATCATTCCATTTTCAAACATAAAAGCTTAGTGAGTTAAATGCTGTATGTCTGCCGGCTAAACAGAAGTTGAAGTTACAACCCATTGATGTGAATGTTCAGCCTGGTGACGGTTTTATCTTGTAGCCATGTGTTTGAGAGCGGATAGCTTGCTCTCTCGGTGAAAGTGAAATTATTATATTCTCCTCAATTTTAAAGGTTAAACAAATATAATTGCATAAAAAATACTGATACGCTATCGCGCTATGGTGATGGATAGTCGACTTTTTTGTCCAGAACAAGTTTTATACTTACATGTTATCTCAACAGAAGATAATATTGTAGTTTTTGATGTGGTTTTTACTTGAATGTTGATGGTTGATGGATTAATTTCTTCTACAGCGACCTCTGGTCTGCCGCAGAGAGTCAATTCATTACATAAGGTTTGGCAGTGACTTTAAGTTCATCTTAATCTTTGGGTTTTGTCTCGGCCACTTTCTTTCTATGTTCTGTGGCGATTCATAATTAGGGTGAAACAAGAGAGATTTCTTTCAAATTAACAAGAAAAAGTTTTAGATGGAAAAAAACATCTATTGTATTTTCACACAAAACCTAATAATTCTAGGAGGATATTTAATTAAATTGATGAATTTGGTATTAAGCTGTAACACTGTTTTCTAGATAGATCTTTATAATTACTTCTTTTCTCAAATTTACCAAACTTAATGATCATTTACAATACGATGGCTCAGTTTACTGTAAACAACTTTCTACTTGTGCCATTATCTGACGAATGATATGTTTCACAAGCTGCTCAATGATCATCCACAAGCTCTTATCTCGGTTGAAAAGGTTTTCTGAGGAATCAATAAACAAGGATGATGTAATGATGGAGAGATGGATCATTGCTAATGAGGAAGACAGAGAAGTCAGCACCAGACAACAAGCACAGACAACTCATAAATCCGCTCTCGAATTAACAAAATCAATATGAATTTACTAATGTGATAGAAGAAAAAAAATCTTACACTTAAAAATAACATGATGAAATTATTTAACAGACATGATGACATTTGACAATCGTGCATCTTTGCAGACGATCAAACTTTTTACACAATTTAAGCTATCGACTGGTAAAATGTTATACATTTCTGATAATATCTTGTGTTTTTTGGCTATTGGGAAGTGACTAAAGTTATTCGTGTGATTTATTTTTGATGCTAACATTAACATTATTGCCCATGCAATGTTCATCTGTTCACTCTTCTTGGTATTTTTCCCCTCTGCAATTACTTCTTTCTTGTCAAAAGTTGGCTAATGAGAACTTTGTATAGTCTTGGGGCGATTATTCTCATATAATAGTAGTTATCCTTTCGACTCTTTAGAGAATTTATTGAGAAATATCTCACTGGCAGTGTCAATTTAGTTCACCATGTAGAGTATGGTAGAGTTTAGAGTATACTGGGAGAACACAATTGGATCACTTTTTCTTATTGGAAGTAAACACATCAAAGACTTGTTTCAAATATTGTGGTTTACTATTTCGTGAGAAAACTTTTTGATTTTTATTGAAAGAGTTTTGATTTTTATTGAAATGACTTGCTCCATTTCGAACCGAGTTCAATTCATATTAGATGAAGCGAGATTTTTGTTCAGTAAGACATAGTTTTAATCTCTATACATAAAACTCATCTATAATTTAATATGTTGTAATGTTGTATTATCAAGTACATAGACATATTATTAATGGCGCGCTAGGCATTGCACACATGGTGACCTGGGTTCGATTCCCAGCGGGGGAGGATTTTTCCTGATCTGTACTTGGATGTTCGGGGTCCACTCATACCTCGTGAGGAAAAATGAGTAGTTACTTGTATGAGTAACGACCAGTGGCGGCATTACCAGAGTAAAAAGAAATTAATGTAATAGAATAATTCGAAATGTAAAGGAGGCTCTTAGTAATGCTGCGCTACCCACAAAAATTGTGAAGAGGCCTTGTGCTTCACCACAAAGAAATTCGTACATACATACATATTATTAATGGCAAAATTATTGGATATTAATATTGTTATTAGAAAGGCAGGGGGAGCTTTTTTTGTTCTACTCGGATATTCTGAATTTTTAGTACAAAAAGACAATTTTTGATAGTATAGCAATATGATTTCAAACTTTCATGAATAGTCATAAAAATTTGAACTACATTTTGTAGCTAGTGAAAAAACAACTTACAGACGATTTTTTTTTAAAATGAATATTTATTTAAAGAGAGGTCTGTAACATTCAGAGTCCTTTTAATGTTTCAATTCGAAATTTAGTCATAAAAAGCTCAACTTCAAAAGAATAGGTACGTATAGTATTAAAGCATCAACAGACTACCATGAGTGACTGACTATACCATTGCTAAGTATCATGATGATGATGATCATGATGGTGATGATAATAATAATATCGCCTTATTTATACTGCCTGATTAGGACTATTAAGTCCCATTATTCCAGCAGTAAGACCAAGACATATTATTATGTGGGAAATAATCCCAAATGCTGGGAGGATAACTTGTCATGTCCCGGCTAGGTTTCGAACCTGCGACCTCTTGTATCTCTGGATTCACAGAGTGCCGCCTTGACCACTGAGCTACCGGGACATGATCGGACAATTTCTTTTGGAGCAGTAAGAGTACAGTAGGGAAATGGTTTTTTTTTTTTTTTAATGAAATAAGATATTCGAGATTAATCTGAATAAAAATTCAAGTACAAGGAATGAACAAGTCTTATTCTTAATCAAATAGCAGACTGTCGAAAGTTTTGTACGAACTATAAACGTGACCTATTTTAGAATGTATTATAAGACATTCAAAATATCAGCATCACACACACCTCAATCTCATGCTATGCGAGGAAGAATATGCCAGACCACAGCGCATCGCAGAACCGCAGGCCAGAAATTCAATCAATAAACCATACTCACCAGTTCCAGATTTTATGCTAATATCTGACCACCGAATCTACCAAACCAAAACCCCCGGAGAGGTTATTCGAGTCTATAGTGAGCTCTGGTTCACATGGTTCAAGTCTTTTGATTTTCAATAACCAGCACGGCGTTGCTTGGAGCATTTCAGCTTGGTTCTGGTCTGCACTCGCTACCAAGCAAGTCAGTGACTGTGGCGATCACATTTCTTTTTTTTTAGGTGTTGTAACGAAGATTTTATTTTTATTTTTTTCAATTTTTATAAACTTTCAAATACTAACATTCCCGCCGTATCTTCACAGTCAACACCTCGCACTTTCTTTCTCATCCCCCTCATTTTTATTGATACAGCTCTGATTATTGAAATCTGGACTTTGACACTCAGCCATCCTAGTGTTTGGGAATATGATTTATTCCAGCGTTCGCTTGGTTTGCTTGCTGTTTGTCTAATTAAGTTGGTGTATTCAATGCCCATTGCACCGTCGTCGCATGAAATTATTAATGGGGTAAATGATGCCTTACACATTTCTTTCAATTTGAATTTCTCGTCCAAAACAACAGATGCCTTACCGGCTCATGTTGTGGGTTTCGGCAAACGAATGTAAAACTAAACATAGAACTACAGATGATCTTGTTGGGCATGCGGGCACAAGAGCATGAATAAAGTACCTAAATATAGGCACTGATTCACGCGGAGTCCGGTGGGTAGTCTAATAATATAAAACACAATTCGTAATTCATACAATTGAATTGTATTATAAAATGTGTTCATGAGTTGGAGTAGGAATTGAAACGAGTAGGTAAGTTGCATAATAACAAACGGGTGGGCAGTGGGCACACAGATGGCTATCAGTGTAATCATTAGTGGCTCTTGTAATCTAAACGACTGATCAGTGGCTTCTGATCAAGTGCATTGATGACATTGTTGTTTGACCAATAATTTCATCTAATATTTCACTAATTGTAATTAATGACTAATTACGTCTGATCTTACAGCTGCATAGAAATAACACAATAATAACGACATCAACATGATTTATTTTAAGAGGGTCACATTTCATGATTTGTCACATTTCTAGTTCTTTAGCCAAAACCAAAGCCAAATATGAAAATAATTAAGATCTTGTTTGTACTCGTACATAGAATAGCAGAGATAAATAATTGAAGCTTTTACTCACGGAACATAGCACGACCAGTAGCCAGCATCAGCAATTCGTTAGAACACTTCTCACACTACAAGCTCGTATTACAAAATCTCCCTTTGTTTTTTATTCTCCATAAATAATAATTGGCCACTTTCTATTTTGGCCAGTTACTTTATCACTTTCGATTTCTAAAAGTTCCCGTCGTGGAAGGAAAGTGGCGCCGGTCCCAAGTCGTGAATGTGCATCACCTATCTATTCAATATCTTTCCGATGGCAAGATAAGCCGGGATCCGTGTCACTCCCTGGCGATAGCTTTGTTCTTTCGCTGTGGCTGATCCAAATCTTGCTTATGTTCTCACAGTGTATCTGGCAGAGATCAAATCATGACTGTCTTGTTCTTCCTCCTATACCCTAAACTTGGAGACATCCTGTGATCCAGTCCTTATCAACTTCAATACACATGTAACACATTTAGCAAGAAAAAGTTCAGCGCCTGCGCACATCATTTTGCAAAACTTTCAATTCAACTTACTGCACGAAGATGTTCCAGTTTAATTTCTCTTTGGACAACAGCTCACTCATGCTGCAGAAAGGTTTTGGAAAGGTTCTGTAGGTCAGGGAATTCCTTTCACTTTTACCGAACGCTCCTCGCCAGTAAAAATGTTATTCTCGCTTTTTACTGAAATTGAACAGCCATTACTCAGGTTTAAAGAGATCGTTTTCATGTTCAACTGATATAAGCTCATGAGCACTCTGAGGCCAAGTTGGAACGATTCTGTTTATTCTGGTATATGTATTATTATTTGTATTTCTTGGTAGGGTAGTGATATATTGGGGAAAAGCTCCTAGAATGACAGCTAACCCTTACTAAATATGATACGTCAAATCAACTTTTCGTTTATTTTTTGAAAAGTATACATAATGCATCGTACAGAAAGAGTTGGAACAACAAGAGTGACGGACCAAAGTACATTAAAGCTTTGAGATTCCGTTTCAAAGAATATATCAAAACTAATGTTTCAAAAGGTGAAATACATCCCAATCAGTGATGTACAAATACCCGGGGTAAATACCCGGATATTTACCCCAAGATGGGGTATTTACCCATTTTAGCACATTTCCTTGCCAATATGCACATAAAACATCTTCTCCTATTCCTGATCCCTCCCTCTGTGATATAAACATTAAAATCTTTATCATGAAGGTTAGGATTTACAGAACTAATTATAAAAATTGTATTTTTAGGTAATTAGTCACAATTATATTACTCATACTTGTTCTGCCATGCCTTATTCTGCTCAAGTAGTGCTTTTAGATTGCAGCCTCCATTTGCCCTGGTTCTAATTACCTACGTAAAATTACTCAAACAAATAAACATATCACAGGAAATGTAAAGAACCACATTCAGAAACAGAAAACTTTTATTTTTTTAAATTGAAATTAAATCACAAATAATAAAAAGTAGGTGCTTCCTACCCACCACTTGAAATTTTATAGAGCTCAAGTCAGAAAAACTTTATTTGGGCAGGAATATTCGAAAACGCAGTTTTAAAGACTTGGGGAATTTACCCGACCCCTGGGGTAAATACCCGATTTTTATTTACCTTCCCGCGGGTATTTACCCCGCGGTACATCACTAATCCCAATACATGTAGTTATAGCTCTATCTCATGCATTTCCCTCTGCCCGGCAGACACATTACCGAGGACTGGACATCGGTACAAAGTACGTGTATTAGGTATGATGAGAATCGTGTTCTCCAGTGAATGGACTGAAAACCTCATCCACTTGAAAACTCGGTACTCCTGGAAGTCGTAAAGTTGCTGAAATCCAGCGATAACCATTAAAAAATAAATACAAAATCACCTTACATTAGTATAGGTCGTAGAGGAATCAGGTTCGATGTGAGAGGATCTCAATATTCACTTCCAATGTTTCTCATAGAACTCATCGAGTATTTTTCCGTACACCGTAACTACGCAGATTATTTCAAGTCATTGCTTTTGAACGGTTTCAGATAGAAATTTGGAGCTTCTTGAGAGCACATTTCCTGATTTTCAACGGGACATAATATGAACATATATCCTCACTGGTAAGGCAGATGCAACCTGAAAATCTCGAAACACTACAGGTCAAAATCTTATACAGTAAGAGAAAGCCTTCCCCCCACGTGGTTCCTGACAATATAGTCAAGCTGTTCTGTTTTGCCATAGACCGTATCAATTTGTTCCAACATAATATGTTTTAGTTTCGCTTTTTATACTTTTTTTAATACTCTATGGTTGAGACGCTGGGCTGTAGAGAAAAAGTGCAAGGATTAAGTAATCCATGACTGTAACTCCATGGCTATAACTGCTCTGTCAACAAGGTTATTCAGGACACGGAGGGCAGTATGATCCTTCAGAATTGAGAGAGGGGGTGTCTGCTAGTAACAACCGGTCAATGACTTGAAAGTTGCCACCACCCAGAGGTGCAATATGCCACCCACAGCAATACGATTTATGTTTTAGTTATTTTCCTGTTTATTTTTGCGGCATATCTAAATCTATTGAATGAGTCTTGAGTTTTGCATCTTTAGCAATACCTATGAATTGTATTCGGGCTAGGAAATGCGAACTTATAATGGACTTGATTTTTATGACGTACTGTTAACAATTGTGAAACAAAACTAGAAGACGTTACAGGGTGTACAGAATAGCTGGCAGTCTTCTTAGGACTGAATTCTGAAATAGGATTATAACAAATATAATCCAGACATCAAGTCGGAGTTTCCACCAATCACACTTAAGTCTGAATTGAGCGACGGTCTAACTTATCTTTGTTGTGATTCTCCTTATAATTCGGCCCTAAGTCTAGTTGAGAAAAGTCACAATAATTCCTCGGATGAGGTTTTTACTCACAAACCTTCCCGGTGTCCTTGATTTATGGTTTGATCATATTTTCCCATTGAATCTCTTCTGGTAAAAATTTACCATATAATTCCCAAATTTAATTAAAAACTAATGAACCACAAATCTGTCTATAAGAGGCCCTAAGCTATACGAAAACGTATACAAATTACAAAAATAAATATTGTTCGATTAATGAAATTTCACTTGATGTACGGAAAAAGAGTTTTTTTAATGATTAGCTTGGGGCACTACGTCACGAGGTGGGACTTGGGAACCAGACTGGTATGCGAATGAATGAATTTCATTAATTCAACTCTACTGTAGATATGGTTTTGCTATTTAGAAGATGGAGTCCAAATCCGACAGTCTGAGCTGTGAAGGCAAACCGCCTGATTTACTGTGGAGTCTCTACAAGCATGACTCATGTTCATGTCAGGCACGGGTTTTATATCTTAGTATGGATTTGTAGCGATAATTCTGCACAATTTCCGAAACTTTATACTTATAAAAAAATTGATATTACTTTGGAGTGGGCGGGGGGGTTCTTCCATGATCATGAAAATCAATGAAACTTATAAAAAAAAAGATGAATTGATAACATAAAAAACTACTCCACAAAACAAGAGGACTGCATCCCCTTAGTGTGGGGTAGTCGCATTTAATATACGTTACCTATTATACCTATTATGTACAATTATTAATGCAAATAAATTACAAATTACATGCCATCCTTAAGATATGAATCTTACCTGGTGACCTTCTTTTTACAGTCAACAGACAACGAGAACTCAAATGTAGAACATACCTGGAACAATTAGAGATATGTCGGAATTAATAATGAGATAAAATTAATAAACATAAATGTCAGTAAAATTCTATTGATGACAGTAAAATTATCGAAGATGTAGTTCATTATCATTTACAATGAGACTAAGATTCCCCTTTTGTTGTACTTTTATTTCAAGTGATGCCTACAGAGTAGGTCAATAAAACATCAACAAAATTTCATCTCATTCTTTGGTCTCAGAGAATGTTACTTTTCAGAAAGGTCTACGACCAATATCTTTGATAGAAAGCTCAGAAGACGGACGATCATTTGGATAAATGATGTGCAGAACGGTTAAATACAGCTTCAATTCAATGTCCATCCCATGGAAGATAATTCCAGGATATGACATGAATATATTTCAATATTTTTACCTCATATGGCAGACTTCAGCCCATGGAATTTTAATGTTGCCCGCACGAACCAACGGAAACCGAAGAGACCTTTAAGATTCCGCAGGGGAACGGCTCGTCTCGGAAATGGAATAAATTGTCAGATTCAAGTTTCAGCGGTGGTGCTGGCGGCGGCTTTGATATTGAAATTCAAGCATCATCGCCAGATTCGAGGGCCACTTGTTGCCTGACGGTACCGTGAGGTCAAGAGCGGACGAGTGACCTGGGAGACTCTCATTATTCTGAGCTCGGTGAACTTTTCATCCAAGATATGAGAATTAGCAGACGCTAAAGTACAGGATCAATTTGTCACTCTTGCTTACCAAAAGACAGCAA
Organism: Bactericera cockerelli; assembly: GCA_024516035.1. Classification (NCBI taxonomy): domain Eukaryota; kingdom Metazoa; phylum Arthropoda; class Insecta; order Hemiptera; family Triozidae; genus Bactericera; species Bactericera cockerelli. Next base: position 21,890,211 of record CM044955.1, on the reverse strand, counting down.
GCACTGTTTCATTTAAAGAGAATTTTAGAAAAGTTCAAAGTCCCAGAAGTTATGTAGCATCTAGGTAACACTAGTGTGACTTGACTTGAACACTGCACTGTAAAATAACTACAAATAATACATACGTAATACCTAAAAAAACATCTCATATATGTGTTATCAGTTAAAGGATTAGTGAGAATCAGCTAATTACGATTAAATCTTATCAAAGAATTAACCGAGACCCTCTCCCCTATTATTGAAGGAACTTTGCTGGTTTTGCTCATTTTCCAGGATTTTAGTACTTAAAAATCAATATGATTATCTAATTATCAAGAGTACTGCTAGGGTGCTAGGGCTGGGTGCGAAATGAATTGGAATCGTTATTTATTTATGTATTTTCAAAGAATACATCAAAAATCGGAACCTTGGCGTACCAACATACGTTCTTCTTGTCGTTGCAAAACCCTGTTTGAAAACTCAGGAGCAGGCTCTCGTGAAGAAGAATCTAATAATAGAAAACACTCTCAGTAGCTAAAGGTCAGAGCATTACGAGGAACAAGGGACACTTTTGTGAGTGATTTGTTTTACAGGACTGGTTTACCCGATGTCTACAATTTCACAAAACCATTTACAACAATCAACATAGTCTCGAGGTCACACGAGATTCAACAACCCGAGTGTCAAATTTATTCTCACCGAAATTAAGGTTCTTCAGGTTCTTATGAGAGAGAGATGTTTTTTTCTCCATCTGTATATTTTGATTGTGAGATCAAGGAGTGTGAAAGACAGGTGAAAGAGCATTATTTTCTGTGACATTGCAAGTTTCGTATCTTTCCGAGATCAACTTTCAATTAAAAACATCAGAAGTAGGACAGAAAATGCACAGTTACATGATTTCTATTCAACGCTCTCGTGGCATGGGAATTTCTACTTCTGTGAGAATTTCCTCCTCACTGGACAACATTTTATGTAGTACACATTGTTTCTGAGAACTCGAGTGATTATTTTTTTATCAAATAGTGTGTTCATGTTTCTGTACAAAATATCTCAAGAATCTACAGTAAGGTGATGAAATTTGGCATGTAGCTTCAGGGGGACAAAAGTGCACCCGAAATTTCATGGATATCAGCCATTTTAAGTTAAGCATATTCACATGCAATTTTCTTGACATAGTAAAATTATTATTTATTTACAGTGATTTTACACACTATGTTTTATTGGCAATACAATTTTTTGCCTTATTTCTCTCATTCTTGCAAGAAAAAGAGACCTATGGATTTTTTCTATATGACAATGGGATCAATTTTTTTCAATAATGAAAAATGAGCATAATCGTGGAGCGATTCGGAAATCAATTTTCAACAGAGGTTCCTCAAGTGGTTTGAATTTAGTGTTTAATATTATAAGAAGGTATTTTTGTAACTCCTTTTGAGATAGTGACTGCTAAGGAACGAAGCCTAGGTGATATCTTCACTCGTAGCATGTTCTAAACACAGACTGCCAAGAGCCACGTCATTTGAGCTACCAAGTGCCAATCTGATATCAAAATACTTCTTGCTGTGAACTGCTGCAGTCATTCTATTTCAAACAAATGAAACATATTGATACAGGGTGTAACAATTTGTAAGAATTTATGCATGAAACGATAACTTTCAGAAATTTGACTTGCAAGTCACACATCCACTGCGAATTACAATATGAATTACACTTTCCGTGTCCATGAGTGCATGTTGTCATGGTGATGAAAGTACCTATTGACCAGTATGCAACCTCTTGTATGCAACCAGAAGTGATGTTCGGGGCTCCTGCCATGTCCAGTGTGTGGTGCAAGTGTTGGAATTCTGTTTAAAACTAAATATTGTGAAAATATTTTATTTAAATTTCATAGGTACAACCTATGAATAGTAAAAAAAAGTATGAGATAAGGAAATCAACAACATTGACGTGGGATTTTCAATGTTTCATAAAGTTGTTCTATAACAACCTGTAGAATACAAAAGCTTCCACATTATTTCAATTCCCATATGAATAGATACACGGAGAAATAGCTGAAAGTTGATAGGCAAAGGATTAATGTTTTATACATGTAGAAGTCAGACGGCATTGCGTGTCCGCGTAACTTTGAACCAATCTCAGGACATGGTCTTAAATTGGGACTCATAAAGTTAACGCTTCAACAAACATGCTGACTACTTTTCTTCTCAATTGATTCTTTTAAAAAGTCCAGGTAGAGGCCTATAGTAGTTTCTACAAGATACATTGAAGCGTTAACTTTATGAGTCTACAAGATACATTTCAGAACCGAAAAGAAAAATCGTCTGGAACATTATTTTAAGGTGTGGGGGGCGTCTTTATCTATTTTTCTTGTTCCTTTCAACAATAGACCAATGTACAATAGATAAGATCAGTAGAAAAAGTAAAGTATGACAGTGATATCCTGGGAAACAATCCTGATAAATCATCTTGTCACTAGTGCCGCTTGGGGTTAATTTGAAATTCCTCTCTCACTTCAGCCAACTTTTTCTCACACAGTGGAAACGAGAGAGAAATCCAATTATTTGATAGCCAAGTGCAAAAATACAGCACCCCAGTAAATAGTTGTATATCTCATACGGGAACCTATAAAATAATTAAAGAATATTGTAGGTAAATATAAAGTAAAAAAAAAGTGCTGCAGTGCTGCTACATGAGGATATAGCTGAGCAACAATAAAACCATTTTAAGCATGGCCATGACTGCCATGAGCCATGTCTAAAATAGTTTTACTGTACTTTTTTTTCTCTCTAAAAAGCTCAAACTTAATTACTAATCACACCAAACTTCTGCTCAATTGGATTTGGGGCTAGCACACAATTCCAACCACTTTACTTAAAACACCATAACGACAAAGAAACAAAAATATTCGGTACCTACATAATAGTCTAGCATATAGTGCTGCCATGGGTCTTATTATGAGATCTAGCTCTACTTTCATTACAACAGCCAATGTACATACATTATGTAGATACACTATTAACTTTTATTTACTAATGGCTTGTACACACCCATACGAGTAACACATGAAATATAGAGTCGTGTACCACCGGCCCAGAGCCCGTATGTACTTATTAAGTGTGATGCAACTAGATTCTAGAACATGTAGCCAGGTATGGGACCACACTCAAACTTGATATTGACTGGCTAATAGTCACATACACTCAAAATATGTGCCTCTGCTGGAATAGTAATATCTACAGCTACATATGTATGATTGTAATATAATGTGTAGAGATAGGTAATTAGGTATATATTAATTACTTATATATGTACTTACACGACTTGGTAGATATTCCCATTGCATGGAAAAAGTTAGAACTTAACTATCTAGAGTTTTTAGGACTTGATTTAGGGGAACTTGCGAGGGTAAAAGTAAGAATGCATGACTTTCAAAAATCCAGGTATAGATATTCGACAAGAGTAAAAACACTTTATAGGATTCAAGATCCGAGGAGTTAGGTATCAAAGGTTTAATCAAAAGAGGAAGGTCTTTTGGTTTACAGATTTTCTTTGAACGAGATACCTATATTTAATAATATGATATCATAATGTGGACATAATAGCGAAAAAATATCTTCCAATGAAAATTACGGACCTCCATATGAGTTATTGGTTCTCTCGTGTCATTACCGGATAGCCAAAAAAACCAACATCCGTTTCCTTAATGGCAAACTAACGGAAGAAGGAAGGTTACTATTGATATTCAGTACTGATGATCACGCGACAACCCATCTTCCTACCGACAATACAGAAGGAAAAGAAGAATTAGTATTTGCCAAAGAGCGATTTTTTAATTTGATAGTTACCGCATTTTTTTAAAGATACTTTTTGCTGAGTCTGGATATACACAAAATGATTATTAACTAGTAGGTACTCGGTTTAACAAACAAAAAATTCTGTTCCCACAACCTCTCCTGCACCAGGCCACAAAGTATTATTCCTATATGAGGATACCCATTGCTCTATGAGGCAGCAACGACCTTGCCAAGGCTACTCAAAGGGCAAGTGGAAGAAATATTAACCCAGCTTTTACAAATAGCCACAAACTTGGTGAACAATAGTCATGATGCAAGAGTCAAGACAAATACTTCATACCTATCCAAGTGAACAGTTCTTCAGTTTTGAGAAGCCCAACAAAACGCAAGACATTGCAACAGCATCAAGAGCAAAGTTGAGACAGGGTCCCTATTATTAATCTAAATTATCATGCGCTTATCCGATCCACGGAATAATACTTGTGTTACTAGTCCAGAAGCAGAACGGTACAGTGCGATATTTTTATAACTCAATTATCGGGCAGCAGAACCCGTTGGAATTACTTGAAATTGTTTTCAACCAAGTTCAAAATTGAACAAAAAATAATTGAGCCAATCTTAACCCTTTGATACTTGATACATGAAATCCGTACCTGGCTCATGCCGTTCTCGAGATATCTTCATTAAAACAAACAGACAGATAGAGAGACAGACGGACACACAAACACACACCACGAACCAACAATGACTAAAACTTTAAATCAATGCTCTCGGAACCTGGTCCGCAAAACTGGACATCGAAAATTTCAGATTACAGCATTAAATAGGTGCCTCTGTAAAGGAACTGAGAAAGTAGACAGAATTCCCAACTTCATTTGGCATTTTGTACCTGCTACAGCAAACTACAGCACAGCGTTAGTTGGCTTTCCATTAAACCTAGCCAACGCAGCGATGATGGCACGGTTCACACCGTGAGAACACCAGTTCTAGAGATAACCAACGTCTAGCGAGGTTAGGACTTGAATGCTTCAAGCAAGACTCGGTGAGTTTAACGTGGGTAGCTGCTGGTTTGTGAATTTCCAGCGATGGAACCCCCCTAGATGTTGAGATGTTAATCAACAAACAAAAAAAATAATATTAAAAGTACCTTCTCTATATTATGAGACATAGTTATTTCACTATCATCCCAAATAGGTATTATTATTGCAATTTACTGACTATTTATTTGCCTATTTATACATTCTACATATTATGTATTTATAATTATATTTGGTTGTTCGGTAAGGGTTAAAAATAATATTAGTTATGTTTTTATCTCTCAAATAGGTACATATATTTTCTAGAAAATAATAACGGTCAATATTTTGCGGTTATGAGTAGGTACCCAGAACACTAGGCTAATCCTCCATCATAGAATTCCTACTGGTCAAAGTTGAGTAATTCCACACATTTCTGTTCTCTCAAAGAAGGAATGACTTGAGAACATAGTCATGATTATATGATATTGTTCATGGTCGAGACACACTCGTAATACAAAGACACTTGTTCAATAATTTTGATATTTCTGAGGAGGACCTTCACGACTTTGCAAAACAATGTGTTTCTTTGTGTTACCTATTATTTATTTTAACACAATCAAGAGCTTTTCAGATCAATCAACACAAAATGAAATTGATTTTGTATTTACACAAAATAATTTGTATAAGATTTTCGGAAGGCTACACATGAAACAATTACAAATGTCATGACTTCATCATTCAACGTTTCTCAAGTATAACTCTAAAACGACAGCTGTTCTAAAAGATTTGAAGAAAGACAGCTATGTAGTTCTTGCATGGCAGTGTAGTAAATTTAATGCATTCTTAAAACAATTTACTTGTTTAGCATCTATACTAGTTGCAGAAATATGCAATGCATTAAGCTGTTGGTAGGAAACAGCAACATACATAATAAAATAACTATACAGATCCAACACAACACATTACTGTGAATTCCTGAGCGGTTGAATAAGGAGTAAGTATTATCTTCATGATTTCATGACATAATGCTATGAGATCATGTGCAGGTGATACTCACAAGTTAGTATCTAACTTGTTCTAACTTGCGGTGGATATGTCTTCTTCTACTTGAATTTTCCTCATTATACTTGGGTTTAACCTGCATCAAACGTACCTATGCTATCCAGAAGTCACTAAATCGGAAATTGGCTTATGGCTGGTTCCACCAAAAAATAACAAAACCTTTGGATCAATCTCTTATACACTTTACGTAGGCGCACTAGTGCTAATATGACCAACTAGCGTGGCAGGTCCGAGATTCAAGTTTGATAGACCCGGCATATAAGAATTAGAACCAATGTAGCTACCTATCCAGATGCAGATACCTATAATCTGAAAAGTGGAGCTACTCTGTGCAAGATGCTGATTGACCCACTATTTTCTTATATGTAGTCTGTTATCATGTTATCAACTAGATCAGAATCCTAGCATAAATGACCTGGCTGAAGCAAACACCAAAGCCATTTCTATATGTTGAACATTTGAATATTGATGTTGAAACGGACACGGAAAGAAAGTAGGTAAGTATTTGGGTTTAGCGTTGTCGTCTTTCATTCTCTCTTGACTTCAACATGAGGAGAGAGCCAGGTTTCTGGTTTCTGGACACGCAAGTAATCTGTTGTACGTTGTACGCTCAAATAGCCATTCTAAACAGTATCCCATATCCTCATGATGCAAGACAAAATTAAAATTGAGAAGAATGGATTTAATATTTGCCGGGTCATCTTCTTATGTGGACAAATACTTTGGAGGAGATATTGAGGCTTACTTGCAAAAAGTTATTTTTATATTATAATAACAGGAATTTCCTGAGCTAAGTATTTAGGTGTTACTAACAAACACGTTTGCAAAACATATCATTATATTTTACTTCTAATTGTAGATTACAGACTTCAAATATAGAATTGTGGTGTGTATGACCATAGATGTTGACATGCCTGACTATAATCTAATCCCCCAAAAAAACACTGCGTGTAAAAATAGTCGTCAAGTGTTGGAATAATTAAAAAGAACTGATATCAAAAACGTCAATTTTCTATGTTTCAAGGAATGATTTTTCACGTCATCAGTCACACAACAAAATAATACTCTTGAAAGAACCATGTTGTATAGTTACAGAACCACGTCCTTGACTACTGCACACTGTTTTGTTCTGAAATTTATGTGTAGTAATCTGCTAACAAAACAGTGTGCAGTAGTCAAGGACGTGGTTCTGTAACTATACAACATGGTTCTTTCAAGAGTATTATTTTGTTGTGTGACTGATGACGTGAAAAATCATTCCTTGAAACATAGAAAATTGACGTTTTTGATATCAGTTCTTTTTAATTATTCCAACACTTGACGACTATTTTTACACGCAGTGTTTTTTGGGGGATATCACTACTTTTTGATTTAATTGATTTTCCTCAATCAGTGATGTAAAAAGGGCGTAAATTGACTTACGCCCTTTTTCCATCAAGCCCCGCAAACAAAAAAGAAACTTTAGAAAGATGCTGAGAGAAAATTTTATAGTACTTTCTGAAGACAGGAGAAATCTTGAGATAACAAGTGTGATCCTTCAGTGACACTAGATAGCGCTCAGCAATTTTGTTGATCTTTTCAAATTTTGAAACCCACTGCTAGATTCACTAACAGAAAAGTACCCCGTTTCAGTATTGTTGGCAATAATTAGAGATGGGTGATACCGAGTATTTCATAGAACCGGTACTTCAGTAATCGATTACAAAAAAGTACCGAGTATTTACCCAGGTTCTTTTGTACTTGGTTTTTGAGATTTTGAGAGCGGATGTAAATGTAATAGTGGATTCGAGTAATTACTCAAGAACCAAGTAGGTACAAAAGCACCGGTTCTTCAATCATTCAGTACACTAACTAAATGTCACAATTTTGCATTCTGAACGTGTACAGGAGATAAATCTCGGTTCACAAAATTTGTTAGGTGTTTTGGTTTTAAATCTATATATATAAATGCGAAAGTTAACACTCACTCCCTCATTCATCTCGATTTCTCAGCACTGGTGATTCCTAGGAAGCTAAAATTAGGCATGTATGGATGGGTAACACGTAAAATATTGTGACCTAAATGACATTTTTTTTTTTTTTTTTTTTTTTTAATTTGAAGTGACAACATATCAACTCAAAGTGAGAAAGTTTTAGGCAAGGGTCTGAGCTTTCCTTTGACATATCGATCGCAAAATTCTGATGAGCCCTTCTTGAGCTATGATTCCAGGTAAGGACAAAAAATTGATTGTGACACAATTTTTTTCTCACACTTTTACTTTTCTGTGCGGTGTGTTGTGAATGTGGTATGTGTGTGTGGTGTGTGTGTGGTGTGAGTGTGTGGTGTGGTATGTGTGGTGTGTGTGTGTGTGTTTTTGTGTAATGTGAGTGTATGATGTGTGATGTGTGTGTATGGTGGTGTGGTGTGGTGTGGTGTGTTGTGTGTGTGTGATGGGCTGGCGAAGCGGCGGGTGTAAACCGCTAGTGTTTCAATAAATTAGAAATTTCACTTCCTAGTTTATAAACTGATTTACATAATCTACACTTCCCTAAACCGTCCGATTGTTTGAAACAGTTTTTTAATATGGCTTTAAGAAATGATGACCCATATATATTTGCCTAACTTCAAGTTCCTAAACATTAAAGTTAAGTCACAACTACTCAAACACGCTTTACTAAATCTACGCTGAAACCGGGACTTGAACCACCGACCTCTAGGTTATAAGTCCACTGCCTTATCGATCAAGCTACTGAGGTGGGTAAGTTGCTAAACATGGTGTCATTTCAGCATAATCAGTATAAACAGAAAAAGTAAGAAATTGTTCTAGATATACATTTTTATTATTATTATCTGACCTGGTTGCAGGGTTTCCAATGAAACCCTTACAATTTTATTAACACTGCGACATAATTAGATCTACCTGTATTAAGACCAGTTGACTCTATTTGGTTTTAACGTCCTGACTGAGATAATCAGGACGAGGGTTTTACCCTCCATTCGCTGGGAATCGTACCAGCTACCCACATTAACCTCACCCAGACTGGGTAGGGCCGGAAATGCCAGTCTCACGTGTTTGGATGAAACAGAATTTTCGTCGAAAAGTCTGCCCCAACCGAGAGTTGAACTCGGGAACTCTGGACTACGGGCAGTAGTCACAACCATTAAGCCACGGAGGCTGGCTAGATAATATATACATTTAATAATTATTAATTAATAGGCAAACATGTATACATGAAACATACCCTGAAAATTTCAGCTCGATTGGACAAAATATGCAACTTATATCCACGTTACATACATAGGTAGACCGATGGTTAGATTGTGACATATCGATGTTGATCGAGTTAAACCATACTCACTTCATTCGAAATTAAACGGTCATAGGAGTTTGACTCAAACTAGTAACTACTGTTTTTTTTTCTCACGAGATATAACAGAAAACCGGCCATCCAAAGTACAGAGTAAAAAATTCTACCTAGCCGGGATTCGAACCCAGGTCACCTTGCAAACTTTGTGTTTTACCTACATCACAGAGACTACTCTGTGATCGTCGACTAATATTTTATTGTATTTATCATTTGATCTACATTAATCAATATTTTGCCTCTTACTGGCCAATATTTATATCAGAGGCACGCTTCCTCTCAGTAGTGAGTTTGAAGAAATGTTTTACCTTTGAAATATAATTATGATTGTTATGATAATATTATCGTGATGTAGAAATCTTTGAACGAAGTTAAAGGACGTTATTATTCCCTTTCTATTAAGTCGGTCTCTGTTGGCAGCTTGGATGAAGCGAGGACGTTAACCGCAAAAAAAAGTTCTGTGTGAGGTGAAGATTTTTTGTTACTCTCATAATAAATTAAAATTCAGTTTTTTCTTTTTATGTTTCACACTGTCGCTGATTTTTTAAAAAAATTATTTACATCGTAGTATAATTCTGCGTAATTAGACCTTTAGAAAGAACTTTCAGTCATCCACTTGGGATAAATAGGCGTGGCTCCGGGGTTCATTATAGATATTCCTTTAGAGGGCTTTAAATACTTTTTTACTTGTTTCAACCATCTGAAATTAAGTGTGCTCGTTTCCATTGACTAGACGTTTCTAAAAACACTAAAAATACATATCTAGGATATCCAGAAAAAAAAAAAAAAAAAATCCGTTTTTCTTGTAAAAGGCTATAACTCAATTTTGGTTCAGTAAAATACTTTGGTTATGTCAAAATATTATACCTTATAATAAGGACTTTCAAAAAATACCACAATCGCAGCTCCAAGATAACCAGAAAAAAAAAGAAAAAAGAAATACGGTTTTCTTGTAAAAGGCTATATCTCCTATCCTATAAAAAATAAATACTTGAATTTATAAAAGGTATGCAGAAATAAAAATTCCCTTTCCAAAAATGTATCTCACGTCTTTCCACGATAAGCACACGTTGCTGTACCCTTGACAGAAAATTGGTCTGAAAAAAAAAAAACCCGTATGAATAATTTTATGATATTCAAGATTTTCGGCGTGGCCAGAAAACGACTTTAACTGTCCGCAGGAACCTCGCACTTTCGTGAAGCACAATCTACTTTCGCGTCTCATTACGAATTTGAAATAGAAATTGATAAAAGTTAGCCGGAAGTGGGCGAAAACAATAAAACAAAATACATATAAACTCTGTTTCGTGTTAATATAGGCCGGTTGGCTGGCGCTACTTGACGAGCGCTCGCCTACCGGCGAGCTTGATAAAAGATAGATAAATAAAATTAGTGTTTTTCTATTTTTACATGAGTCTAGCAAGTACATGAGATGAGAAGTGGAGGTGTCCCAAAAACCCAGGCTCTATCATTGACTTGCACAGGTGCACCTTAACTTTAAGTGCATTATTGCATTCCTCTACATATAATTAGTTCAAGTACTGGACAGGTGGCCGCAAATGCAATTAGTCCATATCATTAGCATTGCAGCATATCACGTCTGAAGTTTGCCTACTTTGCAGAACCCTGCAGTTACTGCGGTGGATAATGATCTCATGTGCATTACGTGAACTCATACTATATAACTGCATATTGAATCATCCACTTCATTTTAGATATTTTCAGAGAATGTAGATACCTACCTAGTTTATAAATAGATAAGTACCTCTCAAGATAAAACATGGAGCCAGTATGGATTCTACATGCTATAAATAAGCCATTGACTGTGCCTGTACTCTTGTTTGAACACATGTAGGTACCTCTGGTACATAAAAATCTAGTAGGCATTAGCAAGAGGTAAAGTGGAAAATGGTTCAGAAGGAAATAGAAATTAGGAAGTGGTTACCTGATGAATGGTTTACTCTCCCATTAGTACACTATTTATAACCAAATTCAACCTTTAAGAAGCAGTGGCAAGTGATTACCTGGCAAATGGTTCAGAATAAAGTAAAAATTAGTAAGTGGTTCAGAATTAAGTGGTTAAAGCAAGTGGTTACCTGGCAACTAGTTAAGAATATAATAGACATAGCAGTGGTTCCGAATATAGTAGACATAGCAAGTGGTTCATAATATAAGTGGTTACAGCAAGTGGTTGCCTAGCGAATGGTTAAGAATATAATATACATAGCAAGCGGTTCAGAATATAAGTGGTTATAGCAAGTGGTTATCTAGCGATTGGTTAAGAATATAATATACATAACAAGTGGTTCATAATATAGGTGGTTGTACCGAGTGTTGGTTCAGAATATAAGTGGTCACAGTAAGTGGTTCAGAATTAAAGTGGTTATAGCAAGTGGTTCAGAATATAAGTGGTTATATATAGCAAGTGGTTCAGAATATAAGTGGTTATAGCCATTGGTTCAGAATATAAGTGGTTATAGCAATTGGTCCATAATATAAGTGGTTACAGCAAGTGGTTATAGCAAGTGGTTCAGAATATAAGTGGTAACAGCAAGTGTTGGTTCAGAATACAAGTGGTTACAGCCAGTGGTTCAGAATATAAGTGGTTACAGCAAGTGGTTCTGAATAAAAGTGGTTATATATAGTAAGTGGTTACAGCAAGTGGTTCAGAAGAGAAGTGGTTATAGCAAGTGGTTCAGAATATAAGTGGTTAGGTATAGCAATTGGTTCATAATATAAGTGGTAACAGCAAGTGTTGGTTCAGAATACAAGTGGTTAGAGCCAGTGGTTCAGAATATAAGTGGTTACAGCAAGTGGTTCTGAATAAAAGTGGTTCTCTATAGTAAGTGCAGGTTACAGCAAGTGGTTCAGAAAAGAAGTGGTTACAGCAAGTGGTTCAGAATATAAGTGGTTATATTTAGCAAGTGGTTACAGCAAGTGGTTCAGAAGAGAAGTGGTTACAGCAAGTGCTTCAGAATATAGGTGGTTATACATAGCAAGTGGTTCAGAATATAAGTGGTTATATTTAGCAAGTGGTTACCTGGCGAATGGTTCGTCCTCCACCTCGTACTCCTCCTCTATGCTGCCGGAGCTGATGAGTCTGCTCCTCTGCTCCTCAGTCAGCTGCAGGTATCCTGGCTGACCAGACACAGTCATCTCCACCTTGCCTCCTCCCTTCGATATGCTGACGTCGAAAATCTCCCGCATTCCGAGAAATCCTCCGGTGGTAGGCACGAAAATACACACAGAAAGTCCTTCAGGATTCACAAGAAGTGTGACAGTAGATTTCTGGACACTTGAACGTTTTAGGGACAATCTCTTTTTTGGCACACGGAAACTAAAGCACTACAAATTTCAATGAAAAACTAAACAAAGATAGTTAGGTTCTACATGGAAAACATTCAGGAGTCCGGTCCTCGGAACATTTTGGACAGATAAAAAAGTAATGAAAATGTTATCATGAAGAAATATTCTTGTTTATTCAGGCAGCTCTAGAAGGGTTAAAATTGTTAACTGATTAAAATAATAAGTTTAGAATAAGATTTAAAATTATATTTTAAAATGGTTAATAGAATTATAGACATTTAGGAGGGCTACATCCTTGGTAGGAAAATAAAAGTAGCCTATGAAAGTGAAGGGAAGAAACATTTAAATATTTTTGTGATTGTGACACAGAGACCAACTGTTGTTTTGATTACTTTGATAAGGTACCTCGTGATTTAAGCAAGATTTACTCATTTACTAATTAATTGACTAAAGAGCTTTAGGTACCTACGATGATATTGTAAAGCAACTAAGTAGGTATTTGAGAAAAATAATAAATATTTGTACACACACTACCAAAAACAAACACTTTGTTGATGTACCTATTTATTTATTATTTAAATTAAATGTAATCCAGCACAAAAAGAGCACTCAACACTTGTTTAAAACACGCAGATAAATATAATAACACAAAAAATTAATTAATCGACTGTCAAATTAAATGTATTAATTTAAAAGTACCAAAGGTAACGTTTATTTTATTCTTGGTCGTACAGAGCTGCCACGCTTCGCGCAGATACACACACGTCCACTCTCTTTGACGTCCGAGTCAGGATTGGAGATTCGGGAGGGGAGGTGGATTGGTAGAAGTGAAATTTGTGGTCGCAAGGACTGTTGGAAAGGAGGGGAAACTGGTATCCTGCAGTTGTTGCATTTTGGTGTTGGCAATCTTGGGATTATTGGGACTGCAAGTAGTGCAAATTTAGGGTAACGGGTTGAGGAGAGCTGAGAGCCATGCCAAAGGGTACTTACTACCTTGTGCCGTAAGGAATATGGGTGCCACTCTAAATTAAAATCTAATAGCTGCCTTGTAGGTGTTCGGGTGGGTGCCAACTAATTAACTTGATGAGATGCGGGAATGGATTTGCAGCCTACGCAGGAAGGAGAGATAATAATAATAATAATAATAATACCTGTTGAACAGGTGTATATTTACGGGCCAAGCCCTATATAAACATATAACAAGATTACAAATTACAAATTAAAAGTATAAGTACAAAATAAAAGCAAAATAAAATTATTTATCAAAATTCTATTATCTAAATGTATCACAGATCACAGGCAAAGAAATTTGTAGTTCAAAAACGACCAAAAATATAAGAAAATCAATTGCAGCATGCTGCAGTGTCAAAATATGTACATGAAAAAAAATATAAAATGTAAATAAGTAAAAATATAACATTTTACATGTCAGATAAATAAAATAAAGCGAAAATAGTATTAACATTAAAATATACATACAGATACACAAATAACATTCATATCACAGAGGGTTCAATGTATCGACATATTTTACTTAGGAACATTTTTAATAAGAACATTCTCGTTGCGCATCATTCTGTTCATAGGTTCAAAATAAGTGTAATTTGTGCAACATTGTTTCACAAAGAAGGTGTTGTTCTTCCTGAGACGTCTATGACAGTCCAGAGAAATCAAGCTCAAGAGTTTAGGGCAGTCAACTTCCCCTTCAAACAATTTGTTGAAGAAGGAAGAATCAGCCTTCAGTCTGCGATCCCTGAGAGAAGGAATGTCAATGTCAATGTTAGGAAAACGATAACGACAATATGATAAGAATTTCCTCTGAACTCGCTCAAGGGTGTCTATATGTACTTCATATATCGGGGACCAAACAATGGAACCATATTCAAGGAGAGACCGAACCAAAGATGTGTACAGAAGACAGAAGGCATCAAAGGACAATCCTCGGGAATTCCTGAGGACGTACCCCAAAAGTCGATGGCATCTCATGGAAGTATTGGTAACATATGGTACAAAGGAAAGCTTTTGATCAAATAAAACCCCAAGATCTTTGATTTTGTCAACTCTATTGAGGAGATGAGAATTTATGGAATAAGGGAATTCAAATGTTTTGCTACGAGTGAATTCAATAACAAAACATTTGTGAAATGAAAGTGACATTCCATTGGCCATCAACCATGAATGAAAAGCGTCCAAATCACGTTGGAGAAGATGACAGTCCGATGTGCTTTTGATGGATTTGTACAGCTTAACGTCGTCGGCAAACATAAGTACAGAAGAGTGATGGATAATCTGAGGCAAATCGTTGAAGAAAAGGCTGAATAACAAAGGCCCGGAATGACTCCCTTGTCCAACTCCCGACAGGACTTGAATAGGCAGAGAAAGAGAGTTACCTACAAGGACTGATTGTGTTCTTCCGGTGAAAAATGAAGAAAGCCAGGTCAAAAATGAATCGCCGATTCCATAGGATTTTAATTTCCTGATGAGAAAACGCACATCAACCCTATCAAAAGCCTTGGACACATCAGTATAGATAGAGTGAACCGAAGAAACAGACTGAAATGACTCAATAATGTCATGTTGGTAACAAAGGAGGTTAGTCACCGTAGATCTTCCAGCAGTGAAACCATGCTGTTTATCAGAGATGAAATGCTTACATGCTGAAGAAAGTCTAGTAGTGACCAACTTATCCAAGACTTTGGGAATGGCTGATTGTATACAAACGCCTCGATAATTACCAACATTACACCTGTCCCCAGTCTTGAAAATTGGAATAATAAAACTTGACTTCCAGGCATCAGGGAAGAAGCCAGAAGACAGAGAACGGTTGAAAATAATTGAAAGGGGAGAAGTCAAGATAGATGCACATTTTCTCAAGATGAATGGAGGAATATTGTCAGGTCCGGAAGAAAATTTTAAAGGAAGAGAAGACAGAGCAAGAAAAACCTCATTGCTGGTAAACTGACAAGTATTGAAGTCGATGATATCCCTATCCGGATAGACTGGATTTTGTTCAAGAAATTCCTGATACGCAGAAGAAAATGAATTTGAGAATAAATTGGCAATATCTCGAGGAGTTGAGCACGTCACACCATCAAGAGACATTTGCTTAGGAATACCATGAACTTTCCGTGATTCTTCTGAATATTTCCAGAAGTATTTGGGATTTGACTTAATAGACCTGCTTACATTGTCCAAGTGATCTTTATAACATTTGTTACTGAGAAACTTACACTGACCTCTCAAAACAGAAAAACGAATGTAATCAGACTGAAGGCGAGAACGTTTGAATGAGGCGTGAGCTTTTTTCTTTTCCACTGTCAATTTTCTCAACTCACTTGAAAACCACCGAGGATATGTACTGGAATAAATACGTTTCTGTGGAGTACTAAGTTCAATCCCAGCAGAAAGAACTTCGTAAAGAGATTGAACAACAGCATTTAAATCCTTGTGGCTAAGTAGAGAGGTCCAATCAACAGTAGATAGGAAATGCTTGAGAGCTTTTACATCACACTTACCATAATCAAACACAACAGAATCCTGAGGAAAAAAATCGACGTGTTGTCCAAGCACAATATCAAAAGAAAATGGATTATGATGATAATTATGTGGAAGTAAAAGATCAAGTGCTTCATGTGTCAACACATTTCTGTCAACAGAAAACAGTAAATCTAGAAAAACATTGTGATTGTTAGGCAATGAGTTAACCTGACACAAGGAAAGACTGTTGAATGACTCGCAAACCTGAACTGCCGGAGAAGAAAGGGGACAATCAACAAGTAAGCCACATTCATCATCAAAGTTCCAAATTGCAGTATTAAGGTTGTAGTCACCCGCCAGATAAATCCTCGCATCAGGAAAACTCAAGCACAAACGTTCAACCGTAGCACAGTGATCAACATAAACATCTAAACCAGATGAAGGAGGAATGTATGCGCATCCGAGTAAGAGATAGTACCTAAGGTAAGTTGGCATAAAATGGGCTTTTTCAATTGAGGTTCTAAATTGGCAATAGAGTCCTTTTGAATTTCATTAAAAACAAAACGAAGCACACATCAGAAACGAGTTCAGTTCTGATTTAGTGGCTAAATTATTGAATTTAGATATCTTCCATTGAACCACTACCACTGGTATGTATTTCTTTAATCCTACAATACCTACACCCCAGAAGTATTTGATGAAACCTAATTATTTCACATTTTTTTATTCATTCTAATTTTCGAACCTAGGATCTTTGGAATGATAAACAAGCACCGTACCACGAAGTAACTACCTACCTACTCTATCCGTGATGCATTCAAGCTTGTGACTGCAGGTCCTGACCATCAACTCTTATCACACAACCTCAATTGTAAATAATTTGTTTACACTAAACACAAATAGATAATCCACTTTATTATTCTCAAAGATCTTTGATTCTGACCAATAAATAATATGCTAAAGGCTAAATGTGTCCTATTGGAAAAGTCTTGTTACGTAATCTCATTATCTAAGCTTGAAGCTCTGGGTCAAAACTTTTACAATGCGAATTTAAAACAATTGGTTACTTCTAGGTCAATCTCTTAATATAAAAAGAATAATGCTTAGTTAGGTATTTGCGGCCAGTCCTTGGAGTTCGGAAGTCCTTGTACTTTGTATTGTACAATTATCTTTGGACTTGATATAATTCAGCTTATTGTATAATAGTTCAGCCCATGTACTGACCTTTGTGACTACTTGTTTGCAATATTTGTTACCTCTTACACATCCATGTAGTTGGGTAACTGGAAGGATCTTTACATAGCTTTATTCATTCTGACCTGAAGTCCTGGTTATTTTTACTCTGGACAAAACATTGACCCGTATTCTTCTTCATCTACTTGTATTTGAAGGTGATGCTTCTGGCTTGGTACGTACACCTTATTTTGGCTCAAAGTCACTTTAACATTTAAAGTTTACTATTTATAACAAGTATAGCTCTAGATACTAGAGGTATATTATATTCTTGCACAATACATAGAAAAAGGACATACTATAGCCGTACTTTTCTTTCTAAGTGGATTCAACTGGAATCTAAAATGGACGAACTGGAAGAAAGTCATTTTTCTTTTGGAAGAGGAAAAAACTTCTTCCAGTTTGGTTAACCAAAATGGATTTATAAAATTCTTGCTTCCATTTCTTTTATAGGTTAAGTCCGTTGTTTGAACATTGGCCCGTGAACTAAAAGTTAGGTTGATGAGAACCGTTCGGGAAACAGGGCACAAGAGTGAAAAAAAAGTTAGCATAATATTTGTGTCAATTTTTTTTATAAATTTTTGAATGGCAATAAAATGAGAAAGAAAGAAACTTTAATTCTGCAAGCTAAGGTGTCAGATCGATGATGATTGAACTTTGTCTATTTCAATCTGAGACTTTCACAAAAGTGATTGCAAAAATAATATGCTAACTTGTAACTTTTTATATCACTCTTGTGCCCTGTTTTCCGAACGGTTCTCATCAACCTAACTTCTAGTTTACGGGCCAGGTCTCACAGGGACGGGAGGGATTGCATGAACCTACAACACTTTCGAGTACTTAGTCTATTTATAAATATTGAGATTGTGAACATTATACATGACTATGAGTGATGTTCATTGTTCATAGTGATGGCAAAAGCGCGAGGCGAGGCGAACTTTGGCTTGACTCGCGCTCGCCTCGCAGGGCGCGAGGCGAACTTTTTTGAAACTCGCGCTCGCAAAATTTTGAGTTCGCCTCGCCTCGCGCTTACGTCGGTTCGCGCTCGCCTCGCCTCGCAGTTCGCGCGAGTTTAGTTCGCACAGTTCGCCCCGCGCTTCCAGAGTGTCTAGTGCTAAAAAAGTATGAAAACAATGCAGAATCGTTCTTTAAAAAGGAATAATAAAATCTCTGTTTTTTAACAATTCTTTTGATATATTTAATGCATATGTTCACAAGTCGTTCGACCGAAAAACAT